>OZ014463.1:4172477-4833258 GCA_963966035.1 Acleris laterana | reverse complement strand
CATTTAGCGCCCTTGGCCAGCATGGCGTCCCACCGGCCCTCGCAGGCGGCGCGGAAGGGTTTACAGTCCACCTACGCACACAACACCATATAGCAGCAGCCGCCGCGCCTACAGCTAACGCCTAACCTTATGCTATAGATAAATGCTATGATACCGGGGACGTCCGCCGTGTGGGACGGACAGTTCCTCTTCGCCCGTCGGCCCACTGGTATCAATATCGAATATTATCTTCCAGGAGGCGAGTCCGTCGGTAAGGGCGTGTGCCTATACCTCTAAACGAATAAAGACCTCTAGAGGTCGGATCTTTTTAGTCATATTTGTTTTAAATGTTGCGCTTTTTGCACCCTGTTGAAAATACAGACGAACATTAGTATCAGTGTGTACAGTCGTTTCACTTCACTCGTCTTATTCGAGTCAAACCTTAAGACGCTGCAAAGGAAAATTTCATTAGCCGGTTCGCGAGTGCATCATACATTTGTGGGTCGATTAGAGGACGATTTTGAACCTTTCGATTGCTACACGATCACCTTGTTAATTTCCGATGATTTGGCATTTTCTGCGTACTTCACAGAAACAAAGTGAAAGTATTTCAAAACACACAAAAAATCTTGGGAAGTAAGTATTGAACAAATATGTACCTATCTACTAAGAAACAAATTAATTTCGTGTCTATTTTGATAAACTATTATACCATTTGTTCCCGGAAAGTACTTGGAAAAACCCAAATGAGCAAAAATATATAAGGCTTCATGATCGTGTGAATTGGAGGACGTGTGTGGCGGGTGTGCGACTGGGCAGTACCTGCATGCGGTCGAACAGCGCGGCGGTGGAGAGCACGTTGTAGCGGCGCGCGGCGTGCGCGGCGGCGTGCGCGCGCGCCCAGTGCGTCTTGCCCGCGCCCGGCATGCCCACCATGAGGATAACCTGCGCCGCACGAGACAGTTACCACCTGATAATAAACACTGGCAATTGCTCAATATATAAACTTTAAATAACTCAACATTCGGTGGATCTACATTAACCTTTTCGACGCTATGTCAGATATAAAGTCTAAACTCACACGCCAATGACAGCTAAACACCAGAGCTAACATCAACCTTACCTCATTGACACTCCAGTCTATTTTGCGCTGTCAATCATGACGGATATTTCCGTCGTTGGCGTTGAACCAGTGGTGCGGATATATCCGTCAATGGCGTGGAAAAGGTTAACTACAGCCGACATTTAGTCGCCACCTTCCGACACCATCATCAGATCAGCTCTTGGATACCATCACATTGCATTGTCATCGGATACATACGTAGTCCAAATTTCAGTGCATTATATTAACGGGAACTGGTTCAAAATTTACTTGCAAGATTTGACCTAAAATTACAGAAATTATAGGCAGTCTGTTCTAACGGTAATCCAACCACCTACTCGGCACCAGGAGTTCCTATGGCCACCTTCCTCTAAAAACTCATTCCAATCATCTTACACTTAAACATTATAACCTGATTTTCAAATCCATTCAATATTGTTTTTTTTATGGTATAGGAGGCAAACGAGCAAATGGATCGCCTGATGGTAAGCGATTACCGTCACCCATAGACACCTGCAGCACCAGAGAAGTCACGGGTGCGATGCCGGCGTTTCAAATGAGAGTACGTTCTTTTCTTGAAGATTCGAAGGTCGTAACGGTCCGGAAATACCACAGGCGACAGACCATTCCACAGTTTAGTTGTGTGAGGCAGGAAATTCCGGGTGAAACGCACAGTTGTGGACTGCCAACCATCTAAATGATGGTGGTGGAAATTCTGTCGCGTAGGACGAAGGCGGAAGGATGCGGCAGGAATTAATCCATTGCCTAAGTCAGCGCTTTCACCTTGGTGTTTATCGTCACTTAACATCAAGACTGATGAGCAAGACGGCTCAAGAAATACGGACAGACAGACGGCAGTGTCACAGCAATAGGACTCATCTTGCCCATCAGTTACAGAGACATACATATTACATGAAATTTACCATGGTTTTGTCTTGACATGACATACATATCTGCATTTAATAATTAATTGAATCCTATTTAGACAAGTTCCATAAAAATGGTACCAGAGCACTTATAAGTTGCAAGTAAATTTAAAATTACAGTACAGTAATGTCACTGCTTCAGAGGTAAACCCTTATAATCGCAAGATGTGAAGTTCCATCCGTAGTGATATACGCACGTAAATCAATTAGTTTTTATAGTAATGTACAATACCTGCATGCTGCAACCGTCGTCAGCCCTCGAATGTGAAGGTACACGTGAGAAAACACAAAAAAGGTATTAACCATCAAACCGTGATTGACTTAGACCGCAGATGTCGGATGTAATGTTCGGACAAATCGTCATCGGAAAGCTACTCATAAATCTAAAATGTTTTGAATATTTGGAGTAACAATACCCATGGAGGCAAATTTAGATTTCATACTCGTATAAGAATGGTATATCTGTCAAATTCTGCAAACACGGCATTTTTTTAATTGTACAGGCTAACGTACATTCAGAACCAGTACAATTTATCATTACGCAAGCGCGTGCCTACGCTTGCTATAACCACTAGCACATAATTATTAGCGAAAAAAGTCAGTCTACTTTTAGCACTCATCTCAGTCGTTACAATTAGCATCATCCTGACACAATCGATACTTAGGCCCGTATTAATAAACTAATCTCAACTCTAATGCTCGTCTCGAGATGCGTCAAAAATGACAGTGTTCTATACTTTGACGTATTTTGTGACGACCACCTCAGCCAAGATGAGTATATTAATACGGACCTTAGTAATTGTATCCACCATCAATATCATCTAAGTAGTGTAGCTTACCCCCTACATCACATTTAATCTTACAGTTTAGATTGCGAGAATTCAACATCAACTCTCCCTCCGTATGATGTCATTATTCAAAAGTAAAGCAATTATCTAGCTTGATAGGCGTAGGGTAATCTATCATAAAACATGTACATAAAGGCCAGACCCCTCTCCTTTCATACTCCGCCCCTTTCCACACCGCTTGGGAAGGCTTTTGCTTAAAACCGGTGCGAAAGCGACGCATCCAGGTATCGCAAGCGTGTGCAGCAACCGCATACAGCCATAATATCGAGCAGCCTGTACGCTAGTTTGCCACCAACGTCCTACTTCCTACCTACACTCTATTATAATACATCTGAAATTTGGTAAGAATGTATTATTGTTGTTGTATGCTTTTGTTTTGTTTGTATGTTTGTCCTTCAATCACGTATACGGCAGAACGGATTCGGATGAAACTTTGCACACAGTACAGTGAATTAACACGGATTATTTATCCTGGAAAGTTAAGCTAGTTCCCGAGGGATTAATTAAATAATTATATGCACACGAAAGTGCAGGTATACGATAAAAACAATTGTATATAAACCAGGTTCGTCAACACCATAACCACCGCCACCCAGTTCTGAGTCTTCGGTATGAACTAGTCGCGCCAAGAGATAAGTCAGTGTTGTACGAGGGCTGCCTTTTAAGTTCTGTCGTTTGCAAACCTCCCGTGATTGCATAAAAAAGAACTAGTGTCATCTTAAAATATTTGAATTTAGAATTCGAAAACAAAAGAATGACTCGAAATCGGCCCAACCGTTTTAGTACAGCGTTCGTTCAAAGTTGACAAGTCAGTTGTGAAAATGGAAATTTCGAAGGAAAATTTACGTGCGATAATTTTTTAAAACTTCAAAAGGGGCTTAACGCGACTTCAGTGCTTCGAAGAGTTGACTACGGTTTTCAATGATAAAGCACCATGCCTCCGGACTGTGGAACGCTGGTATTTAGAATTTCAACGTGGTTGCTCTAGTCTTGGTGATAGACATCGTGAAGGTCGACCAAAAACAGCCGTAACCCAGGAGAACATTGATGCTGTACGGCAACTGATCGTCGAAGATCGCCATGCGACATACCGTGAGATAGAAGCTTCCTTAAGTATTTCAGGGACCAGTGTTCACAGTATTTTGCACGATCACTTAGGCGTAAAAAAGTTGATCTCACGCTGGATACCACATTTACTCAGTGAAGACCAAAAAATGGCTCGCGTTCGATGGTGTCGCAAAACTCTGCGGCAATTCAACCGAGGAAACTCGAAACATGTTTACGACATTATCAGTGGTGACGGATCTTGGATATATGCCTACGATCCCGATTCTAAACAGCAGTCGACTGTTTGGGTGTTCCAAGATGAGCCAAAACCGACCAAAGTAATACGCTCACGGAGCACTTCGAAAAACATGGTCGCCACGTTTGTGGCGAAAAGTGGCCACGTTGCCACCATCGTGCTCGAGGATCGTAAAACGGTTAATGCTAACTGGTATACCACTGTCTGTTTACCAGAAGTCATCGGCGAGTTTCGAAAAAATAACCCAAGACGTCGTATAAGACTGCACCACGATAATGCGAGCTCGCACACCGCTCGGCAAACAATTGCGTTTTTAAAAGAGCAAAACGTCGAAATTCTGGAACACACTCCGTACAGTCCAGACTTAAGCCCTAACGATTTATTTACTTTTCCAAAAATCAAGCAACGACTTCGTGGTCAACGGTACCAGACGCCTGAAGAAGCCGTTGAGGCATACGAAACGGCCATTTTGGAGACCCCGACTTCGGACTGGAATAAGTGTTTCGAAAACTGGTTCGATCGAATGAAAAAGTGTATTACATGTCACGGTGATTACTTTGAAAAACAATAAATACCATTTAACACTTAAATTGTCTTTAGTTTTTCCAAACGACACAACTTAAAAGGCAGCCCTCGTACAGTGACCGTTTGTTACAAACCTCGCATTCGGCGAGCGAGGCGGGGCGGCGCGGGCCGGGGACGAGCTCCGCGCGCGCGATGAGCACGTAGCCCGGCACCAGGCTCGCCTCGGGCCCGTCCAGCTCCTGCTCCACAGTGAACCTGGAACAACAACGTCACAGTTGCTTAAACCATAAACTTTCTTATTCATAAACGCGCAATAGCTAAAGTGCGCTTGAACTATGCTCTCTCCGATTGATTACGACATTTGAATTGAACAGAAAGGGACGATGAATACTTATTATTATTAAAATTGTCTTATTGTGATTTTATCAATAAGGGTGTTTTATAATACGGTCCATTATAATACCTGCATTTCGTCCCTTTACTTTCTCAACCTCGTATCTGATCGAATAGTTAGATAGAAAAAACACTCATGTTCCAAGGTTTATAAAGACTACTTTCCTATCAAAATATTAGATCAGATTGTTTATTGTTATTCCGCTTGCGATCTTCTACGCCATGAAGCATACAAGAGTAAATACGAAATGTTCATCTACCTACGACGCTCATTATGTTTCAACTGATTGAAACACAATTAATAAAATGCGTTGCAGGACAACTTTTGACACCGAACAACCTACCTAACGAGTGACAAAAGCAAGTTTCCGCCTGTAATTGAAGGAGTAAGGTAGTCTGATTTTATGTATGTCAACCAGGTATGAACAGAAAACTTAATTCAAATGAAATTCGCCGGATGGATAGTCCACTACGTCCTTGTTTTTTCATACTGGATAAATTTCTATTTATTTTTTAGTTTTTCTGAGTTTTCCAATGCTGGGCAAAGGTACGTCCTCTTACCCTGATACTATAATCGCTTACAAAATCGTTCCAAAACCGGTGCATTCTGCAGACGTGGCCCGCCCAGTCCTACTTGAACTTAGCGATGGATATGGTGGACATGCCATTGCCGGGCTGACACTTAAATATGAATAAAACTGTCATATGATTTAATAATGAAAAACTTACCGAGTAACGAATTTAATCCTCTTGTCAAGAACATGCCCTTTGAGGAGTTGCTCTTCAGTTACTTCTGGTAGTTCACTCTCTGTAAGAAAATTATACGGAAAATTCAGCTACAGTTTTTTAAGTAAATAATATAAAAAGTAATCTAAATAAATCAAAGTTAAAAAAAATACCGAACGGTTCAATAGCATTAGACATTGACAACGAACACAGACTACGCCGGTGTATGTGTTTTATGTGCAGTCGTCGTACATACAATAAATGCAAACCATTTACATACTTAATATTATTATACCTCGTCCCCGTTTTGACTGTAATAGTGTTACTTCGCTCTGTGGGTGCCAGATTGTTTTACTTATAAGAAGGTCGCGAATTCAAAAAGGTTTTGAATACACTGCTCTAATAGTCGCCGTCAATAGAACTTGTAAACAAAACCAAACGCACCAATTTCCCATGATTACTCGATAATCACGCACTTTTAATGATCAAGTGAGGTCTTTGCGATGATTTATACACTAGATCTTTATTTTTAATAAAAACACGCCTGGTGACTATATGGGTTTATGTGTGAAACAGTACTAATTTGTTTTACATCAACCAGTTCCTATTGACGGCGACTTTACAATAATAGATGGCGTGTGACATGAGTAGCTCACCGCGCGCCGGTTCTTCCTTGACCTTTTCGCCTTCCTTGGCTTCGGCGTCCGTGTCCTGCTTGGCCGCCTCGGGCGCCTCGGCCGGTTCCTGCGTGACCTCCTCGGCTTCTGCGGGCGAGTCGCCATTCTCCTGCAAAAATACACGACCATTTACTTCAAAGACACTTTTAGGACTATTGTAACCGAACCGATTTTAACACGTTCTTTTATTTAAAGAAATTAGGAAAATGTTCATTTGTATTTCGATGATTTCAACTACATGCAGTCATCTTTTTTAACCGACTTCAGAAAAAAGAAGATGTCGCCGGTCATTATTATTTTTTAATTGTCAAGAAGATTAAATATGGGTGGCTGTGATGGATTTCGCAATTTAGGCGTAATCTACAAGTACATCGGTTATTTTCTCTAGGTGTGACTAGGGATGGGTCGCGAGTGAATGAATACAAATTGTGCAACAGAGTAGGCTTGTTCGATAAAATAACTAATAGAAAGCAAGCTTTAGAAAAATGCGAATGCATTCTTTGATATTGTCATCAACATAGTTATATTTTAATGTCATTATTCTCTTTATTCTCATTACTTTGATTACCATATTCTATCCTTTGTCACTCCCACAACCAAGACGAATCTAACGAGACCTCTGTCTTCAAAATCATTCGAGCCGTTTATGCTACAGGTCACAATGGAACGGACATACCTACATACATACAAACATAAGTGCGAAAAACATTACCCTCCTTCTGGATCAGTCGGATATAAACGTATTTCGTTATCACCTTAGGCTCGTCCTGTTGTTCCGCGGGCTCTTCACTCATCTCAACGTCTGCGGGCTCCTTTTCTTGCTCCTTTACTTGCTCCTTTTCTTTCTCCTTCTCTTTGTCTTCGCTGGCTTCCTCGGCGCGATCTTTCTTCTCCGCTGTTTCCTTCTCTTTTCGCTCGTGGTCTTGTTTATCACGCTCCTGTACAAAGAATAGCAAATAAAGAAAAAGAAGAAGTGTGAGCTCTTTGCCCACTTGACAGTGCAACTGGGAAATGTGTAAATAAAAATTCTATAACGTAATCTTAGAAATAATGTCAGTAAAACACCAACCTAATGACTAATGAAAATATGGCATTCAAAAACTGACAAGTAGGTCAGAGATAACTCGACGATTTAGCTCTTAACCCTTTGTATGTCGGACGAGATCGCACACTTCTGCCCTCATTAGAAAAAAGGGCGTATGTCTCATAAAATCACGACGGTACTCGTGACCTTAACCCTTAAAGAACAGGGTTCAATTTGCTTTGACTATCAAATTGCGCTTGCGTCCTTTTTATTTAGGACAGACTTGCACCCGTCGTCTGTCGCAAAATGGCACCTAGAAACGTCAAATTCAAATATAGAACTGTTTTATACGTTTCATCAAACGAATGATGAATGTCTATAGTTTATTGGTGCATTGGGATTGAAAAAAAATGTTTTTAAGTTCAAAATAGAAAAATAAAACTTGATGACGTGACCTTTCACGGAGGTGCATTGATGAGTCCTGAGACATACCAATATTTTAAGAGCCCATGACACTAATCGTCTTTGACCCGTTATGGTATTGTTTTTAAATCGGCCGCCATTACTGTCAAGTAAATAAGACCTATCAAAAAGTTGACAATACGATAACAGGTCAAAAACGATACGGTTTTTACCGCCTGGGCCATTCTACTTTTCAGTGTACATTTTTGCTATCGTCCGATAAAAAGTATACCAAATGATGAATCCGCGAAAAAACAAATAACGTGAACTTAGAATGTTTACGTTTAACGGTTTTCAAAAAAAAATATCCTAAATTACTCAATTATCGCTGAAGAATCTTGGTAACTCAGTGGTAAATTGCACATTTTCCATAGAAAAGGCGGGGACATCAACGTCCACTGCGTTACTCACTTTATAGTTATTACAAATAACTTTTTATGAATTAGGTTAATTCTATATATAAGCTTATTGACGTCCCTTTTCTAGTTTTAAGTTAGAAAAAGCAGCACTTTACCGTTTGTTGAAATAAAAATAGTTTAGTGAGAGCGTGGCTAAAAGTTATGTACAACGAAAAGTAGAATGGCCCGCCTATATAGACGCCCTGTTCGGGAGCTACGATACCACAGAACGTTTACATAAAATATCAGTGGACCAAATTGCACCAAGTGGCATTCGAATGCTGCTTATAGGTCTATAAGCAGCATTCGAACGTATTTCGACTAATATAGCAAACAATGGTGTATGAAAAACAAATCAAAATGTAAACGTACATCTCGCTTCTTCCTCTGGCGGTCATCTCGCTCCTTTCTATCCTTGTCCCGTCGCTCCTTCTCTTTCCTGGCGGCCTCGGCCTTATCGCGCTGTAAAGCTTCTTCCTTCAGTCTCTTCTCTTCCAGCACCTGTTCGATGGGGATCTCGTGGCGCTTGCGGGCGATCTTCGTTTTCGTCAACAGGTTGTATCTGAAGATGATTAAAGGGTCATTTTTTTTTTCTTTTACAATATTGTCTATGATATTTAGCTTAGTCTTGGCCGATTTGTCATTCCGCTTGCGATCTCACGAGCTTTGGAACTTGCGAGAGTAAATACGGAATGTTTTATCTACCTGCGCAGATTGTCATGTTTCAACAATGAAACACAACTGCAACACATTTGCAGGTAAACTCGATGCTTTGTACTGTTATACGTAAGGTCGCCGTCAATAGAACTTGTGAACGATGTAAATAATCTAGTACTGTTTAACACACAACCTCAATTATTCACCAAGCTTGTTTTTAATAAAAATAACGTACAATTAATAGTTATTTCATCTTAAATTTAATATGAAAATAATGATCTAGTAATCATTGCAGAGACCTCACTTGATCTTTAAAAGTACGTGATTATCGAGTAATCATGTTGAATTGGTTCGTTTGGTTTTGTTTACATCTTTTGCAAGTTCTATTGACGGCGACTTTAGGCAAAAAACGATTTCCAACACTATAGTAAATAATAAGTCGAAAATTGAAAATATTTTATATTCATTATTGACTAGCGACCTATAAATTTAAATCGACATCTTATTAGATATGAAATCCCTAGGTGCCCCGAGTTAGCACACGTCTGATAATAGTGGATAATAACCCTCGACATCGGCGTCACTTAACTGACTGAGACTGAGGTTAAACGCAAACCAATTGGATTTAAAAAAAAATAGGCACGGTTCGAGCAGCTTCCCTCCACGGTGTTTCCTCAACACTATGACATGTCCTCCTTTAAACGTGGCTTAAAAAAATATTCATCAAAAGGCAACAACGTGGGTGTACCCCTGGCATTGCTGATGTTTATGGGTGACGCTGACTGCTGACGGTGGCCCGCTCGTTTGCCTTCAACGGCTATTAAAAAAAAAGTGTGGCACTTACTGTTCATTGCCGAAGTTGACTCGGTAGCACAAGTTCTTGGTGAGCACGTGGGGGAACAGAGGCTTCCCTCCGAGCGCCTCGCGTTCGAACTCGTGCGCCACGCCCAGTTCGGTGCCGTTGTGCGTGTAAGAGATCTTGCACGGGTTAGAGTCCAAGTCCTGGGGATAATTATACAAAAATAATGTAATAGACATACCTAGTCTTTACATAGTATGAAACAAAGTCGCTTTCCGCCATCTGTCCCTCTGTATGTACGCTTAGATCATTGAAACTACGCAACGTTTTAACTTTAAAATGTGGTTCTCATCAATAATCAGTGATTCAAAAATAAGGTTTTAAGTATAATGAACTAGTCCCGAACTAGGCTTTAGGCTTGAAAAATCGGTAACAGAATAGCACATTTATGTATACAGGGTGGCCCATTCATATCGGTCAGTATGGGAAAGTCTGAAACTATACGACATACGAAATTGTGTACGTCTTAAGCAGTAAATGTCTCCATGAAACATTATGTCTAAAATGAATAAAGTGCATTGTTTTCACATACTTTAATTTATTTTAGTAGGTGTTCGAAGTGTCCACTGTTACAATATTCAACAAATTCTGGCATGTAAAATTGTCTCTATGGTTGTTAAATATTGTAACGGTGGACACTTCAAACACCTAAAATAAATTAAAGTATGTGAAAACAATGCATTTTATTCATTTTAGACATAATGTTTCATGGAGACATTTACTGCTTAAGACGTACACAATCGATATCTTTATTTACCGCGACTATACATATCACTCATATCAGTTATCAGTGCTTTGTTATTTCTGGCACTCTAGGCATTTTACCTGACGACGACGTAAAAACAGTCCATTATTTCAAATTGCGCCCTAAAATGCGAACAGCTAGTGGTCATAAACATTACTCTACCTACTTGTCAGATAAGACTAAGGTCGGCCACGCATGTAACTACTTTATAGGTGGATTTACGAACTGCCAATAATTAAAATGTCATGCCTTTCTTTCTACTAGGTAAAACCATATTGCGTTTGACATGTTATCGTATTGCCCGTTACGATAGCTCTTATTTACTTAACTACTATGATCTAGCACCTACACAGTATCCAAATCAGAATTGCTAAATAAAAGTCCAAATGCAATTTCTGATGGCATAAAATCCTTATCCACACTTTGTCACACGATAACCGCGGCCATATTAGGCCCCTGCTGTATTTTATAGTAATTATAAGGTATAGCTGTAACATTCCAAATGCAAAAAAAAAAGAAAAAAATATGTCAAAGGCAATATAGTTTTATCAACGGCTTGGGAACGAGTCGAAAAACATGGTTGATTATGGTTCTTAATGGCCTTTATCCACTAATCACAATCAATTGTGGCAGCTCTGGTGAATGTATCTGTGTCTGCAGTACTTACCAAGTAAACACCGATGACATCTTTCTCACTAAAGGTGTTCCCATACTCCTTGAACTCTCCATTGTGCACCGCGCGCCCCGTACTCTCGTACCCGAAGCTTAGTTCACCATCACCTGTAATAAACGATCAAAATCATCACTATACATAAAGGAACATTTTGATAAAAGACGCAAGAATCTGCCAGACTATATCCTCGATAGATAGTTCAAAATCGATATATATTTTCTTGCGGCACTTTGCGGGCACATAATTTGGTAAGGTTTACCAAATAATATTAATCATATGTTCACATACTGTACCTAAATAAGTGGTTAAATTCAAATATAATATACTATTCAATCTTATATACTTGTTTTATCTAAAAATTTATGACGTCAGTATACTAGACTAGTTCGGCTGGCCATAGATACCTATCTAACGAACTGCATTAGCTACTAAGGTACTCGGTCGCATATTACAAATACTAGGTAATAATAATAAATACTAAGTACTTACAAATGCTTTATTCATTTATTTGTGAACCTTACCAAAAGACGTGCCCGCAAAATGCCCGCTGGAGTGCGAAGTATGATAATTTGAGTAAGATTAAGAGTATGTAGACTACAGGCAACAATGTACACATTTCCACTTACCGAGATGCAGAGTAGAGTCTTCACTGGACCAGCCAACTCTCAGAGCATTGGTGATCTTGATATCCTTGTCTGTTGTTTCTGTTGTAGTCACAGCGTCTCCCACTCGCACCTATAACCAAAACCAAAATCAGACAGCAGTAACTAACAATAGTAGATTGATAACCAAGGGTTGAAAGTGACCCATTTCACCCGAGATCCAATGAGTTCGAGGGGAAATGGGTAATTTCACCCGAGTTAGACACTCTACTTTTCATTTAGACTGTGAGGAAAGAGCTGAAATATACTCGTGACGTAATAAAGGTCAAATTTCTTGTTTCGAACGGATGTTCGGCGTTCAGTGTTGTATATAAGCTCCTTGGTCGTGACCAACTCGATCAAACTTTTCTAATGTTGGCAGTATCCGCAGTATGTGTATTTTCTAGATGGCCATGCCGTGACGAGAAATAAAAGTGTCATGCTATACAGGCAAGGCAATTGATTTTCTGCAATTGCGAAACAAATAGACCAGTTGTAAAATGATTTTAATATGAGAGTATAGATCGTAATAAATACGTCGTTTAACGTATAGCCGAGTTAGATATGTGAAAAGCTTTTATTTTAATATTATGACGTAGCTCATTTATCATAGAATCCGTGGCCAATCGTAAATATTAAGAAAATTACTTTCCACCCTAGGGGTGAACCCATCTAAAAATCTATCCATTCAAATTAAACTTTCCGAACAGTAGAGATGAAAAGCATATTCACCGGACTGGCTCAGAAAGGCTTTCTTTATCGATGTCGAAACTATACGATTACATAACTGTATATGGCGAACGGGCAAATTTAACCTGTCGTACCTACACACTATCGACTCTTTTAGTGGTCATAGATACAGTGTAAATTAGACCAGAGTATTTGCGACGTAAGGTTAAAATTAGCTGTGGTGTTCAGTTGTCATCGGCGTGTGAGGACGACGTTTCTATCAAGTTAATGGCGACGAAAAGGTTGTATTACTTTAAACTCGATTTTGGGAGTAGGGGAAGTCTAGGGATTTTTTACATGATCCTTTAGACTTCATATGCAATAAAGAGCATTTTCGAATAAAACATTTCAGCGGACAGAAATGAGGCGCTTTCCGTCTTCATTTTTCAAAAGAAGCCATCGTTTTTCTGAGGAAGACATAAATACATACATACATAAGCTCACGCCTTTATTCCCAGAGTGGGGTAGGCAGAGCTACAGAATTACTAACAACTCTAAAAATTTGTTAATAATTCTGTAACCACATTTTGCACAATTAGGCTAAGATGTTTACCAATGTATTAGTGACAGGTTGCAAGCCCATCGCCTAACAGTATTACACAGCCTTTATTCCCTTAGTCGTCTCTTACGACATCCACGGGAGGACATGGGAGTGGCACTATTCTTACCCGGCAGGAAGATATTCAGTTTAGTTGTTACGGGCATGAAGGTCTGGGCTCACCTCGTAGCAGACGCGGCCTTTTGGCGCGGCGCCGTGCGTGGCGCGCGCGCCGGCCCACGCGTGCGCGAAGGCGCCCTCGCTCAGCGGGACCACCGACACCAGCTCCGGCTGCTCGATGTACTGGTTCAGGTCGCTATCGTCTGAAGGTCAATTAAATAATAAATGTCAGGGGACAAACTCACACAAATTGACCTGCTGCCTAACGCACTCACAATCGGAACGGATAGTGAAACAATTGGTTTCATTTCATAAGCATACTCGCCTTCCGACTGTCAAAATGAAAACGATTGTGATTGCGAGTCCGTTAGGCAAAGAGCCTGCTAGTCCCAAACGTTCTAGGTTTATACTGTCGAGTTCAAAAATATGTATCAAAAGAATCGACTCATAAATATATTACGAAGTTCTAATTACACTGGAATAAAGTGCAAAGAAACATATTTTTGAGATGTTGCGTTCTTCCATATTTGCACACTTGACTGTACTATGGGTACTAGACAACAATAAACATACATATAAAGAGAAATACATACTTAAATACATAGAACACGTCCAAGATGATTATGTTCATCACATAAATATTGGCCCATATCAGGCATCGAACCTGGGACCACTAGCACAATTAATAAGGTACAAATTATACTGAATAATTCATGGAGATCTCTGATTCAGCGCTCTGCTAGTCAGATAGTGTAGTGTTTTCGCAAATAAGACACGCCTGTGCGACACCGTGATGCGATGCGAGTGTGGAGCGATGCCGTTATAATTATCATATTATTTATAAATCCAATACTTAAATAAACCTAACATTCGTTCACAATGTGACCTAAGTCAAAAACCGATCAATTCATAAATTTCTTAACCTCAATTACTTGGTAATAAAAAAGACAATGTTATTGTTGGTTAGTAATTAATTATTAAACAGACTAAGTCGGTTTTTTATAGGCCTTCAGCCTTCAGGGTCGAAAGCCTTTAAACAATGAAAACCTAGATCTGAAAGACCTACTTACACCAAGACAAAGTCATTTTATTGTCATTGATCTCCGGCTCCAACACTGTAGCATCAGCAGACTCCTCTACCGTCCCTTTCTTATAAGGATCCTGCAATATACAAATAAAAATTTAAAGTTACACAGTAAACAACAAACAACAACTTGAAGGAAAATATTAGTAGCAGTAGGTTATGATGAGGTTATTGCTATTTCTTTACCGACATTAGGTTTATTACTTATTGAGTATAGATAGTACCTAATTGTTATATTATTGTTATAGTCATAATTATAACTTCATTTTATAAGCGCTATTCTGCGCTCATTAGAAAAAAAGGCGAATGTCTCATACAATCGCGAATATATTAGTGACCTTATTTCTTAAGTCATGGGGTTCAATATGCTTTAACTATCAAATAGCGCATACGTTCTTTTTATTAAGAAGGCCAGTATTTATGATAGAAGTGTGCGATATATAGTTTACCTCAACAGGTGGCGTGAGGACCTCGTTGGTAATCTCCACTGCTTTGTAAAAGTTACTCCAGCGAGCTTTTTTTTCATGCTTGCGCTTTAGACGCTGCAGTTTCACAGGGTCCTGTTGAAACATTTAATTTAGTAAACCGCCTCAGCTGCAGAGCTTTACTACTGCATGACAGAAATCAAGATAAGGTGGTGACAAAGAAATTCGAGATTAGAAGCAAATGCGAATAGATTTTCACGCTTAATTAAATTATTCACACAGCTCATTTTGTCGCCACTAATGAGAGAATTTATAGCTAATCATTTACCTAACCTAAACAACCTATTTTTAACAGACTACGGCGAAACAAAAAGGATTATGCATGTTAGTTAGTTTGTTAGTATGTTCATTGATTACGTTGATGACGTCAGAAATGAAATAGTTTACATGCATAAAAACATGAAAGAAGTGTTCATCCAGTTTTTGTTAAATAAAAGTTTTAATACATAAAATGTAATCTCGAAAAAGTATGATTTGTAACATATAAAAAACTAGAAATGGATACAGCATTACTTTATAACAATATTAATTAGTGAGGAAACACAACAACATGCCGGTTGCTGGCACACTTGCATAGCAGCTCCTTGCACGTGCCATCTACTTTCATGTATATGCACTAACTGAAATGCTTGTATCTGGCAAGCAAGTAGATTGCAAGCAATTTAATTTGCAGGCTGGCGATTTGATAATCAAACCGCTGCAAACCGTATGTTTATGGCATGTGTGAATAAACTCAACAACTAGAGGCATGCCTGCCTAGATGAAACTGCATGCAAGTTAACTTGCATATGTATTCACTGTGTGCCAGTTACTTGTACGCAAGCTACTGTTCCGTTACACAGGCATGTGTATTCCCGGCTTTAGAAGCAAAGTAATAACAATTACCTGTTTTTGGAGTCCGATTTTTAGTTTTTAAATTCTAACATTATTGTGATGGATGTAATATAATTTTACAAAAACAAGGGATATAAAACACGTAGACAAGTGAATTGGAAAAATTTATAACAGATCATTAGTAGTTTCATCGCGTCAAACCGAGGTGCCTTTTTTAAGCCTGTTTCCTCTGTAGGGGGTAAGCTGTCAGCTGTGAAAATATAGCTGCCATCTTGACATCAACGTCAAAATGGCCACCACGTCAGTTAGCAGTAGCACTTACATTGCTGAGCTCCTCGAGGCGCTTAGCGTCGTCCTCGGCTTGTTTCTTCTCTCTCTCGATGCGTTCCTTCTCTTTCACTTCCAGACGCTCATTGAGCAGGTCCCACTCCTCCTCTTCTGTCAGCTCTAGTAGTCTCTCCTACATGACAAATATCAAACTAAATGACAGTGGATAAACTTTCCTGGATTAAAAATGGGGTGAGAACATAAGCTGTTGGAAAAACACGTGAATTGGAAAAAGTGATGGGAAACTGATCGTGTAACCCACACGTAACATTGTCGAGTCAGTTACCATCCACAACGAAATGGAGCCAGATGTGTCATGTCATGACACACTAAATATTAAATTATCATAGGTCCGTCAATGCGGGGGTTTGACAATCATTCTCTGCATTCGGTCATTCTGACCAAACTGATTAAATTAAAAAATTAAATTGAATTTATTAATTGACTGAACTAATGAAATACTGAGCATGTAACCTCCCTCCAAACAGCGACTGGCGTAAGTTTTATCAATCTGATGTCAGTCACGGATAGATTTTAAAATGTAACCATTCAAATCATTTTGACAGACACCAGAATTATGAAGACTTCCAGACTGAAGGACTAAACTAATGAAGATTGAGACTATTGAGTGTAAAAAAAATATTTTACCTCTGCCTCAGCTTCATTTTCGTCATGATCGTTTGATTCTCCATCCACCTCTTTTGGCTTTTGTTGGTCCTCTGATGGTTCCTCCTTATCAGCACTAGGTGCTTCCACTTCTTCCTTAGGTTCTGTTAAAACAAATATACTAGTTAAGCATGTTACTAGTTGAGAATGTATAAAGCATAGTTCTAAACTGATGTCTTACCATCTGCATCATTTTTAACCACAGGTGGAGGAGGTGACTGGCTTCTGCAAATTTTTAATATTAAAATTATTTAATACCGGAGATACTGTTACAATTTTAAATTAATACACAGAGGAGTATATAAAAAGATACGCTGATTGAATTGAAGGCCTTAAGGTACTTAATAATCTGATAGACTTACTTCTCATCATCAATGTTATACATCTCAGACTCGGAATGTACTTGTGGCTTCGCTTCAGGTTCCAGTATGGGCTCAGGTGCCTGTACTGGTGCTGGCACGGGCTGCGGCATTTGAGGCTTCTCTTCTAGCTCTAGCTCTGGCTCTGGCTCTGGCTCTGGCTCTGGGGTGGGTTCCTTCTGTGGCTGAGGTTCTGGTTCCGGAGTAACTTCTTTAGGTTGGGGTTCAGGAGACTCTTCTTTAAGTTCTGTAATAGGTTCTGGTGATTCCACTCGGGCTACCTGTAAACAAGAATTGGAAAAAATCTATGTTAAATGGGCCAATTAAGAGGCTTGTTGGGAGGATATAGTCATAATCATGATCAAATCAAAACATGTATGAAAATATTCCTTCCTCACCCCAAGAAAAAAACAATTCTACCTTAGCAGGAGTAGAAGCTATTCTAGTGGAGGAAGATCGCCTCCGTGTCCGGGCAGCAGGTCCAGCACGTCTGGGGGTGGCCGGTTCATCTGCATCTTCCGTGGATGTATCCAATATTGTTGTTTCAGCCATTGCTACAAAAAATTACATGCAAGTTCCATTAAGCAGTCAAGATAGGAAATGTAAAACCTTATGACTAGCCTTCACAATACACTTGCACAAAGATTTCAAATCAGTTTGTATAATTACTGGCCTGTTAATAACTTTCTTGTGTGCCAGTAATACAAACAAAACACAATTACAGGGTAATAGTGTTTGGCTGGTTATTGCTACCACACTTGTGATTGACAGTATATATATTTCTCACTTGTGTTTCATAGCAAAATAAAGATTGCTATCATTTTACTATGCATGTGTAAATTTAACAATAGCACAGGAATTTCACAATATTTTCGAACAACTTATCAACCCAACCAGTATGCCAGAATAAAACTTCTGATAGCAATCTCAAATCTATTTCATGGTGTTAAATCAATTATTTTACAGGTAAATTAAACAGCGTTTCCATATCAACAGCTATGTGCTAACTTTTTTATTGGGTCACAGTAAACATGATAACAATACACACATTTTGTTAAGACGCATGGTCAACCACATATGTAATGTTTCCCACTGTTTTAGAAATAGACTCCAAGTGTTTTAATGTCTCATATGCATGCATAAGGATGGATCCGGGCCCAACTTTTGAGCACCTATTTAAAAAAAAAACTGATGTTGGATCAATTGTGGATGATTCCTGGGATGTACTTGGTGTCTGTATCTTAGCATCATGCAATATTGGGCCCCGATAGACATCAATATTATCATGAGATACATGCATAATGTGATAATGTATCACAGAAATATTGCTGCGTATCAATATTGACATACCAGTATCACACATACACACACATACCTAAAGTTAATACTAATAAGACTTGTTTTATTTAGTAAACACTTCTATAACCACAAAATGTTCCCTTATCGCCTACAATAACAATTTAGTCATAAAAAAATCATCCATTATGTAAAATCAGGAAAATAGTGTCCAGAATGTGGTCTCTGGTCGCTTTATTCAGCAGGAAAACATCACTATGGAAAATAAACATACCTACTTATACTTTTAACCCCTGAAACAAACCATGGGGAGTTATAGGTTTAATGTGTGTAAGTATCTATCTGTACTTAACCAGCTAAATGAAAATTAGTTTGTCCTTTTAAAAGATAACAGCTCTGAAAGTAGGGGTTTCAGCTATATGACAGGGTTTATTTATTTAAAAGTAATATAATGCATAAACTGTTGCCCAAGATTCTATTGCATGTGACTGTTGTGTTGATTTCATGTTTTTAGGGTTCACAGGACCCTATTTATAAGATTTTACGGTCCATCTGTCTGTCTTTCACCAGGCTATCCCTTGAACTTACTTGAAATAAAATAAACCAGCCTGTAATTGAGTTATTTATAACTAAAATAACAGTTATCTTTAACATGAAGCAACCTGCGACTGGAATTCTTGCCTAACTTTCCTTTACATCTTTTTCATTTGAATAGCTGTTTAAGCCATCAAATTAAGTTCAGCTGATCAAATTTAGTTACCTACGAAAAAACCGCAAATATTTGGTCAGCTTCAAATAACTAATTAAAGAGAATATTCTTACACTGCTTACAAAGTGGGTAATACTTATATTATTTCCACTGAAATTGTGTATATACTGTACCTAACGGGCTGATTTGACTGACGGCTAAAGGAGTGTAGACGATAAAGTAGATATTCAGCGCATTTGTGGCCTGAATTCATGAAATTTCATTCCTGTTCAGAGATAATGCCTAATGCAGGCGGTTACGTTATAGCCTGACGTCATTCGTTGCAAAACAACGGACGCTCGCTTCGTGTATCAAATAGATTGGTCGGGCGCCTAACACGTGTTGTAAAGAATCGCTACTTATTAGTCGATTTAAATACCGGTAGAACCACTGCACTGAAAAAAGTACCAGTGAATAGATGCATTTTTGGAGTTATTTACCTTTCCCTGTTTTGGCTTCTAACGCCTTCTTTAACCTTTCGACTAAAGCCGGCTTATTGCCTTTCGTGTCCAACCCGAGAGCGCCAAGCTCGGATCGGAGATCCACAACCTTCATCTTGGCGGGATCCATTGTTCCTCAATTCAAACTTGCACTAATCACGAGATATATCTGTTCCCTCCTTGAAATCACAATTTACGTAAGTCTATTCATTCCTCGAGAATCACAATTCACAGTTTCTTGCAGGAAGAGCGCCAAGCTATGCTATCCGATTCCAATATGGCGGCGGCAGAATAAAAACGAAGCGCGGCGTGAAGAGCCGGGCGAGCCGCACAATATCAGCGCATCGTGTTTTTGACGCATTTATGTTGTCTGTGGTTTATCAACTAGAATTGATAATTTTAGACCTCTTTCGATAATTTAAAATTTATTGAATTTAACTCATTGATAATGCGTAATGTAGAGATCTTAGGCGATTATAAAAATAAAATTAAATGAAATGTCTTTTTCTTTGCTGGCAATGCAGATTTCATAGACAAAAAGAAATGGCCATAAATAAGTTTTGGCGGTTTCAACTCCAATTCTGTCACCTCAACGTTGCCTAGATACAAAATTGTTTATCTTTACATTTATCATAATTAGTACCTAGATTAGTTTACATTTCGATATATGCTTCAATATCAAATATTTTAAATCTCACCTCAATTTAAAATGGCAAAGGAAGCTAAGAAAGAACTTCCTAAAGGTGTGTCATCTATAGATTTAACTTGTAATCGAATGAAAAG
Source organism: Acleris laterana (assembly GCA_963966035.1). NCBI lineage: Eukaryota > Metazoa > Arthropoda > Insecta > Lepidoptera > Tortricidae > Acleris > Acleris laterana. The sequence continues at coordinate 4,812,911 of OZ014463.1, read as the reverse complement.
GCAAAGTTCGCTAGTATAGCCAACTTTGTTGGCACTACTGTACTGCTTAGAGAGTAATTTTTTTGAAAATTGTTTCAGTTGTACCGGATAATAATTTGGAAAGAAGAATTATGGAGGCATTTGAGGTCTTCGACCATTCAGGGAAGCAAGCCGTTGATGTACGGGAAATAGGCACGATACTTCGATCTTTAGGTATGCTATTTTAATGATTTTACGTAAATAAGCCTTTCGTTTCCAGTCAACCCCTCTCTATCCTCCCTCAGTCCCTCCCTCACTAATATATTCTGCGCGGTTGTTTGTTCAACGCCTCACTCATACCGTTGACGTGCAATTAAATTAAAAAAAAAAACTAGATTGACCATGAGTACCTTTGTTCCGGAAAATGTGGGTAACACTTCCCGAGACAAAAGTTTACTATCAACAAGAACAGATAAAAGTTAGTTAATTAGTACAATACATTGGTAAAATATGGTTTGCTGGCCTACGAATAGGCCCGACGTTGTTATTACTAAAGAGGTGCTGTAAAATGCTGGGGCTAATCTGTGGCATTCGGGGAATATTCCTGTACGACATCTCTTTCTTTCTTTATGTTGGTAAAATAAGCCAAAACAAATCGCGGCAAAAAATCGCTGTATCCCACATAGTGGCCCCGGCATGAGGCCGTATTATTTAACTATTATACTTAGTACGGACAATATATATTGGTATATAAACTTAGGATATTTATTATTCAAATTCCTGGATGGCGTCGCTAGGTATGTACCAAAGTTTTTTTTTCTTTTTAATGTTAAATTAAAGAAACAAGTGTAACATTTAGCTGTCACTGACATCATCCTAAGTAAGGCGGTTAGAGTATTGTATTTTTTGTTGGCCTACCTAGGTATTGCTAACCCTTTCTTTCTGTATGGTTACTTCGATACGAACGAAATGCGAAAGTTCGGATGCCCCATGCCCTTCACGTTAGTCGTGCGCGCACTTGCGTGCGGTAGGACTTGAGCACTGAGGGTTCCGCACCTACGCCTTATTTGTATGTTTAATATCTGTTCGATATAACAACAGTTAATTTAATTTCACATGCTATAACCATATTTCATATAATTTCAAGGGATATAATGTACTTATACAACACTTGGCCCGCAACTAAATCGGCTGATAATTTAATAGTTCGTAAGTTTGTGATCGCAAAATAAATAATAGCGATGCAAAATAGTTATTTCATCCGCAAACTGGTCAATTGGTCAGCAAGATAACACAATGGTAAGCAAAATTCAAGTAGTAAGTAGTATCGATCGGCAGAATATTCATTAAGTCAGCCATTTAATAGAGTAACCGGCGTTATTGTTGAAATATCGGTTATTTTAGTAAAGCGGACAGAGCGAAAAAACGCACGTGAAATTAGACAAATAGAAGTTACTAATTTTGCTTCTGTTAATAATTAAACAATTTAATTACTAGACTGCCTAAAACAAGGAGTGCAATGTTTTCTGGATTAGTGTATGTACGATTATTTATTCCATGATAACTTCTAAACACCTGCGCCGATTTAGATGTATGTGGTGTCGTTAGAATCCTTTAACTATCCAGGTTGACATAAGACACCTAAACTGTTAAAGTTTTGCTCGTAGCCCGTCTTTGCTCGTACGTCGGTCACCGCCGCGAGTAGTGACCCACGATCTTTCGGCAGTCTGTGGGTGAGGTAAATAATTTAAAAAAAAACAGGGAACAATGTCACACCAATTGACCTAGTCCCAAACTAAGCTCTAGGCTTGTACTATGTGTACTAGACAACGATATAAATACTTATACAGAGAAATATACTGGGTGTCCCAGAAACCAACGTCAACCCGCCTAGGGCTGATAGAGTAGCTCATAAGCTATCGATTTAACCCCCATGTATGTTCAGCAATTGTTATTAGTTTCCGAGATATTGATCATTTTAATCGGATTTTTTGGCATTTTTCCTTATGTCCGTGATACGAAAAACCCCTAAATTCATGTATTTATACTTTTTTTTTCCAGTGTTTTCTTGCATGATTAGAATCACTGTGAAATAAGGAAGTTTTTAAAGCTACATGTAATTTTTTTTTTCATTACATCTTTTTGAGTAAACACACAAAGTTTGTTTTTCCATACTTGGTGAAAATCAAACGCGGGGTTCCCTTAGTATGGAGAAAGTAACTCTGTCAGGTTACTCAAAAAGTTGTAATGAAAAAAAAAAAGGCATTTAGCTTTAAAAACTTCCTTATTTTCACAGTGATTCTAATCATGCAAGAAAACACTGAAAAACAAAAGTATAAATACATGAATTTAAGGGTTTTTCGTATCACGGACATAAGGAAAAATGACAAAAAATCCGATTAAAATGATCAATATCTCGGAAACTAATAATAATTGCTGAACATACATGGGGGTGATTCAGATGCCCCTTGAGGTGCTCTACCTCTGGACTTCCGCTTGACACTACTTCCTGGGACACCCTGTATACTTAAATACATTAGAAAACATCCATGACTCAGGAACAAATATTCGCGCTCATCACACAAATATCTGCCCTTACCGGGATTCGAACCCAGGACCGCTAGCTTCGTAGGCAGGGTCACTACCCACTAGGCCAGCGCGTCGTCAACACACATCGTCGTCGTCGTACATTGGTACTATCAGACCAATGGAACCCTGACCCACCATAGAACTGTGTCACAGTGACGTTATAAGTTAAGTCGTAAGACATGTCAAATAAACTATTTTATAATTTTATTATTTTATTTAAGCGGCTATTTGAGCTGCAGTTAAACTAGGGTCTGTTCAGGCCTTATACCCGTTAGGTCCTTTCTATTTTTTGACTAAAACTTAAATTACCACCCACGGTAGATAAACTTTGGGATATGGTGTTACTTATGTATTTATTTTACTAAGCAGGGTAACGGTATACGGGTAAACCATATAGCTATTGCCCACTTAAGGATTTCAAACACATTGGCATGCAATAAAAAAGAAAATATGATAGGTACCAACTTTTTATTATTATTTTCTTATGCCCTATTTATAAAGTATCCTATAGAATATGAACGGTTTTTAATTAAAACTTACATAACATAGGAAATAATGCAACGAAATCAAAATCATCTAAAAAGTAAAGTCATTGCCCATAGCCTACAGTAATTGCCAACATCACAGCACGTAATTGCCCAATACCATAAAATCATAAATCAAAGTCTTTGTCTGACGTCAGTCGTCTGAATTGACTTAAAACATAAATAAACATTAAACTCAAACCTAACAGGGTAGGTTTCAATAAATTAAAAACGGTTGCGTTTAGCTTTCATAACAGCATCAAATAATTCTTTCGCTAATTCAGATGATGAGTCAGTATCATCTAGGTACCATAAAACAATGATGGCATAAAAATAAATTCAAATCGGTGCTGTCGGGTAATTATGTTCCTTATGGTTTCGAGGAATGCAACGCACATGAAAGATTATTGAACAAGCACTGCAAGTCAGTTGACTTGTTTTCACATTAGTATGACAAACTCCGCAAACACTATTATTACCAGGCTTTATTACAACGTCACTTAAAACAGTTATCTTTTTAGACGCTGGCAATTACTAAAAAAGGGCGGGCAATAACTAAAAATAATCAAATTTTAGTGACTGCCCGCAGCTAAAATTACCGTTAGGATTCAAAATTTAACACAGATTTACAATTAAAACGATGTAAATACATTTAATTTTATCACATTCATGCAATAGAAAGTATGTTTTTAAGAAAACTTTTAAAACGTTTATCCTTTTGAGTAACACTTTCACTCATCTAGACCAAATCCGTCATTACTGTTTTTTTAGAGTGTTGCACGGTTGTCAATTTTAAATCTACTAAACATCAATTTACAGCACCGTCTAGCGAATTCTAATCCAACTAGAACGATCCAAAAGTAACATTCGATAATGTTATTTTTAAAGCGGGCAATCGCTATCTGTGGGCAATCACCCTGGTTTACCCTACAATGCGGAATACATTAAAAGCAAAAATAGCAGCGATACGCATGCATAACACAGATAACAGGTGACACACACAAACACGTCAAGTGCGAGTTGGCCTCGCGCACCGAGGGTTCCGTATTTAAGATAATATGCTTGATAACCACAAAAGAAGACTCATTTTGTTATGAACTTTATTTTCTATGAAATCAGGTCCATTTTGACTAGCCTAAATTTGAAAACAGAATTTTTAAAGCTTTTTGTAATTTCTCAAAAACTTTTCACATAAAGTATAAGTAATTAATGTAATTATCTATACGTCAGGATTTTTCAGAATTATTGATTAATAAACTTCGGAGATAAGCGGGAACGGCCAATTTTTGTAAATTTTTGGCTATAAATCAAAAACTACGTCACAGAAAAAAAAGTTTTGATTTGTGCCGATTAGGCCAATTCATAATGACAGATTCAGATTCAGATTTTATTACTCAATATAACACAGTATAAATTACATTACATGTCAAATTATATGCAGTTACACGGCGCCTAAACATTTCGTCAGATGGTTCGCGTTTAAGTTCGGCGGGTAGACGCTCGTAGTAGGTGGGACCGATGACACCCCATTATAGATCAAACTGCTCTCATTTTTCAACCCTCAATTTTAGACCCCGTTCCGTTTATTTATACAATTAATTTCATATTTTTTTAACTAAAAACAGATGCTTTTTTGATTTTGGTACAGAACCCTAAAAAACTCGAGTTAAGTATAATAAGCAACAAAAAGTTACAGAATATGAACTAACTTAAATTACTTATACATAAATTACATACATTACAGTACAATACATACATTTACAATATTAAAACTACAAGCAATATCACAGGAGGAGACTTATGAGTTAAATGAAGACAGTCTTTGGCCAAGGAATAAGAATGTCACTTCACGCCTAAAGTCGCGGGCGAGGGTAGGTATGCATTTTTAGATATTTTACTCTGTCACCTACTTTAGCAAAAATCGGACAAAACGACATTATAATGTCAGAAGAGTAATGTGACCAGATAATGGCAAAATGTTCTAAAACAATCCTAAGTTACCCTACCTCGGTTTTAAAATAGTAGTTTAACGCCATCAGTGTTTTAAACGGCTTAGTAGTGCATTGAACAAAGCCGAATAGTTTGTTCGCTTTAATAATGCGATCCATATGTGGGTTTTGCTATCAAACGTTAAACGTTAATAATGCCAAATACTCTAATCAATTCCGTGCCCAAAAGTGTGGACGTAAATTCCGTAGTTAATTTTTTTAACATTATACATAGACATTTTGTAACATTAAGCATAATTTTGTTATTGTAACGCCATTTCTCCAATGTATCAAAAACATGGTGGAGACTTTTAAACATTCAGTTATCAGCCTAGGCCGAGTGTGTTAATTTTGAGGTATGCAAGACATTTTCATTTTGACTTGTACATTTGCTGGTGATACTTCATAATCATAACATAAGTAATAAATTTTAAAGGTAGAAATCCCTTCGAATACAGTAGATTACACGCAAAATACTTTAGTTGAATAACCATCTTTTAGCTTCTCATCTTGTCTTTATAATGTATAATAATTTAATAATGTGTAAAATAATTGTATTTTAATACGAAGTACTCAAAGTACATTATATCCATTGAGCGTTATACCGGCGAATAAAATGTAATTTGTTGTTATAAGATCGATATGAAAAATATGAAACACTTGAAACCTGTTAAAGTCCTCCTGCTGCCTGCTGTCAATAATTATGTTATGGCGGAAGCGATATTGATGTGTCCGATAGGCGCTTATGATAACTACGTTTAAGGTTACAGAAGCATGATAAAACAAAATTGGCGAGTCGCGTCCCTAGGGGATGGTTGCTACGAGTTCACCTTTCACCTTTAATCAATTCAACGCTCCGGGAGCGATTCTAGCTATAAATTATAGATAGATTAAGTGTTGCCAGGCCGTATGTTGAAAAACCAAGAGAAATAAGGCCATAAAATCAGGAAAACTAAAAATCTATTGTTTATTTTTTATCAGTCGAATGTAACTTTTTTTTTTGGGATTCAAATCACCGGGGTTGACAACGCATTTGCAGTCTGGAAATTGTAATCTTGAGATTGTAAATGTCTATGGAGAGCGTGGGCTCCAGACTGATATACCTTAATTACAACGTTTTATACTAAAAACTCCTTTCAACAAGTTTTCAGTGACTCTTAATACTTTTACCAACAGTAACAGGAGAAACTACAAAATTCTCAAGCAGTTATAGATGCGGATGCGGAAGCGGATGCTTTGTGACTCACATCCGCGGATGCAGATGTAGACCTTTACATTTTTTAAAGAGAAAATTAAATAAATACTTTATTTCATGTTTTTTGTATTTTTTAATTTTAATCATGAAAATGTTAGAACATAAAATTGTAGATGGAAGAAAGTACTAACTAACGCGCACTCACACGAAACACGCTCTCGCTACGTATGTGCGTATTTATTTAGCAATTTCATCCATTAATACATTTTTGTACCTACTAACGTTATTGCTTTGTGTGTTGTGATGCGAGTCTCAGACATCTGGATCCATATCCGCATCTACGGAAGTCGAAAATTATGCACCGCAACATCCCTGCACTGAACAAACAAACGCTCTAAATAATATTTTAAGGCACAAATCAATGTCCGAAAGCATACTGTGTTATTGGTATTCATTATTATGGTTTTAATTAGCTTCATTAAAAGTTTGTCAATAAGTGAAAAGTTAATAGAAACACATTTTCATGCAATTTATTCACTATTACACTAATTATGAATATCCTTATAAATCTGTAAATTCTCTATTTTCGGTAGATCAGTAAGCAAGCATTCCCGGATTTCAGGAGATCTACTCAAAAATCAGAAGACCTGGCAACACTTTACCCGGGCCTACTCGAGCCAGCGCGTCTGCGCCACGCTACCCCTTTTGCTAAATTTATAATGAGAATTGTCCATAAACGCCTCGGCCAATTAGAAGCAGCGATGAAAAGTACTTGGCGTTTTTTAGTAAGAGTAACTACACATCGCGCGCAATCCTCCTTGTGAATTTAGCTTTACATTATCGACCGTTGGACGATCAGTTCGGGTGTTGCCAGCATTAAAATAAAGTGCAACGTGAAATCGATCAACCATAAATGGGATTGAAAATACCTGAAATCGTTTATAAACTGCAGTATTTTTTTTATTAGGTTGCTGCCCAACAGAAGCTGAGGTCCAGGAAGTAATTTTGGCGACAGAGAATAAAGAGGCTTCCGGCTCTGTACCGCTCTACTATTTCCTTCCCTTTATGGTCAAAGTTATGATAGAGCACAGGTAATTTCAACGTTTACCCAATGCTGCGGTTATATCTACGGGATTCGACGAATATTCGAGTTGAAGGCACGAGTCTTCGCCGAAGCCCTTAATGTGGCCGCAGCGTAACCGTTAAAACTTGCTATATTACAAGTGTAGTAAAAAAGGAATTAGAATCCTCTTAAAAGTTAAGATTTCAAAAACTTGTATTCTTAGCACTCATTTAGATTGAATCTTATTATATAAGCAGCGATAAGATACCTCGCATTTAGTAGTACATGAGCCTTACGGTCTTACTGTCCGGCTACAGATTCTACCCAGCGAACGCGGACAAACTGCTAGCCGCGTTCCGCTACTTCGACAAGGAGCGGCGCGGATACCTCGAAAAGGACGTGTTCGCCAAGCTCATGCTGGAGGAGGGCGAGCCCTTCACGCAGGTGCCACACTAACGTGACTCAAAAGCAGTCTACGCACTATCCTTCCGTGACGTACGTCCGGGCACGATGCAAAACGATAGTGTGTAGGCTTGCTGGACGTCAATAATTATTACGCTCACTCCCAAAATACCACAATTTCAAAATACCAGACTATTCTCTTTACCAGATTCCCAAATCACCAGCTTCGAAATATTAGGTAAACATAATCAACGATACCGAAATTTACATGTTATTTTTTGAGATTCAAGCCTATTGAGAATCTGGTATTTTAAAATTCTGGTATTTCGGGAATGAGCGAATTATTATTATTACCGTGATGGATTTGCACGATGATATTTTTGTCCATTTGCACGATAGTGCGTACAGTAGCATCGTGCCTGACGGTTGTGCGCCGCTGTACGTCAAGAAGGATAGTGTGTAGACTGCTTTAACGACGTCTATAGTGAAAGGAGGATAAAGCGGGCTACATACCATCAGTTTTAACTATTCAGTTAAAACGTACCTATGTGTGTAGGCACTGAACTGTGCAGTTAAACTGACGATCTAAGAAATATATTAAAGACGTTTGAATTAAGAGTTAAGTGTCCAACACTGGTGCCATCACTCTTATTCCTAGTACAAACAATCGAACGTCTGCGCTAGTCCCACGGAATTCCGAATCAGGAAACCGTTCGTGTACGCCCAGCTTTAGAGTTTGATTCGGTGATAGGTAGGAGTAGGACTGCAATATTCTGCAACCACCTCATAATAAAATTTTTTTGGTTGAATTCGATCATTGTGCCATCGTGTAATTTTTTCAACTGAAGACTCCAATTTTAGAAAGAATGCAAATTCGAGATGTTGATAGTTTTGACGTTATATACCGTGTTGGTACGTATTCGAAAGTTTGTATATACCCCAAAAACACGAAACATTATCAGTAGAGTAACTTCTTACATGTCTTTCGTAGGACGAGTACGACGAGATGATCCAAATAGCGCTGGACCCCGTGACCGATACCGTCACTTACGAGTATTATATCAACCAGCTTATGGTAAGTATGGCAGTTTTGTTTACATTTTGCAGAAAGGATGGTACCTACGACAATTCCAACTACAAATGCAACGTGTTTTAGCGAAAACGTACAAATTCCGTCACGTAAAAAGGCCTGAGTGACAATGGAGGGGATGTTTTTGCGCATGGGTACAGTCGTCAACCAATATCGTGCGCGCGTAAAAAAAAAAGATAAAATACATTTATTCAGTAAGTAGGCCGTACGGCGTACGGGCACTTTTACACGTCAAGAATCTACCAGCGCTTCCCAAGAGGAGACACATATTACAATGGTACTACTTAATCTAGCATTATATAAAGCAATAAATATTAAATTCAATATAATATCAAATAACATGCGTAGATCAGTAGGAAAACGTGCCAAAAATCTTACGTGAGAGATAAAGGAAGAAAAAAAAAAAACTAAAACATAAGCAAGCATACCGACGGAGTATTCCCTCGTGCCGCCCCCTTCACATCACACCACCAATTTGGTTAATAAATGCGCGACTGCGCAAGTCCAGTCGAGTTCATGTGTACACTTCAGTACCTTGTCTATTTACTGTCATGTATAAACTGCCATACATTCATTGTCACAGCGATTCAAGTGACAAGGTACTAAAGTGTACACATATTTATGAACTCTACTTTACACCGCTGGCGACCTTTTTACGTTTCGGGAACTATGTCGCTCTTGAGTTCGTCGGCCTGCTCAAGGTGTCGCGTCATTGCATCTAGGTAGATATAACATATTCTACGTCTCGTAGACTTTAGTTGCGTTTTGTAGTCGATACAATACAGCTACAATTCAACAGAAGCCCTACTTTAAAAATCGAATTTCCAAGTTACGTTAGCTCCATCTCTGTCACTCGTTATTTGAGACTCAATCTATAGAAAAGGATGGAGCTAACGTAACTTCGAACTTCGATTTTCAAAGTAGGGCCTCAGAATCCTAAGTCTACAGAGATTCCCATCTCTACAAATTTTCGATTCAACGGAATCCCATGTTAACTCATTCCTATTTCGACAGAAGGCGTAAGCCTAGTCACCCTGCCTTAATTAGTCGGTCTTGGTGGTAACTCATTGCGTTCATAGAGTGAGAAAACTTTAGAGAACCTAATTTGACAGAGCTCTTCGCGGAGCTCGTATTTCTGGGTTGTTTTGGCAAAGAATCTGTAGGACTAGGAATCTGTAAAACTGGGAATTTGTAGGGGCGGGAATCTTTGGGACTAGGAAACTGTAAAACTGGTAATCTGTAGGGGCTGGAATCTGTTGAATTGGGAATAAGCCCTACACAATTATCTAACCATCAATGTGTAAAGGGGTGGTTCGGATGTGTTGGCTAGAGACCGCTCCCGGAGCGGTTAATTGTCGGAGGGGTACGCATATTCGTACACTAACACCCGTATTTATAGTGAAGAAAAGTAATTACTTACTTGAGTATTAAGTGTCAAAAGTCATATTAAAATCGTTGCTGAAGTCATTACTTTTACTCAAGTAAGTAATTACTTTTTCATCACACTTGCTCGTAAATAGTATCCTAACATGCTAGAAAAATCGACCGTAAATCCAAAATAATACCCGCGGGCCTTTTTTTTACCATTACGTAACTAAAGTGCGTAATAGCTTTTTTTTTAATATTATACGTGGACTCAAACTATCACAATACGTCAGGACCCCAATTCTTGTGCCATTCGATATGAAGTGTCATTCGAGATGAAATGTCAGTTGCATACAATTTCCTAAAAATCTCGCATATAAACTATTGATCTCGACTGTCACTAGAATCGGACTCCAAACACGTTTGACATTATCTGTGGTAAGTCACAGACAATGATGTAGTCTGCCGCTAATAAGTTAAAAATATGATCTTTTGTCTGATTTTATTTCATTTCCTCGCAATTGTGATGAAAAACATTGTATGTTACACGGGTGGTAAAGGAAATACAAAGCTCGAGTCATTAAAGCCCTCAGCCTTCGGCTTCGGGCTTCAAGCAGACTCGTTTGTAATTCTTTCTTTACCACCCTTAATACACAATGTACTATTTCATCACACTTGCTCGTAAATAGTGTCCTAACATGCTAGAAAAATCGACCGTAAATCCAAAATAATACCCGCGGGCCTTTTTTTTACCATTACGTTACTTAAGTGCGTAATAGCTTTTTTTTTTAAATATTATACGTGGACTCGAACTATCACAATACGTCAGGACCCCAATTCTTGTGCCATTCGATATGAAGTTTCATTCGAGATGAAATGTCAGTTGAATACTATTTCCTAACAATCTCGCATAATAAACTATTGATCTCATATGTCACTAGAATCGGACTCCGAACACGTTTGACATTATCTGTGGTAAGTCACAGACAATGACGTAGTCTGCCGCTAATAAGTTAAAAATATGATCTTTTGTCTGATTTTATTTCATTTCCTCGCAATTGTGATGAAAAACATTGTATGTTACACGGGTGGTAAAGGAAATACAAAGCTCGAGTCATTAAAGCCCTCAGCCTTCGGCTTCGGGCTTCTAACAGACTCTCGTTTGTAATTCTTTCTTTACCACCCTTAATACACAATGTACTATTCTTGACTTATAGTATAGTCAATACGGGTGTAACTGTCCCTCGAGACGTAAGCGTGCGCATCTACCCTCTTTGATGCCTTTACTTATATTCTGTGCCTTCAACGACGGTTATCGAATTTTCATTTGTTTGCGTACTTGAACGTAGTAATTACAAAAGCCAATCGGACTCCGCTGACATAGCTTTCCTCTATGCAATGAGATGGTTATTTAAGATGTCGCCAAGGTTCGAAGAAAAAAAGAAACTTCGATCGCTAAAGTTTGCCTTGGTTAGGGCAAATGTTCGGAGTTGGTTGGACGATGTATGTATCTGGGTGAATCAACTTTTCTTTGTAGCTCGTTGCCATGGTGACGTCTCCTGGGTCACTATTTAAAACTATGATTACAAAGGATATAAGTCCACAAAAAATCCGTTTTATTAGCAATTACAAACCCATTCTGAGAATCGGAGAAATACTAGAAAAGGGCCGAATCTTAAGTACCCGAAACCGACGTGCATGACTCGATGTATGAATGTGGAAGAAGCGAAAGAAATTTGTCAAGATCGTAGCAAGTGGAAAGAAGTGATCTCTGCCTTCCCCTCTGGGAAACAGGCGTGATTTAATATATGTATGTGTGTGTACAAACCCATTCTTTTATGGTCTTTCTCCGGAGTGTGCTAGAAGTGTATATTATAACATTTTTTTCTAAGAAACTTCATCACTGTTGTCTTCTGGCTTACGGGACAGAATAACAACAACAAAAAGTTGATCCACCCATCTACCAGAGCCTCTATTATAGGCGGTTAAATGCAAATCGCGTTTGTCCGGATAAGGTACCTATTGTCACGGCCGCCATTACTGTCGAGTAAATAACGAGCTATCAAAACGTCAACAATGACAATACAATAACAGGTCCATAACGATATTGTTTTTACCGTGATGAATAGAGGCCCAGGTAGTAAGATTATGCAGAGTATGCCTTTAATAATATGAATTTGCATAGTTTAGATATTGTTCAGCTGCTCTGATTAAGTATATCTGATGGCGTCAATACCTAAGCCTACATTATACTTCAGAGCACACGAGACAAGCTAAAGCTCGTGACTATTAATTCGCCGCCAAGATCACTGGAGTTTGAATTTGCATTTTTAACCGACTTCAAAAAAGAGAGTAGGCTCTCAAATCAAACATAGGTTCTTATTATTATTACCTATGGATAAAGTGTTTAGTGTCCCGTTATCTGGATCTCAATAACCATAACACCTTTGTACAGAATATGTAGTGAATAATCTTTTCCCATCGTTTTTGGTCGGATATGTACGTTTTTATCTAGCTTTCTCAATTAGAGAAAGCAAGATAAATACGAAGTTATCCGACCAAAAACGATGGGAAAAGATTATTCACTACATCTGTATCTGTTCTTTGGATAATAATATTAAACTTGATCATATTTATTTGACACTGGCAAACGCGGAAAAACGATTAGAAATAAAATCTTATACTCGAAAATCTAATTAAAGACCAAAATCTGACAGTTCCCATCTTGATTATTTCGTTATTTTAACATTATTTCATAAAAACATGAATGAGAACTCGTGTAACCAGTCATATTAGTGTAAGTTTTATTGATAAAAACAACTACACTTCAACCAAAATGCAGTAATCACAGCGAATGTGCGCCCGCCCGTTGAGGTTAGGATTTTGATCTTAAATCAGATTTTCGAGTAAATAGTCAAAGCGAGCGTAACGAAGTAGTTCTCCTTTTGAAGAGGAACCATGCGCAATTTGGCTCGCTACTAGTCTGGAATCAATTACCCCGTCAGAACAGTTTTGTAAAATCCCATTGATATTAACTACCTATATAAATCAATCGAATCAAATCTATCTAATTTTATACCCCTTTCACTCGTTTTTGAATCTATTTTTAGTTGGCGAGATTTCAACGATGTTGCAAAAAAATCCCAGTTGTCCAGTGTGGACAAATGGGAATAATAATTCCCAGTTGTATGTATGTATGTAAACATTTTATTGTACAAAAATCAGAAAACCAAATACAATATTTACAGAATTAGAATGTACAGAGGCGAACTTATCCCTTTAATTGTTTTGCTGTCCTTATTCATGTACTATCACTACATAGTATAAAACAAAGTCGCTTCCCGCTGTCTGTCCCTATGTATGCTTAGATCTTTAAAACTACGCAACGGATTTTGATGCGGTTTTTTTTAATAGATAGAGTGATTCAAGAGGAAGGTTTTTATGTATAATAAATTTTGTTTTATGTACGTGTTATAAATAGAAAACTCAAATAAACCGAAGCGAAGCGAGGGCGGGTCGCTAGTGTAGATATAAAACTAACACAGTGACACATTGTGGACAACTAAGAATAGCCCCTAAAATTGCTCGTTTATAATTTACTTATTTTAAAATTCTGGTAGTTTTGTATGAGCGATTTGGCATTATTATCCCTTTTTCCCTAACCCATGCCCAAGTAATCACTATTAAGGTTTTCTTGTGCAAGTTGTCATAAAAACAATAAACTGTGTTACTTCGTTTATTAGAACAAAGAAAGTTACAAAGAACTTAAAACTCTTCTAGTCAAATGTCAGTAGCCTTTCCTACCATTTAAACATAAAACCTTACATAACCTAAATAAGATCTACCCTCTTTCGGCTGCAAATGTCTCCTTTTCAATTGACATACTTCCCATAATGTAAACTTTGGCTAAGTGACTGAATAAGTGCACTCCCAATGTCGGTAGGTATACTCTCCGAAATTGTCCAATTCCCAATACGTACTGAATGTAAACTTCAGGTGCGGAAAATGATGTAGGTTTAGGTTATGTCAGTTTTCCAGCCGGCCTGGTTTGACTTTTAACACTAACATAACCTAAACCTACTTCATTCATTTAACGGAATGAAACGACATATTGGGTAAGAAGTCATGTCGGGAAAAATAGTTTTTTGGGAAGTGGTCGAACTGGGGAGTGAACGTATGGGGTAGTAGTCATTTTCGGAATACATATTTCGGGAGTGTGTACATTATGAGAAGTGTGTAAATTGAAAAGCACACATTGTCAGCCGAAAGGATCTACCCATAGACCTAGTCTTCCAATTCGGAATGCTGTTATTTTCAGATTCATCTAAATTTTGCAATCACAGTCACGAATTGGACAAAAATAGTGTTAAAGTATAAACTCCTATTCATAAAGCTCAAGTCAAGTTTGGTTGCTCAATAATTGTAAGCAGTCATAATAATATATCAGAACAGGAGGACTTAATAGTGCATATGCTCCTGATTTTTTACTAGTGTTATCTACCACATATTGAAATATTGTGTGCACTAACTATCATATATTTAGACAGTGCAGTCAATTAAATTATTAATTATTTTGCGCAAGGCGACTGGCGCGTCGTGTCCGGATGGTACTAGGTGTGGCGGCCGCTCGAGGTTTGGCAGGAGTTTCCTTCGCTTCTGTTGCTGGCGCATCGCTAGCCAAAGGAGCCACCTGATTATCATCCTCAGTGACGAGATCGCTCGGGTTCTCATTTGCCTCGACTTCCTCCTCAGGTGTAATCTCCTGGACATCATCTTCACCTTGAACTTCCTGGACATCATCTTCACCTTGAACTTCCTGCACATCACTATCATGACCATTTGTCTCTTGAGACGGATTTTCGATTTCATTGGCTTTGTCTTCGCCTTCACCATCCTCATTGATCTCTATAACATCAGATGTGGTCTGAACTTCTTCAACCTCTAAATCCTCGGTTACCGTTTTGTCATCTTCCTCAGATTTTCTAATAGAAGATAGTAAGTCATTGATTTGATCATCGAGCTGCGAGTTTAGAATTTGATCCAGGACATCATCACTATTGTTTTCTTCTTCTACCTCATTTACCATATTATTCTTAGTATTTCCCGTAATAGTGAGTTTTGAATTACCTACAAATAAAAAAAAACCATTAAGGACACAAATTAAAATGTGTAGAATAGTGATAAACGGCTTCTACGCGGATGGAACCGCGGTCAAAAGCTATTTCATTTATAATAAGAGACTACAGAGAAAATCAAGTGCAAGTTATAACTTCACCTATCTCAGCATTATTGGCTTCCAAAATCCTGTCATAATCAGCCTTGTTATTCATGCCAATAAAGAGCAAGTTGTAGTTCTTCTTGTGCCTCTTGATGGTCTTGGGATTGAACTGGTCAAGGAATTCTTTCATAAGCTTGCGCTTAGGCATGACTGGGTGGGCTTTCACCTGTAACACAAATTATAATAAAAAACTTTTTCTTTTAATGAAAACTTATTTCAATAACTAACTGTGAGAACTGCAATACACTCGATTAAACATACAGCTAGTATGAAACAGTGTCAATTATGGCAGAATAATTTGTTTCTATTCATCTGCTAGATGACGGGACACAGACTGAAAAGTAGATCCGGTACCGAGGATTCGGCGAAGGCATCTATTGACTAAAACCTGAAGTTGGTGCGAAATGTGTTTTGTAACGATTGGAACAGCACAGGCAACGTTGGATCCATCTGGATATTCATCTTGCAGTCCAATGCCGTGTGAAACCAGGTTTAAGCTGCCCCTGCCCCAGGTTAAGGTGGTGACGATGATAAACAAACATGGTTGAATAAATACATATGGAGAAACGTTTGAAATACCTTTGCGAATAACAGATTGTTGCGCGGAAGATCTGCGTTTTCCGGATTTTTCGGTGCATTGATTTGTCTGTCTTTGTTTTTTTTAAACATTTTTAGGGATTGATTGTGCGTGTTGATGATGATGGCCGCTTTGGTGTTGCGGAACATCTCGTCCAGGTCCAGCAGTTTAATGATTTCCTGAAGAAATTTAAATTATTATTTAATTTTAATTATGAAAGACCTATTTAGAGTCTCTTACCGTCTCAAATAACCAACCACGTCAAAATTGTATTGGAAACAGAAAAGCTAGTAGATCCTTTAATCTTAACCTGAACAGCCCTATTATGTGATTAGCTCCACCTTTAATTTAAATGCATTTTTCATAGATCATTTGTTGACGAACCTTCGGTTTTAAATTAGACGATCTTTAGAAGATGGTTAAACATCAGAGGTTGGACCTAATGGACCTGTATCAAAACCTTAAAAAATATTATTATGCATTCGCTTGCTTCCTAGGAATAGGCAGAAAGATGATTGAAAGGCACTAAATATTGAACACAAATGATAATTAACGTCTTCCCACAATGTCTGCAAAATTTGCCATGTTGTCATTTATACTTTTGGTTTAAAAGTACTCAAGTTAAGTTAAAACAGCTATCCGACATTATCATTGAGAGTTGCCCTAGGTACGATAGACGACCCACCCATCACGATGAAACCAGTTGTTCCCACTCTCTTTTTGTCCCTTCTTAATTGCTCTTTTACAACTTTGCGGCAGTTCTTGATGAAAACTACGCCGGCAATATGTAAATTGTTTCCATACTCACATCCTTGTATCTACGCAGCAGCTGCGGCAACTTGCGCTCTACGAGCAGCGACATCCACGTGTTATATCCAAACTCTTTAGGATTAGGTTTAATAGGCAAATTAAATGCACTCTCTTGAAGGTCATTTACGAAAGTGTCCTCTTTTGGGGGTTTAGTTATTTCGGGTAAGTTTTTGAGGATCTCAGTTTGAACTGGAGTTCGGTCTTTCGATAATTCTTCAATCTGAAAGGAGATAGACTTTACTATTTTTCTATTTATTTTTTAATTCAATTGTTTTTTCTTCTTACCTTTTTAAACATTTCGTCTAGCTTAACCCTAAACAGGTTAGACATGTTTTTCTTGAAATACGCTTCAGGATCACCTGGAAAATTCAAGCAGATCTTGAACGGGTTCATGGAATACAAAAAATATGTAAGTGCAATATGCTATGTGGATTCATTATCTGCAGCAAAGTTCATTTTTATGCATCTGACTACCAGCACCGTTGTGTAACCGCATTATACTGTTTATGCTCGAGTAGGTATACACTTTTTCTAATATGCCCCTTTTTGGACTATGTAAGAGCATCAAAGGCGAAGGTACATTATGTAATCGGTTACCTATCATAAACTCGAATAATATCATTTAATTTTATTTTCCAAAATGTGTTTCTAGGCTACATAACCTACCTAGGAGAGAGGTAATAAATGATTCAGTTATTCTGAAGCAGCAGAGTTACTAACACTTATTGGCTATTTTTAAAATCGATCAAATAATAAAATAAATTATTTGGACTTTAGATGGTAACCAAACCGTTATTAAACGATTCAGTGCGCACATATAGAACAGGTATTTTAATAGGTGTAACTATGTAATTGTCAGTTCCTTAATGTAATTAAGGCAATATTGTGGAAGATCCTCAAGAAAAAGGACTCCATGAAAATGAAAATTAAATTAAAATAGACCAGTAATTTCGCTTCAGTAGACACCACAAGTTATATGCTATAATAACATTGAACATTGTTAGAGTCTGTTATCTGTGACCAACATGACATAGTTTAGAATACCGATGAAATTTGGTAAAAGTATAGTGAGCACAGCTAATGATGAACAGTAACAAAAGTCACTCCATTGTGGTCAGATCAGGCAAATGTAAAAACACAAGACCGAGCTGAGACAATGATTCATCAGTCAACTTAAGAGATATCACTCAATAATGCCTATTGCTAGATTTAGCAATTTAGCATGCTCAGCTTTGAGTTTATCTCCGGAATCCACTATGTCATGAGTTCTGTCAATCAACCAGCAGTTAATGTGAAAATGGTTCACAGGTAGCTAAGAACGAAACTCCTAATCTAATTTAATTAAACCTTGAGTTTCAATTGAAAATCAAAACTTTAGAGCCAGAACAGGAATGTAAAGTTAAAAAATCGCTACCTTCTTCAAATAATTTGATCGCAAGTTGACTCGCTTGTTCCTGCTTCAGTTTTTCGCTCGCGACGAGCTGGAAGACCTCAACGTCTTTTGTCGTGGGATAAGTCTTGCGGTACTCCGCGATTATGTCGGCCACGACACCGACCACCTTGCCGACCATGACCTCGCGCAGGCGGTCGCGAATGGTCTGCTTGAAAAGACGCGCGAGCACCACCGAATGTAATAGCGACATGTATTCAGGCTCATTACAGGCCTCCTTCATTTCTTTCACGAGAGTACCCAACGCCAACTCTAAACGGCCTGTTACTTTTTGAGAAGGCTCTGCGGCGGCCGACAGGACGACATCCTTCTTCATATCTTTATTCACCGGTACCGTTTTGTTGGGGGGAATGTTAGACTTGTTTGGACCGATTTGACGAGGATTAACCTTAGCTGGTCCTGTTTTTTTGGGGGGGATGTTAGGCCTGTTTTGGGCGAATTGTTTAGAGTTTCGTTTAAAATTAGCTTGTTGGGTAGGAGGCTTCGCGGTCTGATTTTGCCTCGCTGGGTTACGGCCCGGAGGCGGTCGGCGATTCATACGAGGAGCTAAACTCATGAGTGGCGTGGGGGCTCCCAACAAAGACGGTAACTCCTTAGGTCTAAGGAAAGGCCGAGAGTCATTGTGAGCCATGAAAGGTTGGATGGGGAGTAGGCCTTGGCGAGGTTTCTTGTTGGCACTCAGCCTGCCACCAAACCGGTCGGACATAGAATCCCCCCATTCGGCCTCGGCCCGGCGCTTGGGAGCGAAAGGCCGGTTGTCTCGAATGGTCTCGTCGTACAAATGGGAGAAATTACGCTGCGACGATTCAGCGAACCGATCGTTAAACATCTGAGGAAGCTGGTCATATCTCTGAAAAGTGATCACAATACGTTCCATAAGTTATACCAGTATATGGGAGTTTGTAATTAAATGCAGTTTTCATTTAGCACAATGCCTCATGGTACAATGGGATTCATTGATGTGTAGGTACTTGTGCCAAGTCACAAGTCTAATTACCTAACAGTAAGTGGCAAGATTGAAATGTCATAAAACAATGATCACATACAATACATTGTTTGAAGACTTGTTTCTATATCGGTAAAACAAATCCATTAGTTTGAGGGACAAACCAATACTTACCACTGTGTAGTACACATTGTGCAGAAATCACAAAGAAAATACTTTAGCAGTAAAATCTGTATAAGCTTTAAGATAATATATTCCATTAAAAGAAGAAATTAGATTTCAAAATATTTGGCTAGTGTGACATTCAGCTGCTGCTGCGGGTATTTGGGGATAATTCAGCATCATAACCATCACCATCTTAACCAAAGTTATTAGCATTGACCTGGCAGTTGTCATCGCATTATCAATAGAAAATACTTTAGAATAGAAGTGGACTAACTGGTGGTTAGGGCATGCAGTACCGGGCCAGGTTCCAAGAATTCCATTTCCCGGTTCTAGGCAGGGACGATACCGGGATTCCCGGTTCTCCTGGTTCTTTTTTTTACCTCAAATTACTGCTTCCCATGAACATTTGAGAAATAAAACTATTAAAAACCTTTGATACTTATTTTTTTATTAATATGCAATAAAATCATGCATATATTCTTCAGCAAAAACGTATTTTAATTACTAAGTACAAAGCTTTTTGTTAAATCTAGAGATGATTTATTGCAAATATGCCAAAAAATATAATGGATGTTGATCATGATGTTGCAGCTTCTGCCAGCGTTGTGTCGCTCAGGTGTAAATTGTTTTATTTGTGATATGCGTCACAATCTTTTTTTGGAGTTCATGGAAAGAATCGGTTCTTTCCATGAAAAAAGATTGAGTACCAGGATGTAATCTTTAGTACCGGTTCTTTAGGCACTATGAAAGTACCTGGATTTGCCGGGAATTACAGAACCGGAATTTCCCAGGAGGATGGTTGTACCTACATGGTAGCATATTTCATGAGTGTGCACTCGCGGATCATTGCCAGTCAGTACCGTTACATTTCTAAATTTAAGTTTTCTATAGGACCTCTACATTTTAGCCTAGGCTCTAGGCACATTTAATCATTAGACAGACAAAAACTTTAAAACAGTACAACCTTGTACCTGAAATTTTTTTTTGACGTGCTAAAAATACCCTTCAGGCTCAACTTGTAGATATATAAATATATACTTTTATATCTAGTGTTTTTTTCATTTTAAACTTGAAGTTTTATGTTTGTTGCGTTATCTTTGGGCAGCAATAATACATTTTATTATGCAACACATACTCACACTGACCACACAAATATTTTATTCAGTTCCCTTATTGAATCCCTAAACATTTGTCTGAATTTTCGTTTATCCTAAAGGCGTTTCCACTTAAATTTTATAACTTTATAGTGTTGTTATAATTAGTGATCGTTATCAACGTCCACTTTTGGTAGCAAAGGGTATGGTTGGCAGATAAAACAAACACATTTGGTTGTTTACTTTTGATCTTAACCATAAAATAAATACTTACCTTCTAAAGATTACACCTCTAGATATAAATCCTTACGGTACAAAACCTTTTCCGCCCTAATATATTTTTAAAACAGTGTACGTCAAATGACATAAAATGTCATCAAAATATAACTGTAGTTGAAAATCTAATTACACTACGCGACGTGTTTATCTAAATAAACCAATGCATATCGTATCTAGAGTGGATATTCAAGTATTTTAGTGGAGTCCTCATAAAGTGCACGTATATGATAACAGTTAGTATTTACATTGACAGCATGGATTTGACACAATACCCGTATTTTATTACGACGAATAAAGCCACTCGATGTACTGTTTGTAATATCCAAATAGGATCTAAATCTAGAACTGAAAAGTTCATTAAAATTTATTTCGGACTTGATAAAAAAAATGGCAAAGTTGAGATTACATCCCAAGGGCAAGGAAGTTTATTTTAAACTAAAATATGTCCTAAAGAAAAACCCGGGTTACAGTATTGTAAGCGTTGTGCAGCAGCTGATTGAAGGTAAAGAGGTGGATATGCCGGAAGGTGTGAATAAAAATAGTGTGCAATATTTTAAAGACTTAAATTTCCTTCCTGTGACTTCTGTAAACGTAGAAAGGTAATTTAGCTATTTAAAATGGATTTTTTCCAATCGACGTGAACGACTGACAGCCAAATCTGTTGAACAAATTTTAGTCATTTATTCACTATAATTTGGATTTGTTGTTATAAATATGTATACAGTGTGTTACCAGCACCCGGGCTTTTTTTAAAGTAGGTTAAAATAACGTATATCTGTAACGTAACTATGACATTAATTTAATTAATAAACACATTTTCAGGCTTTGTTAACTTTCTAACAAAATTTTAATTGCCAGCAATGTAAAGCACAGCAAATTGACAAGTGCAAATGACAGTCGACGGATACTTTGATTATTTATGATTTGCCCCCGTACCACGACATGGCTTGTACCAAGCAACAGCGATACTGATAACGATGAACACGCAGCACATGCACTACATTATAAATGGACAGTATCTAAGAAAAATAATTGTGAAGTTATTTTAATTATTTTTTAATTAATAATACTTGCAAAAAATTGCTAAAGCAGCATATTATCGGCAGTTTTAATAAATGCCCGCATGCCGGTAACACACTGTATAAATCTCATAATTTGTAATATATAATTATAATGTTTAATATACTTCGTTATTTGTTTTTTTTTGTCAACCATACTTTGCTACCATTACAGGACGTTGATAACGATCACTGGTTATAATACAACCCTAACCTAACCGCAGATATAATCAGAAAACTTTAAAAGTCTCCTGCCTTATCTGAAAACCAGTTCAGGGCAAATGAAAATTCAGACAAACAATATGCAAGGACAAACGTTGTTAGGGATTCCAAGGGACACCTATTTTATTAATTACATGGCATGTGTCATTGTTTGAATAAAGGCCTAGGGCTAAAACCCATGAATTGAAAATGCTGTAATTCATAATAACCTTCTCTGCTTGGTTACGATTGTAGCGACTGGGGCACAGTACTTATTATACCAAGTAGAATGTGGTTTTGGAAATATGTAGTTGACACATACCTGAGTATCAGGGGCACGGTACAAAAGTTCATTTTGCTGTTGCTGGATGAGCTGCCTTTTGCGTTTCAGTAGCTCCAGTTCCAGCTCTAAATCCTAAATGGACATGATTTCGTAGAGTAAGAGGTTCTCATTCTCCATTGCTATATATACCTATGTACCTTAACTTTTTATTGTACAATTTAAGCAACTTATGTTTATAAATGGCTACCAATATCGAATCGGTTTTGGGTATAAACATTGGTATTTCAACTCCGCTTTTTTCTTAGGGTCATGTATTTTCGGCGATGTTATTTCTGCTGCATACAGTCAAACACAATTTGCGCCGCCGGGTGAACTACATAGGACTTTTGTAAGAAACCCAATGCAGCAGAAATTACGCGGCTCACACCTTAAACCCTTGCTTAGTTATCTTAATTCCTTATTATTAGATTATGGAAAAAAGTGTTCCTAAAATAAAATCAATAAGTACGTACGTGTAAATGGTTCGTCATAAGCGGGCCACCACGGTTCGCCATGCCGTTGTTGTTTCGTCTCATGATAAAAATTCTCGTTAGGTATTTTTACTTAAATTAAGCTAATTAAACAATCCTACGGTGAATAAGTAAGTATTTAATGTGAAGGCAAACTGGCAAATAAAATCTTGACAGCAATCTCTGCATACGCTCCGGACGCCAAGAAAGGAACCACAGATTATTCAATATAAGTATATCTTAACACAGAAATAGAAAGAACGAGAATCCTAATCACCCATAGATTAAAAAGGGTATTCTTTAGATACCTACGGTGACTAATAAAGGTATTAACTGACAGCTCAACAAGATTTTTAGCTTGCGCAAACCATATTGATTTCCATTTCCGTAATGTTGGTATCTCTGATTTTCCATATGATTTTGTTTCGATCAGTAAATCCCTATTCCTTCCTCTTTCCTTATTCCTTTTTGTCCCCTACAGGTGTGTACAGCCGTGGCAGAGAATTCGTATGGTATAGCGGATGCACACGTCGCTGAGTTGAAGAGAATAGAAGAGGCACAGCCGAAAAAGAGGCGATTAGTATAATGTGCCTGTTCCAAATTGTCTAAGAGTGAGAAAGTTAGCATCTTTTTTCTGTACTTCATAGACCGTTAAGTAACATTCTACGTAATTTTAACTGCTATGGCCACCACACTAGCAGTAGTATTTGGTTTAAAATTATAATCATGTGGCCAATTTTATTTGAATAACCCGTCTCTCTGATGGCCGACTTGATTTAATTCAAAGTTCGAACTTACGTTAGCTCTTACCCTTTCTCTCCATTTAGTCTCGAATGACGACTAACAGGGATGGAGCTAAAATATCTCTATCTCTCTTCGATATTTTTATTACTCTTCACCTTACCTTTGGCATAGTATAAACTATGCCTTTGGGGACCGATTGGCTAATTGCTTTCTAGTTTAATCTAGGTAGGTATAAGACCTTATTTCAGTTTGGTCGACTGCAACCTTACATACAAAATATGTATTTGACTTATTTAATTTGTTCTCAGGTCGAGGACGAAATTCCGGATACAGCAGAAGCATCAAAATAATTTGTACAGATGTAGTGCAAAATGATTTTCCTTCGGGAAAACTCGGATCTCAATCGGAATACGATGGCACCCGAACTGTCAATCAATGATTGTATTAAATGAGTGACGTTTTCATGTCCATTAAAATGGAACTTTATTGTTTAGTGTCAAATGACAAATGCTGTCATTTGTCACTTTGTCATTTGACACTAAACAATAAAGTTCCATTTTAATGGACATGAAAACGTCACTCATTTAATACAATCATTGATTGACAGTTCGGGTGCCATCGTATTCCGATTGAGATCCGAGTTTTCCCGAAGGAAAATCATTTTGCACTACATCTGTAAATACTGAACACTGATAGTAAAAGTTAAAGTCAATACTCTGGAGGAATCTCAAATAAATCATAAACTGTATGCGGGTCTTTTATTAAGAACTTAACAGGTAACCAGGGGCTTTATATTACTCGGTAAAACCTAATAGACTTTTTCTCGTGGGCCTGTCCGTGGGATTTGTCCTATTGGTAGGACCAAGAGGGAGACCTATTTCTCGTAGTCCTATTAGTAGGTACGGTTATGAAAATGTTCGTCCTTTATTATAGGAATACGTAGGTAGGTTTAGGTTATGCTAGCTTTGCAGCAGGCCCGGAGGGCCAAACCACCCAGAAATAGGAGCTCCGCAGCAGCGGAGCTCCGTCGACACTTTCTTATTGATTTGAAATTAAGGGTAAAACTGAAGTAGGACAGACAGAAATAGTTCTCCCTCGTGGTCGTACTAATAGGAAAAATCAGTAGGACCACGAGAAAACGGGGAACCTAATCGGTTTTGAGAAATTATCGTTTCGTCAACGTTATGAATGTTATGACTTATGATTAGGGTCGGAATAGGTAGTGTTTATTAAAACCTAAACTTGACGCATATTCATTCATGCGTGAGTCAGATGGGAATACGTTATTGAATGAAGATGCATCTAGTTTAGGTTAATAAGCACTACGTATTCCAACCCTTGCTTATGATGGTATAGAACCTTTAGGTCCACATTTGGTTAGGACTAGGTCGCAAATACGACCAGAGGAGCAATTGCCTAACGCAGTCGCAATCGTTTTTATTTTGAACATCTTAGGCTTCTGCATACAAAATGAAAACAATTGTGCCGCTTTGAAGTCGATTGCGAGTGAGTTACAATAGGCCAGCAGATCGCTTTGCGATTACTTACATCTAAAAAGAAAGTATCCTAAGTTTTGTAACTTGGACATAAGGAAAAATTACGAAAATTCCAACTAAAATTATCTATATCTCCGAAAGTACTAAAAATCACTGAACATACATCGGGGTGTTTTTGGTAGCCCCGGGTGTGACTTATTTAATTTTTTTATTTGGACCACTAGTGACCTTGTATACTAAATCAATGCAAAGATAGGAATGACTCAAAAAGTTAAGGCAATTTAAAATAATGGACTTTGTGCATATTAATTGATGTATCACAAAGGCATCCTTTTATGATTATTACAAACTATGAACACAAATAATTTGATTAAATGATTGAATAAAAAAAACTTCATTTTAGTAGTTCAATTTAATTCACCAGCCATTTGATATAGTAAGTAAATCTCAAAAATCAATCTAGTTTTTATAAACTAACTGTCACTTATCATCCTCAGACCCACTGCATTCATCTAGCACTATTCCACCAGAAATAAATGCCAAGATGTCGTGATCAGACAATTCTTCATCATCACCTAACTTCTCGTCTGCCATACCCTCAACACTACTACTATAAGTTCCTTTGCTTGTCTTAGTATCTACATTGTTTTCACTCTTCACTTTATTATTAATTCCCGAGTTTTCAGTCTCTTCTGGCATTCCTTTCTTTATATTTAAATTATTATGTACGTCTTTTGTAATTTCATCTGTTATTTCCAATTTAATTCCTCTTGGAGCATCTTTTTTGTCATCAGATTTTGTCGCTGCTTCAATAGTTATATTAACTTTGACGGGAGTAGGCTTCCTGTTTCTGACAGGGGTCACAGGTCCAGTTTCTGCAAGTGTATCATCAACTTTCTCCTTAATTTTAATACCGTCTACCTTATTAGTTATATCGGTATTTTCAGTTTTTTCGGTATTTACTTCGTTATTGACCGCGTAGATTGATTTAACCTCCGACGGACACGTCAAGAACTTGTAGCACGGAGTAACCGTCACACTTGCGGTACCTGTAACCGAAAGCAAGCCACCTTTACCACTTAGCATGATGCACATTAGATAGGCGGAAATAAAGGCAATCGCGGATTATACAACCCAGTGAAGTTAAGTGCAGTAATAGAGGTAAGTAATTGTACCAATGTCCACTTTATGCGATGTAAATTACTGCTACTGTATTGCTATTGGTAAGAACCTGTATTTGGGTAATGTAATGTATGATGTCTGAATGTATGTCTCTAATGTATTTATGTTACAGTAAAACACGACCGATATGGCTTTACCGATGTACCTGCGCAGATGTAATTTTTTCGAAGCGTGGGAACCAATCAGTGTTTCGTGGTTGTATTCTGTGCTATTATTGGTTATTAGTGAGGCCATTTTGTCGCGCGCCCGCGTGTCATTCAGTCAGCCGTCAAACGTGCGTGAGTCTGGTTTTAATCGTGCTTTCGAATCGTTGTTCGTGTCTGCGCGAACGAAGATTCACGACACGCCGTATCGGTTGTGTTCTACTGTACCTGTTGGTTTTTAACCCCCGACGTAAAAAGTGTGTGCGTTCGTGTGTGCGTCTGTGGCACCGTAGCTCTTAAACGGATAAACCGATTTGGATGCGGTTTGTTTTCATTTCAAAGCATGTTTTCTAGCATTTGTTCTTAGTTAGGTTTCATGAAAATAGGTTGGGCCGTTTTAAAGATATCAGTCCTGAAAGAAAGGATCACCCTTATATCGGTGGTTTTTATCTATGTAATAGTTATCCTGAAATAAATAAATGGGTGGATCAACTTTTTGTTGTTGTTATTCTGTCCCATAAGCCAGGAGACAACAGTGATAGTTTCTTGGAAAAAATGTTGTAATATATACTTCTTGCACGCTCTGAACAAAACCCTTAAAAGAATGGGTTTGTGATGGGATGGCCAATAAAACTGATATTTAGAGGACTTATATCCCTTGAAATCCTAGTTTAAAGAGTGATCAAGGAGACGTCACCATGGCAACGAGCTACAACAAAAGTTGATTGACCCAAATAATTAGACGCTATTAGAAGGTCTGGGTGGTGTTACCCGGCACGAGCACTGACCGCAGAGCAGCTTCTTCTGGCCGCAGAGCCGGTCGAAGGCGCGCACGGAGTCGAGGCGCGCGGCGAAGGTGTCCCCGGGCGCGGCGACGCGCTTGAAGGCGCCGACGGCGAAGCGCTCGATGAAGGCCCGCAGGCAGCCCGCCTCCGGCTTGCCCGAGAACACCAGCTGAAAACACACAACTTTAACCTTTCGTAGGTTTAATAACAGATCCGATCCATGCCCAAATGCTTTGCGTGCCTACTTGTGAAGCTGCTCAGGGTTAAAGTTTATTGTTACATGTACCTCACATAAAATATTCAATATAACCGCTATTTCTGTGAGTTTTATGTCACGTGGCAATTGGCGTGAATTTGTTATAAAGAATGTTTATTTTTACATGTACCTTGACGTAGAGTGGGTTATGCATATCCAGAATTCTTGTAGTTACATTGAGACCCAGCGCCTGAAACCAAACACGTTCATTTATTTCTTGTATTGTAACCTCTATTTTCCTAACTAGCGAAAACCGTAATTGTGATTAAAGCCATTGAGTCGTCCGCCGCATGTTGTACACGGAGACCGCAACAGTGTAAAGAACACGGTAGTCGGCAAACCGCAAACGCCTAGTTACGTGATCGAAGTAGGCGGACAGAATAATGTGAAGACGACGTTCGTTCGCCGCAGTAGTTTGAAACAAGTTCGGCGACCGCTTTAGGTGAATGACTCACAAGGAAGGGTACCCAACTGTCCGACTCCGATTTGATTCATTTTGATATATGTTATAAAGTAGTCTAAAATAACGGACACGTATTTTTTTTTAGCTGCCCAAATTCAACCTGTTAGGAGAAAATGGCCTTCAAAGTACTGAAAAGTGACTAAACCATCTAACTTCTATAGAGGTTTTTTTTTTCTAATTTATTACTGGTTTGATTTTATGTTTGAGAAAATGAAAAAATAATGAGTACGTATTTTTTTATATCAGCCCACTCATATTTTCTTAAAAAAAAACCGTTCATAGTTTTAGATTTTTCATCGTTGCTTTTTTGACTACTCTCTAACATATCAAAATAAATCAAATCGGAGCCGGACAGTTGGGTACCCTTCCTTGTCAGTGTAATCGCCGCTTATAATTACGTTTCTGATGTCGTCTCCAACGATGGTCCTGAACCGCTCCACCACGAGTTGATCGGCGCTCTGGTCCGGCGCCTCCGGCAGCACTTGAGCGACCTGCCAACAAACACAGGGTTATTCAGTAATCGATAACCGTTTACCGTTTCAACGCCTTTTAATTAGCTATGTTTAGTTTAGCATAATTATTCTGGGGTCCTAGTTAAAAAGGGTGTCTCCTGAAGATCAATTGAAAAAGGGTCTAAGTCTAGTATACTCCGTTTATGTACAGTCACGATCTTTAATTTGGTACCCACCTTAGGTCCAAAGTCAATCTGACATTCTACAACAATAAGGTTGAGTTTCCTAAAAGATACAAGTGACGTGACATCTCTAATGACATTGACGACTTCAAGCATATTTTTGTTGAAATGGGTCCCAAATTAACGATCGTGACCGTATATACTAGAGATGGGCCGACTAGTCGGGAACGCCGATTATTCGGCACCATTAATAGTCGGCCATTAGTCTGCGACTAGTCGGCAAAAAACTCCGAATATTCGGCACTTAATTACCTACAGGAAAATATAGGACATAAGAAGAAATTAAAACATTATAAAACAAACTTACTTTATTTATTATATAGAATTAATTAATTAATTTTGAAATATGACAATACTCTGTATGGTCGATTGGACAAAAATAACCGTACATTATTTTGATATTTTGCAATGTACTTGTGGAGATATTTTTGATGTGAGTATTAAGTATTTACGTATAGCAATAAAAAAAAATCTAAGACCATTTATTTTCGGTCAGACAAAGTTTAAGAGTAAGCAATGGTATCATACCTTGTCCATGATGTCTTCGATCTCGTCTGCAAGAACTCGGGACGCGAGCGCGTTAAGCGAGTTTCCGTCGACCGTTAGTTCAAGAGCGTCTGTAAACAAGTTTAAACGACTAAATTAAAGAGATCGCGTCCCGCAACAATACGCGTTTGGCATGTTGGAATTTTAATCGGCCGCATAATATTTCCACCATTATCACAGAATAAATAATAGTACAAGTACAGAAGCAACTCCCTGTGACAGCAAACATGCGAATTTAAACCTACCTACTCAGAACGCGAGAACGATAATAATACATATTATTTCGCGCGTCATGAGTTTTACTAACTCCGCCCACCTCGTAGTGCCGGCAACTACTTGTACTATTACTTTTCCGTGGTAGTTGTAGGAAAACAAATTGAATTAATTATTAATTGTAGTTTTCTTATGTAGTTTGCTTACTTAAATGACAAGTAAATGTTGTCCGCGGTTTTTTTCTTGTTTGCTCGGATATCTCTTTCTATCTACGTAATAATCTAACTTAGTTTACTAGTTTTAAACTTTAAAACATGTTTTTTTTCTGCATTTTTTCGTAATGTCATAAATGCCTAATTTTTAGTTTTATTGAATCCCGATTGTGCTAATACTGTTGCACACCTGTAATTGATACACAAACCGAACTATTTTCTTTAAACATATCTTTTGTGATTGTATTTGTTTGTGCAACTGTTGCTGTGTTTAATTGAATAAATAAATAAAATAAACAAATCAAATCTGTAACGATCTTACATGAGCTCTTTGACTATGCAACTCGTATTACACGAATAAATTATAAACTCAAGCACTATTGTTAGATTGTTACCTACTCCGTTACTTAAAAATGCTGCCATTTGTGCTGACCTTGCTTTAGAAGGCAGTTACTATTACTGGGAGATCTACTTACACTGAACGCCGTTTAAGGCAAGTAGGTAATTGATTATTGATGCGAATAAGTCGAATACTGCGAAGCTGCGGACGGGTTGTTAATAAAACAAATAATATTATACCGCTCTTTTTGCGTCGAGGATTCAAAACCGTAGTTACTGATTGTGTCAGTAATTAAGTCCAGCTACTCGTAACTACCTACCCAGATCGAAGTTATTACTAATATTAATAATAACCTTACCTTTCGATATCAATATGCAGTTTAAAAAAATGGAAGTTGACATTTCCGTCATTATTCAAGCACCCGTATGCTATGCAGTACTTTTTGGCTTTTCGCTTAGCCATAAGTATGTATTCAAACAAAAACTTGTACTTTGGCAGCGCACGGCGGCGCGCGTCAAGACGAGCGCTCGCGTGACACTCAACTGACTAGCCCCTTAGAAGGGGACGCACATTTTGTAGGCAATAGCGCGGAGTGTCACCGGCCTGCCATTACCTTGTTTATGATTATTAACCATAAAAATACATGTATCTTATACTAATTATATTAGCCAGAAAACAATTCGTTAATATTTTAACCACAGCTACCAAACTAGGTGGGGACCTGTATTTCAGCAGTCAGTGCTCAACCCCAAAAATGTAGTACTGTCATCTAGCTAAGAATTATTATATAAAACTAATTGTTTTAAAACTTCACTCTCATGTCATAATATTGGGTCCTTACCAATGAAATTGGCGTGTTTTTACGTGTTTTATTTTGTACGGAATTTATGCATTTCAATTTTAACTTCCAAATTCTTCTTAAAATTCATTAATCCACTATGTTACAAAGGTTTTACATACAAATAATAGATTAATGTTTCAAATTAAAGTGTGAACTCGACTCTTTTCATGTGCTGCGAGTTCAAGTGTTTCAATTACGCAGACTTTTATGAAGCTAACTATTTAAAAGTAATTAAGACATGTATAATATGGCTTAGAAGTGTCCAATATTCCTGACAGAATTTTATTTGGTTTGCATTTGACGTTACTAAATAATCCGCAAAATTTAAATGTATAAAAACCACTAATTTCATAAGACCTTTTATAAAGCTTTTTTTTTACACAATTTATGTTTATTTCTCAACATAGTCTCTTTTAAGAGCCAAACACTTATTCCAGCGAGTTTCGAATTTTTAAAATCCCCTCCAAAAAATACGATTTGTCGGGGTCTGCAAAATAGCCGTTTACACCTGCGATGCATTCCTCATTTGTCAAAAATGTTTGTCCTCCAATCCATCTTTTCAAATTTGGGAATAGGTAGTAATCACACGGAGCTAGGTCCGGTGAATACAGAGCATGCGGAACCAGCTCGAAGCCCAACTCGTGTATTTTAGCCACTGCAATGGTTGACGTGTGCACTGGGGCATTGTCTTGATGAAAGAGGACTCTCTTGGGTGACAATTTTGGTCGTTTTTCCAACAATTTGGCATTAAAACGGTCCAATAACTCTGCGTAATAAAATAACGGCCAGTGATAGTCTTCCCCTTTTCCAAGTAGTCAATCATGATGATTCCTTCGCCATCCCAGAAAACTGTCGCCATCACTTTCCCACCCGAGAAAACAGTCTTGACCTTCTTTGGGACACGTTCACCAGTAGCCATCCATTGTTTGGATTGCTGTTTTGATTCGGGTGTATAATGGTGGACTTAAGTCTCGTCCACAGTGACAAAACAACTCAAAAAAATCCGAGGATTACGCTTCATCATATCCAAACACAGCTTTGAAATGCGCGTTTTTGTTCGATCGTCAACAAACGTGGCGCCCATCTTGCAGACAGCTTTGTCATAGACAAATCTTCGTGCAGTATTTTATGTACTCGCTCAGTGGAGATGCCTACGTTTTCAGCTATTTTACGCACCTTCACTCGGCGGTCGTGGAGCACAATATTATGGACTTCTTCAACAACATCCTCAGTAGTGACTGGCCGACCAGAGCGTGGAACATCAGATGTGCTTCACCGACCACGTTTAAAATCATTTAACCAGTTATAAACAGTCTGCAACGTTGGTGCGTTAGTGCCATGTACAGAACCAAGTTCAGTTTTGATTGTGGCAGCAATGGTTTGGTTGGAAGAGTTGCACTCTTCATAAATAATTATATAACAGCACGAAATTCCGATTTTTCCATAGTTGTGAAAAATGTAATAATATAATAAAGTAATCACATTCAAACAATGGTTAAAGTGTCAATTAAATGATTTTCTTTTAGTAGTGTTTTTTAACTAGTTAATCTTAGAACCTTTTGTAGCTCAACCTGTTAGCTTTCCTTTTGTTTTTTTTTTATTTATTTTTTTATCACATCAACTGTAGGTAACCTAATTCTTACCAAGATGTCAATATATTTAGAGTATAGTTATAGATAGGTTAAGGAAAATTCAGTGCAAAAAAATCATTTCGCTTCGCAGTTTGACGAAGTTTGTAATTAGATATTAAGTTTTATGTTGTTACTCAGCTTTTTAAGAATAATAAATAAACAGGATTACCTTCTTTCTCTGCTGTTTGTGCTGCCTGTGACGGGACAACAGGCTTTGCCGGCTGATTTTGGACTGGCTTGGCCGGTTCTAACTTTTCTGCAGCTTTGACTGGCGTTTGCATCACCGCAGGTTTCACAGGCACTTGCGTCCCTGGCGAAATGACTGGCACTTGCTTTCCTGCAGGTTTGACTGGCACTTGCTTCCCTGCGGGATTGACTGGCACTTGCTTCCCTGCCGGATTGAGTGGTACTTGCTTTCCTGCAGGATTGACTGGCACATTTTTCCCCGCAGGATTTACTGGCACTTGCTTCTCTGTAGGATTGACGGGCGCTTGCTTCCTCTCAGGATTGACTGACATTTCCTTCCCTGTAGGATTGACTGGCACTTGCTTCCCTGAAGGATTGACTGACACTTGCTTCCCTGTGGAAATGACTGGCAGTTTGTTGTGTGGCAGTGGTTTTTCTGCAGGATTCACTGACACTTGTTTCACTGCAGTATTGACGGGTTTTTGTTTTTCTGCAGGCTTGACTGACATTTGTTTTTCTGCAGGCTTGGCTGGCATTTGTTTTTCTGCAGGCTTGGCTGGCATTTGTTTTTCTGCAGGCTTGGCTGGCATTTGTTTTTCTGCAGGCTTGGCTGGCATTTGTTTTTCTGCAGGCTTGGCTGGCATTTGTTTTTCTGCAGGCTTGGCTGGCATTTGTTTTTCTGCAGGCTTGGCTGGCATTTGTTTTTCCGCAAGTTTGACCGGCACTTGCTTCTGTAGATAGTTGATTGGTGTTTGCTTCTCTACCGGTTTGAGTGGCTGAGCTGGCGGAGTCGGTTTAGGTTGTGGCTTCTCCACCGGCTTAGGCCTTTGTGGTAGAGGTTGCAGGTCTGAAACTGATTATTGGCTATACAATTATTACAATTAATAAAGACCAAGTTGTTGCGCCCTGGAAAAATGCCTATATGCTGCTACACGATTGAGTTACGCGAATTGGGCGGCGCAAACGGGTCACTTTCTCAGTTACGATTTATTTATTTACTTACGACTTCGTACGCGTAGAATTAAGCCCCTATTTTAACCCTTTGGGGATTCATTTCCAAAAATCCCTTCTTAGTTCGCACCTCTAGGATATCCAAGGAACATTCTCTCCTAATTTCAAGTTCCTAGCTCTAGCGGTTTGGGCTTCCGTTGATATGTCAGTCAGTATGTTATTTTATATATTTAGATTATGGGGTAAATTTTCTGGCTGGATGTTACTAGAAAGCAACCAAGTATCCGAAAGAAGTAATCTAAAAAGGTTAGCCCACCGATCTAAAAAGGTTACCTAAGTGATAAATTGAAGGAAATCCTACCTCACCAGAAGCAATGAGGACTATTAATAAATCTATGTGTATATATGTGCGTGTTTGAGAGAGCTTACCACTTTTAGTAGGGGCGTTATGTACGACAGGTCTCATTTCAATAACCGTTCCGGGATTATACACTCTAGGTCCTGCAACAATTTAAAAAAATGTACCGTTCCGAAATCCAAAGAACTCGTATAATCCAGTAAAATTGGCGATTGAAAGTATCCTAGGGTAGTTTGCGTCCAATCCGGTAGTTCTGATTTTTGGTACACTTGTTTATGATGTTAGCCCAATGAATAATCCAAGTTTGTGACCTCAAGCGCCGAACGCAACTTTGTCAAAAATACAAAAAAAAACCACGAACATTTCCGAGTTTTTTCAGATTTTGGCGATTATAACCCTAAAGAACTAGTTTTTGAAAGTACCTTCTCAAGACGTTATCTACAATAATAAATATCGTTATTATAAAAAGAAGATTTGTATTTGTGTATTTGTGTGTGTGTGTGTGTGTGTGTGTGTGTGTGTGTGTGTGTGTGTATGTGTGTGTGTGTGTGTGTGTGTGTGTGTTTGTAATGAATAAATTCAAAAACTACTGTGCCGATTCCAAAAATTCTTTCACCGTTGGAAAGCTACATTCACCCTGAGTGACATAGGCTATGTTTTATTTTTCTGCGTGGACGGAGTCGCGCGCAACAACTAGTTTTTGATAAAGTTGTGTTCGGCGCTCGAGGTCACAACTTGGATTATTCATTGGGCTAACATCATAAACAAGTCTGCAAAAAACAGAACTGCCGGATTTAATGCAAACTCATGATGACTAAAGTTACTGGATTATTATAGTATATAGTTTCGCCATGTCCGTCTGTCCACGGTTTAATTTAGAGACTCTTGCCCTTTGGTACTACAAAACTGTAATATAATATTTTGGTGAAAGCACCGATATTGGACACTTTTAGCTGAAGGCACCAATAATGGACACATGACTCTGATTTAGAAGATAATAAGGTTAAATGTCTCAAAATAAATGAATAATCCTTATTTTCTGTACCATAAGAATCAAATGTCCATTATTGGTCCTCGTTCATTAGTAGACCCCGCTATCGGAGGTGCAAAATGGTAACTGTCAAGTTATTAGGGATGGGAAAAATTATTTTGAAATACTATATATTATGTCGATAATTATAGCTATATGTCGACATTTTTTCTTTACCATAATTAGAGTCTAGGACTTTAATTAAACGTGTTATAAAACTGGACTATATGACATTGACTATTTATTGACGTAAATAATTTATTATCAGTATAAGTCGGTATTATACCTCTATTGAAAAGGTTTATCTCAAGAGCGTTCATGCACTGCCCTGCAACCCGAAACATTAGAAAAGTAAAATAGCAACCATAGTGTTTTTGTTGTACTGATAATGGTTTACATTTCTGATGACAATAATTATCATGGATGCCAAAAAAACATGTTAAATTGTAGTCTAAAAAAGGTATAGGTACATATAAATCGAATTGTATAGAAAAATTAAGAACATCGATATCGAAATCATAAATATTTTTACCCATCTCTAAGAACTTGACGGCTACCATTTTGCACCTCCGATAGCGGGGTCTATTCATTAGTTTCCATCATCGTACTGGAAAAGTTTATTTAATCAAACGTAATCACATACCGGCTGGCCTCGGGCCAGGCCTCGGGCCAGGCCTCGCGTACGGCCTCTTCTCTAGTGCGGCGTACGGGACGTGCGACTCCAACCGCGGTTTCTTGGCAGGTCCCGGGTAAGGGTTCCGTTCTGCTCAAATTACAATCTTAATTAGGTCGTTACCTATGAGATTGGCGTTTTATGTGGAGAATTTTATGAAAACTGTGGTTTTCATACATTTAATTTTGTGGATTATTTAGTAACGTCAAATGCAAACCAAACGAAATTCTGTCAGGAATATTGGACACTTATATAAGCTATATTATACATATCTTAATTACTTAAAAATAGTTAGCTTCATAAAACCCTGCGTAATTGAAACACTTGAACTCGCAGCTCATGAAAAGAGTTGAGTTCACACTTTTGTATAAACATTAAGTAAGAAATTGAACTGAACCATATCATTTGTATCTAAAACCTTTTTAACATAGTGCATCTATTAATGAAATTTAAAAAGAATTTGGATGTTAAAATTGAAATGAATAAATTCCGTACGAAATAAAACACATAAAAAAAAAACGCCAATTTCATAGGTCAGGACCCAACAGTATCCGCCGCAAGCGAAGCAAGTCGAAATGAATTTCTACACTACGACTTGTCCTCAGCTGGCTAAATAAAAATTAAAAAAAAAAAAACTTTTTTTTAAATTCTAAATGCGAAAGATTGGATGTTTGTTACTCGGACACGCCAGAACGGCTGAATGGATCTGGATGAAATTTGACACAGAGATCGACTTCTACGCGGACGAAGTCGCGCGCAAAAGCTAGTCACTAAACAATTGACTCATTTTCACTGGTATATAAACTGTAATTCTATGGAACTTGCTAACTATGTAAACAAGCCGCCATACTAAAATTGACATTAGATGTCAATTTCAATATATTGTTTGTTTACATAGTTAGCAAGTTCCATAGAATTACAGTTTATATATAGGGATGATTGTATAGGCACTGTGTTTATAAACATTTTTTGGAAACAATTATAATAACTCCTTTGCTACCTTTATAACGCCGCAAATGCCATACAAATATTTTTTTACCCTAGATTACAGTAGTTTTACTACAAATCTAAAATCACTGCATTCCGAAACATAATTCAATTTATGCTAGTCAAGTAACTTTTGAAATAATTACTAAATTATTTGTTATGTAACTATGAAATTGAAATAAATTACTGTGTTGATTTGTATTGTACCTCTGACAGGAAACTCGCTTCTTACAGGCCTCGGCCGCGGCGGCGAGAACTTCCTGTTGCCTGTAACAACACCACTTTCTGGTTAAAACATCACTTTATTTACCATTAACATAAAAAAACTCGTTATACTTAGAGCCATATTCATGAACTGATCTCGACTGTTATGCGCGTCTTAAGATGAGTCCAAAATGACAGTGTTCTATACTTTGACGGGCATCTCAGCCAAGATGAGTCTACTAATATAATTAACGGCTTGACAGAAGCGCGTGGAGCTAACTCCATGTGCTTCTACTTACTCCTATGACCGAACAATAGTCCTCGCGTGTGCTATCCATGGACTTGTTCGTCGTATTCTAAATAACTTCCTTTCCAAAAATAATATATAATTATATATTTTTTTCAAATAATAGGGGTATGTCCTGGGTAAAAATAATAATCGAATTAGTCTGAACAAGACTAATCGTCAAACGGCAGTGCGATCGTGATCTAACCTCGACATTGGCAGAATCATCAAAACATTGATGGGGCCATTTTTTCGCAAAAATGAATCGAGTTTATCAATAGGTACGGGACTCAACCCACATTATAGACTAACGGCAGTATTAAAAAACAGACTTCAAGACACGTCAGAAAGGATAGATTCTATGGACCGTATAATAAGCTCATCTTGCTAGAGATCACACATGCAAAAGGTATTATTTCACAAGTCTTTTGTCAGATTTCTTGAGTAGTAACAAGAGCAGGACCGTCATCAAGGTAGTTAGTATATGGTCATGTCACCGTTGTCGCTTTCCCGTTAGCATACATATTATTATTTTCAATCCACGAAATCCACCATACAAATTGAGGTTGCGCGGTTGACTCAATGTTTGTAAGATGATGATGATGATGTTGTTGTTAAGATGAAGGGTGCGACTTATGGATTGGATTTAAAACACAAAACTTTGACGTGTCTATGATAGAGGATTGACACGCTGGCTTTAAAGCCAAAACCATAAAAAATTACCCCTAGAAAAAGACAAACAGTTGTAAATGAGATTAATTTTTATCTTAGATACTTGCTTTTCAGCTCCTTGGTTTTCATGCCACCGTCGCAGCAGACAACCTTACCTCTCCAAAAGACCTGAGTCTAAGGCTGTTTGGCCACCGCCGCCGTCAACGACACGACAACGATTACGAGATGACGGCGTCGAAGTAGCAACACATACATTTACTATGGCCGCTTGTCCACTGTACGCCTGTCGCCCGAGTGCCGTCATCCCGGCCGCCGATTTTTGGAGTAGATCGTCGCTACCGCTAGAACTCGGCCAGAGATTGTGACTGGCCGATCTACCGGCAATACAAAACACGTTTGAACTTGTCCACCCACGCCAGCCTCGTGACGTCGCACCGCGCTCGTTTTTGACAGCTACAACAAACTGACTGAACCACCGAGATCGTCGCGGTGGACAAACAATCACCGTCCCGACATCTAGATCTCGGCCAGAAAAATCTCGTTATCGTTGTCGTGTCGTTGACGGTGTGCGGTGGACTAACGGCCTAAATGTTCCAAGAAAATTTAAGGGTTCAACGCGCGGCGTACGGTTAGGGCAGCTGGTCAAATTCTTTCGATACTTACACGCTTCGGAGCTTATCATAGATAAAAATTGTGGACTGAAAATGATTTGGACAGCATAGGCCTAGTAGAAGTCGATTTTATTGTGAATCATTATGTAGACTTTTTCAGTTTACCCAAAGATCGCAAACAAATGATTTACCTACAAAACAATACGTTGCGTCAAGCGTAAGATAACAATCGAGGGTGCCCATTATTGAATTCTACTCTCTTACATTTAAACTTGTGTCTAGTTTTCCAAATCATCGTTAGGGTCGAAAGAAATTAACTATATCTTATAATTACTTAGTAAAATTAATATGTTGGGCAACACCTACCAATTTGCTTAAAAATGAGCCATGAAGAACTATAATAGTAACAGAACCTTCTGGAGATGACCTTCCACCATATAAACCAACTACCAAAATCCGCTATCCTTCTATATAAAATGATAGACATAGATCGCATTACTATATTACATATATTATATTATATATAAGTATTGATTCTTTTTTTCAAACGGGATTATTTATGGTCCCTCCGCAATTAGTTCCTGGTCTTCGAAAAACTTGTGGTTGTAGATAAGAAGCGGCCATCATCTTGTAAATTTTAATTATAATCAAAGATAAGAGAAGAATACGAATATCAATACGTTCAGGAAAGCCAACTCGAGTGTGTAAATACGCAGTTGTATGAAAATGATTAGGATATCTAGAACTAAGGAATCTTATAGCTGCTTCTGCTACGCCTCCACAGTTATTAAACAAATCTAAAACCACGATTAGCACGTAGCCACAGAAATGTGAGTTACTGTAAGTAGAAACAGTGTCAACGTTTTAACTCGCTGCATAGAAAGTTGCTGTAGTAATCTGCCTTTCGCTACTCCAAGCAATTACAAGACAAGGAATATAACATTAAAACTTACGGATAGTTAAGTACGCATCCCAAGAACATTCCTCGTGCACCATCTAAAATTATTTATTGAAAACGCGCCGCGAGCGCCTTCAAATTGCTTTTCGAACTGTAAAAATGAGTTAGGTCACTGCAAAATCTCACCTGTGAGGAGTCTAGGTTTAAACTTGATGCGGTGCTCCGCAATATTCAACTCCGTAGATGAGCTCCGTACATTTCAGACGTTGACTGCCCAACTCCAAATGTTGAGTGTCCAATGCCTCACGCCGCTTCGCAGGACACAGTCGTTGCTCGAACTGCAGGGACTGGTTCACCTTAAACTTCTTAACAAACATATGATACATCTTTCTTCTTGGATATGTAGCCGACTGAGTGTAAAACCATTATAACAGCATTTTGATTGATAGAAATAAATTATGTAAATAGCTGTGTAAAATCTTACCTTTAAATCTTGCGGCATATAAATAACGGCGGCATTATATTAACAGTGATATGCCTGGATCTATCTTAATTTTTTTTTCCAGAGAAAATTCAAGCATTTATACAAACAATAATTTGCGGCGAAATAAAATAAAAATACCATCAATCAGACTTTATTATCAAAGAAAAAAAAGCGATTCTTTACAATGAAATTCGTTACAAAACAAAGAATGCAAAGCCAAACTATAACTAATTCTAAACGGTCGACTTAGGTACGACGAAATTCGAAAACTAATTTAAATTATCTTATACAATTAATCAAGGCATACGACATCTTCCTCGGATTCTGATGAAGCCAAATCCATGTTAGTATTGTCATAGGAATCATGCGATTCTGCCTTGTATTTTTTGATCAGGTCCTGCAAGCTCCTCTCGGATTTCTCATACTTCACTAAAACAGTCTGAGTAATATTTTTATCGTCTACTAAATCCAAAAGGTACCTCATTTTTATAATAGTTTCCACTGAATCTAAATCAATTTCTACTTCGAACCTAAATTTACGAACGGATCTCTCTTCTACTATTTTTATCGGCTTCCACTTGTTGAAGTGCAGTCCTTTTACACCTTGATTACTCTGTCTGAGTTTCTCAAGTGCCATGGCCGTGCAAGTGTATCTAGGCATCATTATAAACATGGGTATGTAGCGCGTAGTGGTCTCATCAGCCCCTAGTACTATTACAGATTGCCTGTTCAGTTTCCCTATGTTAAGGCGCAGCAGCCAACGCTTCGATTCTGGGTTGCAAGGTATAACGCCAAAATAGCCTGGACTGACGAAGCCGTGTTTTTCAAAATCGGTGGCACCAGTGCCGTCTTGCTGATGATACTTGAATATGCTGTAGATCAACATCTCGCGGACCTTTCGCGCCATACCAATTGTTAATGGCTTGTTACCTGCTAGACCGATTTTAACAATTTTTGGGTCTTGGCCGAGAGACGGCATGGGGGAATTCATTACCGCTTTAGCAAGCTCCGAGTCCTCTGTGAGGGTCGGATCTTTCAAGCCTAAATCGAATGCGTCTTTGTCTATAGCGACAGCTTTTAAAAACACGTTCACTTTTTGCAATTCGTAGCTGAGAGTCATTTTGTGTTTCTCGAGGGCGCGCGCGGCCGACGGCGGCATGTCGACATACACTCTGGTGCCCTTGGCCGTGACTATTTTCTTGACAAACTTCCACTTACCTACATTAGCACCTTCCAGGTTTTTGTTCTGCAACTTAAGCTTTATGAGCGGCTCAATGTTACGACACCTGGAATGACCTGGGAGCCATATAGCGGCTCTCTCGAACCACATTTCCTCTTTAGTGTACACGAGAATATTAAAAAAGTTGAACACGCTGAAATCGAAATTGATGAGCCAATTCTTGGACGCCTCATCTCTAGTTTGCAGCTCGTATCGGCATGCCCCCTGCAAGCCCTTGAACGTGAAGTCGGGGGCCCATCCTTGAGCGGACTCCGTGGCTACGACTATCTGGTTGATGAGGAATTTCTTGAGATAGTCGGCCTGTGGTTCTGAGAAGGGTTCGAAATCGTCTTTGCAAAGATACAAGTTGTACACGTCATCGGGTTCTTGCGGCTGGTATGTCTGCGCCTGGAAGGGTTGGAACATGGGTGTCGATACCATCATCGGCATGATCGGATTCATTATCTGGGGATACCCCCCATAGGACGGAGCGGCAGACGGCATTGCCGCGGGTGACGGCATCGCCGGCGTCATATCCCACTCTGGAACTGTTTAAACACTTACGATTTACAGGCGAACTTCGGAGCTTCTACTACAAATAAGAACAATTTTATTGTTTAATAACAAAACAAGATTCATTTTGCCGTACTTACCGTGCGTCGGTTGTATAGTATTGATGTCTGAAAAGAGGGAAAAGTCGAGTGACTCAGGGCGTTTTGACTTGATTAAGAAAATTGCTGGAGCTAGAGTGGAAGTGTCGGGTTTACCTTTATTCAAGTCAAGCCCAGGGGACCGCTTAAACATCTTCGCCGGGACTTCAGAAGAATAATCTGAAAGAGAATTTGTAAAATTAACCATTTTTTTTTATTATAGTAAATAAGAAATTTAAGTGCGCATTATAAATAATATAAATAAACAATGTTCCAATACGCAGTTCAGTTCAACGATAGGACGAACGAAACATCAAGTAGGGTGGCAAATTTCTTACCTGGTGCAGATCGTTTCGGTCTAAACTGAATAGGAAAACTTGACATGACG
The DNA here is from genome assembly GCA_963966035.1 of Acleris laterana. Classification (NCBI taxonomy): domain Eukaryota; kingdom Metazoa; phylum Arthropoda; class Insecta; order Lepidoptera; family Tortricidae; genus Acleris; species Acleris laterana. Next base: position 4,770,944 of record OZ014463.1, on the reverse strand, counting down.
TCCCTTAACAGCTTGTCTTCTCCTGCGCCATTGTACTTGGCGTTAAACTTGACCACGAGCTCGATGAAAGAAACGTCGCTATCCCCAAACATGTCGTGGATTGCTCTGCTAACGGCAATCTTCAGTTCTTGGCCGATTCGTGCATTCTGCTCCGCTTCGGCGTCTATGTTGTGTTTGTCAAGAATTTTCTGGGTTATTTCGTCGCAAGCTTTCTCTTTTTTCGCCTTGATAGCGGCGGATGCAATCATAGCCTTTCTTTTCAAGTGTTCATCTATGTTCCAGTCTTCTTTTCTTCGCTCTTCAAAGCGGGGTTCACGACGATCATCGTCTCGGTGCTTGGATCTATCATCATATGGCTTTGCATCTGGTTCCCTGCGATCGTAATCCCTACGGCGATCGTCACGACGGTACTCTTCGGCCCTTTTCTGAAAGTCTTGAGCTCGCTTGTGCACATCCAAAAACTGTTTGTCTAGTTCTTCAGACATTTTCCGTAGCATATTCTTACGCACTTCCATTCGCGATACATCTTCCCGTTTAGGCAAGTCAGAACCCCCGTAAACTTCCCTTTCAGGTGGTTTTGTCTGCGTCTCCCACGGTTTCCTCACCGGTACATCATGCTTCCTGTAGTCATCGTGACGATCGTCGAACTCGTTTCTGGGACTGAATCTTGGTCCTCCGAAATCATGACTTTTCCTAATGTCATCTCGACTGAATTTGGGGTCTTGGTACGGTTCCCGTGGGGAAAATTTTGGTCTTTTATCATCATATTCATCTCTAGGACCAAACACTGTTTGTTTTTTATCAAAGTCGTCTCTTGGGGCGAACTTTGGACCTTTTTTGTCAAAGTCATCTCTTGGGTCGAATTTAGGTTCTTTTTTATCAAAGTCATCTCTAGGACTGAATTTTGGACCTTTTCTGTCAAAATCATCTCTAGAACTAAACTTAGGTACTTTTTTGTCGAATTCATCCCTAGGACTAAACTTAGGTCCCTCTCTCGGGAATCTGTCATTTCTTTTGAATTCCAGCTCTTCCCTACGCTCCGAATGAATTCCACCTAAATCTCTTCGCACTCTAACACCGTCTTGACCAGGAAAACGCCTCTCATCGTCCGGTCTTCTCGGATCGACGGCATTTTTATCGTATTCCCACACAGGTTTCCTTTTCACGTCTATGTCTTCGAAGTTACCTTTGTCAGCAATTTGTCCTGGCCAGATAGGAGGCGGGGGCGCTTCGCCCACCTCAGGGCTGCGTCGCTTCTCGAGAGCCCAGGAGCGCCGCGGGGAGCACCGCGGGGAGCGCGGCGACGGAGAGTGCCTCTTGAAACGATCCCTGCTGGGGGACTTATCTCTACGCGGCGACCGAGACTTCCTCGGCGAACGGGATCTTTTCTGCTCCAAGTCTAGATGGACCCCGGATCTTTCGAACGGCAATCGAGGCACGTTCCTCTCTTCTTCTATCTTCTTTATAGTCTCCTTAAACATAGCCTTGTCTCTGTCTTGCTGCCACGGAGACTCCCTCTGTTCCATGGGCCGCGACCCCGGCGTGGGATACGCACTCTTATTGTGGATGTTCGGACGATATCCACCTGAGTATATAGCTTGATTTTGCGCCTGTAAATTGAAATTATACTTGCAAAAAGAACACAGAGTAAGGATAATAAATGTAGGCATCCCTCGCCTTATAAATTACACAAAATGTCAAATGGGACACGAGGAAAGTTCATATCTTTTATAATCTCGCGTAGGTAGTGAAATAATAACCATTCATATCAGTGAAAATTTTATCCATATCAAAAATAAAATGTCACTAAGCAGTCAAAAGTCTCAGCATTGCATCAATTTCACACGTGTCTAATTTTTATCAAAGTATTGTAATCGTAAAGCGACGTTCTGATGGTTAACTAGACTAAATCTTGGCTCTTGACTTGGTAGTTTTATACATCTTGAATTAAAGTTTTAATTAATGTTAAGCAGTTGCAATGAAGTTCAAACTCTTTATTGCACATAAACAATACCAAGACATATTGGCATCATTTTTTTTCTGTAGTTATTGCGTGGCTACAGTGGCCCGCACTTCTCATCCTTGTGTTCATCAGTAGGACATATTTTTAAGTTTATATTAGAATATCTGAAGTAAAAGCCCAGATTCAGTTTAGCTCTCTTTTATCTGCAACGGAATACGAAACATGTCCGGGAAGCTAGTAACTATACTGATCACCGTGCTCGGTTAGTATGTGTGTCATTGGTGTTTATTTCCAACATGAGATTGACGAGCTCACAGGATTTATTGCGGCTTCTGTCTCCTTTAAGGAAAGACGGACATTTTCATTTGCGTCTCCGAATGTACTTGAGAATGTAGTTTGGGTCTTTGAAATTTAAATGTCTTGTTCAATGATGTTTCGGTTTCATACTCATCTTAAGATAGTAAGCATTTACGATTAAAAGGCTTCTTTGACTTTAGCGTAGTAGATTTAATCGTACATTATATAAACATTGATTCGTAACCAATGTGATGCAATGTAATTCAGATCTTGTTCATGACTGACAGCCGCGGCAGCAATTGCTGGTTACTTGCTGTCCAAATATCTCATTTTGGATGATGAACGCCTTTTTCTAGAATATCTGCCTGTCATCTGACCTCATGACCGAAGTACTGGAGGAGTCGTTGCAAACAGATAGTCGATAGGCGGTTCTTTAAGCCGAGTCAGTCTAAGATGGACACGTTAGTGCGTCGCTCTGTCCAAATCTTTCTCCATATCTTCTCTAAACGCTTCACAGATGATATCTGGGCTCTTCTTACTACCTTTTTTCGTAGTAACCATTCTGTTATCATCTACCCTAAGAAGACAAACTCCTGTATTGCATCGAGGTCTGCTAACTACTGTGATTGTTAAGGTTGCGACCCAGTCCACTAACATCAGCTTACTCTTATTCCGGTTTATATGGTGCCCAGACTTAACAATCAACAGTTGTACTTTTTGCAGAACTTCGGGAAGTTCTCTTTCATTTGCGCCAATAATGGCTGTGTCATCCGCTTAGCGTAAATTATTGACAAGGTGTTCGCCAAAGAGATATAATTTATTGAATTCATCCATGTTCCAGAACAAGGTTGTTTTGGAAGGGACCAGACACAGAGCCCTGTAGCCTAACTTTTGATTTACCAACGTAGTCAAGTTTTAGGATTCCCATCTCTTCAATCACTCTAAACGTTTTTCTCCACGAAACACAGTCAAAAGCGTCCGCTTAATCTTTAAAACATTAATCTATTGGCCAAGAAAGTGGTCTACCAGTTTTGAAAAGTTTCTGTGACATCTAATTATCGCTAAGGTTGACACTTGTCACTGTCATAACATTATTGCAAGGGAAAATCGAACTTGTTATATCATGACATGCAAATGAACTTCAACCGTAGGGCCGTTTCTATTTTCGATCTCATGTTCAGAATCTATTTTTATCTTTCATGGCATGTCATATCGGCCAGAATATATTCTGGCCGATTCTGGAAGTTGTAATTTTTTTTATCATGATTATAAAACGATAAAATTGCTATAGAAAGTTGGTTGTTAAAAAAAAACTCCCCTGTCGGACTCATAAACTGCATTAATTAGTTTAGATGTTCGTAAGTTGATGCTGTTGGTGTGTGTAAGTATCTTCCACTCATTCTGCTGCCGCAACCGTGTTTGTACTAATTGCCGTGTTGTCCTAAATGAAAACCATTTTCTCTATTAATGTCTCCATAAAATCTTTTGATGTCACCAAAATTCACTGTCCATCCTAGGGTCAGTTTTCCTTGTATTACATTTAACGATGCATTCTGAATTTTAATTCTTCCTTATAGCGTTAGAATTAAACATTACTGTTAGGCGCCCAAGTAGCTTAAATTCGACAATTTCCACGATGCCCTCGTCATCAAGTTCCATCACCAGTCGTGGCATTCATTTTACTTCTGATTTTCTGTTGTTCCTTTCAATGAGCTATTAATACAATATAATTTTTCAGTTTCCTCAATATATTTTTTATTGTGTTGGTCGTGAATTTATCAGGTCATTAACAATATCAACAGACAAAATATCCTCTTTAACTTCCAAAACTATTTCAATCCGCAAATCATCTCCGATCGAGCATCGCAAATTTAAGATTATTATGTATGCCTCAACAATTATTGGTAAATTAAATCGTATCTAATAGCTTCATTCTCCTTTCCAGTCCCCTTTACTTCCATGTTTTATGCAGCATGGTCAGTCACTATTACTGTCATAAACCACTTTCTGAAATACCTAAATAAAATAAAACTTTTATCGTCTCGAAGCGTCGCAAGGTCTTGGCAACTCCATGTGTCTCAGTATTCCAATTTTAGCAACGCGAGAATCGTTACTACTTATCGTTTTTTATCTGCCCTGTTCAAATCTCACGAGTAAATATTATCACTCCGGGATTTTCGGTGGTGTAATGCGAAAACGGAACTAACCGAGGCTCCTCATTTGTAGAAAACTGTACAGCACATCGACGGAAAATGAAACTTGAGCGGGAACCTTGCCATACATTATAACTCTTCTTTGATTTATAACGAGAACGCACAACCTAAGCCGCTGAACCTAGGGAATTGAAATTTAGAGGAGAGGATTGCTCGATAATGGACCCCTTACGGGAGGAAATAGGGGGAGTAGCGGGTAATTCTACACGTACGAATTCGCGGGCGTCATCTTAGTAATAAATATTGGTTAAAAGTACTAGTGATACGTGATACGTATTACAAGGCGCTAAAGTGGCCAACATTTTGATGATCAAGATGGAATACGAGGTAGGTACATCGCTTCGCGGCTAAAATGCCAGCCACTTACTTGTGTTGGCGGCTCGTAGGCGGGTCGCACCGTCTTGTTCCCGCGGTCTGAGAATTCATCAGGTTTGTCAAGACGCCGCGTTGGGGAGTACCTAGAACAATTTGTTCTAAGGATAAGGTAGAATTGTACGCGGTAACACAGTTCGGCCACAGTATAAACAGTAGTACGTCTTCAAACAAAGGTATATCGGCTTGCATGTGCACAAGCAAACTCAACAGGACGGACCGAGGCGGTTTAGTCGAGGCCGCGCTGTCGCCGCGTTTGCCTCCGCACGTATCAAGTCTCGAGCGACGGCCATCGACGCAATAGGTAACAGAAACTCTTAAAACATTGTTCTTTTCATATTGTGTCTATCTTAGACATGTTGACGGAGCTCCGCATGGCCAGGCTCCTATTTCTAGGCAATTTGCCCTTTGGGCATTTGAAGTTACTTAGCAAACCTAACCTACCTAACGCAACGAAGTGGTCATTTTGCAACATGCAAGTTTTTGAGATCTAGGCACAAAACGATGTAGTGATGTAGTGAGATGTAGTCGCAAAACGATCCGGTCGTATTTGCTATCTATTCCTAACGAGATGTGAAATTAAAGCTTCTATACCAGTTATTTCTGGTCTATTATCAAGTTGGTAATGCATACAAGGGTCAAACTTAGTCGGATTATCGCGCAAACCCTAAAAAAAACTGGCCAAATAGAGTCGAGCGGTACGGATCCCTCATTTTAACTTAACCTTTGCTTTCTATTTAAGACACAGTTGCCACCGCTGTCGCACCAGGGTTTTGTTGCATAAGGGTTTCGCTATTGCTATTTGACTAGGGACTGTAAAGCGTTTCAGACAGACGCGGCCTGCGGTGTCGGTCAGTTGGTTTCGTTTGCAATGTAGGTCCCGTCTGGTAACATATGTGAAGACTCGCTTACATTGCAGCATTGTAAGCGAGGACAACTGGCCGCCACCGCAGGCCGCTATAGTCAGGGAAACGCTTAAAGAGAGCGAAGTTCGCAGGACTCACCTGGCGCTGCCGGTGCGGGCCGGGGACCGCCACCCGCGCCCTGCTTGCCCCTCCACTGTTACACAGGAATAGTACATTTCAATGCAGTGCAGAAACGAAGTCATTTTTCAAGAGTCCCGAGGTTTCTTGGCCCGAGGGACAAGAATCGGCACGAATGAAAATGACAGTTCCGCGCGTGCATCAAACGACGTCTTTAATACATTTTCGAAAAAAAAAAAAACGACAAAAATAAAGCAGTAATTAAAAGAGAACATTTTGGTTATTTCGTACCGCCTGTTTCACAATCGACAAGTAAAGCATATTTGACAAATAAATTTAGCCCTTTTCCTTTCTTACATTTGAAAATAGACAAGGAGAGAGCCAACTTAAAATAGCAAATAAATTTACTCGTCGATTGTGAAACAGGCTCTTAGTCTGATGAAAAATCATAATTTGAACAACTTAAGGTAATATTAACGGTTTTTCAGGACAAGATTGACTCAACGCGAATGCTGGCTTGAGAAAATGAGCATGAGAATATAAAAAATAATAAAAAGTTGTTTTATCTCATGAAAGCAGGTAGGCCATACTTATGGGTGTAATTCGTATTGACACGCACACTACGGCGACGCTTAGCGACGACAGATAGCACTCATAAACAACGTGCACGTGCATCTACACACACAAGTATGGCCACCCGCTTTAGTTAGATGAAACAATTGTACAACACTACCAGTTTCTTGATAGCAATTGGCAATCTTCGATTTTCTTTTTTGCACGAATGTAGAGTATAGTGTCGGTTGTGAGTAAGCCGAACGCTTTTAGGAATCTGGGAATACTGTAACTATCTGGGATATCGCAACATAAACACTTACTTGTTAGTCCCGGAGACCGTCCACCTTCCATCCTACGGCTCGGCGACCCGCGTCTCCCAGGCGACCGCCTGCCAGGAGACATCCGTCTCACAGGAGACCTTCGGCCAGGAGACATTCCTCTGCCAGGAGACTGCCTCCTTGGAGAGCCTCTCGGGGACGGCCGACGTCCAGGTGACATTTTACGTGGCGGTGACTTCCTCCGCTCCCGCCTGGGCGATACTCTGTCGTAATCTTTTTCGTAGCTCTGGTAATTGGAGCGGTCTAGGCCTTGCTTGATGGGCGGTCTCTTCGGGTCACTGTAGCCCGGTTTTTCGAACGGTTGGTTAGGCTTGTCAAAGGGATGCGTCTGCTGTTGCTGTGTACAAAAAATATTGTCCAATGACAGATACATTGTATTATCCCTGTCTTCCAAAGTAGCAATCCATGGATGTAACATGAAAACGCCGCAGACAGGGAAAACACGAACATATACAGTGGTGGTCACATAATTAGGGAAGCTTGCTTAAATTTTAGCAACAAATCGAAAAGATTTCAACCAATTTAATTTTTAGTTGGACTTATCGTTAACCCGGAGGACCCAGATGGAATGCATCTATACTAGTAATTCCACCAGTGATTCACAATAATACCATCTGTACTAATCAGATGAAGGATCCTTAAATGAATAAATCCTCACCGGTTGTAACCAAGCCTGCTCAGTAGGCCCTTGAGGTCCAGGTTCCCTGTGGCCCATGTTGAATTCGGACGGACCTTGGAAGTTATCCTTCATTATAGTCAACTGCAAAAAAGTACAAAACTGTGTTAAACAAGTCTTCGGCCTATAAATCAAGAATGAAAAATGAATACGTGGTTATTAAGATTTTTAACAAATAGACAAGCCTCCTATTCAGCAAGTTATTATGCTTGTGTCAGGAGACACCATGACTTTCATCAGCAAGAAGTAGTTAATAAAACCTAGTGACCGACCGAAACATGTTATTTTGCCGAAACCGAAACAGAAACCGAAGGTTCGGTTTCATTGTAGTTTCGGCCGAAACCGAACCTTTTATATAAAAAAAAAAGTCCTTAAAAAGTCGAAAAAATGTTAGTAAGCCCGTTTTTTTCTAAAATTAATATCTCGCCGACCTATAATTACAGGTTTCTACTTTCAAAGATTTATCACAATGAAATTTCAGCACAGTTACAGAGGTTCTGTTTGAAAATTTAACTACCTACTATATTGCCAGCCGTGCCGAGCGCGCCGACGTTAGCCGAGCGCGACCCGAAGGTACGATGTTGTAAGTTTCGGCGCGGCCGAAGGGTTCGGCCGTTTTTGGCCGAAACCGAAACTCGGGCCGAAACTTGATTTTTTGGCCGAAACTGGCCGAAACCGAAATCGGAAATTTCGGTCGGACACTAAATTAAAAGCATAATAAAGCAAGAAGTATTTATTTTTTACTTGTTACTTCTACGCGGTAGGAGCCGCGAGCGAAAGTTAGTATTGTATGAAAAATCACTTACTGATTTATCCTGCGAGTGGAAGCCTTGATTAGGGTATCTGTTCTGTTGTGCGGGTCTGTTTGCGGGCGTGTCCACGATTTCCACCGTCCGTAACACGTGGGAGCGCTGCACGGGCTACGGTACACAACAGAATAAAGTCTCGGTTTCATTGGTTGATACCCCGCATGCTTTTCATGATACATTGCATCGCTGCAATAGATCCTGGCTTGATAAAGTCAAAACAACTCGTCAATGGATTACTACAAGCATGCAGGCCAAATCCTAATTAAAGTAAAATAAAGCCTTTACACTATAACATTTTTCATATCTTATTGGGCCTGTGATAGATGTCATTTGCCAAATTTTATGATGCGCTGCTAACCAAAATCGCATTTTTTTTTCGATTATTTTACCGAGTATAAAGGTTTACAAAGGATTCATATTCTGTTATAAATTTGAACTTAATTTAATTTACCTACCTACTATAAAATAAGGTATCATTAAATCTAATACGGTTACACTTGCTACAGGAGTTTTGTCTGAGATACCATTATTTGTCTCAGCAGGGCAGAATATACCACTTAAATTACACTACATATCGCAAAATTAAATAACTCACAGTGGGTTCTGGTACATTATTCTTTGGCTGGAACCCATAGCCTTGGTTCTGGGGGCCCCTGCCCGATGGGACTTGTTGGGGAAACTGCTTCATTTCCGGTTGCATCTGCTGCTGCTGATTGAGGTGCTGGTTGTGATGTGGCATCTGATTTTGATGCTTAACATAAGTTAAAGATTATTCTATCAATATTAAAAATAATTTAATTTGCTTGCTTCGTTATTAACGGTTTTCTTAATTAACTTTATTACTATAATTATGTACCGTTCAAGAGGTCTTACTGTAAAGTCACCATCAATAGAACTTGTAAGCTATGTAAACCAACCTTTTAGGCATGTAAACCAACATTCTTCGTAAGGTAAACCTTTACACCACACCACCATTTGTTATTCTAATCCTCGTTGAACAAAATAATAAAACTTAAAATTCGATATTTCAGTAAAAGTTCGAAATTATTTTCTATTCGAGGTTATTCCGACATATAGCTATGACATATTGGTTTCGTTTCCAGTCTGCAATTGTCTATTATGATGGCTGACTAGTGTTGGCCAAATTAACACTATAATGAGAAGGTGTGTTAAAACTATTTTAATTTTAGGGCAGAGCTATGGAGAAATGTGTGGTACATGTCATAAATGCAGAAAACAACATGAGAGCATCATGGGCAGCATGAGGGGGCCCTTTTCAAGGCCATGTTAAATGTTTTGTGTTTTTAATAATTCTGTTTTTTTTTCAAATATGTATATGCATTGAATAAATTACTTCTAAAGTTGCCATCAATAGAACATCAAATGATGTAAACAAATTAGTACTGTTTGACACATAACCTCAAATATTCACCAAGCGTGTGTTTAACGAAAATAACATATAATGAATAGTTATTTCATCTTAAACTTGATATGAAAATAATGATCTAGTGTATAATCATTGCAAAGACCTGACTTGATCTTTAAAAGTACTTGATTATCCAGTAATCATGGTGACTTGGTTTGTTTGGTTTTGTTTACATCTTTTGCAAGTTCTATGGACGGCAACTTTATTCTATTCTATTCTAACACCTTAGACAGCATTATTGACAGGGCTATGGATTGTATTCTGAAATTCATATTTCATATTGGTGACACGTCTTGCTAATTCAAGTCTAGTGAGTCTGATTAAATATATTTTTTTTCCCATCACTAGTAAGCTCACCAAATCATAGACATTATCAATATGGCACTTTGTTTACATCATTCACAAGTTCTATTGATGAGGACTTTACTTAGGCAGGCCATTTTAATCATTAGATTATTTGTCCCATAAATGATCCAGATTAATGATGCCAGACTTATACAGAGATACAAAAGTAACATTTATAACAGCCATAATTTTTGCTCTGGGAGTAAAATAAAGTGTTGGACGGATTATTAAATGAACTTGCATTTTTCCCATACAATTGGCTACAAATATGACTATGTATACTAAAAATATCTGATTCTTTTTCTCTATTTCCTAGGTACTGCATAATATGTTACATCATATTCAAAGTTTAATTAATTACGTAAAATACTCCACAAACCTGCTGCATAGGCATATATTGATTTTGTTGCATCTGTAGACCCTGCTGGTTTTGGTATCCATATGTGTTCTGTGGCACTTGTTGCCCCATGGTGGGAACAGGCGTCCACTGATTCTGTGGATTTCCCTGCTGACCCCATGGGGACGGCCGGGAATCAATATACTCATTATTTTGATACTCATTGTGAGGTTGATTGAAGTTCTGTTGCTGTCCAGGCCCAGGCAGTTGCTGAAATAGATGATATTGTAGTCAAATGCTGCCTACAAATGGTTTAAAAATAAACAAGCCTCTGAGTCCGGCACAATTGGCCCACGACATGTTTGTGGCTAGGCATTCTCGCTCTGAATAGTATATACGTTTGTCTATTAACACTGAGAGTCAAGCGATAAAATACGCTGCGCTAGCCGCAAATTTCCAATTTAATTAAGCAAATTGCAAACTATAAGGAATGTAGAAATACTAAAACTCATATTACCGTCTTCCCAACAGGTGTGACGCTCAACGGGCATCCCGCCATCCGATATCCAGCCAAACATTTTATCAAGTGAGCACCCTCACTCGCATTCGTCAACCCTATACGAACCTTCTTCAACCCATGGTTATCGCCTACCAAATCATCCAAAATAAAATCGGAGAGGTTGCATCGTGTTTTTATTAGCAATTTTAAATCCTTGTACTTAGTCTGAAACAATGTTTGAACAATGTTTGTACCGGAATTCGAATGAAGAACCTTACTCTTTTATTCCAGCCTTAGTAATACTTACCGTTGGTGGAAGACCAGATATTGTTAACATCATCTTAATAGGATTTTAGTTCCAGATTCTAAGGTTACATTTATTTCACTACATAACAAGTAAACAGCTTATTTTCTCAGCTAAGAAGCCTAAATGCCTAAAACCTAACACAGATTATAGGATATGTCTAAAGATAAAGATACTAACTGTGCGGGTGCGTCAGGTGCGTGCGTGCGTGCATATACAGATAATATATTATTAGACATACCCTACAATCTGTGACGCCACCGTAAACTAAACATGCCATAAACGGAATGAATTTTTCACAGATTGCAGGATTTTCATGGAATTACAGTAGAACCCGCTTAAGACGATTCTGAGGGGACCTAGCAAAAAAAGTGTCTTAAACGGGAAATCGTATTAAACGTGAAAATAAAACTAGTAATACACGATAGATCCAGCCATTTGTTGCCTGCCACAGCCACACAAACCGCAGCGTGCAGCGGTAACGAGTGAATGAAATTTAAGTGTAAGTACCCACTAATTAGCCGATCGCTTAGTCGTCACAACACACAAACTTACCTGGACAGGCGGAGGTGTCGCTAGAATCGCGTCCCTTAGTACGATATGCTCTTTTTCACCCGCGTACATAACTTGGTATTATGGTTTTTGAAGACGTATTAAGCGGGACGCGAGTCGTATTAACCGTGAAAAAATGTATGAAAACTGGCCTTAAGTTGCTGGGACCGGCAGAAAATGGCGTATTATGCGGGAAATCGTCTTAAACGTGATCGTATTAAGCGGGTTCTACTGTAGTAGTAAATGAATCCAATTGTATATATTGAAGATTTCGTTGTGTCAAGCCTTTATATCGTTATCCCTTACTAGTCTGTGGGCTTTGCTTCACAGATTATAAGAGTATGCTAATGCTTTGCTTATAATCTGTGCTTGCACTTACTATACTAACTATAGACATTATCCTAATTCCTATGATCTGTGCTTATATGTCGCTACGTTTTCCCAATAATTTTTAAAATCAAAGATTTTTGTAATGTAGTTTAGTAATACTTATCGAACTATCAAGATGTTATTGACTATATATAATTTGCCAGCGCATGTAAGTTTCGCTTTCAATAATTATAAACAACATTCAACATTAATGTTTCATCTTTTAAATATTCGCAAAGTCTAATGCTTAGGTATTCTAAGAGATGTAATTTCATCATTTAATTTTGACTTCATTAGGCTCGTTACAGCGACGTGAAATCGATGCTTGAAGAGAAATGTGGTCTCACGGACTTCATACTCGACAACCTGGTTAATCACATGAAGGGCAAGAGAGTGACGGTGGGTCTGGCTGATGAGGTGGACGGGGCGATTCTCGTACGCAATATCAATGGACTCTACCTGAACGGCCACGAACTCCATGTTGAAGACAGAAGAAAGAAAAAGGTATGTTTTGTAATACTAGTGTCGTAAACTAACGCGATGTAGTATCGTTACAGGACTCTCAACGCGAAAGTGTACCAAAATAACACCGGGAATCAAACCAAATATTATGGAAAAATTATAAAGTCTCACGTCATCTGAGTTTAATGTCTCTAATATATTCAGTAATTTCTGACTACTCAAACTCAATAACTTAACCCGTGGAACATCATGACATATACTTGTATTACAATATCAATCTTATTTTGAACCACTCTTGGATTCCAAATTCAAATATTCTGATACTGGGATGCGTGAAAGGTTAATCCAAACAAGAGAAGAATGGCCCCGATTATGGTTGCAGGAATCAGATCAACCATACCGAGCATCAGCTAGTATTGACTCGGACTCTCAACACAAAGCCCTTGCGGATGACACTCAGCATAATTTGACGATGAATTATAACATGATTCCGGTATACACGCCTATGAAGCCTATGGAACAAGTAAGTGTTAGATACTTGCAGTTAACTTGCAAAGTGATGGATTTTGATGTTTTTAAATAAATTATATGTAAAACCCATGAAGGTTGTAATAGCAACATAGTCCCATAAACGAACTAATTTGAAATTTATAATATATGCAGAGACTTAAGAGGTTAACTGGGGTGGATCCTAGCTAGGTTTAATGAAAATTTGTAGGTCCATTTAAGATTTATCAGCTCTGTTATTGGGGTCGCAATTGTTTAACACTTTAACTGCCGCCAATTAGCTAGTCAAGTCCATTTTGTATGAAATTCAGAGCTCTTGGCAATGAAAATGTTAAAGAATAAAACTGGTTTTGGGCATAAATATGCATCAATGTTACAGTTTTATCAAACTAAATCTTCATTGGTGAAAATTTATTTTTCTTTACATATTATACTTTGTTTTAAGAATAACATTTATTGAATTTAATTATCTATAAGATTGCATTGCGATAAGTAAGAAAAAAAAAACAAATACCAATAATAAACAACATGATATCTTATAAATAAATCTATCTATTTATTTAATCAATTGTACTAGTCATATTCATATTATTATACTTGTAATCGCTTTTTCAAATCTGCTCTCTAGTTAGAATGTTACTTCAATCAGCTTTCAGCCCTTCAGCAAACACTATAAATATGAGGAATAATGAAGTAACAAGATTGTCTAGAAAACCTTCTGTATTCCTTTGTAACTGCATTTCTAACAAAAAACTTTTTTCTTGCCATATGTGACTAACATGGTATAATGGTAGTCAATTGAGCTAGCAACTTCAGTTGTTTTTATTTAATACTTATTTTTATGCAATGTAAAAATAGAAAGTTTTGATGATGGCTACAAGTAATAAATTGCTCAGGGCTCAGAGCTGAGAATGATAAACAGAATTAAATATTTACAGCAGAAGTCCCATAGTTTCCAACTATTTCCCCTCCTTCTTCTTTCACCAGGAATTATGGCTGATTGCACTGTTAGGAAGAACATGTTATGGTAGGGTCATTATGGTATGGACATATTTTGATGCCACTTTTGGATATTTGTTAGATGTCCGTCTGGTTAACTAAGATACCAAACCAGAAACGAAGTCGACATCTGCAGCCACTTCGACAAAAATGTGACCACGGAAGTGATTCAGAACAAACCCCCATATAATGACCGTACCCCAACCAAAACCTTGCCTCTGATGGAAACCTAATCAAAAGCCGAAGTACATACATACATACATACATAAAAAAAATCCGCTTCCGGTGCTCGTAACGTCTACACGTAATGTCAAGTGCTCCGCTTACTTACAGATGTATTGAATAATCCTTTCCAATCGTTTTTTCTCGGATAAGTTCGTATTTATCTTGCTTTCTCAGTTGGCTTAAAAGATAAGATAAAAGATATTTATTCAGTAAGTAGGCCGCACGGGCACTTTTACACGTCATGAATCTACCAGCGCTTCCCAAGAGGAGACCACTGCCGAGAAGAAACGCCGCAAGAAACTCAGCAGTCAGTCATTTTTTAAACATGTTACAATGGTACTACTTAATCTAGCATTATATAAAGCAATAAATATTAAGGGCCTGTTTCACAATCGACAAGTAAATTTATGGGTAAGGACCAAATTTTTGGGCCGGTCCAGATGTTAAGTGTTGTCCACCTTATTGGTGACTGAATATTTCGTATTCAAACATTCGAAAACGGTTTTTGAAAGTCACAAATAAAATTTTGACCTATTAAAAATATATTACTCAATTATTTAATTGATTAACTTGTTTAATTTTTCCGTAAGTAATTAACAAACTTTATTATGTTTCTGTACCCCATATAAACTAAGGATGTCCCACCTCCAACTTTCTGGACATACATATTTATTTCTTTTTTTGCTGAATGGCTAGCGTTTGCAATTTAACTTTAATAAAGTCTCCAATAAACAACACAAATGATATTATACTTTAAATTTCAAAGCATCGCTATTTTCTGCTTTAACTTTGAAAACAAACGATGTCACAAAAAATATTTCCGTTGTGACACAGTGGTTGTGCGACGTCATAATTTTCAAGCCTACAACGCAAAACACCCGCTTTTTATTTTGTTAGCATGGCAACTTTGGCTTCTAGCTGGCAATCAAAATGTGGATAGGACCGCCATTTTATTTTGGCTGTCAGTTGAGCATTTCTTAGTTTCGGCAGTGTGCGTCATCAAAATTTTGTGTGTTTAAAGTGGAAAAAAGGTGTTTTCTTGACGAAATTTTCTAACAACGAAAGGTAAATACGAACTATTATATATTAAATGTTAAACTTATCTAGAAGTAGCCGACATTGTAGTTATATTTAACGAGCTGCGACGCTTGTTAGGTTATGTAGTGAACAATTTTCGTTCCTTTGTGCGACGAATGACACAAAGTTGTGCGACGTGTTACAATGGAAATTTGTAAAGGCAAGGACACACGTATTATTAACCGACTTCCAAAAAAGGAGGACGTTTTCAATTCGGCAGTATTTTTTTTAAATTACAATCTTTTATTTAGCTTACTTACCGTGTTTGTGTATAAATAAAAATGACCTGGTTTGTCGGAAGTTAGCTGGTTGTTAAAACATATTTTAGTAATTATAAATCACATTTGCGGGTCTAAATGGGGGGTCAAAATATCTCAGCTGAGCAATTTAATCGGATGGGGTATCATATGAAACGAATTAGTTTACACATTACAAAACTTTGTCATAAGCATATATTAAAAAAGTCCAAAAATAGCAGGTTAATTAATATTAAGCTACCTACGCATAAATATAAATAAATATAACCTAGTATATTCATATAATTAGCTTATTTTTCAGATGCCGTTATCTTCGGCCGAACGATGCCGTAAGTATAGAGGAAAATTGAAACAAGAAAATCCAGTGAAATTTGAGGAAATGAAAAAGAAAAACTACTTTGTTAATAGCATAGCATCAACCAAATGTATATTTCTTCATTTTTTAAGTTTTTTTTATCGAACAATACCATTATTTTCGTATTAAAAAATCACATGATTAAAAATATGATTTTCATTTTGACTGCCATCTTCAAACCTTGTACACTTATCTTTATAATTTTATTGTGCGACTTTTTTTTCCGGTGTGACACATTCCAGTGTGATTTCCGTTGTGCAACGATGACAAAAATTTGGTCCTTACCCTTATCTGTCACATAAAGTTGTCTCTCTCCTTGTCTATTTTCAAGTGTACGACAAAGAAAGGGCTAAACTTATCCGTCAAATATCCTTTACTTGTCGATTGTGAAACAGGCGGTAAATTAAATATAATATCAAATAGCAAATAGCATGCGTAGTTCAGCAGGAAAACATGTCAAAAATATTACGAGAGAGACAAGGGGGGGGGGGGGGGGAAAGAGAGGAGAGAAAAAAAAAAAAACACAGGACAACCAAATAAAAGTTTGATATGCTTTCCCACATCAACGGTGTCCCCTAGACAAACAACTTTGCAATTTTACAAATTATGAATGACTAAGTTTCGGGTTTAGGCCAAGCATTTTCATCTGTTAGATAGTCCTCGACCCTATAGTACGCTTTAGATATTAACGACTTTTTTAAGTAATTTTTAAGTGCTGGAAAGGGTAATGCTTATTGAAGTTATTTGAGAAAACAAGATAAATACGAACTTACCCGACAAAAAACGATGGGAAAGGATTATTCACTACATCTGTACTCTCGTTAAGACCGCGCCGAGCAAACGCCGAGCGTCCAGTGGCGCCCTCATTACTATTATTGTGTTTTCTAATTAACTAAAGAATTTCCTTGGAATCAGACGAAATGTTTTTGTAGTGCAAGTAAAAACGCAATTTATGGGATATATACGGATATAAGTTGTGTTTTCATTTGTAGTACAAAAACATTTCGTCCAATTTCAAGAGTGGCCACCTTTTTCCGTTAAGCTGACTACTCAAAGGGTAATTGTTATTAAAGATTGTTACGTATTCCATAAATTGTGTTTTTACTTGCACTACAAAAACATATCGTCTGATTTCAAGGAAATACTTTAGTTTATTAGAAAACACAATAAAAGTAATGAGGGCGCCACTGTACATCCGGCGGGGTCCACCAAAACGCACAAATAATCAGGATATATACCGTGAATTCGCCGAGAAAATACATCGGGAAATACCGGGCCATGTTTTGAGGTTATGCTATAACATAGACGGCAAAAGGCGGTTGCGTACATCAAGATTGTTCCACCAGCACCTATGCTTATTCACGCTGCACAATTATCCGGTCTGTGGTAAAATAACAGTGACAGGAACCTGTAAAACGAAACATGGATGCACAAATAAGCCTCGGAAAAAGAGCTGGAAACTTCTTTCAAAGCGGTCGTGATTTTTCTGTCTTATATTTTAAAATGAAGTATTATTGGAAGGATTGGTGTTATATAGTAGAATAATTTGTATTTATAGTAGATTTAGTTGTATATTTTAATATTAGTCTATATTATTGCTGTAAATATTGGGTAGGTTAATTTTTACTATGGGTGATCCGCCCGACCCCGGTGGGGGACCTGGTCCCCCAGCCACTACTACTACTAGTAGTGTCAATGCTCCGAAACAAGTAACACCGTTACATGTTTTAATTAATGTCCTCGAATCATCGATGGACACTGATACAGATAATAACGCGGAACGGACTGAAACGCAAACGCGCGGCTCCCCGCTCGGTTTGTGGTTCATGCAATAAAAGAAAGCGAAAGGATGGGAAAGGTATTAAAGACAAGGATTGCCAATGCAATATGTCAATTAGAGAGTCACATGAATATGTTTCGGTCCCCTCGTCTCGCAAGACGCAGGTCCCACTTGTTCATGGTAATACTACTAGTCAAGGTTCTAACAATAATGAAATAACCCGCGTGCCTGTAGGCCGAGCTCAATATCAGCCTTCAGGTGTATCGCCGTATGTTGTGCATATACAAAGACAAACTCTAAGCACTAATGACGGTAAAACTCTAAATCCAGTAACTTTTGGAAGATTTATGAAACGAAACGATATTAGGGGAATTGTGAATGGTAGCCTTGGGTGCGCCAAAGTTCATATAAAATTGCAAATTAGGTTATTGGAACTCCGAAAATGTATCTCATATAATTTTACAACCTAATGATCACTCTTCATACTCTTAATATTTTTTTTTAATTCTTTGATCGGAACTTATAATCATCTGAACTTATAACGCCAATATTCATGGAACCGTACACTTTTTAGAATTTCTTAAGTATCTTACGTGTAGATAAAATTAGGTTAGGTTAGGTTAGATTTATAAAAATCTAAAAAGTATCAGTTTTTTGAAAAAATGCATTATGAGTTGCGAAGATTATGACTTAAAAAAGTATTAGCAAAATTTTTCGGAGTAATGATGAGTATAGTCACAAATCGTTATTTGTATAAAAATTCGAAAGGCCAATTTTATATGAGCCAATATGGACCCGATAGGTGCACTTTATCAACTTTCAAACAGTACTAAACTAACAATGGTGAACAAAGCCAAAGCAGTTCAATGAAATTGTCTCAGCATCAGTAGTAAAAAACACGAATTAATACATGTTATAGATAAAAATGATCCTTTTCTCATCCGTCTCCAGGAGACATGGTTGAAAAAGGAATCCTGTTTTAAAATTCCTGGCTATTCCTGTTTCAGGGAAGACAGGAATGATGGGTACGGCGGGGTGGCCATACTCATAACAAAATCCTTAACATAAACTCCCTTATCTCTCCCTTCTCACAGCAATGAATTATCTGTCATTGCTGTGGTTGTAAATAAAATATGTTGTGTCTCTGTATATTTTGCGATACAGAGACGTAAATATTATTATTCTCAACAAGAAATTGCAACAGGTTAAGGTCCCCAGTTTGTTCGTTAATTTTATTGTAAATATTCTACGCGAACGATATATCAAGTATGATGATGATGATGATGAGTGGGGACGCCCGGCCGGATCAGGCGGGCGGTCGATCAGTCTCCCGGTCATTCCGCCCTATATCAAGTATACTCTAGAGCGTAGTGGTAACTCTTTTATTTGTAGAACTGTCTGGAAGGGCTTACCACAAGGCTCAGTGTTAAGTCCTGTTTTGTACAATGTATATACATATGATTTAGAACCCTTTGTAAATATATATGTCTCTGTCCTTCAATATGCTGATGATTTACTCCTTTATCAAATTGAACCATCTACGGTTTGCTGATGATCTGATCCTACTCTGTGCAAACCCAGATGACTTGCTAACAATGGCTCAACAACTAGCAAACGAAAGTGCACTGGTAGGACTCACAATGAATACAGATAAAACCAACCATGATGAAATAACAATTACAGTCACTGGAATGCAAATAGAATATGTAGACCAATACGTATACCTTGGCCAGATAATATCCCCGAAAGACCAAATGAATAAAGCGATACAAAGTAGAATAAACAGCTCATGGAAAAAGCAAGTTATGAAAAACCCTCAGATACCTATAAAGGACAATGGTAAGGTATTCAGCTCGTGTATAATGCCATGCTTAACATATGGTTGTCAGACATGGGCTCTCACCAGTAAACATAATAGTATGTTGAGAGTGTGCCAAAACAACATGGAGCTAAGTGTACTCAATCTCAAAGTCAAAGATAGGATCAGGCTTGAGATGATAAAAAGTAAAACGAAATTGCCAAATGTTACACACACAATCAACAAATTAAAATGGAAATGGGCACATGTTAAGAAGCAACAAGATCAAATGGAATAGTGATGTAACTATGTGGTACCCTAGAGACGGGAAAAGGAGTAGAGGAGGGCATAAGCGCAGATGGGACGATGACATTAAAAAGGTACATGGTGGAGATTGATATGGATAGAACAAAATGGCGCATTCTGGGGGAGGCCTATGCCAAGGGGCAAGTTGACATCACACCCTCAACAACAGAGACACCAAAAAATGTGTAACTGATGTCCTGGATATATAAATATAATAAAGACGCATGTACTAGTCAAGCTATAATTTAATTATTTTTTAATAATAGATATGAAATATAATATTAACAATGGTAATGCATGCACTAGGAAATATAAATTTGGTGTAAATAAGCAATAATTATTTAATCAATTTATTATAATTGTAAATTGTCAGCAATAAATGCAATAAATAAATAAATAAATATAATTGACATTTCTGTCTGGAAGCCGGGTTGCAAAATTGTACAAATACATTTATTTAGTCGAACCATAAGAAAAATAGGTTATCTCTTCACCAGTATAGAAGGACTCAGATGGTTGGTCTCAAATTTGTAAGTAGTTAATTGGCATTGTTGGAAAAAACAGGCGACTATATAACGCATTTGGAGCTTTAGTATTGCTGGTTGTTTTTTTGTGGGAGACTTAATAACATTAATGGAATCGGATAATTTTATTAGCGCTTAAAAAATCCAATGTTAAAAATCTGTGAAATATGGCCAAGCAGCCATGCCTTGTAAAATGTCTTCCATTATTCTCGCGAATGTATTTTTCGCGGTGGGTCTGTCCTTTAGCGTTTACTTTGTAATGAATTTTGTCCACAGAATGATCCTTATACGGGCTATGGCGGTTCTCAAATTGAGGGTTCTATGGACCCACGTTCCATGGCCACGGTTCACAAGGAACGTGAGGCTGTGGGGTTTCATGGGGAAGGGGTCGCACCAGACAATAGGCCCCGCGATCAGGGACAGGATACAATACGTCATCGCGAAAGAAATCGCTACCCTACTCCTGAGCAGGCTGTTGGCTATAACCGACCCACCCACAGGAACGAACAGCCTGCTCCGATCGAAGCTCAAGTGCGGCGCGAGAGGTCGCCTCCAGACCATCGCTGGGCACCTCGAGAGACTAACCAAGAATCGCGCCTGCCGTTCGGAATTCGAAATTCTGAACGGCCTAGCCGGCGCAACCAAGACCTATACTCGCCCCGGCCGGCGGAACCTCGCGGGGAATCTCAAAATATGCCTTGGGGTCCTGAGCCCAATCTACCGCGGTCGGAACCTGATCAAGATTTGACCGCTGCGCCGAAAAAAAATTGGCAGCCAGAACCAAACCGAGGGTGGGATAAGCCCATCCGTCGTTGGGAGGAACCCAACCCGCAGTGGGAAGGAGAATCCCGCAGACGTGAGCGAGATTATCCTCCTGCGGAACGATTCCAACAGAATGACCGTCGTATCGATGAAGGGCATCCTTCGGGTCAGTATCAGAACGAGCGTGACCTTTTCAGGCGCGAACACGGTTTCCAAGATGTTCGTGATCGCGAATCACGGCATCCGGTGGCTGATTGGAATATAAATAATGGAAATGACCGCTGGGATAAAAACCGAGGTTCTAATCATTCGGGAAAAGAGACTACATATAGGCGTGGGCCCGCTCCCTCTTCGACTCGGAACAATGACCCAGCTCCGAAACCGTCCTTTTCCAACACTTATCTAGCTAACGAGCGGCGCGACGACAGACGGCCAAAGCCTTCGAAAAGAAATCGACCCGTGCACGAGGGGGGGCCCGCTGACTGGAGTGAGATCGCAAACAACTACCCGCCGTCTAAAAAACCGAGGGATAATCTCGACATGCGCGGTATCGAAGGGCCACGACAAGAGGTATTCGCACCCAAGGAAAATACTAATATACGTCCCAGTATCCGAGCTCCGTTCCGGCCGGACGCCGCGGCACCCCGCTCTACCAACCCCGCCACATTACCGATTAGGCCGGTCAAACCCCAGTCAATAAAAAGCATGATAAATAAAGACCAGACATGCCGGTGTCAAACCACGGCGACGCTCGTTAGGCAGACCCTGGAGGGTAGTACCAACGATAGCGCGGAGGTCACCCCCCGCATCCTCAGGAAGCTGAAGGAGTGCATCAAGGGACGCATCGACGTGATGCTGGGCGAGGAGCTCAGCTGCAACGTCGATGACGTCCTCGCGCAGTACAGGATGAAATATCCCAAGAAGGACGATCGTCCCTTGTATCAATTGATACGGGATAAATGCATGTATCACGAAAGGTGTCTAGCGGCGGCGAGAGGTAAGTCAGTAAAGGTATTTTATATTTTATTATGTTCGAATTGTCAGTGCATTTTATAGCTTGTTTATAAATAAACAAGAAAGTTTATCTTTGAACGGGCCGGGTCGGGCTGGACCGCTCCAAACCGGATGGAAGCGGGCTAAAATACGTGCATACTCTTGTGCTGTGAAATCCGCGTGAATTCCACCGGAGCAATTTGGAACGCCAGCGCATTTGGACAGAGTTCTGAGAAACTCTGTGACAGCAGAACACGGCCCGTGCTATGCCGCGACGACCTACAGTCAAAAAACCGGGAGGGCTCGAGCGGCGGTATCCTAGGGTTGAGGCACGCCTCGGGCTGAGGCGCGTACGCATTTGAATAAAGAGGGCAAACCGTGCGTGCCTCAACCGAGGCTGCCTCTAGTCCGTACACACCTTTAAATTTAATTAATTCGCAAGTTTCTCTTCACCAACCCATGCATGATCCTACCGGCCTCGCTGCGTCTGGAAAGATATGTGCGGGAATTGTTTTTCGGCTCGTTCCTACGCTAATTGTCTTTTAAATATCTGCTGCATTCCTTTTATAAATTACCTCTTGCGTTCGCATGGAAGATTTACATCCTCTCCAGCTCTTTCATTTGATGCCAGAGTGAGAAAACTTGCACAACAAAATAATTCTCCTCACAACTGACCAATCGCGATAGTACTGCTGGCCAATGCTGCCCTTCTAACCCAATAGGCAGTATCTCAGATAAAACTCCTGTAGCAATATCAACCTTATTACTAACAGACGAGAATTAAACCTGCTTTGGTTCTTGAATTTGAGATACTGTTTTGAAGGGAAGAGTGGCTGTTTGTTTCAGTCTGTCTGACGTCGCGTTCAAAGTCTGAACTATTTGCAAGCATGTGTATTTGTTTCTCGTTTTCATAAATACTTGACGTGCGAGGTGCTCTGGCAATCAATGACATTGCAATATTAAAGCGCCAAACGCACATTCCGCCGTTGGTCGCTCCGTGCACTAAAACACAACTGATATGGCTTACCGATGTACCTGCGCAGATGACATTTTTTCGAAGCGCGGGAACCAATCAGCATGATCCACACGTTGCGTGGTTGTATTCTGTGCTATATTATTGGTTGCCACCGTCAAACGTGCGTGAGTGAGATGGAAAAAATAGATGCAATTTAATTTGCACCTTATAACTATTACGTACAAGTCTGATAGTGGGTTTTAATCGTGCTTTCGGAAATCATCGGAATCGTTGTTCGTGTCTGCGCGATCGAAGATTCACGACACGCCATATAAATTGTGTTCTACTGTAACGCGATGATGCCACTCCACTAAAATTTATCCTCGGCGTAGGTTAAAAGGGGTGTAATATTTTCGGTAAAACTATGTGGTTGTTACGCCAAGTAAAATATGGTAGTGGCCAAAGATTTTTTCAATTTTTCCAATCTACTATATGTGATCTCTTGATGACAGCATGTATTTGAGATATTTGAGATTTGACCGCTACTATATTTTAGTCTCTGACTGTATAGCTTAAGGCTGCGGCTCCACTGAGGCGGAGATGAGCGGAGCGGAGCGGAGCTGTGCCAATATTAACCAATAGAATCTAAACTAACGTGCGCAAGGCGCGCTCGACGTGACCGCATGCGCCTTCTATTGGTTAATATTCGCACAGCTCCGCTCCACTCCGCTCATCTCCGCCTCAGTGGAGCCGCACCCTTAGGCTTCGTAAGCGAATGATTAGGCAAAATAGTTCCTTTTTCTGAGATTCCTAATAGTACAAATGTTTTGATTACTTTACGTGTTGCTTGTAGGGGAAAATTCTGATGCTATCATAAAGCCGCATGAACCTGAGAGCAAAGAAGAAGCAAAGAAAGATGAGCCAAATGGTGAAAAAAAATATGTTAAAGAAGTAAGGGTTCCTCAAAAAACGAACAAACGTCCACAAACAGGTGCTTAGTAATAAAATATTGATCACTTATTTTTATTGTGGTTCAAGTTCAGTTTCAGTTTAGTTTCGTTGATCATCCGTCTTATAATACAATTTGTTTTTCAGACAAGCAGATCGCCAAGGGTAAGTGGACCTAGTTAAATTTTATTTTAAAAGCATATTATAGTATTATATTATAACGTAAGTTAATTTATTTTTATAATATTAAATTTATACTACTATCCCACTTACGAGTAAATTACAATATAATTATGTGGTGGTTATCGATAGCAAATTTTGTCGATATTATAATTATGTCAAGCACTAACCACATGTTGTTCCTGCTAGAAAAATATCTAGGTAAGTATAATATATATCACTCGATGTAGTGAGCCAATCGGAAACTTAGATTTTCTCGCCAAATTGACGGTGAGGCCAGGGGCAGATCTCCGGGCAGCCATTTTGTTAAGCTTTGGGTGGACACTCGTAACTGGGCCATTCTACTTTTCAGTGTACATTTTTGCTATCGTCCGATAAAAAGTATACCAAATGATGAATCCGCGAATAAACAAATAACGTGAACTTAGAATGTTTACGTTTAACGTTTTTCAAAAAAAATAATCCTAAATTACTCAATTATCGCTGAAGAATCTTGGTAACTCAGTAGTAAATTGCACATTTTCCATAGAAAAGGCGTTACTCACTTTATAGTTATTACAAATAACTTATTATGAATTAGGTTGATTCTATATATAAGCTTATTGACGTCCCTTTTCTAGTTTTAAGTTAGAAAAAGCAGCACTTTACCGTTTGTTGAAATAAAAATAGTTTAGTGAGAGCGTGGCTAAAAGTTATGTACAACGAAAAGTAGAATGGCCCAACTGTTGTTTTCCAATATACATATTTGATATTTAATCAATTTAATCTGATTGAAGTCTGTGTTTTTTTCAAAGAGCCGCTGCCCACTAGCCTGAGTTTGTACTAGTAAACCTTATAGTCTTATAGTCTCCCCTTGTCCGTCTGTCCGCGGTTTGTCTCAGAGACTCTTAGTACCACAAAGCTATAATTTGGCGTAGTTATAAAGGCTGACCTGAAAAAAAAACGGGGTCGCCGCTAATACTTTTTTTATCTGTGTTTCGTGAGTTGCAATAGCAATAACAGTTCACGCGTGCTTTCCGCAATATCGCGAGGTTTATTTTTCTGGTCAGGCTGTACGTTTAAAGCGGACAAACTTGACAAAATCAAAATCGCACAAGTAAACATTATAACATCGAGCGAGGTATCATTGGATAGCTGATGGCAACACTGATCGTGGGCGGAACAACATCGTTTTTCGGACGCTCCGCGCTCAAAAATCGCTAAAATAGGAAAGTATCGTCGTATAATAGTGTTTTTGGTGTTAAAACGTGCAGCGTGTGGTGTGCTGGGTTGTGGTGGTGTGGGTTTTAGCCGGAAGTGTCACCTAGAGGTAGGATTGACCCTTAAACGGTAAGTTACAATTTTTTTTAATCTTCTGGCGGCTGCGCTGTCCGATTCCTATCGACAACCCCCGTTTTTTTTTACACTAAGAGTTGTCTTTTTGCACTCTACGTCTTTCCCCTAAATTTCAGATTTTTCCCGTTTTTAGTTTAAAAGTTATAACCAAAAAACTCTTTTCACTCGAGCCACGACACATAGGTAGGGGCGTCCCAGGAACCTGGTTTTTATATTAAAACATCCGGCTGAACTTACCGATCCTCGTGACGTTTGGCTTTTTCTGAAATTCGTCTTAATTTAGAAGTTATGGCCAAAAATGTAAAAAAAACAATTTCCCCCCCTTCTCTCAAAATAAACCGATCAACCCCGTTTTTTTTTAAATATTTCCTCTTTACATCTAAATAAGACTATCTGTTCCAAATATCAGACTTTTTCGCTCGATAGTTATTGTTTTATTGATTTACCTATTATATTACTGTCTCGAGGTCGCTCTTTGTCGTCAGTTTACGTAATTTCAAACCTCATTTCCACTTTTTTCCTGGACTACTCTTTAAATTTTTTCTCATTCCATAGGCTTCTTATTGTCTCAAAATTAAATTTTTTGGTAGGTACAACTTTCTAATCAAATACACTAATTAATTACAACGCGTTTAACTGTTCCAATTTTTCGGTTCACTATACCTACCTAGGTACCTAGTTTAGCTTTATTTCGGCGCTTCCAAATGCTAGCATTATCTTTTTATAAATAGACAGTCTTCATCTCTCTAAATACTTAAGTATTCCATAAAAATTCGTTACACGCCGACTAGTAAGTAGGTACTTTATCTGTACCGCAGTTTTAGTAGGTACCGAAGCTTCGGATACGGGTTAAAATCGGAGCTGACACGTGTCTTTTTTTTTGTAATTCTCCCTTTGTAATTAGTTTCTTGGTAAATACCTACAATTGCTCGAGCCACGCGTTTTGTAAAGGGTTACTCTGGATGTCGTGTGATATATTTAAAGATTCGCTGTAACGAGCCTCTTTGAGCGGTAAGTAGGTATATCGTGTATCTTCCTACTCACTTCCGTTCTAAAGTTATAACCTAAAAACGGAAATTCTAATATCCTGCACATCGACTTGAAATCACTTACGTAATCTAAAGTGATGATGCCCACTCGATTTCAATACTAGTTCAATCTTGTCAATTTTCAGACTTGTTCGGCAAGTAGATAGTTTCATACCGATAATCCACCCTCTTTACTTGATCGTTTATAAACTTATATTTTAGGGACGTGTTCACCAAGCCCGGTTTTTTTTTTTTTTTTATTTTTTTTTTTTTTCTCTTTTGTAAGAAGAATCTTATGTAACAAAAATTGCGAGGGTCCGGCAGGTTCTTTAATAGAAGACCCACCTAGCAGCTTACCGGATTCGGGCGGCCCTGATACGGACGACATATTCCGAATAATTAAACGCATGAGAAATGGAACCGTACCGGGTACAGATCAAATCGTGCCGGAGCTATATAAAGCGGCCCCCTTAGATTTTATTTCCCAGGTAACGAACGTCATGAAGGAGGCTTGGATTAACAACGTAGTCCCAACGGAGTGGGCGGTCACAAAGCAGGTGCCTATCCCTAAAAAATCAGCGCCCAAGACCACTAGCGACTTTAGGAAGATATCTATTTGTAATGTGGGATACCGGATCTACGCATATTTTCTATTAGAAAGACTAGACGAAGCTATAAAATCCATAGGTAATCAAGCGGCTTTTCTAGAAAATAGATCTACCGACGACCACATTTTTACCCTGCGCCGGGTGCTGGACATAAATTGGAGGGAAGGAAATCGGCTCTTTGTTGCAGCATTAGACATAGAAAAAGCGTTCGACAACGTCAACTTAACTGCGCTAAGGGACATACTACAAACGCGTACAAATATTCACCTTACCAATAGAATCGTAGAAGCTTGCATGAAGGAGAGAACATTCATATCCTGGTGCGGACAGAACTCTGAAGTGATTCAAAAAGGAAAAGGGGTCAAGCAGGGATGTCCGCTGTCCCCCCGGCTATTCACCATTGTAATGGACGATGTTCTTCGCACCCTGGAAGAGGAGGACGAGGTAGTCAGGCTGGACCAAGACGCCGAAATCACCCTACCCCTTATACTTTCGTACGCAGACGACCTAATTATAATAGGCCCACACATATCAGTAATCGACCGAATAGTGAGAAAGTTGGCAGATCTGTTAAAAGCCGTACGAAATTCCAAGATACTAACGCAATTTATTAAGAGAAACAAAATAGAATGGAGAATCGCTAGGCTAATGTACAAAATGGTGATATCTCCTGTCATGACGTACGGGCTTAATGTCGCAGCACTAACCAAAGCGAATCGATCACGCCTAAGACGGTATGAAAGACATATTCTTACTGAAATGCTGTCAGTCGCAAGGGGCACTCCTAAAAAAAAGATCTGGCAAATTTTGGAAGGCAAAATGGTAACAAAAATAATTAAAGTGCGGCGGCTCTCGTTTTACGGGCATGTGCTTAGGCGTCGTAACCCTCATCTATTGTACGCGGCCCTTATGTATAAGGAACGCAGAAGAAAAATAGGTCGGCCTATATTTACTTGGGAGGACTCTCTGAACCAGGACGTACGAGAATACACCAACAAAAGTAGTGCCTACTGGCAAACCATTGCCGATAATAGAAATCGGCTCAAAAAAGAAGCCGAAAAGATCTATAAAAGACCCGACACCGACACGGAGACGGAGCCCGAGGATACTGCGGGAGCAGAGCAATGATCTATAAATATATTTATATTAAATTAGATTTTTAATATTAGATTTCATTTTAAGCAGTCCATTCCTCTAATATATATTACACACCAAGTATTTCATCTATCTCCCTAATGCTGACTTTACGATGCCTGAATTCGGGTTGGCTCCACCTTCCGTCTCTCCTCTTATATCGACTGCAAACCCTACACTCCTATCCTATCTACTTGACTCTCCGGTGTCTCGGGCAGGTGCGCTGCTGCCTGCGGCGGGCGGAGATGGTTGGTGCAGCAAAGGCGACGAGGCTCGCATGCCCTGATCGGTTTAGTATTAGTGGCTGGTCGGTGTGGGTTAAGGTTCTCGTGCTCGGCCGGCTCTTCGCTACTCTTACTGGACCGGTCGGGCGGGCGTGCTTCTCCCCGCTAGCCTAATCTAACATCTCCTCTCCGTCGAAGTCAGCGCGTACGGGTCCTTGCAGCAGAACTGCTGGCTGGAGGTGTCAAAAGAACAGAACAGAACAGAGCGAGGTATCATTGGATAGCTTTTAAAAACATTATGTACGAAAATGTTAAACTTTACCGCGTCGACATAGTAAACTTCAAACAGAATATCAAATGACACATGAACATGACAATGACATTCACAATGACAAGGCTCTAATACATTGAGCTCGAAAAGTGTCATTTTCGCTAAATTTACGTGGCTAATAAATATCATGAAAGCACATACAACGAAATTAAAAGGAATAGACTCCATTGGTTTCTGACCCTGAGATAGGTACAGGCGACAAAGAGGTTTGTACCTACTAAAATCATCTAATACAGCACCAATTATAACTTTAAATCGAAAATTTAAAGCCTACCAGGAATAGGAGCCCCGCCATGCGGGACTCCGTCAAATTTGATAAGACAGACATAAAATAAAAATATAAACAATGTGGTCATTTTGCGACTCAGACTTTGTGAGATGTAGGCTGCCCTCCTACGAAATAAAGGCACAGGTGCAATTAATTCATAGAAGCGTATTAAACTCTCAATGGTTATAATAAGGTTGGAAGTGCAATATAATTCATATAGTAGATGTGCCTTTTTTCCGTAGGAGGCAGTAGGCTACAAGTGATGTGGTAATTTTGCGATTAAGTAATTTTGCAACTTATTTAGTCATTGTACTACTAATCCATATTTTATAATTTCAGAAAATAAGCTACAGCAGAAGTTGGAATTCACCAAGGAAGACTATTTCAAGCTGGATCCCGCCACTGACGATGTTTTAGACGATGAACTTGCGAAGCTGACTGATATTGTAAGTTGACAAATTTGGTTTATCTCCTGCGCGACTTTTACTAAACCTATTTTAGCTTTTTCATAACGTCCTAAGTGCCCTCTATCCGTAGTTCAAGGATTATCCACTCATTACCTAACACCCTGTATATACAGTGTGTTACGGGCATGCGGGCATTTATTAAAACTGGCGATAATATGTTGCTTTAGCAATTGTTTGTAAGTATTATCAATTAAAAATCGATTAAAATAACTTTACAATTAATTTTCTTAGATACTGTCCATTTTTAATGTAGTGCATGTGCTGCGTGTTCATCGTTATCAGTATCGCTGTTGCTTAGTACAAGGCATGTCGTGGTACGGGGGTAAATCATAATAATATAATCAAACTATCAATCGACTGTCATTTGTACTTGTATTTAAAAATACCTGTCCATTTTTTTTTATTTTTTTTTACAAATTAAATGTAATTTTTAATGTACGCGATCCAATTCTCCATTTTCCTTTAGCTCTCGTACCAAGGAAATGTCGCCCCGTGCCACGAGACAGTGATTATGTGGCCATGATTGAGTACACTGATTTTACAATTAGACTTTTACATCAATTAGTTATCTAAACTTGAAGTTATTTTTTAAGACTGCGTACTGCGTGCGTACGCCGGATGTACAGTGGCGCCCTCATTACTATTATTGTGTTTGCTGATAAACTAAAGTATATTCTTGAAATTGGACGGTAAGATTTTGTACTACAAACGAAAATACAACTTATAGGGTATATCACGTAGTTTAATAACAATTCACCTTCGAGTTATCAATTTAACGGAAAAAAGCGTCCACCTTTTTCCGTTAAGCCGACTACTCAAAGGGTAATTGTTACTAAAGTTTGTTACGTCTCCCATATATTGTGTTTTTACTTGCGCTACAAAAATGTATCGTCCGATTGCAAGGACATTCTTTAGTTAATTAGAAAACACAATAATAGTAATGAGGGCGCAACTGGACGCTCGACGTTTGCTCAGCGCAGTCTTAATGTTACAGGAAAAAAGTAGTTCAGTTTAGCGAGTAGAATCGATCGTTGCATTTAAAGCCCCTTGTTGATGCTTGAGTTTTGCATAATCAAAATACTATACAAGCCTGTCCTAGTGTGAGGACCATTGCTAAACTATGTAATGTAAACTTTGTGGTAAATTAACTTTTGTTTTAATATTACTATTGCGGTTTTGATGCAGTTTGCCAGCGAGTGTGACAACCTCATTGATGGTATGGACAAAACCATTAAAAAACGCTGCGCGGCAGAATTCAAAAAGGTATGTGACCAACTGTTCGCCATTTGCGATTTATATTTCTAACTGCTTTAGTTTTTCAACAATTAAAGTGTTGTAACCCTTATTAGATTACGTTGTCCGTCCGTCTTTCTGTGTATTCCATGTGCCTTTAGGGTCCCGTAGTCAAAAAGGAACCCTTAATAGTTTCGCCATGCCCATCTGCCCACGGCTTAACTCGAGAGACGCTTGGGCCTACAAAGCTGTAATTTGGCATAGTTTGTATGTATGTAAACCCTTTATTGCACGAATAAAATTTATTACAACATTGTTATTAAAGTAATGTACAAAGGCGAACTTATCCATAAATGGGATCTTATTCAGCTAACCCTGAAGTAGATGAATAAGAATAATATGCATGTTTGAGTTTCGTTTGCACTGACGATTTAGCTTATAATATTCACCGAGCGTGTTTTTATTAAAAAATAACGTATAATGAATAGATATTTCATCTTAAACTTAATATGAAAATAATGATCAAGTGTATGAATCCTTGTAAAGATCTCACTTGATCTTTAAAAGTCCGTGATTATCGAGGAATCACGGTGAATTGGTTCGTTTGTTTTTGTTTACATCTTTTGAAAGTTCTATTGACGGCGACTTTAGGGTATTTTATGCAGGTGTTGCCTGGCCATGAACTCTGCGGACCGAGCTATAGCAGATCTGACAAACTGTTTTAATATTGTTGTTAGCTTAAGCGTAGCGTAGCAGTACAAAAGTACCCACCGTATAATTGTTTTTTTACACTTGTTTTTTCTCCAATAAAGTACATATACTTACATTAAATCACGCCTGTTTCCCAGAGGGGTAGGCAGAGACCACTTCTTTCCACTTACTACGATCCTGCCAAATTTCTTTCGCTTCTTCCACATTCATTCATCGAGTCGCATCGGTTTCGGGTACTAATAAAGTAAATAAAATGAAATAAAGATCCGTCGGGGTACAGTTTGTTTTTTATGCCAGAGACAATGACAATGACAATGTATGAACTTTATTTTATATAATTGGATTTACCGTTTTCTGGCCGCCAAGTACACAGCATTGCTATTTTACACATGACTGTGTCTTACTAAAGACTGTATCGTTTAGTATAAATACATACAAAACCTAGTGTAACTTTTGACATTCGTATTATTTTGAATTACAATGTTGTGAGGATATGACCTGAAGGTGTTTTTTAACCATTTCATCTGATATAATATGGTTAACTTTTGTGTCTTAGAGACTTTATGATGCTTTCAAAATCGTCCCTAAAATATATTTCGGACAAGCCTATTGAGCTCAATTTGAAGTATTTCAGAAACTCCTAAAGTACAATTTTAAAATGCAATAGGTTGATATGCAGCCTAAACATGTTAACTAAGTGTCCCCTCCATGTTTACCCGAATGAGCATCCTCAGAATAAATATGATAGATGTTTACTTTCACACAAAAGCGACTTTTTACGTAATGTTTTGGTTTCCCATCAATATCTGGTGCGAGCGGGAGGAGGGAGACTAACCAAAGGTCTCAGCCAGACCCAAGCACAATGGACAATCGTGGCGTCCAACCATCGGTAAAACACGTCGATAGAAACGCTTCTTAATAGTTATAATAGATGTCAAAGTCGGAGTTGTAATGAGTAGTGATCGTTATCAACGTCCACTTTTGGTAGCAAAGGGTATGGTTGGCAGAAAAAACAAACACATTTGGTTGTTTACTTTTGATCTTAACCATAAAATAAATACTTACCTTCTAAAGATTACACCTCTAGATATAAATCCTTACAGTACAAAACCTTTTCCGCCCTAATATATTTTTAAAACAGTGTACGTCAAATGACATAAAATGTCATCAAAATATAACTGTAGTTGAAAATCTAATTACACTACGCGACGTGTTTATCTAAATAAACCAATGCATATCGTATCTAGAGTGGATATTCAAGTATTTTAGTGGAGTCCTCATAAAGTGCACGTATATGATAACAGTTAGTATTTACATTGACAGCATGGATTTGACACAATACCCGTATTTTATTACGACGAATAAAGCCACTCGATGTACTGTTTGTAATATCCAAATAGGATCTAAATCTAGAACTGAAAAGTTCATTAAAATTTATTTCGGACTTGATAAAAAAAATGGCAAAGTTGAGATTACATCCCAAGGGCAAGGAAGTTTATTTTAAACTAAAATATGTCCTAAAGAAAAACCCGGGTTACAGTATTGTAAGCGTTGTGCAGCAGCTGATTGAAGGTAAAGAGGTGGATATGCCGGAAGGTGTGAATAAAAATAGTGTGCAATATTTTAAAGACTTAAATTTCCTTCCTGTGACTTCTGTTAACGTAGAAAGGTAATTTAGCTATTTAAAATGGATTTTTTCCAATCGACGTGAACGACTGACAGCCAAATCTGTTGAACAAATTTTAGTCATTTATTCACTATAATTTGGATTTGTTGTTATAAATATGTATACAGTGTGTTACCAGCACCCGGGCTTTTTTTAAAGTAGGTTAAAATAACGTATATCTGTAACGTAACTATGACATTAATTTAATTAATAAACACATTTTCAGGCTTTGTTAACTTTCTAACAAAATTTTCATTGCCAGCAATGTAAAGCACAGCAAATTGACAAGTGCAAATGACAGTCGACGGATACTTTGATTATTTATGATTTGCCCCCGTACCACGACATGGCTTGTACCAAGCAACAGCGATACTGATAACGATGAACACGCAGCACATGCACTACATTATAAATGGACAGTATCTAAGAAAAATAATTGTGAAGTTATTTTAATTATTTTTTAATTAATAATACTTGCAAAAAATTGCTAAAGCAGCATATTATCGGCAGTTTTAATAAATGCCCGCATGCCGGTAACACACTGTATAAATCTCATAATTTGTAATATATAATTATAATGTTTAATATACTTCGTTATTTGTTTTTTTTGTCAACCATACTTTGCTGCCATTACAGGACGTTGATAACGATCACTGGTAATGAGTAATATGCCATATTCTCAAAATGGCCACCGCCCAACGCCATCCATGCCATTTTTTTATTAAAAATAAATTAAAGAGAATGCTCAGATGTTTTACTTTGGGAATCATGTGTAATTATGGTTTGCGTAGTATGATAATTTTTTTTGGTTACGTTGTCTAGCTCGCAAACAGTAAAATTTATTTTGCTATTTATCCACTTTCGTTAAAATCACTCAGATGGATTCGGTAAATTTTGACTAAACCATATGTCTCAAGTCGAGCCCGCAGGATGAAATGTGTACCTAATTAAAGCACTAATTAAACACATGTACAATTTAACCTAAAAAATACTTTAGGAAAGAAAGATGACTACGTAAAGTTGTATTTATACTAAACGATACAGTCTTTATAAGATCTAATTGTAAAGTAAATGGTATGCCAGAGAGCGTGGGAGTGATAGATAACCTAATACTATTGATACTCAGCCAAGTACTATCAATACTGTACTACCGGATCACTTCGTTTACCCGAAGTTCATTTGCCATAATTGTGTCACTTGCCATAATGTTAATTTGCCATAAAGGCATTTTTTTCTGAAACTGTAAACCTTTCAGGTAATTTTTACATGCCATCGTATAGAGCCCATAGGTTAGGTTAGGTTTGTTTTATAACAATTCTGAATAGTTCACGATTTCAGAAAAAATGTCTTTATGGCGAATGAATATTATGGCAAGTGATAGAATTATGGCAAATTACTTTCGGGCAAACGACAGAGAACCACTGTACTACTTTACAGCTCCGGAATCGTGTTATTAATTTAGCTCTTATTAGGGTGTTCAATATAGATAGGTACAGTCAAAGACATAAGTCGCTAAACAAAACAAAGCTACGAATTTAACTGTACACGAGAACTCTCCATATGTTAATATACAAAGGTATGTTCAAAACTCCTTGTTCGTTATGAAAGTTCAAAAGTCCCTAAACGCTAGTCGCCAAAAGTCGCTGGACACTTAAACTCGATGCAATAATCCAAAAGTCACTGTACGCTAAAATTCCACGAAGAAGTCCAAAATTAGCTGGACGTTATTTCAACACTGATATTTATACTTAATAATTGGGGTGCAGACCCTCCGTACCACTAAACCGTACCACTGACCAAAATTAGTATCATAAATATGAGGCAGGTTTAGGTTTTGTTAGTTCTTCAGCAGGCCCGGAGGGCCAAACTACCCAGAAACAGGAGCTCTGCGACAGCAGAGCTCCGTCGACTCTGTTAAATTCGATTTTAATAGAAATAATTGGTTATAGTAACACCAGTGGTACGGTTTAGTGGTACGGTGGGTCTGTAAGGAATAATTGTTACCTATTTTAAAAATGCTTTTCATTACCGCAATGTGTGTATGAATGTCTGTGTCCAATATAAAGCGTTTAGCTCAGTAGCAGTTCCAGCCCTTTCTTTCACTGCGTGGCGCTACCAGAAGTGATAGAGCCAGTGATGGGTCATTTTTGTGAAGTTGTCTATTGTAGTTTTATTTTAGCCCACCTTGACCTCATATTTCTGTACTCTCTATCTGAAACCCCTTGTTTTAATAATCAGGGGGTTATTATTATGACATTGCAATGCAGTTAATTTACGGCGAGCGTAAAGGAGAGAGCTATAGCAGTGTTATATAGCTGTCCTTTTCTCTCAGCGTTAACTGAACTGCATTGCTTTATCATAAAAATCATAATAATCCCCCAGTAGTATCCAGGGAAAGAAAGGGCTTACATTAGCTTACTTTCAGAGTAAGCCTATTTGTGGGTTTTGTTAAAGTTATTTTTTGAACTCGAATTAGGAATAATTTAAAAAAAAGTGCTGAAAATGAACTAAGTTTATTTTTAACAATGACTTAAAAAATAAATCAACTTAAATATTGCTTATAACTATATCAACAAAATAAATATTCTTACGCAACCATTTTATAAACTTAAATTAAAAACGCGTGTGCCCACCGCTCGCGTCTATAACTGCTTGCAAACGCTCGTGCATTGAATTTACCATATTCTCGCAAAATTGTTTTCCTCTGAACTCCTCCCAGCATTCCATCACATGATTAAATATGTTCTGTTTAGTGCGAGGAGTATCGGGGTCCCAAGCTTGGACCATAAGCCCCCATAGATTTTCTATAACGTTTAGGTCGGGGCTTTTCGGCGGGAAATCAATTTCGTGTATTTGTTCCACTTTTTCTGCAAACCATGCTCTACAAAGACGTGCCTTGTGGATGGGACAATTGTCGTGTATAAAATCGAGTATCTCTTCTGGCATCACGATTTTTGCTGTCGGTAGTAATACGTCATTAAGTATTTCTTTGTACCCAACACTATTCAGCCGTGATCCTATGTCAACCAACTCTCCAGGGCCGCTACTGCACATCCAGGCCCAGACCCCCACAGAAATCCTACCACTTGATCTATTCTCAATTATGTTATTTTCATGGTACCGTGTTTTATTGAGCCTCCATAACGTGATCCGCCCATTTTCGGATGACTTGAATGTTTTCTCGTCTGAAAAGATTACTTTTGAGAAATCGTAATTTAAGTATCTCTCTGCGAATTGTAATCTCAGTAATTTATGTCTGGCTGTCAATTTAATCTTTCTTGCTGGTACTCTGAAGTGAATCCCTGCTTCGTGTAGACGTCTTCTAAGCGTTATCATTGAAATGTTATTCGCCAGTGCTACTTCTCTAGTCCGCATAAATCCATTCCGCCTATAAGTATCTATGATGTTCGAATCTTGGCGACGCGTAGTTTTTCTAGGTCTTCCAGATTTTTTTATTTCACGAACATTACCCACATCCGCCCAACGTCTGATCCACAGGTATACGGTGGTTCGTGAAATTCCCATTTGTAATGCGATATCAGATATGGTGAGGCCTTGCTCTTTGAGTAAAATAATCCTGTGGCGATCATGCTCTTGAATGTGGATATTGTATGACATCGTGATCACAAATTATAGGATATTATTATGTCTAAAGATGTGATTATCTTCGCAATGTAATTTTGCAACTGCAATATTAGATCTTTCATATAACCAGCTGACAAATTTTATGACATGTGAAATTTAAATTACGAATCAATTATTTAAGAAAATAAAGGCCATTTGTGGCAGAGGAAAAAAGGCAAGGAGTATAGATTACGCCTGCAATAGACGTAGAATTAACTCCGTATATTAATATACTCGTACAAGTAGAAAATCAACACTTTAGTCACGTACCTACTATTCCTACTAACTAGAGTTTAATTAAAAAGTCATTGTGATAGATCAAGTGATGTGATAACGATAACAATGATAATCAAAACAGACGGGAGACCATCAGCCAAGTTGAAAAAGAGTCAGTGTCAGCCTACCGGGCATTTTATATTTTACATAGCTATTCCGACCTAATTAAAATTAAAACTCTATTCAATCAATTTTTTTGGCAACACGAGTATTATGCGAATAAGTTAAAAAACAATGGCACTACAATTGACTTCATTCCCAAAACGAAAGACCGAAACCATTCGCACTCTTATTAATCTTATTATCTATGACTCAAATCGGCACTGTCTGTTCAGCAACATATGAAACTTTATAGTGTGCAGGTGTTTTGTAAGTATGTGTTAATGGACTTTCGTTGCCATCAATGATAATCTAATTATGTAGATTTATAAAGTCCAGCAACTTTTGATAAAATATTGTTTACTAACATTTGACATTCTGCAATGTTCACATAGATTTGATCAACAATTTGTTCAGCGACATATGGAACTTTACATTGTGCAGGTGTTTTGAAAATTTGGATCTGTTCATCAATTTATGTCTTCGACTGTACGTCTGCTTTCAGTAATGCTCTGACATAATTTATTCTGTCTTTTGATGTCGGCAATCTACATCAAAAGACAAGCCTGCATGCATGCTTATATCTATATAGGGAAAATGGCAATGGGCGAACAGACCAATAAAAAAAAATGTATGCCGTTTTCTAGTATGTTTATTAAAATTTTAATTTTATTATCAAATTTGATTCTTCGACACGCATTATTATTATTTGTTATTTTAATTATTGTTTATTACTTTGTGTTTTTACTACCGTTGTATTTTATGATTTACAAAAAAGTTACCCGCAAGCGTTTTACTGGAGCTTCCTTGCCACAATGATGGTCTTGTCCGAAGCGCTGGTAGATTCACTCCATATTAAAGTAGAACACAACCGATATGGCGTATCGTGAATCTTCGTTCGCGGAGACACGGACAACGACTCCGATGATTTCCGAAAGCACGACTAAATCCCACGATCATACTTGTATGTAATATTTATAAGGTGCAAATTAAATTGCATCTATTTTTTCCATCTCACTCACGCACGTTTGACAACTGGCTAAATGACACGCGGGCGCGCGTCAACATGGCGTCACTAATAACCAATAATAGCACAGAATACAACCACGCTACGCTGATTGGTTCCCGCGCTTCGAAAGAATGTCATCTGCGCACATCGGTAAGCTATATCGGTTGTTTTACTGTACTGACATGTAATATAGCTCTGATGAACTCAATTTACTAAAAAAACATTTTGAATTTGATTTATTATTTATCAGTCAGGATTTCAAATAACAACAATTATAACCAGGGATCGGAAATTCGGACAGTTATTTACTTAAACTTTGGCGGCGGTGTTGTTATTCATTTGTTCATGTATAGATTTACTAAATTTAATTTAATTTATTTTACCAACGAATTTTAAGGAGCAAATGGACCCTAAATGTAAAATAATAAACAAACGTTTTGAAGAATCGCGGAATCCCGGAACTTATATTATTATAACAATATTTTTAAGAAGTCCACGCTATATTTGCTTACCTTTGGCCGGGATTTTGCCAACTTTACGTAAATATCTATCCCAATTTCCGATCCCTGATTATAACCTAAGCCGCAAGTTAACGTAAATTAGTTACTAAAATATATACAGTCTCGTGGCTCTAAACGTTATCTATTTAGTCTTAGCCAAACGTGAAACGATCTCGCACTTTATTAGTTTTGTTGTATGTAGGATAACGGACAACCGGACGATTCGGTGCGCCGGAAAAATGTCCGGAGGTCGCAGAATAGACTCCGGCACAAAGAAGGGCAAAGGGTCGGTGACACTCGGTCGCCAGAGTACAAGTCGAATCCCATAGCCCAAGTAAATAAAGAGGAGTGGTAGGTACGTATATACCCTGATAATAGCGATAACACACCCTGAGTTAAACTCTATCCCTTTCCTTCAGATTAATCGAATGAAAGGGACAGGGTGGTGTTCCAGAAACTCAGCCGAATTTGCGGCGTTAAGGTCGTTTAAATGTATGAAAAATATCAAATGCAGACGGTACAGGAAATTCTTCAAGTTTTGAGTTTTTATCCTTAATACTTTATCTTGGTAAGATATTAACAAAATTTTGAATAAGCATTTACTTTCGTAAGCGAGACGAACGACAAAAGATTTTTTTTTTAAATTATGAGTTTGCATATTTTTGCTTTCGCCTTAATTTGAATTATATTATTGTGTTGCTGAAAGCAGGTGTGCTACAGGCTATTTTGACGGCATCAAATATTCAGTTTCTAACTGAAACTGCAGTCCAAATAAGTTTTAGTACGATTGTCCCGTTGCTTCGTTTGCACCCTTTGCAAGTCTCTATTGTTTTTCCTTTGTGTAATTAAAGTTATCCATGTATACCTATGACTAATCTTCGTTACACAAGGGAAAAACTTAAGGATTGTTAAGGATTTTCTAATTGAGCCCTTAACTATGTACCATATTTTTGCAATTCACCCACATACATACCTTCACGCCTTCATTCCCAGAGTGGAGTAGGCAGAGCTACAGAATTATAACAACTCTAAAAAACTTGTTAGTGTTAATGTTGGTAAGGAATAAACAAAAAACGATGAAAATAATCCCGCTATTTTTTAAAGATGCGTTTTGAAACTGCACCCGCGGTTTTTGTCGCAAAATTAAAGATTGTTAAAAGTATAAATCATTATGTGGACTTCTTATTCTATATATTTTTTTCTTTTATTTCATTATAAAAAAACATAATTCAATTGTATATAAAAATAATATAATAAAATGGAATTTGAAAATCTAACTTCGAATCAATTTGTTTTTATCCCTCGCTTCTTTCGTATCGAAGTGAAAGTGATAGAACGTGATGTTCGACTCTTTCGAATGTTGAGTAGCCCAGCACAGACCTCGGTATTTAAAAAAAATAGTTAAAAAGTTACTTTGTCTCACGCTTGCAGCAAAACCGAATATTGCTCGCTGTCGTTAAAGAGCAAAACCTGCTTGTTCGAGCTGCTGCGGTGAAACCTGTATTATGTGGTTTTGTTTGTTTACATTTAGTTCATTATCTAGACTAATGTAGTATAGGTTTAGCCTTATCTCCGCCAACGCCTGTCACCGTCCACCCGCGGACTCAAAGGATTACTTACTAGCAGCCCGCACGTACTGACGAGATATTAGATCAGAAAGTGATGTTGGGTTAGATACAGCAGGTCGGCTGAGTTCTGGTCATGTTTTATATTGTTTTTTTTAGTTAATGGAATTGCGCACCTCCACTTGATTTTACGTACATTAACGCTCGTGCAATGCTAAAGTTAGTGTTGGGGCGG
This sequence comes from Acleris laterana, assembly GCA_963966035.1. Lineage (NCBI taxonomy): Eukaryota > Metazoa > Arthropoda > Insecta > Lepidoptera > Tortricidae > Acleris > Acleris laterana. The sequence continues at coordinate 4,730,465 of OZ014463.1, read as the reverse complement.
TTATATTAGCCTATACGCGAAAATCTAATTAAAAACCAAAATCTGACAGTTCCCATCTTTATTATTTCGTTATTTTAAAGTTATAATTTTATAAAAACATGAATGAGAACTCTTGTAACCAGTAATATCAGGGTAAGTTTTATTGATAAAAATACTTACACTTAAACCAAAATGCAGTAATCAGCGAATGTGTGTCCGTTGAGGTTAGGATTTTGATCTTAATTTCGATTTTCGAGTGTAGATCCAAAGGTGATCCACTCATCCTCGCATACCTGCTATGACTAATACACTATGTATTTCTAATGTTTAAACAAATTTGGCAGGTCGCCCGCATCCACGTTACAAAACGCATCCTAGGCATCACCACAGGGCTGATGGTCCGCATCTTCAGCGCCGGCAAGCTGCCGAAGAAGACCGCCATGAAGGAGTACCTGCAGGGGATCCGCATCGAACGGCTCTCGGTCGTTAAGAACAAGAAGGGCACCATGTTTGTTGCCAACGTGGGGAACTTTGAGCAGTACGACTATCTGTGCCGCAAGGAGCATGACGTTGTCGGTGAGTCGGCGTCAGGACAACAATATCTCCTCTATCCTTCTTGTTCAGGCGTCCCAAGACTATGGGACATGAAGGAAAAGTACCTTAAATATCCTAGATAGGATGTTTCACTGAAAGAAGACTTTATATTATATTTAAAATTTAGTATTACTGCATTCAAAGATGTTCTAAAAATTATTTGCTTCGTCTGGGAATCGAAACGACTTAAATGTGAAAAAAATCCCCCTTTATTTTTATGATGCCAACCGAAAGTTAGAATGAATAAAAAAAATATTCTTCATAAGTAACATAGTATCTTAAAATTCTTAAAAAGATGCTGATTTGACTTTTATCAAATACCGTATTGTGCAAAATGTGGTTACAGAATTATCAAAATTTTTTTAGTTGGTAATTCCGTAGCTCTGCCTACCTCACAGGGAACGAAGGCATGAGTTTATGTATGTATGTATTTTATCAAATGCATTCTCCGTTTCAGATGGCATCCCAGTGACGTTCAGAAGCATGCACTTAATTGGGCCCGCTCTTAAAATCTCCAAGACACAGATCAAGAATCGGCGTAAGCAGATGATTCAGAGCCAAGTCGATGCCGCAGGCCCGGACGAAGAGCTTATAGAGGACAACCTCTTTACAGAGAACGCCAAAGATATTAAAGAGGACACCGAATACTTGAAAAAGGACACAGAATACTTGACAGAGGAGACTGGAGACTTTCCAGGGGACAGCCAAAATTATAAAGGCGAATTTAGTGACGACATCAACATTTCTAGCATTAAAGATGAAGATTTCGTAGACTTTTAGGAATGACTCGGTGGTTCTGTGTAGGTTAGCGGCTAAGTCAATAAAGGGTGAATGATGTGTTGCAGATGAATGAGATTTCCAGTTTTACTTCGCTTAGGGTGACGGCGCCAATGATGAACACTTTTAGTTGACAGGCACCAGTAATGGAAACTTCATACGGTCCTAAATTGATAAAAAAGATAAGACGTTTATTCAGTAACTAGGCCGTACGGGCACTTTTACACGTCAAGAATCTACCAGATTGTTTCGAAACAAATGAATAACCCTTATATTCTTCTGTAAAATAAGAATCAAATGTCCTTTATTGGACCTTCTCCATTACTGGTTCCGGCACCCTATTTATTTTCTATAATGCTTGTCAGAATTTCTAAACATAGGTCGTATTACTAAAAGATGAACAGTTCCTTAACCCTTTAACAAAATTTTTTTAGTATGGGTACGCGCTGCCTCCCCTGTCAGTCCGTTTGCGGCTTAACAAATTATCATAGGTAGAGCAAAATAAACCTTGAGTTCTTAGAAAAAAAATACATTTTGCTCCTCATTAAAAGAGGTACTAACCGACATATAACGTCAACAATATAATAATGACATGGGCTAAAACAAGTTTGAATAGAGCCCCTTATGTATAAGTAAGCCGCAAACAGAGCTTAACGTAAACTACTTTAGTGACGAGATGTCACGTCCTGTTGGATGCCGGCTCCACATGCTTGGTGTTTGCCACAAACACTGCGGGACGCAACTATATGTTAGAGTGGCTACGATGTATTTCCATCGCACTCTAACGTATAGTTGCATCCTGCAGTGTTTGCAGCAAACACCAAGCATGTGGAGCTGGCATGAAATTGATTGGTTTGAACTAATTTCGTATTTGTAGTATCAGTCATCAATTTTAATCCTGCTAGTAATAGTGATGGGCAGCTTGTAAGTTTCAAAAGTGAAACTATCATTTAAATTTCTGAAATATTCTAGAAGTTTCAAAAGTGAAACTTTCACCTAGAATTTCAAGCAATATACTGAAAATTACCACAGTGAAATCGTTTTATTTCTGAAAATTACTATAGTTTCGACATGTTACCCAACTTTTCATGAAATTTAAACGAAATTTACTTGTGTTAGAATAATTTAGTGACTGCCCCACGGCACTACTAAACCGCACTACTGACCAAAATTAGTATCATAAATATGAGGTAGGTTTAGGTTATGTTAGTTCTTCAGCAGGCCCGGAGGGCCAAACTAACCAGAAATAGGAGCTCTGCGAGAGCAGAGCTCCGTCGACTCCGTTAAATTTGAATTAGAAATTATTTATGATACTAATTTTGGTCAGTAGTGCGGTTTAGTAGTGCAGTGGGGAAGGAGGGAATAATTTCCATCTAATTATGTAACTTTCAGAAGCTGTAATTTTCACAGTTAAGAAAAGTTGTGCAATGTTTCAGAAATCGCCCATCACTAGCTAGTACCAAAGTTTTGTTATACAGGGTGTCTCATTCAAATCGGTCAGTATGGGAAAGTCTGAAACTATAAGACATACGAAGATTTGTTCTTAGGAACCATGTCACCGATTTTGATAAAAAGAAAAACTGCATTCATATATTTGAAAAAAAAACTGTACCCAGCTAGGGAATCGAACCTGGTTGTTTTGAAAAAATAAACTTACACTATTTCTATTCAGATATCGATTGTGTAGGTCTTAAGCAGTAAATGTTTCTAAGAAACATGATGTTTAAAATGAATAAAATGCATTGTTTTCACATACTTTAATTTATCATAGTAGGTGTTCGAAGTGACCACGTTTTTTTTCAATACAATATTCAACACGTTTAGGTAAAAACAATTTTACATGCCTGAACTTGTTGAATATTGTAACGGTGGTCACTTCGAACATCTATTAAAATAAATTAAAATTATGTGAAAACAATGCATTTTCTGGATTTTAGACATCATGTTTCTTAGAAACATTTACTGCTTAATTTACCTACACAATCGATATCTGAATAGAAATAGTGTACGTTTATTTTTTCAAAACAACCAGGTTCGATTCCCTAGATGGGTACAGCTTTTTTTCAAATGTATGAATGCAGTTTTTCTTTTTATCAAAATCGGTGACATGGTTCCTAAGAACAAATCTTCGTATGTCTTATAGTTTCAGACTTTCCCATACTGACCGATTTGAATGAGACACCCTGTATAACACGGCGGATTTGAATGTGAAGTAAATGAATGTACTATTCATTAAATTAAGAAGGTTTTTAAGCCTACACATGTTTAAAAACCATATTCGTAGTGGACTGCTTAATGATTATCTTCATAGGATGTGTTTAGTAACATTGGGTTTAGTGGATAAATAAAAATAAGTAATAAAACGAGTTATTTTATTTCTATATCTTATAGAGGTACTACGTTCCATAATCTATATTAGTTGTGCCCTCACTGCTCGCCTGCGCCGGGAACTTCTCCTGCAATCAATATTATCCTTCATTAGGTACAGTAGACCACAATCGGTAACGCGTGTCGTGAATCTTCGTTCGCGCAGACACGAACAACTATCCGAAAGCACGATAGACCCACGATCAGACTTGTACGTAATAGTATAAGGCGCAAATTAAATTGCATCCATTTTTTCTATCTCACTCACGCACGTTTGAAGGCTGACTGAATGACACGCGGGCGCGTGTCAACATGGCGTCGCTAATAACCAATAATAGCACAGAAAACAACCGCGCAACGCGTGGGTCATGCTGATTGGTTTCCGCGTTTCGATCGAAAAAAATGTCATCTGCGCAGGTACATTGGTAAGCCATATCGGTTGTGTTTTACTGTATAGTACCTGGATGACCGTATTTTTTTGGTAAATTTTCTAAAAATGAAATATCGATTTATCGCCCCCCAAACCCCCTGCATACTAAATTTCATAAATCGTTGGAGCCGTTTCAGAGATTCGGATTATATATACAAGAATTGCTCGTATTAGTTTAGATAAAATTACACATCTTGTTGTTGCTAAGATTTTTAACCTTTTCAACGCCGCATTCAATGCCGACAACTGCACAACAACAACCGCAACACAACAACACAACGGCGACTGCAAGACGTCCGACTGAAACCACCGTCGGCCACACACCAGAAACAAGTAACAGATTAACCCCCTTACTTATAAACGTGGAATAAGCTTGGAATAGTTTATGCCATGCTTTGTTACTTTCTGTCAGATGCAAATGTTACAAATACAGATAAGGACAAAGCATGGCGTAAACTATTCCAAGCTTATTCCATTATTATTATTTTAGTAAGGGGGTAGGTAAGACTGCGCCGAGCGTACGCCGGATGTACAGTGGCGCCCTCATTACTATTATTGTGTTTTCTAATAAATTAAAGTATTTTCTTAAAATCGGACGGTGTGTTTTTGTACTACAAATTAAAACACAACTTATAGGGTATATCACATAGTTTAATAACAATTCACCTCCTAGTGCCACCAAAAGTGGCCACCTTTTCCCGTTAAGCTGACTACTCGAAGGTTAATTATTATTAAAGTTTGTTACGTATCCCATAAATTGTGTTTTTACTTGCGCTACAAAAACGCATCGTCTGATTCCAAGGAAGTTCTTTAGTTAATTAGAAAACACAATAATAGTCATGGCGCTACTGGACGCTCGGCGTTTCCTCGGTGCAGTCTTAACGCATTCACTGCCGACATTGTCCGTCGAAATTTCGACAGGTGCCGCACGTCTTGTATTATACTGAGCTTCCATCCTTCAAGAACGCACATACGCGTTTAATGCACTGAGTGAAAGTCGAGAGAACGCGTTGCCGGCACTGAATGCCTTATAAGAAACTTTGTTTTATATATTATTACAATAAGGTGTAATGTGCATGGCATAGCACACATGTTTGGCATGTGAGCGATTCAATGACATTTTGTATTTGACGTAAGGCGTTCAAAAGGTTAATTTTCTCAACGTTTTTAATAGATAGTCTGTTAATCGAGATACCGATTATCGAGGAGAGGACGCCCATTACAAAATTTGTAAAGGTAATATCAATCGACAGGAATCAACATTATGCTGCCCTGTCCAAAACACTGACTTTAGTTAGCTAACTTATTGATGCAAATTAAAGCATAATAAACAGACGATTTGATTGGAGTATACATACGTTTATTTTACTCCTTGGAAGATAACTCGGGCTCGGCACCTTGAGTCATTTTTTTTAAAAGGAAAGCCATCATAACCGAGCATGTTTGAAAAAAGGTAATTGCTGCTCGACACGATGGCTCGTCATGGGCCAGCGTAGGGACGGAGTGATGCGTAAGAGTGAGCTGCAAGAATATGTCGCTCGCTCTAAGATGTAAATGCGTCTCTTTGGCCCATGATGGGCCATCATGTAGAAGGGCAATAACAGTTTCTAGTTTCTACCTACATTCGTTTACCGTGTCGACCGCGCCGGTGACATCTCCACAATCTGAATGCGGTTCTGCGTTGATCTCTGAAGCTACTTCGGAGGACATCTCGCCTGGTGTCTCTTGTGGTAAGTCGGGTTCACTCTTCACCGCGACGCCGGCCGTCGGAGCGACATCTGACGAGAATCCAAATATAGTTACAAAATACGTGGCGTGGTAATTTAGTGAAAAATCATATTCATCATACGATACGACATCTTGTTTTGTCGCATAACTTCGTATTTATCTTACCATTTCAGTAAACCTAATATAAGTTGTATGAAAAAGAAAGATAAACCATCATGTCCGACAAAATACGATGTCGTAAGATGGTTCACTACATCTATCGGTTTTCACATTATGGCTTACTAAAACTATTAAACGAGACTCGTGGAATGATGACTCATCACTCGACGATTCAGCCGCGTTACATAAGCTGTGGTCACGAGAAGACTGTCCTACGAGCTTTTCTACCCGCATTTGGTAATTTCCGTCAAGGTAATTTTTCGCTTGTCATTTTTGTAGTCAGTTTGTGTCGGTAAAATGTGTAGATTTGTGTGGGTCTGAAATTTGTAATACATAACGTAATTAAGCCAATGCCAATGCATTATGGAACTGCTGACCTTATTGCCTCACGCACTCGCAATCGCAATCGACTACAAAGTGGAACAATTGTTTTCATTTTGTATGCAGACATGCGTTCGATTTTCAAAATGAAAACGATTGAAGAAGAATAATAATAAAAAATAATTGCGATTGCAAGTGCGTTAGGCAATAGCACCTCTGATCGGATGAAGAAGTCAGAAAGTGGCATCAAAATCCGTTTTACTTAAGGGGTTTTGGATAGAGTTAGAGCAGTCGGGACCGACAGCTCCGTGGTCGCTATTGGTCTATCTGCAATTTGAATGTTCTAGCTTCGTATTGAAACTGCAGATTGACCAATAGCGACCACGGAGCTGTCGGTCCTGTCAGCTCTAAGCAGTCCGTCTATGGCGGCCCGAACGAAGATGCACCGAGTTAGGATTTAGTTTGGCAACAAATGCTTAATATAATTTAATTTGTAACCAAATTCCTTAGAAAAATCTGACTGTTTGTTCCAATTTGTGAAACATGAAGTAAGGCCCGTTTAATAATTATAGGTAATGTTCTTAGGCGCAAACCACAAAAATACGTAAGACAATCAAACAGCGCCGATGCGACGTTCGAGACTTAAAAATTTTTAAGGTATAGAGTCACGCATTAAACCCTCGATCTCGATATACCAGAATTTTAAAATAACTGATTTGAAATAAAGGTATTAAATTATAAACAAACAATACAACTTTTGGGATTCCAGTATATTGAGAATCTGGTATTTTAAAGTTCTAGTACACATCGAAGGATACAAAGTTGAATGAAAGGACTTACTTTCATTCAACATTGTAATCTTCCCGTCTTACGCCTTTTCTGTTTGTATTACGGCTGAGAAGCGCTACACGAACGATAAGGGGTCAGAGAAATGCGCATTTTTGTAATGCATACCTGAAATATCCAAGTTAACTAGGAGAAATAGCTACTTACAGTAAAAAAACAATTTGAGTTCACATTGGACCGGTAAGTTGCGCGAACTAGACAAGTTGTATTCCGTAAACGTTAAAGACTTCCGAAATCAAAGAAAATGTATACCATTAGCGTAAGCAAACGTTCCGTCGCGTCGGTGGCCTATGTGAATTCCATACATTTTGACAGATTTCAAAATTTCTTAGCGTTCCCAGAATGTAACAGGTCTTGGCTCGCACCTCATATTCGGTAGCCTTTGCGCTTTAGATGTGAACGCTGCCTAACAGAACTCATAACAAGCTAAACATTCCTAAACAAGTTGCAAGAAGAGTGTGTATCGGTAGCTCTCACAGATTGTCCATCTTCAACAAGAACAACTCATTGGTGTTCAAGTTTTAGGAACTCTCTTTAGCAGTGCACACCGAACAAAGCATATGCTCACTTTCAAGACATATTTTTAGTTCCAGACAGACAAATTTAAAGAATTATGTATATTTTATAAAAGCCACATCATCTCGCTACGTCTCAAATACAACGCTAATCTTTCCACAGTTGTATACTGCGAATTATGTGCTTGTGTATTTAAAACAGCTGTCTAATGCGACTTTGTACCTGTTCCATTTTCTTCATCGACTGGCTTTTCGAGTGGTTCCGTCTCATCATTTGCCGCCTTTTTGTCTTCACAACTTTCTTGCACTTTGGCACCCTCAGATTGATTTTCGTCTTTTTTGACGTTTTCCGTGTTCCCACCGCCAACCCCATTGGCATCAGGCTGTGTTTCCTTATCGCCCATTTTTTCTACAGAGTCTTTTTCGACTTCGTTCCCCACCGCCCTTTGCTCTTCCTCACCTTTCGTCTTTTTTAGGTCTTTTTCGACTTTCATCGCCACCTCCCCATGATTGCCAACCTCATTACCATCGTTCTTTTCTCCTAAAGCATCAGGATCAGGTTTAACGTAAACATTGCATGGCAAGTAGCTCGCTCTTATATTGGACAAAATTTTGGCGACAAAAGTTGCATCAGATTTTCTTGGATGCAGTTCTCTATAGAGCCTCAATATTTCCCCGTTAGGCACGTATTTCTTGCCGTCGAGAGCAATTGCCAGGTTTTTCCTTATAGACGCTCTTATTAGCCTAATTAATATTTCGACCTCTTCTGGCGTCGTGTCAGTTTCTATGTACTGTTTCATATCAGAAATTAGGTCTTTGCAAGGTTGAATGAATTGTGGTAGGCCACGGGCACGTTTGGCTTTAGGAGGAGGAGGGCTAGAACGTCTGCGCTTTGGGTTGACTTGAACGGGTTCAGGAGGCGGTTGCCTCTTGCGAGGTGCTTCGAACCGATCAAAGTCCCGCGAGGCACTCGGACCATATTCCTGTAGGATTTGAAGACAAGGCGGTTATTTGATGATAGATTGGATTGGGATCAACTCATTAATGAATGGTTGATAATTTACTAAGTATTTGGATTAAATTGTGATACTTATGTAAAACATGGTACCTCATTGACCCACAAAACTATTGCAAAGGAATAAATGATTAATCTACTTACTAGGCCTTATTGTAAGGTAATTTTATACAAAATTTTCAGATAAAATTCAAATAGAGCTGTGTGACAGCAGCATAATAAAATAAAGATATTTAGGTACTTCTATTTGATTGGTTTTTAGGACTACCGAGATGACGAGTAATAGAGAAGTATGGAAGAAAAAAAACATGTTGCGCCGACCCCAATTAAAGTCGCCGTCAATAGAACTTGTGAAAGATGTAAACAAATTATTACTGCTGTACACATAAGCTCAAATATTCACAAAGCGTGTTTTTTTTTAAATAACGTACAATGAATAGTTTTTTCACCTTAAACTTAATATGAAAATAATGATCTAGTGTATAAATCATTGCATAGACCTCATTTGACTAAAAGAATGTGATTATTGAGTAATTATGGTGAATTGGTTCATTTGGTGTTGTTTACATCTTTTGCAAGTTCTATTGATGGTGACTGTAAGTTGGGATAAGGGCCAAGTGGTACCAAGCGGGAACCTATTACTAATCCTTTGAAGTCTGTCTGTGTGTCCAACTTAAAAAGGGCTGTAACTTTTCAATCGTAATCGATATATGTTTTCTTTTTACAGAACAATCTCAGATTTATTAATATTATAAAATAATAGAAGGGGTCCATGGGGACAAGCAACGTTTTTTTTAAACGTATTACTTTTTGTTCGTTTGTTAAAACGTTAATAATACATACAAGCGTCGTTTAGTGCGACTATAGTGGCAACCATAAAGAAAAACCACAAATAATCAAAAAACGACCAGGAGTGAGTCAGGCGGTACGAGACCTTAGGTCGCACTAGAACGGTTTTTAATAGAGAAAAATTAACTGAAAAACTCATTTATTTTTAAAATAATTATCAACACATTCAGCCCCATGACCTCATAGTCTGGTACACTGTTTGTAGGGTCTATTCCCACTAGTTCCATCAATGGATCTGTCAATGGAACTAGTGGGAATAGACCGATTGTAGCAGATTTCTACATAGCGGAACTGAACAGCTGAACTAATTTTGATGAAATTGATATAGAGTTAGCTTGGAAAAAATTGGAATACCTTTAATCCCATTAAATTTAACTCTTCAAAACAAAACAATACCAATTCGACGCGCCCGAAATCGAACAACCAAGTAAGAAACCTAAATTTGGCTCAGGAAAAATGTATGGGCTAAAAGTTGATAATATAGTATTTTCAATGTACACTCACAAGACACCACTTGTGGCCACAGCAGCCCATAAATGATTTTTATTCTATCTTTCTAGACTAATATTATAAACTAGAAAGATTTGTATTTTTGTTTGTGTGTATGTTTGTAATGAATAAACTCAAAAACGACTGTGCCGATTTCAAAAATTCTTCCTCTATTGGAAAGCTACATTCACCTTGAGTGACATAGGCTATGTTTTATTTTTCTGCGTGGACGGAGTCGCGCGCAACAGCTAGTATGAAATTTTTTGGTATGGATCAAACGCACAAAAAGATGTAACCCAAAGAAAATTATTCAGGGCAATATTTTTGAGCACCATGTTTACCACCATACTGGAACAAAACTTTTAACGCTTTGCATGCCAGATGAAAAATTTCTAATCTTTTCAGTTCTAATACACAATTTTTAAATGTCCATAGGCAGGTAAGGTTAAAAGGCCTTTGGCATTACAACAAGAAACAGTCCAAACCCTGATCATGTCCAACTTCTTCTGCTCCACAAGCAGTCTTCGTTCTTCTTCAACCACCTGCCTCTGCTTCCTCAGGAGTTCAATTTCCATCTAAAAAATCGAAATTGATCTAGTTTGTGAAAAGGAAAACCATAATTTTAAAATATTTATCCATAAAATTGGCCACTCTTTTACACGTCACTATTTACACTATATGGAGAGAGCTCTTTACAAATTTGTAATGGTATCCTACTAGCGTTTCGGACAAGACCCTTGTGGAAAAGAAGCACCATAAGAAACGACAAAGATTCTAAATTGCCATGTTAAACCTATAGCTAAATTGCAATGGATTCATTCAACTTAATGAGCTATGCTCTTGTTGGTGGAGTAATTGGCACTTGTCTATTCTCTGACAGTTTTTTACCACCTGAGATTTGGTAGGTGTTAATGAAACTTATGTCAAACTTTAGAATAATAACACCATATAATATTCATTATACCTAAAGCCACAAATTTAAGCATGTAGGCATCGTTCTGTATATTCGCACAACAACATGCACACAAGTGCACGAATAAAGAATTAAAACTGAAGCGCCCTTTGTGTACTACAATTATATACACCTCTAATTGACATTATATAGAGATGCCTATTGATTAACTTTATTTGATTTTCATAAAGTGCTAGATGGTCGTTTGAGTGGAATCACATTTGTGCATGGAATAAGTGTATAACAAGGTTACGGTAAAATATTCTTTTGGAATCACCCAATGTTTATACACAGAAATGCCATTCTGTTAAGTTTACAGATAATAAAACTGCAAAGAGTTAATTTCAATTGAAGCACTAGGCATGTCAAAAATCAGGGATAACTTTTTACAAACTTATAAAATTTTCATCCAGTAATATACTTGTCTTACTGATTGATTGGACTTTTTTTGCCCATCAACATACAAGTGGTTAATCATAATTTTCAACAAACTTACTTCAAGTTTATTTGCCTCCCTCGCGTATCTAGGGCTAGGGGATCGGGATCGAGCCCTGCCCCACTTCCCAGGCTTCCGACTGCGCCTCCAATCCCTCTCCTCCTCGTAGTACTCCTCAGGTGGCATCGATTCTTCATCAAGAGTCGCCATAAGCTTATAATTCCCTTTGCCTTGAGTGAAAGTCAAATTATCCAAATAGTTGCGGGCCTTACGAGCGTCAGTGATGTTAGGAAACTCGATGGTCATCTGCCTAAAAGCTGAATCGTAGAGGTCTTCGAGCCCGCGTATCCAAAATTTCTTTATTTGTATTCTCTTAAATATATTTTTGAAAGTATACACTAGCTTCGGGAACTTCGACTGTGGAGATAATAGGGCATAATAAATGCTCGTGTACAACAAAATAATAAGAAAGAAGCATATAATTTTCGTCAATATTTGTTGATACTCACGTCACCCGGCAACCCTGTGACGATAACGTTCGTCGACATTTTGTTAAAACAATGTAAACGGAAAATTAGCAAACGTAGGCACTCCTATTTAGTACAATTTCAATTAACTAAGTCTAGTTCAACGTCTTTATTTAATTTTAATCAGACTTCAATAACATGCACTGCATCTGTTCTATGCAATCACGCCAATGAATCACAGATTAGATTATAATTATATATTAGAATAAGGTTTCTGTCAGTCAGGCAGGTTCAGGTTATGTTATGCACAGATTATAGGATATGTCATGTTATGTCATATTTTATAATGATGATTGTTTGACAACTAAAGCTGGGTACAGATTATGCGCGGCAGCCGCGCGAGCCAGTGTTCCCGTAAACATTGGCTCCCGCGACAAATGTTCGATGAAATTTAGGTAGACCGCGGCGGCTGCGCGAGGCAAGCGATCCAGCTCGATCAGCGCGTGAAAAAATATGTTTAAATCGCACAACCGTCCAAACTTCGTTCGCGCCAGCGATTGAACTGAAGCTTCTTTGATACGGGCTCGAAAACCGACAGCGCTCGGATCGCCGCGCGGCACGTTCGAGTGCGGCAATGTTCGAGCTGCCGCGCGCGGAAACCCCGTCTACATTGCGCGCGGCCGCCGCGCGATCCAATGTTCAAGTAATTGCCACGCATAAAGCCACGTACAGATTATGCGCGGCAATTACTCGAACATTGTATCGCGCGAGCGCTGTCGATTTTAGAGCCCGCATCAAAGAAGCTTCAGTCGCTGGCGCACGTGGTTTGGACGGTTGTGCGACTTAAATATATTTTTTCACGCGCTGATCGCGCTAGATCGCTTGCCTCGCGGTCTACCTAAATTCCATCGAACATTTGCCGCGCGAGTCAATCTTTACGCGAACACTGGCTCCCGCGCATGTACCCAGCTTAATCTGTATGGCCTCTTTGAAAATCGAAGTCACGTTAGCTCCATCTCTGTCACTCGTTATTCGAGATTAAATCGAGAGAAAAGGATGGAGCAACCGTAATTTCGAACTTCTATTGTCAAAGCATTGGCTTAAGGCCGCCTTTACACCTGTAAGTTACTTACGTAATATTTACATAATTTACTTACGGTTGCATTTACACTTGATATAAACTTACAGTAAATAATGCTTATGTAAATTTTGTGAATTTAAACTTGCATAAGTTATTACACGCCCATTTACATTGCTTACTAAATCAGTAAATAAAATGCCTTCTCAAAGTCGCCACGTTCAAGCAGCTGCTGCATATATAATTTTATCCAAACTAAAGCAAAAGAAAAGACAAAGCTGGGTAAAATCTTGGCTAGAAAAAAGAATAGCACGAGGTGCGTTTGAAAATCTTTTAAAGGAGTTGAGAATGGAAGCCCGAGACCAATTTTTCAATTTTATAAGAATTCGACAAGTTTTGAATATCTTTTGGAAAAAGTTGCACCAATCATTAAAAAAAAAGATACATATTTTCGACGAGCAATTTCACCACCTTTTCAACTTTTTTTTTTGTAAGTTCTCAACTTATCAATTTAGTTCGATAAGTTGTAAGTCGCTTCCGTAAACCAACTCGAACGCGTTTAGACTTGCAATTTTCCAATTTGCGTAAGTTGTAAGAACTTACAGTAAGTCACTTACAACGAGTGTTTACACTTGAAAATTTATCGTAAGTTGCTTACGTAAGTCACTTACGTAAGTAAAACTTACAGGTGTAAAGGCGGCCTAACGCTACCACTTGACGACCATAATTTTTTTTTGGCTATGACCTGGATGCTAGGTCGAGGAGTTTTCAGTTTCATAGATAAGAGGTATACTACTGGTTCACGTTTTATCGTTTCGCTAGGAAATAAAAGTATAATTTGCCCAAACAGTGTTTATTACAAGGATATTCATCTACTTACGTAAACAGTATACCTACCTATGCCCATTATTCCAGCAATGAAAATCACAAGTTAGCAATAATCTAATCACCATAATATTACGAAGTTAAATAAAACGTACCTTAGTATCCCCCACTACTTACTAGAATAAACACATGAAAGTAAAAAAAAAACAATTAAAAATCATTAATTATTTCGCCGTTACACGTTACCCTTTATAAGGCCCCAGTTATACAGTTATGCTACGCAAACTTCAAATAAGTACAATTGAGTTGATAAATATCAAACTCCAATAAATGTCCTTGAAATTTGTTTTTATTTGTTCGAATTTGATACCTATACCACATAGGATCACCCTGACATATGACACCATGACTTTCTGCCCAGTATGTTAGTGCGAGAGTGACTGATGCTTTATATCCTTCGCTATGAAGGCGATCATGTGTTTCCACGTAGAAGTTTCAAGGAGAAATAATAAAGTTTAATATCCACATTAACGTTATTATAATTGAGATCCATATCTCGGAACACCGCCGACTTTAGCATATCGCATCTTTAGAATTATAGTGACGTAATTAACAAATTTTGAATTTCGAGTTAGGTCTCTATACTTCTATAGGTAGTAATAAATTTATGACTCGAAGTCGAAAGAAAGAAATTTTGAATTAGGTCACTATAATTCTAAAGGTGCGATATGTGGCCTCTTAAATCATTCAAATTTTAACTTATTGCATACCTACCTACCTATTACTTACAGTATTCTTCTTCCTTAGAACGAAATATTACCTAAAGGTAAACAATTTTTGAGCGATATTTTGGCTTTTATTGCCTGTCAATAATAGTACTGGCGTCGCATTCTAATACACCAATTATTTAGAGTGACGCAGCTATTGTTGACGGACAATTATTGCTCAATCTTTGCTTTGCTTATCTTTCATCTTTTTATCTTGCTAAAAACCATTTCACAAACTGACCACATTTAACAAACAATCATTTTGCAAAACGTTTTTTTTTCGAGAATGTTAATATTATAGAATTTATCTCAGGACCATCTTGTAGAACCCTATAGGTTTAGGTTAAATAATATAGTTTTATAAAAATCCTGAAATATTTCAGTTTTGGGAAAAAAGCGTTTTGGAAAATGATGTTTGTGAAATTAATCAGTTTGCGAAACGTTTTTTAGCAAATGATGGTAAACCGGTTTTGTATGTGACAATAAATAAAGAACCTTAATATGTGAATACATAAGAACTTGCTCACGGACATAACCTGCATTATCTAACGAACGTAGCACTTTAAGCACCAATCACTAGTGGAAAGTTGAACTTCGTACGCGTGGAATTAGTTTCCTTCTGTCCCCCCCCCCCCCCTATTTCTTCCCGTTTGGTATTTGGTTGGTCTTATAAAAGTTATAAACAACACCTGTGAAGAAATTCAGCTTTCTAGGTTCAAGGGTTTAGGCTGTGCGTATCGTTTCTATTCGTTATTTTTTAAACCAATCGCGTCACTGGCACATCACGTGACTTTTCGTAACACGTCATCTACCAGTGACGCGATTGGTTTAAAAACTAAACGAACAGAAACGATAGCTAGCGTATTGCATCTTGTCTGGCCCCTCTGGTCTTCTCTTTTTATACATGTAGATTAAAGCGTCGTCGAATGACATCTTGCAAGGAAATTATGAACGTGTGTAGGTACTAGTAGCCTACTTAATGAGTCCGTTGTAGTTTGAAGATTCGTTCTTCGTTTTCAGTCCCGCTGTAGGTGCACATATTTAATAAAAAATAGAATCCAAGTACTTAGTGATCGACTCGATAGATTCTTCTTCATCTCCACGAGAAACAGTTTTTGCATTCGTAGTACATGCTACATATCCATCTATAACAGTAGGTCCACTCTCATTAGGTTTTCCAGCTTCTCTATCCTGAATTACTTTGTTACAATCATTATTATTTCTTACATCATTGGCCCCTTTTCTTACATTATATCTTCCTTCATTTGGTGAAATTTCATGTCCATATCGTTTATCACCCGGAACGTAATTTGTTTCTATCATTGTATTCGAAATTAGATCTTTTTCAATTTTAATTTCATTTGCTTCTATATAAGAGGAAGTCTGAAAGTGACACAGGTGACTGAAAAGTTGTGTGGAAATCGGTTGTCATGGCATGGTCATGTGATGCGGAGGGATGAGGAAAATATCGTGAGGAAAGTTTCGAGTATGAATGCGGATGGATATACGAGTAGGGGAAGACCTAAGAAACGATGGATGGACTGTGTAAAAGATGATATGGCTAGAAAGGGAGTGACTACAGAGATGACGACTAATAGAGAAGTATGGAAGAAAAATACATGTTGCGCCGACCCCAAATAAGTTAGGATAAGGGCAGTAGAATGATGATTGCTTCTATACCTGTACTGTACTTACACTTCCGACTTTATCTGAACGCTGATTAATTTCATTTTTCAATGAAATCAACTCTGAAAATGAGGTCATAATGGTTATGGCCGTTACTTGAGGATTTTCCTTTTCAGTGTCATTTACATCATTAAGATTATCGAAATCTTTTAGGCTATCCAGTAGATTTTCCACGGCTGCATCAGTAAATTCGGGCTCTATTTCTTGTTTTATATTTTCAATGGGTCCTTTAGTGCAGTTTACAAATCCACTGCTACTAGTTTTATTGGATTTATCTCTATCAATACCCTTTATCGGTAAAAATGCCCTGGCGTTACTACCTGTAACTTGAGCTTCGAGAATTTTGTCATTAGATGTAATAACTTTGTTTATTTGAGACGTTTCTTTAGCAACTGTTATGCGGTAGTCATTAGGTTCGGCTTTCACGATGTTACATTGATCTTGACCTAAAACCGTAGGGCTAGTTTTAAATTGTTGAACTACTTTAATTAAGTAAGGCACTAATAAAAATATTTTAATGATAGCTAATGGATTATGATTTACGCTGTTTTGTATTTGATGTTCGATAATACATATTGAATTTATCAGCGGATCTATCTGCTTATTATATGAGACGTTTATATTAAAGTATATAAAGCGTGCATGATACAAACTCCTTTCTATTTACCTACTTGCATCGAGTTTGTTTATTTAAAAAAAAAATACATAATCTATTAATAAATGATTGCTTTTCAATGAAAATATACTTCTGTAATGCTCCATGGCACTTTTACAACTAAAAATTGGAAATTCTGACAAAATACTTTTAACTCTGGATGTAATAATTTGTTTGACAATCTGAAATAAATCTTTTTTATTTTCAACGTCACGTTTGGACATGATAGTGTATATACTTCTGCATTCGATAGTCAAGATGGAAACAATGATGTAATTACTTTGTAAAGTTGGTTCGGCTTCGACGTGTTGTATGTTCTGAAACGTAAAGCATTTTATCATTCACTACAGTACGCCCCCGCAACTCTGTACACATAGAATCCCTCTGAATCCCCTTTTTTTCATCCCTTAGGGGATTAACTTCCAAAAATCCTTTCCTACTGCACCCTTAGAACATCCAAGGAATATTCCCTCCAAACAAGTCCCGAAGCAGTGGCTGTACATTCACGAGATTTAATCTGGTACCCACCTTAGATCCAAAGTCAATATGACATTCTACAACAATAAGGTTGAGTTTCCTAACAGGTACACATGACTTAAGCGTTATGCAATCGTATCCTTTCGAACCTAACCCAAAACGATCTAATCTCACTAGTTCTATTGTCGGTTACATTGATGGACTGGCTTTGCAATAATCCAAGACTGCACTGCTGCAACACTAGAATAACTGTACAGATGTAGTGAATAATCCTTTCCCATCGTTTTTGGTCGGATAACTTCGTATTTATCTTGCTTTCTCAGTTGGTTTATTGATGAGTACTGAAGCTAATTCAGAAAGCAAGATAAATACGAACATATCCGACAAAAAACGATGGAAAAGGATTATTCACTACATCTGTACAAGATGTGGATAGGGTAGCTGGTCTTCTGGATTTTAACAAGTACATCCAGCAATTTGCTAAATTATATTTGTGTAAGGCAAACCAGTATATGTATAACATCACGGGTGTATAAGTGCACGAAATACCTGAAGCTCTCTCTTAATTGGTTTCACATTGTCTAAGTTCTGCTTCCCAGAGATCTGATCTTCGTCATCTGAAAATAAATAAAACGCGTACAGGCCCAAAATTCTTGAAATTCATAAGCCGACTTTAGCACCAGGGCAGAAAGCATGAATGGTATAATAGTATATTAAGACTGCGCCGAGCGTAACTCAGATGTACAGTGGCGCCCTCATTACTTTTATCGTGTTTAATAAACTTTACCTTCGAGTTATCCACTTAACGGAAAAAAGTGGCCACGTTTTCCCGTTAAGCCGACTACTCAAAGGTTAATTGTTTTTAAAGTTTGTTACGTATCCCATAAATTGTTTTTACTTGCGCTACAAAAACGTATCGTCTGATTGCAAGGAAATTCTTTAGTTAATTAGAAAACACAATAATAGTAATGAGGGCGCCACTGGACGCTCGACGTCTAACCCCAACAATGTACTATTACATTATCTCGTACTTGAAAATAGTTACTACTGCTTCAAAAACAGCACTTAATAGTTTAGTTTAGTGTATTTATTCATCAACGGTATATTACAAAAAAATACGAAGCTAATAACTTACCATCACTATCTAGCACGATGATCACATCGCACTTATTGTCAATGAGTATCACGTCATCATTATCCTCATCTGAAACAACAATCTATTTTTCACTCAAGCTCTAAACATGACTCGTTACATTATCGATAGATTCTTGACGTGTAAAAGTGCCCGTACGGAATAAATGTCATTTATCTTTTTTTTTTATAGACTATTTTATCTCGACGAAATAAATTGCTTTTATCTACTCTCATATCGTAAAGTCCGAATAATAAGCTTCAAAACGAATTTATATTGGCGTAGTTTATAAAAACAATACCGAAATAATAATAAAAAAAACACTTTATGACATTATTTCTCTAATGAGACCACGATATGCCACCAAAACTAACCCTATTGATTACAGATGCAAGATATTCCTACCTTTGTCCTCTGGTTGCCCGGCTTCGGTATATTTGCCATATTTTCCCATCTTAATGTCTTCTATGACCTGGTTGATTAATACATAATCCTCCTCTTTCAGATACTTGGCTCTAAAAAGCTTAACAATTTCACTAGTCCCTACGTAACCTTAAAAAATGAAATAATTCTAAATACTACAAATTACACGGTTCATTATTCAAAGTCATCAAATCGTTACTACTTCGGAAAAAACTCGTATTAGATATTGCGAGATGTATGAGTTTGAACTTAATTCTTTTCACGTTCAAGTCTAAAATCGTACGTCACGAAATTTGAGATACGAGGTTTTTTCAATCACGAACGGGCAGTCTGCTTAAAATTAAAAGCAGATAAACGTAATAAATACAGTCAAACCCCAAATTAGCAAGTAGGTCAACTATCCAAGTTTAATGTTCAGATCATAAATGAGGAAATCCGCAGAATTAAAGATATTGAAAGTATAAATGATAATGGTGAATATCAGGGACAATGTCACACGAATTGACCTAGTCCCAAACTAAGCTCTAGGCTTGTACTAAGATAAATTTACTTAATACAAAAAAAACATAGAAAACATCCATGACTCAAGAACAAATACTCGCGCTCATCACTCAAATATCTGAACTTACCGGGATTTTAATCCAGCTAGCTTCGAAGGCCACTACCAATTAGGCTAAAGTATCGTTATATAATGGCTAATCTGGGACCATGTCATTTTTTTCCACCAGGAGATTTCAAAACTTTACTAAAGTTAAGCAAAAAAGACGAAATTCTAAATGAAAAAAAACTAAAATAGTTACGTTTTCATTGTTTTTTGCATCAGATAGGCATTGCCTATTAGGCAACACAACTATTCAAGATTTGTATCATTAATAACTGTAAAGAAAAAACGAATACGACAACTCAAAAACTTACTGAGGGTGTACATTTTTCAATTTAAAAAAAATCTAAAAATCTCGAAAATGGGTGGACTTTTACTAAGGTGATTTTTCATCTTTGGCAGGTGACCTTACCAGTGGCCACCTATCTCCCCCTTAAGTTTGTCGTGCTATTTACTGTATGTATATAAATATGTATATCATGTACTTTTATTGACGTATTGGTACATTTAGTACTATTTGCGCAAAGTATTATTGTTTTGAATATATGTGCCTATGCTTGGTTTTCCGTCTTTCTTTTTCTATGCACCACTTTTATTAAATTCGGTATGATTATTTGGTTGACTGGTAGAATACCATTAGGCATTAAGTCAGCCATTTGTGCTTTAAGATTCAATTAATTAATAAATAATATAAAATAAATATTCAATATGGGATCCCCTTGACTGCCATACATATCGTTGGTCATAATGTATTGTTAGTCATACATTTTTATGTCATAACTTATTTCAGGGTGATGTTACAGTTTTTAATAAACGTTTATCGTGTAGATTAGTTAGGTTAGGTTAGGTTAGTTTTATAAAAATCCTGAAAAAATAACCGTGTCCTGAGAAAAATGCATTATGACTTGCGAAAATAATGACTTGAAACACATTATGACTAAAAATAATTATGGCAGTCAATAGAGACCCGTTCAATATTTGTCTCACCTTTCCCGGCAACTAAGTTTCGCAACATAGACCTCAGAGCACATTTGAACATATTCATTGGGAATTCTCTCAAGCCTTTCTTGTCAGCTGTTGTAATAGTGTTCTTCATTTGCTTCAAAAGCTTCTTTAGCACGAGCACAAATTGAGGTCTGGCTGGTATCGGACGAAAGTCCTTGTCGAAAGTAATATCAATAAAAGCTGTTTTTGTAACTCGTTTGCTTTTGGCTTCGAAGGATTTTGTTTCATCCTTAATTATTATTTCTTTGTTGTCAGCTTCAGTGTCCTTTATTTCTGTCTCTTCAGTTACGGTTATATTGTTATAAGCAGTTTTTTCAACCTCCATTTTTAACTGTGTATCTTCATCATCTACATCTATAACTTCAGTTTTAGTTAAATTGTTAATAGCTGTTTTTTCAACCTTAATTTTTATCTGTGAATCTTCATTATCTACATCTATAACTTCAGTTATAGTTAAATTGTTAAAATCTGTTTTGTCAACATCAATTTTTATCTTTAAATCTTCATTATCGACATCTATAATTTCAGTTTCAGTTAAATTGTTAGAAGCTGTTTTTTCAACATCATTCTTTCTATTTGAATCTTCATTATCTACATCTATAACTTCAGTTTTAGATAAATTGTTAGAAGCTGTTTCTTCAACCTCAATTTTTCTCTGTGTATCTTTATTATCTACATCTATAACTTCAGTTATAGTTAAATTATGTATACTTTGTTTATTTATTTTTTCAGGTATTGGCATTTTTTCAGTGCACTTCTGTAATTCATACATTTTTCGTTTAAATCTCTTTTGGAAGGGTATTTGAAGTTCCGATTTCAATTTGACCACCAAAATAAGACAAGATACATGTTTTATTTTATAGCGTCTTCAAACCCGGCACCACCTCTTACTTTTACGTGACGAGTCTAAGGACCGTATTAATAAACTCATCTTGGCTGAGATGCCCGTCACAAGATACGTCAAAGTAAACGTCATACCATAGAACACTGTCATTATTGACGAATCTCGAGAAGAGCATTAGAGTTGAGATTAGTTTATTAATACGGCCTTAAGTCAACTAAGTAGTGACTTCTAGATTTCTAAATACTGTAAGTGTCCCAAACAAAGCTCTAGGCCTTGAACCTTAAGTAGATAATAGAAAAAAATAACATAATTATTTCTAGATGCATTCCCGTGTGGTTGCCGGGATATAAATTCTTCATAGATACAGAGAAACAAATCTCAGAACAAATGCTTGCGCTCATCACACTAATATTTACTCTAGGGATTAGAGCGACAAAGTATTAAACGCAAGTTTTCAGCTCTGAAACATAGATGCCATTACGTCGAGGGTTCTTCAACCTCGTTGGGAACCTTTTGTTGAAAATGGATTGAAACGCCATGAGCCACCCTGAACTTTAATGAGTAGATAAATGTACTAAACCTAGTCTTCTACTAAATTGCTATATAATACCAAAGTTGTTTCACTTTGCTATTTTTTCCCAAAGCAAATTTAAACTAATAAACTAAATACTAAAGCAAACCCCAATTAACAAACTAACTACTATTGTTAGTAGGTACTAGTAGTATATAGTACTAGGGTAGCATCTTTTCGGACCGTACGGATTCGGAACCCGTTTTGGTTTTTTTATTTACCTATTGTTATATTAAGTTCATGAGTTTTTGAATTTCAATTAATGGAAACCACTTTTTTAAACTATCGCGGTTATCATTTTGATATTTTATTCAGAATTTAACCGTTTTTACCACGGTTAGAATATTTCGTGACCATGCATGGACATGACGACTGCAACATCGAACTCTTTTAAGTTTGAAAATAGAAACCCGAATTGTGAAAATTGAAACAGCCATTCGCCAATAATAAACTTAGTACGAAAGAACAGGGTTTCTCGTAGAATCTCTACGAAATTCCGGGTATTCTAGTAATTTCTGTTATAAGACTACAAAAAAATGAATTTCATTAAGAATGAGCCATCCCAACTTATATAACAGTTACCTTTGTTTTTCTATCCCCGGTTTTATTTTTATGACCTAGTTGGTCGTCGTGTTGGTTTCCCATAAACTTGGTGAACTGAAAAGTGAGAAAGGATAATTATATCACTATCAAAAACCAAATAAAATGACAAGTGCTGCTGTGTGAGCTGACGTGGATTCCGGAGAAGGATTTGCATCTGTTTCTATATAATTTTATACAAAACTCACTTAAAATGTTTTATTTACTATTTGTTTATTTCGTAGACCTTCTATCACACAACTATCGATATATCGATAAAAAAATATTTTTAGCACTAGCTAGATTGCGACAGTTTTTTGTTTTGCCGCGAAATATCCGGGCTCTGCTTATAAAGTTCATCTTTCATTCAGAACCACTTAGTACATTTAGATTTCAACTCAAAATACTTAGTTCACATTGTTTCTGGGCGTAATAGCATATTATTTTATACAGTCCATTTTGTTCCTTGTTCGCTACCTAAATATCAGGACTGTTATGCCGGGCCTTAATAATGCCATTAAATCGATACTAAAGTGTACACACATTTATGAACTTGACTGTACAGTCACCAATCAATAGCGTGCGCGCCATAATCATACCGGCGCATGTCCCCCTTCTTATCAATTTTGTCGATAAATGCGCGACAGCGCAGAGTATATCGTCAGCGGCGTTTTAACGTGACGGGAGTTGAGACTTATTTTAAGTAAATAGTAAATTGATTGTAAATTCAACCGCAAAATTATGACTTTATTCTGAAAGAAAATAAGACATGCAAATTAAGTCATTGGAAAAACGAATTTGTTTGTTTGTTTTTGTGGACAAAGTCGGTTATAGGTATACAGATAGTACAGAAGTAGATACTATTTTTATATGCGATGCGTTGAATTTCTTACTCTTCTCTCCGAGCAAGTTTTTAAATAAAAATAAAATGACTACTATCTGAGTACTATCGTTATTCCAATGAGCTATTTTGTCTTATACCTCCTTTAACATAAACTAGTTATTTTAAACGTGGCAATTCTTACCCAATCAATAGTTGACAACACTGGATCCGAACATCTGTCAGTCGCTCCGGAAATCGTATTTTTTTCTATACTATCCATTGCTTCAGCAAATGGATCTAAAATAAAGAGTAATATAAACTCTATTATAAAAGGAACTAAATGTCAAGATTTTTTAAGTTACAGCCGTAAATTAATTACCTTACTAATTAACCTCTGGCTGTCTACTAAATGTCGTGCCACTGACGCCACGACGGCTACAGCCGTCACAAGTTCAAGATTAAAAGAGACTTTGGTTCGTATTAATAAGGTGTATATAAAAGGTTAACATGGACCTGAGGCATACCCCTAGATACACACACACAGCCTGCATAAGTGCATAACCTGCCGGCCTATTATAGCCTAACGCACTCGAAATCGCAATCGACTTCAAAGTGGATCAATTGTTTTCAAAATGGCAATTCCATCCCTAGGGAGAAACATGATTTTTTTAAAAATGTACCTGCCTATTTCTAACGCGTTACTAGAAGAGATATACGTACCAAAGAAGGCGGCTAGCTAATTATTAATATATTTTGTATGACACATAACACATAATTATAGAACTATAATTTATGTTTAGCTGATTTCTTAAAGTAAGCACCAACCTTTGTCTTGTTTCTGTTTGGCCAGTTGGTTGACTGGTAGAGAATGCGTTAAGGCATTAAGCCCTTAATTTTTACATTTCTTTTATGGTGAAATAAAGTTTAAATAAATAAATAAATAATAATTATGATGACAAAGAAAATTCGGTACAAAAAAAAATAGCTTAATTCCCTGTCAGTCCAAATGAAAAGTAGGTAGTAACACCCTCTAAATATAGACCATTATATCTAGTTTTAAAAATGAGTTGACTTAATTTGAACAGGACTATAACCGAGGCCTGTTCGGGTTATAGGGATCGGAAATTCGGATCGATAGTTACCCAAACCTTGGCGGCGGCGTTGTTGTTCAGTTGTGTGGAAGCGGACTTAGTTTTAATTTAATAATAAAATTCCCAGCGTAAATTCATATTTAAGTATTTACATTAACTATTTGAAATTATTTTCATGTCTAGATTTACTAATTAATAATATTATTGCACCTGTACGCATTGAACTAACGAAGTTTGAGGAGCAAATCGATGTGAAGTTTTATTCTTAATGTTAAATAATTAACACAAACGATTTGTATAATCCGGAAAACTCGAGAACTTAAATAATTAAAATAATATTTGAAGAAGCCGACGCCATATTTGTTTAACTTTTACCGGAATTTTACCAGCTTTAGGTAAATATCTATCCGAATTTCCGACCCCAGACACAGCAGTATATTAACTAACCATTATGGTTCTTACGCTTCACAGGCAAATGTCGAAAACTGTTGGAGACCAAACCAGTCGGGGCTGTGCAGTCTCCGCGTTCGGCTGCGTTAAGTCAGAAATAAAAGTTAATCTAATTTGCGTTGAATTTGCCATTTCCTATATTTAATGTAGTTGCCGTCCATGTGACGTTCGTTTGTTCACCCTATATACTAGTCTCATGGGTTCATTGGTCTAGCTGCGTGTGCAGTGGGGTTAATCAGAATTCGTGTGTAGCATGGGCAGCGTGCGCCGCAATACTTCGGATCAGGCCACGCATGTGCGAGTGACGTCATTTCATGTGCAGCATGCCCATGTGCCACTTTAGAAATATCTGCCAAAATTTTGATACGGACGGACGGGTGGTAGGACCTTGTGCAGGGTCCGTCCGGATCGCTACCACCATCTTATCCATTAACCTACCGCCAAACAGCAGTGTTCGCATTGTTGTGTTCCGGTTTGGGAATAAGACAGCCGGTGAAATGACTAGCATAGAGGCATTCCATCTAAGTCCTCAGGGTTGGCAACGCATTTGCAGACATAGGATTGCATTGCAGTCTTGTGAATGCGAATGTCTATGGGTCACAGTTTCCACTTTCCATCAGGTGGCCGGTGTGCTCGTTTGTCTTCTCTATGCCATAAAAAAAGGAGCTAATTGTAGCTTTCACGTGCATAGCGTGTGCGTGCGCAAAGTGGGGTTTGTGACCCATACCTATATTTTTTTTGGAGATTCCTCAATCCCTCATGGATTCCAGTTACAAGGTAACAAATCAAAACAAAGAAACCGAATTGAGAGCATCTTAATTTTTTTTTAGTCGGTTAAAGAGAATGTCCAATAGTCTTGACATAACTTTATTCAAAACTCACTACAGGGGGGTTATTATGACATAGCTATGTAGCTATGTTTACGCTGAGAGAACAGGCCAGAGCCATATCACTACATAGTATAAAACAAAGTCGCTTCCCGCTGTCTGTCCCTATGTATGCTTAGATCTTTAAAAGTACGCAACGGATTTTGAAGCGGTTTTTTTAATAGATAAAGTGATTCAAGAGGAAGGTTTTTTTTTATGTATAATAGATACTGTTTTATGTACGGGTTTTACAGAAACCGAAGCGAAGCGAGGGCGGGTCGCTAGTAACTTATATAGGTCTGTCTTTTACGCTCGCCGTAAAATGATCTGCAAAGCCATGTCATAATAACCCCCAGAACAGATCATACGTAATTGTGTTTCCTCGTAAAAGATTTTAGCTGTCTTCTTGCTCAGTTACCTTATCGACGGGAAGTAAAGGTGACTGAGAAAGCAAGATATATAAGAACTTTTCCGAACAAAAACGATATCATGTGTTTATTAACTACATACCCGTACCCGTGTACCTACTGACATACCCGTTTTTAATTCCACCTACCTTTCACACAAGTTTCTTTTGGAATCCCGACCAAGAGTTCAGAAATAAGCAGGGTATCTTCCTTCGAGTACAACTCCCTGTATTTTAGAACTACCTGCTCTTCAGTAACATTTTTCACAGCCATGAGAGGTTTAATCCTATCTAGGATACGCGCATTTAGTTTGCAATTAATTAGCGCTTTTTGATTATCTGATAACTCTCTTTTCTCTTTTAAGGATATTTCTTCTAGTATGTTGTGCATTAAACGCATTATATTATTCCCAATATTTCCAATCCTCTCGGTAACTGTATTTATCTTCTCGGAACCCACTTTTGTTTGAGAATATTCACTGGTTTTCTCCTTATTTGCACTAAGTTCTTTATGAATTGTGTTTTTAATCGGCGTTACTAGGACATTGCTCTTAGTAGCTTTCTCTTTGATTGCACTAAGGTCTTTATGAATTTTGTTTTTATTCGGCGTCTTGGAACCCGTCATTGTATGAGTATATTTACTCGCTAGGATATTACTCGGGGTAGCTTTCTCCTCGATTGCACTAAGTTCTTTGCTCGAAGTAGTTTTCCCTTTGACTGCACTAAGTTCTTTGCTCGAAGAAACTTTCTCGTTGACTGCACTAAGTTCTTTGCTCGAAGTAGCTTTCTCCTTGATTGCACTAAGTTCTTTGCTCGAAGTAGCTTTCTCCCTGATTGCACTAAGTTCTTTGCTCGAAGAAACTTTATCCTTGACTGCACTGAGTTCTTTGCAAGAAGTAGCTTTCTCCTTGATTGCACTTTCTTTCCACGTAGTAGCTCCCTCCTTTATTGCACGAAGTTCTTTGCACGTAGTAGCTCCCTCCTTGATTGCACAAAGTTCTTTCCACGTAGTAGCTCCCTCCTTGATTGCACGAAGTTCTTTCCACGTAGTAGCTCCCTCCTTGATTGCACGAAGTTCTTTCCACGTAGTAGCTCCCTCCTTGATTGCACGAAGTTCTTTCCACGTAGTAGCTCCCTCCTTGATTGCACTAAGTTGTTTGCTCGAAGAAGCTTTCTCCCTCATTACACTAAGTTTTTTGGTCCAAGTAGCTTTCTCTTTGATTGCGCTAAGTTCTTTGCTCGAAGTAGCTTTCTCCCTGATTGCACTAAGTTCTTTGCACGTAGTAGCTCCCTCCTTGATTGCACGAAGTTCTTTCCACGTAGTAGCTTCCTCCATGGTTGCACTAAGTTCTTTGCTCGTAGTAGCCTTCTCCTTGATGGCACTAAGTTCTTTGCTCGAAGAAGCTTTCTCCCTCATTACACTAAGCTTTTTGGTAGAAGTAACTTTCTTTTTGATTGCGCTAAGTTCTTTGCTCGAAGTAACTTTCTCCTTAATTGCACTAAGTTCTTTGCTCGAAGTAGCTTTCTCCTTGATTGCACTAACCTCTTTGCTCGAAGTAGGTTCCTCTTTGATTGCACTAAGTTCTTTCCACGTATTAGCTTCCTCCTTGATTGCACTAAATTCTTTGCTCGAAGTAGCTTTCTCCTTGATTGCACTAACTTCTTTGCTCGAAGTAGCTTCCTCTTTGATTGCCCTTTCTTTCCACGTATTAGCTTCCTCTTTGATTGCACTAAGTTCTTTGCTCGAAGTAGCTTTCTCCTTGATTGCACTAACTTCTTCGCTCGAAGTAGCTTCCTCTTTGATTGCAATAAGTTCTTTGTACGTAGTAGATTTCTCCTTGATTGCACTAAGTTCTTTGCTCGAAGTAGCTTTCTCCTTGATTGCACTTTCTTTGCTCGAAGTAGCTTCCTCCTTGATTGCACTAAGTTCTACGTTCGAAGTAGCTTTCTCCTCGATTGCACTGGTTTCTTTCTTTATTTTGTTTTTCTTGTTCTCAACAGGCGCTTCGAAATCCTTCTTTGTATTAGTGTATTCACTTACTAGAACATTACCAGGGGAAGGTTTCGTAATTTTACCATGATTACTATCATCGTCCGTTTTGTTTTTATCCCCGTTGACTTGTTTCTTTGGTATTACATCAACGGAAATGGTGAGGTTTGCATCCGAATTATATTTGGTAATTGTAGCTTCTTTGGATTGACTGGTTGTTGTCAAACTAACGCGACGTGTCCTGGAATACAATGTTGAATAATGAATACTATAATGACTATAAAATAATTGGATTAAGCAGAATTTATGTATCATAAAAAAGCCATCACATTTTTCGCGTTAAGGTGTGTACGGACTAGAGGCAGCCTCGGCCAGGTGACCTCGGTAGCACAATTGAAACCACAGCCCGAGGTACATGCTTCGGGCAAAACCATAATTTATACGTATTCAGCGACAATTTTATTAATGAATGACACCGGATTTTTTATGACACAAAATACTCGTAAATACACACAAACAGTATACCAATGTCAACGATTAAATATGCCCTAATGACGTCCGTAGACTGTGAACGAACTTTTTCGAGTCATAAATGGGTCCTAAAATGTTGAAATTTTCTTTAAAATTCGCAAACGTGTTTTTTCTCATGACTTTTCCGGTGTCATTCATTAGTAAAATTGCCGCTGAATACATATAATAAATCTATAAAATACCTTTTTTTTATAACATCATTAGGAAGTCTCTGCTGTACGGAACAGGGATACGTTTTCAAAATGACGGGCGTTTTTCCGATCCTTGTAGATGACAAAAAAATAAGGGCTTGTTTACGGAGACGCGGGGCGTCGCGCGTGGCGTGCTGCTCGGCGTCGCGCGGCGCGTTGAACGTATTTTTCCGTTTCCAGGTGGTGCGTGCAGCGGCCCGGGTCATCACACGCGCAAACTATGTTGTTTATGAAGCTGCTGAGGGTGACGCGGCGCATGGTGCGGGGCGTAGAGAGCAGCGGTGTCACAGGCGCAGTGGCGGGTACCGCCGTTAAAGATGCGTGTGACGCTGCTTCCAACGCGGCGGAGCCACACGCCGCAAGTGACGCTGTATTTGAAGCAAACGCGTGTAATATTGCTTCTCCGTAAACGCTTTCATACAACCCCATATGTTTGAATTTAGTGCAGAACAAGCCACCCGACGCTTTGCACGACGCCCCTCGTCTCCGTAAACAAGCCTTAAGGGCTTAAAAACCTACCTCGGTGAGCGAATAATTTCGGGACTTTTAGGCATAATAGCAATTGATCGTTTTCTTTTCCGCGTGGGATCCCTTTCCGGTGACCTTGATGTATAACTAACGGGTCTTCCTGGTAACCGTGACATATAACTGGAGAGTCTTTCTCGTGACCGTGATCTGTAACAAGCGAGTCTTTCCCGTGACCGTGATCTGTAACTAACGAGTCTTTCCCGTGACCGTGATCTATAACTAGCGGGTCTTTCTCGTGACCGTGATCTGTAACTAACGAGTCTTTCCCGTGACCGTGATCTATAACTAGCGGGTCTTTCTCTTGACCGTGATTCGTAACTAGCGAGTTTTTCCCGTGACCGTGATCTATAACTAACGGGTCTTTCTCGTGACCGTGAGTGTTCTTTATCCCACCTACTCGATCTTCGAACTGGGGGACTCCTTTCTGGTGACTTTGATCGGTAGTCTCTAACGCTCCTCTTTGACATTGATACTTGGTCCATAGGGTGCATGTCAAACGCGTTCCACTTTGACCTCTTATCATTTACGTCTTCGTCCCGAGACTTTGGACTTCGGTCTTTGGAACGCGACCTTGACTCTTCCTGAGGTGACCTTTTTCGATTTAGTTTCGTCGACTTAGATTCTTCGACACTCATTAGTGCTTTTAAGTGAGGCGTTGGGTCTTTTGGCCCTGAGCTACTTATCTGAAGATCTTGGGGACCAGGTGTTGCTGGAGAACGGGGACTTGACTTCCGACGCCGCTTTGAAGTGGTTGAAGTGGTTGGTTGATCGTCAGAGTTGTTATCACACTGAAAAGTACCTTGCATTTTTAAAAGATAGGATAAAATTCAGGGTTCATCTGGCAACAAGGCCCGCTACAAGTTTCACCATAGATTAAAGAACAAAGTATTATTTTGTACAGAAAGGAAAACATCATTCGATAGCCAATACACTAGTTTATTATAAAACACAATATAGTTACTAGTAATGAGGGCACCACTGGACGCTCGGCGTAGTCTTAAGGACTTCTTCGAATAATGTAATAATTTGTGATTGTTGACATTAAGTGCGTAGGTGGGTAAGGCCGCCAAAATTGCCATTTATAACACAGAAGTAACACAAAAACTTTTGTGTCACCGTAACGCAAATGTAACACAAAAGTAACGCTTTTTTTTATAAAGCTCGTTTCATATTAGGGTTAAAAAGTGGGTAAGAAAAAAAAATAAAAAAAATACTCACTCATCATTTGACACAAGATTTTATTAATGATCAGGTAAATAAAGAGTCATTTTTGTATTCAAAGTTATTTGTTATTATTTGAAGTAATCATCATCAAAGCTTATTCGTTAGATGGCGCCCGAATTAAAGCTGTCGTCGTCGGGCCGAATGAGCAAGGTCAAATTGCCCTACCCGTCGGCGCCTTAATTGTAACGCGTATAGATAGACACGAATACAACGGTGACGCATAGCTTACACAAGTATGGCCCACCGGTGTTCGTGAGATAAAACAACTGTATAAATGCCCGGTTCCAATATTTAAGAAACGAATGGTTTTCCTTACGTCTCGTTAAAATTTTACACATTTTGTACGTAGCAAATGTCAAATTTTAACGAGACGTAAGGAAAACGATTCGTTTCTTGAATATTGGAACCGGGCATAAGACGTTATTTCGGTTTGGTCGAATGCGGCCGTATATTGCTATAAGGTTGTACATAATGTACCATTTACCATTCAGTTCAAAATTTCAATAAATTTCACCGTAATATAAAAAAAACAAATATCATAGGTAATATTTCCAATCTGCATGAGCCTTTACAATTATTTTGTGTGACGAAACACAAAATTTGTGTTATGGATAACACAAAAGTGACACAAAAGCACAGAATATGTAACACAAAACCACGTTTTTACAAAAGTTTTAGTTTATAAAACGGAAAATAAGCTAAACTAGACGCAAATTCACATTACACTTTACTCTTTCAACGTAAACACATACAATTATAGCGGAGTGAACTTTAAAAACGATTACTTACTTGAGAAATCACGTAACACAAGTTTTTGATAATTTATGACGAAAACGGCCCGCTCACTTTCAACGTTACTCACAGACAAACTACAAATGTCAGTTTTTTTTCTTTAATTGCGATGACACCTTACGGTGTTGCTGTATCAAAACACGTTTTTCCCTTACTTTTTTATTAATGTTTAGGGGAAATTACTTGTAACACAAAAAATAGTTACACAAAAGTGAAATTTCTATCAACTAATCTAAAGCTCAATAAAATACTCAGTTAAGAGTATTTAAACACCGTAATTACTTCAAACAGAGGGTAATAATCTGGTCTTTCAAACGTATTAATGTTTTTTTGTATATACATATTTAAAAAATTAAAAGTTACATAGTTTTTAAGTAGCGGTAAAAAAAAAGGACACGGCAATTTTGACCAAAATTAGGGGGGTTTGGTGAACATAATTACATAAATTTTAAAGAAACAAACCTCTTTTATTCCTTTTGTGTTATGGGCAAACAAGCTCAATAGTTGCTTTATAGAATCAAATAACTACAAGGGCTGTAATGCTTATAGTTTAGTTGAAATCAACCTGGAAAATTTGGTTCGGACAAAAAGTAACAATTTTGGCGGCCTTACCCAGGTATTGTTGATTTTGATGATTTTAATTGTAATTGGACATGATTTTTTGATTTATTAACTTTAATGACACGCCTAGTTTTATAACTTGTCATAAAAATCACTATTGAATAAATATTAGCTTACAAGCTGGACACACTGGCCTTATTTAAATTTGACTAACACGTCATGAACATGAATTTTCTCTAAATAAATGATATGGATTGATTGATAACGTATATCGAACATACCATAGAAGCGTATTCTTTTTTCAGCTTTCTTTTCTGTTTCAGTACTTTTCGCTCGGTTCGGAGTATCAGGTTTTGTTTCTTAAGCAGCTCCAATCGTGCCTACAATATTATAAAGTCATTTAAAAGTCATATTATAAAGTCATTTAAAAGTCATATTATAAAGTCATTTTTCCTCAATAAAAGACTCACTCACATACTAATTTAAGATTCTCCCTAAGCACACACAAACACACACACATACACACGCACACAAACACTCACACACGCACACATGCGTGCGGACAAACACCCACACTCTACTACTCTCTAACATTAATTCCTTTTTATGTAATAAATAATAATCATTAATTATAGTTCCTGTCATTACCAAATAATTTTGTAAACCAAAGTCTACTTTTCTATTATTAAGTAATAATTTTGTATTTTATTTCATTCTTTTTTTTTTTAGTGGTTCCTGTGTTGAATGTAATCTGACTCACTGGATCCCAAGATACAGGCTCAGCCTAGTTTGGGGTCCGCAAGATATCGTAAATTTTTGTAAACCGTGTATTTTTCATTAATAAAGTTATTCTTATTATTATTATTATTATTAACAAATTATTCCTGTAACTATACATGTTTTATTGTGTCTTGAATCTTTATATTTATTTAACCTTTCTAATGGCTATATTCGCATCGCAGCTTTGAGTTATTTTTCGACCCACACGTTCAACGTAACAAACGACAAATAAATCCTTTCTATCGTACTAGGTAGTCCTATTGAGTTGTCCCGCATTGTGACACAACTGAGATATTGATATTTTTGACCCAAAAGTCCCATTACCGTCATCACCGTATATAGTCTCCTTTTTGTTTAGGCGTGTCATTTCTCTTTTCGTATTTTCTTTCATTCCAGAACTCAATTCGAGATTTCGTTCAGTGTCGAGAGAGCGGAGCTTATTTTTATTGATCTTTTGGCCCTTCGGGCCTGCTGCAAAGCTAACATACCTAACCTAAACTTACGTGGGACATTTGAGACAAAAATATTTAGTGCCATTATTCTTGACTGTACCTTTGGACTGATGTGATGGTGCTATTGGCATGTTCTATAAAGAACGTGCGTGTGTCACATGTTATATAGTACTATTATGTAATTAATACATGATAGGTCATAACATAAAACACGAGTGCTTTAAGGCATAGTTTAATTATGTATGGTTTCAAAGATACATTATTTTATCTACTCACATTATAAGTAGGTACTCTAGAGGTAGAATGGGTTCAGTATCCAAAGGCAAACGCATTATAGATATAGAACCTAACCTATGAGGGGCTATTCACAGTAGTCCGCACCCCGTAGTTCGCACTGCGGACAAATGGGAAAATCGAAATCCCAGTAGTTCGCACTGTTTAATTCAACATAACTGTGTTCAATTTCATATGGTATTATAGGAGCAGGAATATAAAAAAGTAATTTTAATTTAACACATTTATTTAAAATTAGACTGACAATTTAAGAAAAACCATTTATTTTACGCAAAATTTAACAAACCAACATAGTAAAGCATTTTTTACTGTCTATATATAATATTTATTAAGTCACATATAAAATATGTATAAAAGTCATCAGAAATATGTACAAATATTAACACGTTTGAAAACTTACATCAACAAAACTAAATATACACATATATATTACTTGGCCACATAAAAACTACCTTGACCATACAACGACACACAATAAATATCTAGGCTGCCGTTTAGCTGATCTTGGTTGTGTACACATATAAAATGAATCAACATTAACAAAGTAACATAATTTTGATTACAAAAACATTAAATACGAAGTTATGCCTATGTAGTAAAGTACTTAAAGAACTTTAATATGCTGAAATTTTTCGTAAAATAGATGTTTTTTTTTAATTGTCAGTCTAATTTTAAATAAATGTGTTAAATTAAAATTACGTTTTTATATTCCTGCTCCTATAATACCATATGAAATTGAACACAGTTATGTTGAATTAAACAGTGCGAACTACTAGGATTTTTATTTTCCCATTTGTCCGCAGTGCGAACTACTGGGAATAAAAAATCCCAGTAGTTCGCACCACTTGCCGGATTTTTATTTTAGGGGTACTGGGAATAACCCCCTATGAGACATATATGTAGATACGAGGGCCGATCCGAAAGTTTTTAGCTGTGTCGACATTTATTGAAATATATTTATATTGTTGATGGATATTTAAGGCAAATTCCAATATAAACATTGTGTCCAAAAATTATAGATGTAAATCACTTCGTTAGTTGTTTAAGATTTTTTTAACACTAGACGTGTTAACGCTATGAAAAATCTGCAAACGACGTATTCCTGGGCTAGATTTTTGCTATAATTAATATGGTCTCAAAAATAGTAACCTTTTCATTTGTTCCAATATAAATATAACAAAACGAGTATGTGAGAGTAGTATATGAGTCCTATTTTAAACCATACGTTTCCTTAAACATTCGATACGAGTATTAGAATATGGAGTAAACAAGCCTTGAAGAAATGTCTAAATTAGTCTCCAGGAAAATTCAGTGACTTTCAATGAAAGCATTTTGTGCAGTACTATATTTGCTGCTTAAATATACTAAAAATACTGACGATTCCACCACGGGCAATATCATCAGAATCAGACGACCTCTTTAGATTTGAGACAGGTTTTGAATACCAAAAACCTGATGTTTTAACCAAAAATTAAAATTTCATAGTAAACAACTTCTCTGTGAAAATTAAATACATATAAAAAAAAGCATTATATTATAATATAATATTATAATAATAATAATATCAGTAATAATAATAATAATAATAATAGCTGGACGCCCTGGATAGGAGGGTCCGTCTACTGCTTAAATCACCCACGCTCATCTGTTATGAGATTGTACATCCCGAGGAAATGTGGAGGTCGAGGCATTTTAAATGCTAAGAATCTTCACAACCACGAGGTGTGCAATCTCAGGGATTATTTCCTTCACAATGAGTGTGGGATGCATCGTGATGTGGTTGCAGTAGACAGAAGCCTCACGCCTCTCTCCTTGGCAAACGAGAACTGGCGCAGACCAGCGGTGTTGAGCACTGAAGACCGCAAGAACATATGGAAGAGCAAGGAGCTGCACGGACGCTTCTACCGGGCCTTGACAAGGCCCGAGGTAGACTTTTTAGCGTCCGTGAACTGGCTAAGGTTTGGTGACCTCTTTGGGGAAACCGAAGGTTTTGTCTGTGCAATTGCTGACGAGGTCATAATGACAAATAATTACCGGAAATATATTCTGAGGGATGGCACGGTTGATATTTGTCGAGCATGCCGTTGCCCCGGCGAGTCCCTCAGACATATAATTTCCGGTTGTTCGCATTTGGCCAACAGCGAGTACTTGCACAGACATAACCTTGTGGCCAGGATCATCCATCAGCAACTTGCTCTTCAATATGGTCTTGTTGAGTCTGAAGTGCCGTACTATAAGTACACACCGACGCCAGTTCTCGAAAATGGTCGTGCTACGCTCTATTGGGATCGATCTGTCATCACGGACAGGACTATTGTCGCCAATAAGCCTGATATCGTTTTGATAGATCGATCTCAACGCCGGGCAGTGCTCGTTGACGTCACCATCCCGCATGATGAGAACCTCGTGAAGGCTGAGAAGGACAAGCTCAGCAAGTACCTTGACTTGGCTCACGAGGTGACCGCCATGTGGGATGTTGACTCGACGATCATTGTCCCAATAGTTGTTTCGGCAAACGGTCTTATAGCGAAGAGTCTCGACCAACACCTCAAGAGACTCTCGCTAGATGGCTGGATCAAGGGCCAGATACAGAAGGCAGTACTTCTCGACACGGCACGTATTGTGAGGAGGTTCCTCTCTCTGCAGCCCTAACCGCCGGTAGCTTGAGCCCTGCCTCGCTGCCGGCGGCATTCGTAGGTTAGGTTTTTTATAATGTTTATTTTTTATATTAGTATTGTTACTTTACTTTTATAATTGAATATTTATTGTAAAAAACCTAATTTACAGAAAATTAAATAAATACTTAAAATAATAATAATATCAGGGTACTATGTCACACCAATTGACCTAGTCCCAAACTAAGCTCTAGGCTTGTACTATGGGTACTAGACAACGATATGAATACTTATATAGATAAATATATACTTAAATACATAGAAAACATCCATGACTCAGGAACAAATATTTGCGCTCATCACACAAATATCTGCCCTTACCGGGATTTGAACCCAGGACTTCTAGCTTCGTAGGCAGGGTCACTACCAACTAGGCTATCGCGTCATTATTTTTGACAAACGTGTTCGTAATAAAATTTGCTTTATGAATGTATCAACAATATTAATATATTTCAATAAATGTCGATACAGCTAGCAACTTTCGGATCGGCCCTCGTAAAGAATATAATCGTGCGTTATACCAGCTGTATTTTAGTTTTTAAATTTAATTACTTTGAGATGGGGATCATACTTACATCAAGCTTAGCATTAGCCTGGTATATGGCGGAATCGGAGACGATAGGCACGAGAGCCAAGCCTGGGTAGGGCTCCTCCGCACCCACCTCCGACCCCTCCTCGCGCCACGGCTCCGGACTGGAGGTCTGCTGCCGCATAAACTCTTCTTTCCACGTGATCTTGGCACACAACGTGTACTCCCCCCCATCAGGCAACTTATAATGATACGAGTCAAGTTGCGCTTGCGCCGCGATCGCGTCAAACCCTGAACGAAAATCCAAAGCAATCTGCCGTTTCTTGCCGTCCCTCGGTAAATCACGTAATGCGAATGATCCTATCTCGTCGTCAGCGTAGAATAATCGATTCAAACAGTAACTTAGGTCGAGGAGTTTGACCTAGAAATCGAGGTTTTAATATAGTGCATTGATAATGTTTGAGGGCGACACCGACTCACAGTCCGCCGGCTACAGATAAAAGACATTTATTAAGTAAGTAGGCCGCACGGGGACTTTTACACGTCAAGAATCTACCAGGGCTTCCCAAGAGGAGACCACTGCTGAGAAGAAACGCCGCAAGAAACTCAGCAGTCCGTCGTTTTTTAACCATTTAATACTATAATCATATTAGGTACTTAGGGTGTCCCCTTGTTTTACAGACTGAAAAATTACAGAATTTTGTTTCACAGAAAATGTTTCATATACTATTTGGTCCTTGTATTTTTGCTTCGTATATTTTTTTTTTTAACTATTTACTTGAAAGAAACAAATTCGACAGAAAATCAATTCAATGAATTTTGTAATTTTATTTTTTCATTACACATACTTATCAAACAATATAATTATTTTTCAACGAATATTGTTTGGTCAGTGCATTTTTTAGAAGGTTGGGTTATAAGATAAATACTATATTATGATATAAATATGAGTGAGCGAGCGAGCGAAGCGAGCGAGCAAGACCTCTCTGGGCAGAACCGACTTGAATAGGTTAGGTTAGAAGGCTATGGCGGGAGCGAAGCGAAGCAAGCTCCCGCCTTAGCCTTCGAGGTTATTTTTTTTATATCTCTTGAATAAGCTATGCGATACCATTTGACTGCAAATTAAAATCGTATGCTTTTTTTCAAACGTTTCATTTCACACACCTTCACAAACTGCACCCTACTCTATAAGTTGATTTTATTGTTATTAAGTTATATTTTAAATAAATAATATGAGAACAAAGAATATTTAATTTGCTATTCTATGATATGAAAAAAGAAACATTGAATTTTATTTAAAATAAAAAACGATGATTTAAAAGTCTTCAAAGTAATTATTCTACATATTGATTATTCTATGAAATGATAATACGAGAAAAAATTTCTATGAAATGAAATTCTAAACAACTTCAGTCTGTAAAATAACGTACAACCGGTACTTAGCCTAGCATTATATAAAGCTAATATGAAATTAAATATAATATCTAATATCATCCGTAGTTCAGCAGGAAAACATGTCAAAAATATTATTACGAGAGACACTACTACTGGCATGGGGAGTGATTCTTTAAAAAATACGGTCGGACGAACGAACGAGTGAATGTCTCTGGGGCGAGTTTAAGTAGTCTCGTCAGAGAGAACGAAACACATTTTAGCGCGTGCATTTTCAATTTGGCAGCATGCCTTCTGTCGATTCTGATTCGTCGTTATTGTTAATCAACATTTTTATACTTCAACTTTTATGTTTGGAAAACCGAAATTATTATACCTCGTTGTTTTTAATAGACATTAGTGGCCTAAAGCCATTTACAAGTGGCCAGCAAGTGGCCTGACGATCTCCGTCACAGAGGCCCTACTTTGAAAATCGAATACCAAAGTTAAGTGAGCCTCACTCATCCCTTTCTCCTGTTTTCGTCTCGAGTGACGAGACACGGATGGAGCTACCGTAACTTCGAACTTCGATTTTTAAAGTAGGTTCTCTGGACGGTCGGTCAATCTCGACCTGCCGTCGTTTGACTACTGATGTGGTGACCGACTGTTTGACTGGTCGGATATCCCTATATGTATTGCAAATTGAAGAATCCGACCTCTGGGTGCTAACGCGGGCTCTGCCTAGTTCAAATATCAAATATCTACGTTTTTTCAGTTTTTATTCTTACTAATCGATGATAATATTATAAGTATGAAGTGTCCTTGTCTGTGTTTGCTTCTACAACCAAACTGCTGAACCGATTTGGACAAAATTTTGTATAAAGATGGTAAGCCAATTGAACCTTGGGGAAGGACATAGTACACTTTAAATCTGCCAGTTCCCGAGGGAAGAGCGATAAACGACACCTACACGGGCAACTACTATTAAATAAATTCTAAAGTTTGGGGTTCTGAGAAGTGGTGTTTTAGAGTAATGAGAATTACTAGATTTGGTTCTTAAGCCATTTCTATTTACAAGTTCAAAATATGGGCAGTTAGGAATAATTCCACAAATTTTTGTCTCATAAATGTTAGAGTGAGTAGTTCCCAAGATACAATTTCAAGTTTCAGCAATTGTAGGCAAAGTCGGTTGATAAAATGGTATTTATTTAACCTATATAATTTATAGAATAAGGTTACCTAGTAGTTCCAGACATTACCCCCCTACAAACAAATTCATACATTTTACGTCTTCATATTTCAAATCAATAAATAAATTTATGTAGTTTATTTAATTTTGTACTACTGCCTACTTGATGCATACCAAATTATTTATTTTCTCAATAACTCAATTGTTGGCTGGAAGAGATCCCTTAAAGATCCTCTTCCAATAGAATGTTTACGTACATACAATGGTGGTCACATAATTAGGGACGCTTGCGTTTTTCCCGTACAGTCACGAGATTTAATTTGGTACCCACTTTAGGTACAAAGTCAATCTGACATTTTACAACAATAAGGTTGAGTTTCCTAAAAGTTACAGATGACTTGACATCTCTAATGACATTGATGACTTCAAGCATATTTTTTTTGAATTAGGTCCCAAAACTCCCAAATTAACGCTCGGGACTACAATTGCCTACAAAATGACTTTTCAAATCAAATTTATTGCTTATATTATAACCATATGTTGTTATCGCAGGGGCAAAAATGATTTGCCAGTACTGAAAGATTATGACAAATAAATAGGCCATAACAGAAGTGACACTCATATCTAGAAACGTTTATTCCTACGAGTTCAAAATGTATCAATTTTCATTTTTATATCCGTACTTAACGTGATTTATAGTACATATTTTTTTTAAATTGCTACATTGTCACTTTTCCTGCTACTTTAAAGACATTTGTCAGTCTTGATGGATTCGATATGTACTAAAACATACAAAAACCTATCTAAATTAAATTTGAGTGCAAATGGAAAACATATATTTATAAAATTAGTTTTGGTGAAAAATACATGATTGACATAAAAAAAATTTTTATTCAAAATTACATGTTGACTTACAGGTCAGTGTAAGAGAAGTTTGATTGACCTTTTCCAGCGAAATTTTCATGCTAGATGTGAAGCACTTCTTGGAGGCTTATAATGTATAGGCAGAATATTCAGTTTATACTAAACAGACATTCTGTTAGGTATATGTGTTCTTTGATAGATTTGTTTTAGCTCCTACGATCACTATGTAAGCTTATAACAATTATCAACTAACTGCTAACTAAGGTAATTAAATAAGATTGAAACTAGCGTACTACTGTGCAAATGGTACCTTATATTTTATAGGGATTTAAAAGCTTAGTCCCGAACTCCCCGCATGTCCACCCATACAAAGTTGATATTTGTATGAACATACATTTTTTCAAATTTGTAATATGAATTATTCATTTGCAACAGACATAATTTGTATGTGTGTTTAATCCTTAGTTTGGTTAACGATAAATGTACTTAACTAAAATAAAATTAGTCTTATCTTATTTTATTTTTATTTTATTAAAACAACTGCGGGGACCCTTCATGGTTTTTTTCACAGACCTGACCATGATGACTATGCATCCAACCCCATTCAGAGCATCAATAACTTACTCAGAGCATCAATAACTTTTTCTGTAAGTACTTTTTCGGTAAGATCTTCAGGAATGTAGGTTTGGAGAATTTTAAGTCAGGGAGCAATGGAATAAGATAAAATTTATTTATAGATTTAATTACAAATTACTTCTAATATAGGTTGTTACGATGCATTTACACCAATCATTAATTTAGCAATTACTTGACCGTCAACAGAATGAACATCTTATTTTATTACACCAAATTAGAGTTGGACAGCTGACAATGGTGGGCAATTAATTGTGCAGTAAACTTGCTCTTATTATACCTAAGCACAAATCTCTTTCCAACAATGTATCAAAGAGAGACTTTCACTTGTATTACAAGTGAAAGTCAAGCTTTTATGAAACAGGCCCTTAAATAGTAAGTATCTATATAAACATTATCAACACCAATTAAAGAGATTTAGCTCTTAAACCCGAATAATTGGATTTAATAAAAAACTCAAAAACTCAATATTTTTCATGTACCATGGTTGGTACGCCGGCATGTTTGGGGTGGTGGCCCGTGGCAGCACACCAAGGTCGGAAACTTGGATTAAATAATAATACATTTATTGATAATGGCCTAAGGTCATAATAATACACAAAAATGGCGGTACCTCTTTTTCACACAGATTTACTGGAGTTAAAATAATCTACTACTGATCATAAGTGAAAAGTTCCAAAGAAAACTTACTTTTTGCGGTACACCCGATAGTAATAGCGTAGTGTACTTCATATTAGAGTAAATTTTTTTTCTTGATGTGTTTGAAGTAACGTAAAGAAGAAATCTTCAATTACAAATTTATTAGTATTACGGATTAGAGGTTACCTGCTAAAATTCACATTGTTGAAGTATTTTAAAGACCACTATAGAAACAAAATACTTTAAAACCTACAAACATCATTTCCCAGTAAACAATCGTAGTTTTAGCAATTTCCAGTTATGCTAAGAAAATTTGTTTATGCTTTGCAGTGTTGCCAGTACGCAACTCCAATTTAGGACGGTGTGTTATCTGAAAAAGGACCGTTTTGGGCACAAAGGGACAAAAATAAAAATTCAAAACTTCATTTATTTATATACATTTTTTAATTAATTATTAGGTAAAAATAAATCTTTGTTGGCTTATATCTTGGTTATTTTAAAGAAAATATGTTTTTTAAGACTGCGCCGAGCGTCCAGTGGCGCCCTCATTACTTTTATTGTGTTTTCTAATAAACTAAAGTATTTTCTTGAAATTGGACGAAATGTGTTTGTACTACAAATGAAAACACAACTTATAGGGTATATCATATAGTTTAATAACAATTCACCTTCGAGTTATTAACTTAACGAAAAAAAGTGGCCACCTTTTCCCGTTAAGCTGACTACTCAAAGGGTAATTGTTTTAAAGTTTGTTACGTATCCCAAAAATTGTGTTTATACTTGCGCTACAAACACATTTTGTTTGGTTCCAAGGAAATTCGTTAGTTAATTCGAAAACCCAATAACAGTAATGAGGGCGCCACTGGACGCTCGGCGCAGTCTTAACTGTTTGTGACATGAA
This sequence comes from Acleris laterana, assembly GCA_963966035.1. Taxonomy (NCBI): domain Eukaryota; kingdom Metazoa; phylum Arthropoda; class Insecta; order Lepidoptera; family Tortricidae; genus Acleris; species Acleris laterana. The sequence goes on along the minus strand of OZ014463.1, from coordinate 4,688,118 downwards.
TCAGCTTTTATTGAAGCTGTGAAAAAATCATGAATATTCCCTATTACCAGTAACAAAGCAGCTTCATAGTTTGGAATATATATTTTTTTACACATATTTTATTTTTGCCTTAAGCATGCTGGGTTTGGGCTCGAATTTTTTGAGGCCCCCTGCGTTTGCCACCCCGACGCTCGTAGCCATTAGGGATACAACGGTCACTATTTTTTACGTAGTACTAGGTACGGTACCAAACAAACCAGACCAAAGATAGATAACACGACACGACTACAGATTAGATTTAAATAAATACATCAGTTTATAACAGCAATGATAAGGTTGGTTGGTACTCCTGTCAATCGTTACTAATTCGTATAGATCCGTTTCGACAGACAGCTTTAATTTAATACAGATACACTTTTATGCTATCAATATATTAAACTGAGCAGGTACTTAGATAGGTATGGTTTTGTTTTGGTGGTCACGAACTTTTTTGGGCGAAACCGTAAAGGGACGGTTACTGAAAAGGGCCGATTAAAGGACGGTGTGGTGATAAAAGGGACGGAAAACCGTCCCTTTTAGGCCGGTCTGGCAACACTGATGCTTTGCTTGCTATTTATGAGTTAGTTATCTATGACAAATTTCAAAGTAAACCGATTTTCATTTTCATATGACAATGTTGCCTTGCGCCGGTCAATTTTTCACCGCTTGTTTGTTTAGCGGCTTCTAAACGAGCAACATTTTCACAGCAATGTGTGGCCGGCAACTAACTATACGCATCTCTAACATACGAAGTAAGAGTAAGATAGCACAAGTTGCCGGCCACAAATTAGAAGCCCCTTTAAGTAGAGTCTGGCAAATGAAAGATGCGAACATGATGAGAATGAAAAAATTCAAATCCTATTACCCCAGAATTGTAAGCCCCAAATTTGAATTTGCCTTGTTATCATAAGATTCGGATTTCATGCTCGAGAAAATGATCAAGTTTATCAGAAATATAATTATAAATAGCGTTGTACATAACAAAAGCAATTTACTAGGCGGCGTAAATTTATTGCGCACTGCTCGATATCTCGCGCGACCTTAGGCTATTTTCATACATTTCCTAAACACTATCTGCTTTTTATTTATGGCAGTTTCGTAGTGATTTCGCCAAATATGAATTGAATATGAGTATAACCAGTAATTGTAAAATAAATCAAAAGTAAGAGCCGGTCAATTTTCGATTCAGCCTCTCCCTTACGGTTTCCGACCGAACAATCAAGTTCAATCAACGTTAACTTGTCATGATCTGATGTCATCATATCCTACAATCTGTGGTCATGTCAATGTCACAAACACAATATCCTATAATCTGTGGTCACAAATAAATTCGGATGCGGCGTTTGTGGCAGCGCTGCTCACAGATTATAGGAATAAATAATGTCTGTCGGCTCGCTGCTTAATTGACCAATTCCTTTATTTAGTAGCTAGTTGGTTGGTTGGTTGGTTACTACATTTTCCTCGCTTAAAATGTCTATAATCGCTGTTCGAGGTATTCCACACAAGGTAACTTGCTTTTAAATATTTCAATTGGAATAATAATATGTTCTCCTTTTGTTATTGCCGATTATTATTGTTTTGACTGCAGTGGGCCCTCACACATGTGCTAAAGTTGTTCGCGCCGGTCATCTGCGGTCAGTTCGAGGCTTTAAATTTCGTAAGCGGCCCAGGCAAGGGGTGTAAGACTTGCTACTTGCGGCTGTCGGTGAAGTTAGACCCGCTGCAGGTAGTGGAGAAAGTGAACAGAACTCCGAAATTCAGGAAATTGAACATAAGAGCACTCATACCTGATACTGTGCCAGATGTGAGTAAATTTGATGTCTATTGCCATAGGTCTTTATATAGATGCACCATTTGTGGGACCTTATACCTTATACTTATACTCCTTTTACACATCTCACTGCTGGAGTGTCCAGGGGTTAAAATTTCCATTATGGACCGTCGAATTTGGGGGAGGGGATGGTGGGGGGGGGATGGTGGGGAGGAGGGCTACCCTCCTGTACAACCCCCACCCCGCGGAACCCCCTAGTTTAGGAGAGGCTTAAATGAGGGGAGGGTCTCATCGGGGGGGGGGGGGGGTCCTGTAGTTTAGGACTCTGGGTCAGTGTCGACGGAGCTCCGCAGCTCCTATTTCTGTGTAGTTTTGCCCTCCGGGCCTGCTGAACATCTAACCTAACCTAAACCTACCTATTTTCTGGTACTGGTTAGGAAACAGTGAATAAAAATCCTTATTCATAAACAGGGGGGTTTGGGTGTAACCTAACCTCCTCATATCATTATAATGACTAAATAGCGCTGTTCTAATGTAAAACTGTAACCTTGAATATCTCCTAAACTAGGGGGTTCCGTGGGGTGGGGGTTGTACAGGAGGGTAGCTCTCCACCCCCCCCTCCCCTCCCCACCATCCCTTCCCCCAAATTCGACGGTCCATAATGGAAAGTTTATCCGTGTCCAGGTCTCATGGTGTAGTGGACAAGTATGACTTAGGAAAAACACACTGAATTGATGTCTGAAATGTAGATAAAGTAAAGCATACTTTGAGGATTGCATGGTCAAACCTGATGAAAAATAATTGTTTATTCAAATTTGAATTGTCTTGATATTCATTAATATTCTTTTTGACCATGTAACCCTCGATTTGCTTTTTCACCACATCAGAAAGACGATTATATTTGTAGAAAATTCAAACAAGTTGATGTTATAGTTTTTACTATTCAGCTAAAAAATTAGCTGCAAGTCAAGTTAAGTATAATTTTTGTTTAAAAGAAACACTTAGGAAAATATGTAAAGTTGCCAATAATTTATGTGTTGAATTAAACTGTAGGAAGAGCAAAAAATGCAGTATATTGGTGTGCAGATAAAAAATTAAATGTTGACACTGCATCGTTGCATCAATCGTTGTCAAATCGAGTAGTGTGATTACGTTATAATCGCCTTCTAGGACCACTTAAACCACTACAGTCTGTGCCATTTGAAATTGGCAAGTATGTAAATACAATCAAATGAACCAATTTACTATTATTACTCGATAATCACCTGCTTTTTAAGATCAAGTGAGGTGTTAGCAATGATTTATAAACTTGATTTTAACTTTCACACGAAGTTAAGGATTAAACAACTATTAATTATACGTAATTTTAAATAAAAACACGCTTGATGAATATTTTAGGCTATGTGTCAAACAGTACTACTTTGTTTACATCTTTGGCAATTTCTATTGAAACAGACTATATACATGACTCTTTGTAAATAAGACTAGTGGTTGTTAGATGTCATATTCCAGTCTCCTTACGATTTGAAACTCTGCCTCTTCTAAGCTTGATTACGTTCTTATTTCAGATTCCACTGGCTGCGAAACCCAAGCAGATAACACAAAAGCTGGCCAGAAAACTGCGAATTCCGCCAAAAGAAAATGATTGTCCTGAGAAAGTAATGCCTAAATAGCTTTTCCAGTTTTCCATCATTTTATTTTTAACAACAACAACTTTTGCAACTGTATTTCTAACTGAAAATGATGAATAAGTTAAAGACTATATCTTTAACTTATAAATGTGGAATAAGTGAGTTAGCTAAACCATGCTTTGTCCTTATCTGTCAAATTCAAATATCACAATGACAGATAAGTACAAAGCATGGTTTAGCTACCTCACGGTTGTTCCACGTTTATAAGTAAATAAATATCAGGGGATAAGTTTCTGTCAAAAGTGTAATGTTTTGGATAAACTTGTTTTGCTGACTGTATTTTTGCTTATCAAGGTGAAACTAATGAGTCCCAGCAGGGTGGGACTATGATAAAGTACAGCGACGTTCCCATTCCATCATCAGATCAGCACTTAGATACGATAACATTGCATTGTAACAATGTACTCTGTAATATTCATTCGTAAATCTATATTCTGCCTATACATTATAATTTATAAGCCTCCAAGAAGTTCTTCATATCTAGCACGAAATTTTCGCTGGAAAAGGTCAATCAAACTCCTCTTACACTGAGTAAACACTTACCTATAAGTCGACGAACAAAGTACATCAACCTGAATAAAAAAAAAAGTCTAATCAAGTATTTTGCTCCAAAACTAGTTTTTTTTTTAAATAGTTTAGTTTAGTTTAGTTTATTTATTCATCAATGTAATATTACAATATTAGTTGTTATTTGTTGGATATGTTTTCCATTTGCACTCAAATTTCAATTATATAGGTTTTTGTATGTTTTTTGTACATATCACACATCATACATGACAAATATCTAAAGTAGCAGGAAAAGTGACTGAAGAGGTTAACATTAGGATTCTGTAGCATTTTTTTAAAATATGTACTACTAATCAAGGTAAAAAATTTGAAAGGAAATTAATACATATTGAACTCGTAGGTATAAACGTTTCTGGATACGAGTGTCACTTCTGTTATAAATCATTTTTACGACGTATGGTATTTTGGACTCTATTGACTGAAAATTCATTGATTGAAATTTTGAAGAGGACAACTTACATTCAAACGGAGCCTCTATTCCAGACGGTAAAACAATATTGGTTATGATGTATTATCATATTACGTTACGATAGCCCTTATTTACGTGGCAGTAATGGCCGAGTGAAAAATAATACCATTACACGTCTAAAGCAATCTTACCGTCTTGAATAAATGAAATAAAAGCTTGTAATAAATAGGTCAAAAGTGACTTCCAAGATGTGGTAACATTGTTAATGAGTTATATTTAGTGATGCTAATAAAAATGGATAATTTCATTAATTCTTCATCGTTCAGTTTTTTTTTTATTGAAGAACATTTCACTGTGCAGGTGCTATCACTGGCTCATCTGGAGCTGATGATTGAGATGCAGAGCAAGTACACGAAGTTGTTCAACCTGAGCAAACACACCCAGGGGCACCAGCTGCTCGACCGAGTTGCCCGGGTAACACTAAGATTAGCTATTCTTTCTCAAAGCGTGCTCCGCAGAAGCCTAGGGCTCTATAAACCCACTCCAAGAGCTCCGCCATGAAAACAACCTGAAACGCAATTTTAAGATTTATGGAGACTTCAAACGAACGCACTCTGACCGACTGTACGGTGGTACGTTCTGAAAACCAATGGGTACCAATTGACATCTCAAGATATATATAATCTAACCTAACCTTACCAAGTTATATACATCGTCTACCATCGTCACCAACAGACACTGTTCGAGCGGCTACACAAAATCATGGAAGTCAACAAGGAGGCCCGCGGCAGCATTATCAAGCTGACCAGCAGCTACCGCCGGCAGCACTCGCACTTCGGGGACTTCTCCCTGATCCTCGGCACCCTGCACGCCATCCAGGACCTCCGCGGTGTCCCGCGCTCGCAGATGACCGAGAACCAGCTGATCGGGACCCTCACGGGGCCCTACTGTGAGTACACTGCGGGGCTCCTGCCTGCTCCCGCCCTGCCTCCATCCAGGACCTCCGTGATGTCCCGCGCTCGCAGATGACCGAGAACCAGCTGATCGGGACCCTCACGGGGCCCTACTGTGAGTACACTGCGGGGCTCCTGCCTGCTCCCGCCCTGCCTCCATCCAGGACCTCCGCGGAGTCCCGCGCTCGCAGATGACCGAGAACCAGCTGATCGGGACCCTCACGGGGCCCTACTGTGAGTACACTGCGGGGCTCCTGCCTGCTCCCGCCCTGCCTCCATCCAGGACCTCCGTGGTGTCCCGCGCTCGCAGATGACCGAGAACCAGCTGATCGGGACCCTCACGGGGCCCTACTGTGAGTACACTGCGGGGCTCCTGCCTGCTCCCGCCCTGCCTCCATCCAGGACCTCCGTGGTGTCCCGCGCTCGCAGATGACCGAGAACCAGCTGATCGGGACCCTCACGGGGCCCTACTGTGAGTACACTGCGGGGCTCCTGCCTGCTCCCGCCCTGCCTCCATCCAGGACCTCCGCGGTGTCCCGCGCTCGCAGATGACCGAGAACCAGCTGATCGGGACCCTCACGGGGCCCTACTGTGAGTACACTGCGGGGCTCCTGCCTGCTCCCGCCCTGCCTCCATCCAGGACCTCCGTGGTGTCCCGCGCTCGCAGATGACCGAGAACCAGCTGATCGGGACCCTCACGGGGCCCTACTGTGAGTACACTGCGGGGCTCCTGCCTGCTCCCGCCCTGCCTCCATCCAGGACCTCCGCGGTGTCCCGCGCTCGCAGATGACCGAGAACCAGCTGATCGGGACCCTCACGGGTTGCACCTGGCTACTCCGATTTGATTTGGATGACTATTTATACTTAAATAATTATGACTGACGGATCGTCGTGTTCTGTGGCGTCAAAGTAGAAATAGAAAAGCAGGTCATCTTCTCTTTAGGAGTTTCTGTTGCCTATTGCTGCTCAGGCGTCAGGGTTGCGTCGATGCGCGCCGCTCGATATTGCACGCGACCATACGCGGCTACGGCGCGGCCTCGACTAAACCTGCTCGGTCCTTCCTGTTGAGTTTGCTTGTGGTCGCTTGCGGCGCGTACACTCGAGACACGCACACATGCAATCTGCGCGATATATCTTCGTTTAAAGATGAACTACTATTCTGCTTATACTGTGGTGGCGTGAAACGATAGAGGCCCACGTCCAGGCCCACGGACTAGTATAGGCTGATGATGGCAATGATTTTTTTATGGCATTGAGCTCTACTCCCATACAATTTGCATTCTCAACATTACAATCTTAAGACTGCAATTCTGCGACTGCAAATGTGTTGCCAACACTGAGGACTGATCGAATGCCTCTATGCTAGTAATTTGACCGGTTGTTTAATCCTCACAAGCACAACAATGCGAACACTGCAGCTTGTAGGTGAAAGTTCATGGTGGTAGCGATCCGGATAAACCCTGCATAATGTCGAATTGGATAAAGATCATTTAGATGAAGACTATAACTATTACTGATTATTTATTTTGTTACCTAATTTTACTAATTAACTGTTTTCTCGGCAGCCATCAACAATATCCCGTACGAAGAAATCCAATCTGCAACATCCAATTACTCGTTGAGAGTCACTAAGAAGGTAACTCCTTTTCAGTCTTGTCACCCTGGTACAGTAGAACACAACTGGTATGGCGTGTGGTGAATTTCGTTCGCGCCGCCGACACGAACAACGTTGCAATGATTTCCAAAAAACACGATTAAAACCCACAATCTGACTTGTACGTAAATAAGGTGCAAATAAAATTGCATCTATTTTTTCAATCTCACTCACGCACATTTGACGGCTGAATGAATGACACGCGGGCGCGTGTCAACATGACTTCACTAATAACCAATAACAGCACAGAATACAACATCGGTAAGCCATATCAGTTGGGTTTTACTGTATTACTAGTTTCTTAATAAAGTGCGGGCTCCAAACACGGACAATTAATTTACTACATTGACTTCACCGTTTAAAAATAATGGTGATTTATGTGACTGTTACATAATAAAAGGCATTAAAATACGAGTCATAATAATAACATGGCACGAGTGTTTTAATGCCTAATTATTTATTTATTTTACAGTAATACGCCCTACGTAAGGTCCGATTTTTATTCTAACTGAAAAAATGTAAACTTAGTTACGTCACTGTCAAAGTGACATTTCAGGGGATCTCAAAGTTTGAGCCAGAGGAAATATAATACTAAGTTGTCATTTCGCTCGAACCGTGATATACAAATAAGTTTGAGAAATAATTAAAATTAAAATCGCACAAATGAGTCATTGGATTTTATTGGTTTACGACAAGAGCACGAAGTGTAAAGCGAAGCGAGTGAAGTGACGTCTCACATCAATCAAGCGGCCCTCAACTTGTTGACATGGGTGTATCGAGCCAATGATACCAGTGCAATAATTAAATTATGCATACAGAAACAGTATTCTCGTTTTAAATTTGTGCAACAAAGACTTTATATCAAAATGAAGTTTGCCCTCGACAAATTAAATTCTTACATCTTGATTACAATATATAGTTTTTTTTTAAAGAAAGTATTTCTTACAAATGTAAAAAGTACATTTATTCTGTGGGAATAAAAATATTACTTTAGTAAAGGTCAATGTACGAAATTCTTCGTCGTCAACCTTAAGGTGTAACCGAAGTCAAAAGGAGCAATAAATATTGGTCCTTTAACGAAATAGCCATAGCTATACTGTTGTAACACCAAAGAAGGCGGCTAACTATATCGTAATAGTAAAAGCATTTTAGATTGTATGGGGCTGACATTAGTATAGAATGCTTCGACTACTGCATTGCAATTAGCCGTTTTCTTTGTTTTTTTAAAAGCTTTTATTTAACTTGCAATGTATGTATGTAAGGGTCAAATCTAGCAAGTTAAAATTGACCCACTTTCCGGTTTCCAATGAAGCTGAATATATTCACCTTTACTTTTGATGACAATACAATAATATAGTACCGACCATCGAGCTGGTCTGCTGATGGAGACGCAGGGTGGCCACAGGAACTCCTAAATTACACATGACAAACCCGTCGTGTTAGGGCTTGTTAGAATCGTCTTGACAAGTAGATGACGAATGTGCAAAAAAAGTACAGTCGGTAACAAGAGTTTGTCCCAAAATGTTTTTTTTGACAGAAACTTATTAATTGATCTCTTCACAAATTCTTGCCTTTGAAGGATATAGTTGTTCTGGGCCGCAGATGCTGGAGCACATCCGGCAGCTGGAGCTGGAGCCGGCGGGCGGGGGCGCGGAGGCGGCGGCGCGCACCCGCGTGCGCCGCGAGCTGCAGAACGTCGCCATGCACCTGCCCTCGGTAACTTATACTAGCCTGGCCTAGCCTAGCTTAGCTTAGCTTAGCTTAACCTAGCTTAGCTTAGCCTAGCTTGGCCTAGCTTGGCCTAGCTTAGCCTAGCTTGGCCTAGCATAGCATAGCTTGGCCTAGCTTAGCCTAGCTTGGCCTAGCTTAGCTTTGTTTATCTTAGCCCAGCTTAGCTAAGCTTCGTTTATCTTAGCCTAACTTAGCTTAGCTTAGCTTTGGAACTTGGGGTCTTTGGCCGTATTAATGAACTGATCTCGACTGTAATACCAGACTCGAGACGCGTCAAGAATAAACTTGTTAATGAACCATTTAATTTCTAGATCATCAGACAAGTCATCCAGAAACATTTGTCTCCTGAAAAGTTACCGTACCACAGGATGCGGGTGAGTCTCAACAGTCTCAACCTAAGGCCGCCTTTACACCTGTAAGTTACTTACGTAATATTTACATAATTTACTTACGGTTGCATTTACACTTGATATAAACTTACAGTAAATAATGCCTATGTAAATTTTGTGAATTTAAACTTGCATAAGTTATTACACGCCCATTTACATTGCTTACTAAATCAGTAAATAAAATGCCATCTCAAAGTCGCCACGTTCAAGCAGCTGCTGCATATATAATTTTATCCAAACTAAAGCAAAAGAAAAGACATAATGCTGGGTAAAATCTTAGCTAGAAAAAAGAATAGCATGAGGTGCGTTTGAAATTCTTTTTTTTAAAGGAGTTGAGAATGGAAGACCGAGACCAATTTTTCAATTTTATAAGAATGAATTCGACAAGTTTTGAATATCTTTTGAAAAAAGTTGCACCAATCATTAAAAAAAAAGATACATATTTTCGACCTGCAATTTCACCACCTTTTCATATTTTTTTTTTTGTAAGTTCTAAACTTATCAATTTAGTTCGATAAGTTGTAAGTCGCTTCCGTAAACAAACTCGAACGCGTTTAGACTTGCAATTTTCCAATTTACTTAAGTTGTAAGAACTTACAGTAAGTCACTTACAACGAGTGTTTACACTTGAAAATTTATCGTAAGTTGCTTACGTAAGTCACTTACGTAAGTAAAACTTATAGGTGTAAAGGCGGCCTAACAATAGCGATTATTGATATAGCGTATCGAAAATGCAAGTTGTCGGACAAGTTCAGGCGCGACCTTCCCGCGGGGTGAGGCACGCGGGCGGAGGCGGAGGAGCGCATGTGACTCCAGTTAAAAGACCTGAGAAATCGTTTTTAATCGTTTCCGCACTAGTGTTTTCTACTTTCATCTGTAACATAGCGTTGAATTCTATTTACAAGCTTCTATTTAACTTGCACTGTTCGGCCACCACCAAATTATTTTTCGGGTAAGTAATCAATACATGTAATTTAATTTGTTTTATTAAAATCATTGTAGGCATGTCCACATTATTGCGAGTAATGACGCCCATTTTTCCGATCTCTGGTTATCAGTCAAAATTTGCAAGTTAATTTTGAACCAGTTCCAGTTAATGGAATGAGCTGAAATTTTGACCATGTATGTAATCCCGATGACAATGCAGTATTATGGTATCTAAGAGCTGATCTGATGATGGAGTCGGAAGGTAGCCATAGGATCTCCGCTATATGTAACATAGACCCACCGTGTTGGGACTCTGGTCTTGATTAGTACATAACGACTTCGCATAAATAAAAGTACAATCGACAGCAAAAGGTTTCTTTTTATGCAGGTCTACGGTGAGCCCTTCCTCCCGTCCGCGGAAGTGACCGCGCCCCTCTTCCGCCGCTTCGGCGTCGTGCGGGTGATGCGCTCGGACCGCATATACAACCTGCTCAAGCTGAGCGTGCCCACCGAGCAGTTCGCCGGGATCGCCGCGCTGGACGGGACCCTCCTGGGTGAGTCGTGATGATGATCCACCACCATCACTATCATCGGCATCATCATCATTTTTACCATCATCGCCATTATTTATTTATTTATCATTTTCACTATCATCTTTATCGCCAGCATCGTCATCATTTTTACCATCATCACCATTATTTATCATTTTCACTATCATCTTCATCGCCATCATCGTCATCATTTTTTACCATCATAACCATTATTTATTTATTTATCATTTTCACTATCATCTTCATCGACAGCATCGTCATCATTTTTACCATCATCGCCATTATTTTATTTATTTATCATTTTCACTATCATCTTCATCGCCAGCATCGTCATCATTTTTACCATCATAACCATTATTTATCTATTTATCATTTTCACTATCATCTTCATCGCCATCATCGTCATCATTTTTTACCATCATAACCATTATTTATTTATTTATCATTTTCACTATCATCTTTATCGCCAGCAGCGTCATAATTTTTACCATCATCACCATTATTTATCATTTTCACTATCATCTTCATCGCCAGCATCGTCATAATTTTTACCATCATCACCATTATTTATTTATTTATCATTTTCACTATCATCTTCATCGCCAGCATCGTCATCATTTTTACCATCATCGCCATTATTTCATTTATTTATCATTTTCACTGTCATCTTCATCGCCAGCATCGTCATAATTTTTACCATCATCACCATTATTTATTTATTTATCATTTTCACAATCATCTTCATCGCCAGCATCGTCATCATTTTTACCATCATCTTCATCATCACTTCCACAATTATCATTACCATCACTATTATCACCATCATCATTCTTTCGCGTCAAGAAAGTGATGCGTGTGGTTCGCGTGTTGGACGCTGGATGCTGGTGGACAGTCGCCGGTAGGTAAGTCATCATCAACATTATATATTTATTTATTTCATCTTTATTGCACATAAATAAGTACAAATGACGGACCTAATGCCTAATAGCATTCTCTTTCAGTCGACCAAATAATCAAACAGAAATTTACACAGTGGGTGCACAGAAAAAGAAGACAGACAGAGATAAAACTAAAAAAATTAAAACATTATTATCCTAATTATTGCTAATACTTACTACAATAAATAATATATGTCATATGTAATACTCATACGTATAATAGTTACATATATTGATATGATGATGTATCTATCCACCAGGTGAGGCTAAGCTGGTGATCCGCTCATCGGACATCCCGCTGTACGATCTCAAGGAGGAGCTGGTCCAGGAGATGAAGGCGGCCTTTAAGGGCCCGGCCGGCCCCTCGAGGGAGGGCCAGGAGGTCGAGGAGGTGCAGATGGCCGAGCGAGAGATTTAGTTTACCGGTATTTCTTCCGGGGAAAATAGGGAATTTACATGACTTTTTTTCACAGCTTCAATAAATATCATGTAACAAACAGTTGAGAAAAAAATAACTAACTCTTTCTAGCAAAACATGGTAAACATAATGTCACAGTGCATATCGGTTCTCTCTGTCTAATCGCTGTTTAATTAGTTATTAAAATGTTTGTATCATGAGTATTTCGTGGGCGTTTTTAATTTTATTTGAACTTTTGGTGATCTCATTTACGGCGATTTCATATTTTGTTTAATTTTGTTAGTGCAATATAATATGTGTGTAGATGTATTGAATAATGTGAAATCGGTATTTATCTCGCTTTCTCAATCAGCTTCTGTACGGGTAGCACAAGGTTTATTTTCTCGCTGGTCGCTCAGTGCGTCTCTACCGTTACAGACTAGATAGAAAGGGAGATCCGAGCGACAAACAAGTCGCAGACATGTGCTAGCCCTCCAGTACCTATCGAGAACCGAGAAAGCAAGATAAAAGTACAAAGTTATCTGTACCTATCATTGATTTAGTATTATACTAGATACACAATCAGCACGAAAAAATGGCAAGTCAAAACTACTGCCGAATCGACTTGGGCAGTAGTTTTGCTATTAGTCTTGTTCCGACCACAGACAGTGGCAGTTGTCAATCATGACAAAATGTGTGATGAAAAACTGCAAAAATAATAACAAAAAAACTAATTAAAAGGATGGAATGTCTTATTTTACGTAAGTTCTATTTATTTATAAACGTTTCTAGCTAAAATTATAATGTTTTCATGATTTTTAGGAATTTATTTTGTGCACACAAATTATGACTTACCAAGGAACAAAATTATTATGGAGTAGCTATTACTTTTTAAAATTTTAATATTTTTTATTTTTAAATTTAACCTTTCCACGAAATCCTCTACGAGGTGCAAAATGGGTCGCAATATTAGCACGAGATAGGGGTGATCAACTATTCAAGGCAAATAAGTCGTCTGTTGTGTGCTTGACCCATTTTCGTACCACAGACGTATATACCACAAATAAAGGCTGACTAAATCTAATAATAAATAAATAATAGTCATAGAATTCTGTTGATTAAATCTATTACCGATCGATATTTAACCGTCCGTTTGCATTACATTGCAAAAAAAGAAAGTATCTTAAGTAAATGTAGGTCTAAAAGACAATTATATAATAAATTAAACTTATTTCAAGGAAATTAGGTTAGGTTGGGATCGCATCATAATACCTATTATATATATAAAGTTCAAAATACATAATGGGTCATATTACATAATGGTCATAATAAGTAAACTTTTCAATATTTTTAACAGCCCATTGTATAGAACCCATTAGGTTAGGTTAGGTTTGTTGTATAACAATCTTGAAAAGTTCAGGGTTTCAAAAAAAACCATTATATATTATGACCATTATGAATTATGACCCATTATGTATTTTGAACTTTATGTACATATTATGATACGTAACCGGTTAGGCTAGGTTGGTTATGATAGGATAAGATCTTGTCTTGTCTGGAGTAAAGTGTAATGTTTTAATGGTTCATTTATGTATGTATGTATAATTCTTTATTCCAACATAACTTTGAACACCTGAGCCAATTTATATGTGTGTGGTATTGTTAGAATCATTTCACCATTCCGGGTGACAAAGGATACCTAAACGTTAAAATTTGAATAAAAACAATCGACGGGACGGGTTTTTAAACCTTGCTTTACATTAATTTATTCATTATTATTATTGTATATATATAGCTTAAGTTGTGTTATACAATGACAGCATTTATAAAACATGTCAAAAGTTTTTTTGTGTAATTTGTAATTTCGTTAAAACTAATACAATATAAATAGAGAAATTCGTCTCCATTCATTCGATGTCCACTTTTGTCATAAATAGTATGATAATGGCGATTTCACTAAAGAGTTTTAAATATTTTAAAACATTAGTTTGCAAATTTGACACTTGACTGCTAGTATATTGAGTTTTTTTTTGCATGAATGTTTAAGGTAAAAAATAGCGATGTTAGCATGTATCTGAATGCAGCTATCAATGTCATTTGGGACAGTTTATAATAAAGTTTTGTGCGGGATTGTGTATCTTGTATATACTAAATCAATGGTACCTATGGTACATTCTTACCTTATTCTTAAGTAATATCTCTTGTTGTCATTTCTAGGGATCGGAAATTCGGAGACATATTTACCTACACTTTGGCGGCGGCGTTGTTGTTCAGTTGTATGGACACGGACTCAATTTTAATTTATAAGTAAAAATCCCGGGATTTCTGAATAAAAAAGTACGCCAAGATGAACTCATATGAAGGTACTTTCATTAACTATTTGAATTTATTTTCCATGCATAAATTTACTACGTGTTATTCAATTTTCCTTTTATAATTTAACTAACGAAGTTGAAGGAGCAAATTAACGTAAAGTGTTATCCTAAATGTAAAATATTATTTATAATTACAAACTATACCTCGGACGTTATCATCTGAGCTCTGGGGCCATAAACGAATACAAGCGAGAGATATATGTTTACGTAAATATATGTTAGTAAAAAAAGGTTTTTTTATTAATTACCTATCTTGGACTTATCAATATTATTAGATATATGTAGTAATTATTTGCTCAATGCATACTTAGATCGCTTTATACATTAACCACATATATCGTAACATTTATATAAAATGTTATATGCTTACAAGAACAACGGTAAAAAACGGTAAGCTAATTATATTAACGAGGTATTACAGTCTCCACGCTTTTTATAAATTCCCGAATTCCCGAAACTCATATTATTAAAATAATATTATAAGAAGCCGCCTCCATATTTCCTTTACCTTTTCCGGGATTTTGCCGATTTTAGGTAAATATGTCTCCGAATTTCCGAACCCTAGTCATTTCGCATCGATAGATGTAGTACTGTAAGGAAATCCTAAGCCCGGTGTTTAATCAGTAGTTAACCCTTCTTTGCATGGCGATCGAAATTTGCATCATAACATAATACCAACTTTTTGTAAAAAAAAATATGCAAAGACGTCTTAAACATACTAATATGTAAATATCGTAACCATTTGTTTAACCTGAACCAAATGTGTCACATTTTCTATTCGATTTTTGAATTTTAACCATGAGTTCAGTTAACTACTGATCAAACCACTCGTCATGTATGTTGTAAATGGGTGGATCAACTTTTTGTTGTAGTTATTCTGTCCCGTAAGCCAAGAGACAACAGTGATAGAGATTCATAGAAAAAGAGTTTTAATATATACTTGTAGCACACTCAGGAGAAAAGTCATTAAAGAATGGGTTTGTAATTAATTGCCAATAAAACTGATTTTTAGTGGTAAAGAGTGACCCAGGAGACGTCACATGGCAACGAGCTACAACAAAAAGTTGATAGACCCAAATATCTAACTTTTATATAAACGGGGTATATTAATACTATTAATAGACACAAAAGTTCGACATTGGAATAATCTTAAGATTTATCGCACTTTGAGCTCTTAACATATCTCGTATCATCTTATTGAACAAACGGGTAACCTTATTCATAAACGTGCAATAAGCTAAATTATGACGTTAGAATTTGATAGTAAGAGACAAAGAATACTTAAATTAAAATGGTTTTATTGTGCGTTTATGAATAACAAGGTTACTCTTTTACCTTGTTCAAATGAACGTTTGTTTAAACGTCGCAAGTTTGTAGGTGGACACGCACCATAATACTTTCGTCTGTAAGCCGCTATAAATAAGGTCTGTCGGGTTAAATGTACCCTTTGACTGAAACTTAGTGTAAATTAAGAATAAAAATATTTATAAAAATATTTGTTGTTATTTACGTGTACGTATAATGTTCTTCAATTGCAATTCCAAGTAGAAAATGATTGCTACAACACGACGAAATAATTATTATAATTAAAACGATCGTCGTTGTCTATAAGTTCTGGAATGGAGCATGGGATCGACTTGTATGATGGAACACCAGGTAATTAGTACCTGGGTATAAGATATTTAACTGCCTTGAAAAATAAGGTTCTCAATTCGGTTGATTATCTCTGATCTCCGTTAATTATGAACCGATTTGAAAAATAGTTTTTATTTCGAAAGTATTTCTTTTACCAATAATTATCGACTCCTAGGGACCTAATAGTAATATGGCTGCGTTTATCACGTGATATTTTTTGGAGAAGGCATCCGTCGCCTTCTGACAGGTAAATAAGTACACGTGTCAAAAAGTGACGGATGCTTTAACCACAGTCGACACGCGATATAGACGCAGCTATACTAGGCCCGCAGATGATGGAATGTATAAGAAATTGAGATAACTGTTTAAATATTATCTATAAATTCAAAATTCAAAATATTTATTCAGTAAATAGGCCTCATGAGGGCTCTTTTACACGTCGGTAATATAGGGTGAGTCTACCAGCGCTTCGGACAAGACCATCATTGCGGAGGAGAAGCGCCGCAAGAAACTCCAGCAGAAGGTAATTTTTCAATCATAAAAACATAATAGTCCTTAAAACTTAAGCATTGCTGTACAACGAGGAAATGCTGCCAGCATCTGTGGTACTTTGCCACGGGGGCCCTTTCTTAGTTTTTAGTTTTTATTTAGTTTTAATTTTATAGTATTTAGTTTAGTGATAAGTAGGTTTTATTTTAGTTTTAATTTATTGTAAATTTATTTGTCCTGTAATTGTTTATGTGCAATAAAGGTCTCATTAACGTTGTGGAAAAAAAAAAAAAAAAAAAAAAAAAAAGTTAGATTAAGTAAGGTAGGTTACATTAGGTAATAAAGTAATAAATAATAAATTCTTAAAACTACCAAAAATAAAATCATTACAAATCAATAAACCTAACCTAACCTTAAACTTAAAAAAAAACTATGGGAACAACACGACGAGGTCTCTACGTTAAAAGCCATAACTAGAATAATTTATTTAACAACAACTTTTTTTTTATAGTAGATAAATATGTTTATTTTTACATAGTACAGTCAACAGCATAAATAAGTGATCATTTATGTACCTTGTCACTTTAATGTCGTGTTTCAAATGTCATACAAAATTGTGAAACGATTGAAAGTGACAAGGTACATAAATGATCACTTATTTATGCTGTTGACTGTACCATAATCTAAATGTCGCCAAACTGTGTGTCTAATTTAATATTTATAGCTTTATATAATGCTAGACTAAGTAATACCTACCATTGTACTTTATTATTAAAAAAATACTGACTGCTGAGTTTCTTGCGGCGTTTCTTCTCAGGAGTGGTATCCTCTTGGGAAGCGCTGTAAAAGTGCCCGTGCGGCCTACTTACTGTTTTTTTTATCATTAGTTAAAAGTACAGTCTTCGATCAAAAACACAAGCCGAACCAGTACCTACTTCTTTAGTCGAGATTTAAGCGACACATCAGATGGAGACGGTCATTATATCACCTGAGGCCCTTGCCAAGATGCATTACGCTAACTTGTGTTTCTATTCGTTCCGTTTTTCAATCAATGGCGTCGGTAGATGACGTGATACGAAAAGTCACGTGATCTACCAGTGATGCGATTGGTTTAAAAACTAAACTAATAGAAACGCTAGTTAGCGTAATGTTTCTTGGCAAGAGCCTCTGGGAGCAGATTACAAATTCGCACAGAGTGCACCGAAAACGATTTGGAATAAATGGGTCAATCAACTTTTCTTTGTAACTCGATGGCATGGTTACGTCTCCTGGGTCACTCTTGAATAGCGCGATTTTAAAGTATATAAGTAAATCCGGCAAACATCAGTTTTTGTGGCAATTACCAAGCCCTTTTTGGATTTTCTTCCGAGCGTATTAGTAGTGTATAATATAACCATTTTTCTAAGAAACTATCACTGTTGTCTTCTGGCTTACGGGACTGTATAACAACAACAAAAAGTTGATTCACTCAATAAATTTGTTGGCAGAAAAAGCAAGGGATAGGTAACAGAACAATATTTTTTCCGCTTGCATACTTCACATACTTCTAAGCGAATAATCCTTGTGGGTTTCCGCTACATATATTAAACCCTGCCACACGTACCTATATAACAACACAGTTATCAACTTTACAGCCAGTCAACATTTCAGTTTACTGTCCGTGTATGGTCAGGCCCTCGTACGGAGAAAAGGCACAAATGCAATTAATTCATAGAAGCATATTAAACTCTCAACGGTTATGATAAGGTTGGAATTTCAATATAATTCATATAGCAGATGTGCTTTTTTCCGTAGTAGCGTTCTGACTAAATTGCTAGTGAATCGAATTTACCAGTAAGTTCTATGAGCAAGTGAACAGAATTCCTTAAAAGTTCATGTGGAGTTACGGGTCGACCACCGACGCTTAAGATACGATGACGTTGCGTTAACACAAGAATAGTTCATAGTATAGTAATGACATGGCGTCAATTTCGACAGACCGTAATTTACGCATCGTTAAGCTCTTATGTGGCCGCTTCCTTACTGTGAAAATATAGTAAAACGCCCGCGATTCCGTCTGTGTAGAAGTGGATTATCGCTATTCCCCGGGAACTATTTATTTTACCGGGTACAAAACTATCCCATGTCCTTCCTCAGGACATAAGCTATCTCCATACCAAATTTCATTGAAATCGGTTCAGCGGTTGTATCGTGAAAGCGTAATAAACAGACAGACAAACAGAGTTACTTTCACATTTATTCCAATTCCAATAAAATTATATCGTTAATTTCATTCACTTCTACCTAAAATGCTAAATAAAATTATTGTGGTAGTATTCCCAAGTGTTCATAAATTCTTGGCAGATTTTTATACATTTCACTTCAAATAGGTAGGTACGTACAAATACTGAAGAGATCCACGTGGGAATAAGTGCTAACGCAACCATTTGGAAACAAAATTCTGTGTCTGTGATATTACCGAAGTCGGAAAGAATATTTGAGACGAAATCCAAGAAAGAGAAAACTGAGAAAAGCAGCAACGGGTTGTGCAACGTTATGCTTTCAAAAGAAACTCAAGTAAAAGACACAAATGTTGAAACCATGTTGAAGTTACCGCCGTTTTACAATGGTAGTCAAATGCGTATGCCTACGGGAGAGCAACTGTTTTGGGTTCGTAGTATTTGAGAAGTACCTACATGTTTTATGTAACGTTCAGTAAAGCCGGCTCAAACGGTCCGATTCAACTTGGATTAGATGCAGGCGTCTGAGTGCGCTCGGATTACGTGTTTACAAAAAAACACCAAGAAAAAACCGGTCCCATAGTTAATTTGTTTTGCAGCTTGATGAAACCCGTTCCTCATCCTTCGGGTCGGCGACATATCAGGACTTCCAGGAGATCAGATCTCGTTGCGTCTCTGAGGGGAGACTGTTTGAGGACCCGGAGTTCCCCGCTACAGACCGCAGTCTGAACTGCAAGAGATTGATTCGGCCCATCACTTGGTTGAGACCTGGCGTAAGTATAATCACAATTTACCAATCACCATCGTCATTATCGTTTCAGCCGAACGTCCACTACTCCTGTAGCCCCCCCCCCTGCACTGCACTCCTTCGTCGCGTGGCACCGTGTTAAGCAGAATCCTGAGAACTGTTTTTCATTTGGTTCTTTATCTTTTGTTTGTTTTTGTTGACACGGGATCAATTTCTTTTGTACGTTTCTTGAGCGAGAAAATAATCGATAGCGAAACGCTTTCTCGTCGGAGGTGGGACAAGTGCCTACAGTGTTAACAGCATGCATTTTAAATTTATGTATTTAAATATTATTTTCTCAGCTGACAATGCGAGTTTGAATTTTTTAAATTGAATATTCGATACGCTAGGTAAGTATATTGTTTTTTATTCACTAGAACAATCGAATCAAATCAATTAAATTCGTTTATTTCATTTCGATTGACACTTCCTACATTACGATTACGTTTGCTGGTAATGAAAACGGAATACGAGTAATAACGGAAAAATTCCCACTCGTTTCCTTAAACGAAGAACTTGACCACAACTTCATTTTTAGCATAGGTACAAAATAATTGTAGGATCATTATTATTTTTACGTAACACCTGGCCATAATGTGAGTTTTATCGCACGCTGCGCGCACGGTAAAACTCGCATTGTGGCCAGGTGAAGACGTAAAATTGTGTACTCATCACGGGCAGTAAAAAAGAAAGCCCTCTATCGCATATTTACAACCCTCGCCTACGGCTCGGGTCTCAAATACCTGCGATTTCGGGCTTTCTTTCTTTTACAGCCCTTGTTAAGTAATGTACTATTTCATCACACTTGCTCGTAAATAGTGTCCTAACATGCTAGAAAAATCGACCGTAAATCCAAAATAATACCCGCGGGCCTTTTTTTACCATTACGCTTCTAACGTGCGTAATAGCTTTTTTTTTAAATATTATACGTGGACTCAAACTATCACAATACGTCAGGACCCCAATTCTTGTGCCATTCGATATGAAGTTTCATTCGAGATGAAATGTCAGTTGCATACAATTTCCTAAAAATCTCGCATATAAACTATTGATCTCGACTGTCACTAGAATCGGACTCCGAACCCGTTTGACATTATCTGTGGTAAGTCACAGACAATGATGTAGTCTGCCGAGACATATCCTATAATCTGTGGTCTGCCGCTAATAAGTTAAAAATATGATCTTTTGTCTGATTTTATTTCATTTCCTCGCAATTGTGATGAAAAACATTGTATGTTACACGGGTGGTAAAATAAATACAAATCTCGAGTCATTAAAGCCCTCATCAGCCTTCGGCTTCGGGCTTCTAACAGACTCTCGTTTGTAATTCTTTCTTTACCACCCTTAATACACAATGTACTATTACATTTTTCTTGTGAACAGGAGATATGCGAGAACCCGCGGCTTTACGTGGAGGACTACAGCCGCTTCGACGTGCAGCAGGGCGAGCTGGGGGACTGCTGGCTGCTGGCCGCCGTGGCCAACCTCACGCTGCACCGCAAGTCAGTTCCCTTTTACATATTTCCTGTGAACAGGAGATATGCGAGGACCCGCAGCTGTTCGTGGAGGGCTACAGCCGCTTCGACGTGCAGCAGGGCGAGCTGGGGGACTGCTGGCTGCTGGCCGCCGTGGCCAACCTCACGCTTCACCGCAAGTCAGTTCCCTTTTACATATTTCCTGTGAACAGGAGATATGCGAGGACCCGCAGCTGTTCGTGGAGGGCTACAGCCGCTTCGACGTGCAGCAGGGCGAGCTGGGGGACTGCTGGCTGCTGGCCGCCGTGGCCAACCTCACGCTGCACCGCAAGTCAGTTCCCTTTTACATATTTCCTGTGAACAGGAGATATGCGAGGACCCGCAGCTGTTCGTGGAGGGCTACAGCCGCTTCGACGTGCAGCAGGGCGAGCTGGGGGACTGCTGGCTGCTGGCCGCCGTGGCCAACCTCACGCTGCACCGCAAGTCAGTTCCCTTTTACATATTTCCTGTGAACAGGAGATATGCGAAGACCCGCAGCTGTTCGTGGAGGGCTACAGCCGCTTCGACGTGCAGCAGGGCGAGCTGGGGGACTGCTGGCTGCTGGCTGCCGTGGCCAACCTCACGCTGCACCGCAAGTCAGTTCCCTTTTACATATTTCCTATGAACAGGAGATATGCGAGGACCCGCAGCTGTTCGTGGAGGGCTACAGCCGCTTCGACGTGCAGCAGGGCGAGCTGGGGGACTGCTGGCTGGTGGCCGCCGTGGCCAACCTCACGCTGCACCGCAAGTCAGTTCCCTTTTACATATTTCCTGTGAACAGGAACCTCTTTTTCTTTCTTCAGAACTGGATGGTTACTACGCAAGCCGAAATCGAAAGTATGTATGAATGAAACTTCGGGTGTTTTGTTGCACCTTGCATGTGTTTTGTTTTGTCGGATGAAGGTATGCATTGTGCGGTTTACAACAAAGAGGTCAATCACGGAGTTATTTATAAAAGAGTACGCTATTTTACTGACCTTAGCTATAGATACCTACCGGAAAAATAAGGGAATGTGGAAAGGTCATTCACTTGTTTAAAACAGGAAATTCGGTAATTTATTTTATCAATGTGGTCATGTAACTATTAACATCTTTATATTACGTCATGGTTATAAAAATACATAGGTACCTTTACGCCTGTAATCCCAGAGTGGGGTAGACAGACCTAATAATTACCTACAACTTTAAAAACTTGTTGATAATTCAGTAACGTCACTAATACGTCGGTATTAGTGACAGGTTGCAAGCCCATCGCCTAACAGTACTACAAGCCATTATTCCCTTAGTCTCCTCTTACGAAATCCACGGGAAGGCAGGGCGTTACTATTCTAACCCGGCAACCACACAGGCCAAGTATAAGTATATTTAATTTAAAATAGAGTCTAAATACTCCCACCTCGTATGTTCACTGACTACAGGTGTCCAGAAATCCCCGATCCGAGAAAAGTTCGATCTCGGCATGCTCATAGTTACATCCGTCTGGATCCGGAGAGGAATCGACTACTATTGTTTATAGGGTTCGATCGTTATGAAGAATAACGATCGGCATTATTCGTTTTCCATGACACACAAGTGATAAAATTTTAGTTCACGCAGTTTCTGTAAACTTCGTTTTGTACTAATGTCTACCACATTCTAAATTTCTTATTTTCCTCAATCGCCCAAAGGTTAGCTGGAAGAGGTCCCTTAAAGGGGTAAGTTCGCCTTTGTACATTCAAATTCTGTAAATATTATATTTGATTTCTGTAAATACATAATAATATACCTATATAAAAATAAATATACCTACTGTCAGTTGCGAGTGCAAACGTGACAGCGATAGCCAGCCGAAATCTATTAAAAAGCTGAGAATGTTCTCGTAGTGGTACATAGTTTGTGCTGAAAAGACGCTTATTCGCAACAATACAAAAAAACTGAAAACCAACTGAAAAACATTGTTTGAGAGTAGCGTTATTAATAGTAACAAACAATTTTCAGATTATTCTTGCAGGTGGTGCCGGATGATCAGAGTTTCGACGAACAGTACGCTGGGGTCTTCCACTTCCGGTAAAGTATAAAAAACCCTTTCTAACTTATTCAATAAAACGACAACTAAAACAATTGCGAAACAAAACTTTGGACTTGCGATAGGTTACCATAAAATGTATGTTTCAATATTGTCAAAAAATAAAAATGGCGTGTACTATAACATCATTTTATAATTGACAAAGTACACGAATGCCAAGCAAATTAAACCATAAAAACCAACGTTATTCTATAAGTACCGTTCTTGCAGGTTCTGGCAGTACGGCCGCTGGGTGGACGTGGTGATCGACGACCGGCTGCCCACCTACCGCGGCAAGCTCGTGTTCCTGCACTCCAGCGAGACCAACGAGTTCTGGAGCGCTCTCCTAGAGAAGGCCTATGCTAAGTAAGTAAATTTTACCTGCCGCTTCGCATCTTTGGACAATTTCATGTATCTTCAAAATGAGCGAACTCCCGTACCCTTAGGGCTTAATTTTTTCAAAATCCCCTATTTTTATTTTTTATTTATAGGTAAAAAGTAGCTTTAAACCCCTAATATCTAACTCTGAAACTAATAAACATAAACTATATTCTGGACCGGTATGTCAGGTTCTCTCTTGGGAGCCTTGGGGCTCTATGCGGTAATATTTACGTCAAGTTCTGAGATACCAGAGTTAACAAACACAAGAACAAAGTTACTATGCTGATATTATGAATGTATTTGTTCAGGCTTCATGGCTCTTACGAAGCTCTGAAAGGAGGTTCAGCCTGCGAGGCCATGGAGGACTTTACTGGAGGTTTGGCGGAACTGTACCACATGACGGAACTGCCGCCGGACTTCCACAAGATCCTGCTCAAGGCGTACGAGCGGAACTCATTGCTGGGATGCAGCACTGAGGTGAGTGTCTTACAAGATCGCTATCGTATAGTTATGGTCATTATTGTAATCCAAATCATGTACCAGGAAATCAAGGTAATCAAAATTTCAGATTAAAATGTATAAGAGTTAATATATTTATAGATTTTAAATTACAATAAAATAAAAGCTTATAGGGTAAAGTCACCAGTGGTCAGCCAGAGTCCTGTAGTCGACCTTATATGAGTGCGAAGAGTGGGAAATTTATCTTTCGTACTCTTCCCACTCATACAAAGTATAGCAGAGGCCGACTACAGGTCTCTGGCGGATCATTGGTGACATTACCCTATATTGATAAAGTTTAATCTTCACAGACGGACCCTAAACGCGTCGAGGCGGAGACACCTCAAGGCCTGATCCGTGGTCACGCGTACTCCGTCACGCGCGTGAAGTACGTGGACATCGAGACGCCGGGCCGCAGCGGCAAGATCCCGCTGCTGCGCATGAGGAACCCCTGGGGCAACGAGGCCGAGTGGAACGGCGCCTGGAGCGATAAGTAATCACTCATCTCGCACTAACCTGTCACTATAAAATAACGCATGCATACACACACGTGGTCACGCATACTCCGTCACGCCGGTGAAGTACGTGGACATCGGGACGCCGGGCCGCAGCGGCAAGATCCCACAGCTCCGCGAAAGGAACTTCTGACGCATTATACGCAACTAACCAACCAACCATTAGAGGGGGGACACGAAAACTAATACAAGAATTGAAATAAAACCATATATACGGAATAAATATTTACCTACCAAGTTTGTTTTAATTCATAAATCTATTGTTTTCTCTTGCAGGTCGCCGGAGTGGCGGTGTATACCCAAAACGGAAAGAGAAGAGCTTGGTCTAACGTTTGATGAGGACGGTGAATTCTGGATGTCCTTCACTGACGTCTGCGAGCATTTCAATAAGTACGTTATGTTAGCTGAAGTCTTACTTATTCTGCCTTGCGTATTAATGTAATTATAGAGCTACAGGAAAAGTATTCTGGATGGTTAAGACTTTTTACCCATGGTTTCAAGTCTGCGAACATTAGAGCAGTATTAAATGACCTACTGATTGGCAAACAAAAGTGTAGAATTCAAAATTAAGTATCGCAATCGGTGGAATTCCAGAACTGACTATCAAGCTGTCCGCAGGGAGCTCAAATCTACTGATTGGTCCATTGTCACGGATGTCAAAGACGTTAATGTAGCTGCGGCAGTGCTTTCTGATACAGTAACATCGGCGATAAGTAGGAACACCATAAATGTTAAAGTAAGTCGCACGCAGTACATTTTTAAACCCTGGATTACACCAGGACTGCTAAGGTGCATGAGGCACAGGGACAGGCTCCATAGTCGATCGAGGGCGTCACCAAAGGACCTAACTTTACGAAAAATTTACACACGTTATCGTAACTTCTTTGATAATATCCTTTTTAATTTAAAATCAGAGTACGAAAAGAAACAAATAGCAGACAGAAATAATCCGAAAAAATTATGGAAATCAGTAAAGAAAATATGTGAAACCACCCCTAAACCCAATGATTCTATCGAATTGACAAAGTCACACAACTCGATCAGAGAGTCACTGAATAGCTGTAATCAATTCTTTTCTTCTATTGGTAAAACTCTAGCTGACAGCATCCTTACCAAAATATCTGAAACCGAATTTACTCTCGCTTCAAAATTTAAATCTCCCGTAACGCCTTTAAAATAATTTTTCTTGCAACCGACGGACATTTACGAGGTAGAAAAGCTCATTTTGCAATTAAAATCGGGTAGCGCCCCTGGGTCAGACGGCTGCAAACCTCTGCTTCTTAAGACCATAAGAAAAGAAATTCTCCAAACATTCACCTACGTTTGCAATCTCATTATGGAGAGTGGCTGCTTTCCTGACTGTTGGAAATTGGCCACAGTGTGTCCTATCTACAAAAACGGCCCAAAAAATTCCCTTAGCAATTATCGCCCAATTTCACTATTATCGGTATTCTCTAAAATTCTAGAGAAGATAGTGGATTATAAATTTTATTGAATCAAATGGTCTTCTATCAAAAAAACTGTTCGGGTTTAGATTAAATAAATCTACGGAAGATGCAGCAATTTGCCTCACAGACAAAATCTTTGAACATCTTGACAAGAGTGCTAAATGTCTGGGTATCTTCCTAGATCTGGCAAAGGCCTTTGATACTGTTTCGACTTGCATCCTTCTTAAGAAGTTAGAGGCCCTAGGCATAAGAGGAATAGCACTGGAATGGTTTAGTAGCTATTTGACAAATCGCCATCAGAGGACTAAAATTGACTGTCACCTGAGCACCCCACTTCCCATAGAATTCGGGGTCCCTCAAGGGAGTATTATCGGCCCAACACTGTTCTTGATATACCTAAATGACATCAATATGCTCGACATCCCCAACTCTGACATAATCTGTTACGCAGACGATACGGCTATTCTCTTTCACGGTGAAAGCTGGGATGATGCGTACCAAGCTGCTGAATGTGGTATCTCTCGGGTCGCCCATTGGCTCGACTACAATCTTCTCACGTTAAATGTCAATAAGACAAATTACATAGCATTCACCAAAACACCTGTAACGTCCCCTAATCTAAAGCTGCAAATCCACTCATGTGTAAGAATACCAGCATCCACACTCGGTAACCGCTTCAAAACCTGCTCTTGTATAGAAATTAAAAGATGCGAATCGACAAAATATTTGGGGCTCACCATTGACCAGCATCTCTCGTTCAGGGAACACATCTCTGCCCTCTCCAAAAGAGTAAGAAAACTCATTTACGTTTTTAAAAGATTGCGCGATTGTTCTCCTCCTGACGTACTTCACCTAGTTTACCGCGGCTTATGTGCCTCTATCATCCAATACTGTGCCGCCGTCTGGGGTGCAGCAGGGAAGGGCTCGCTGCTGCAGCTGGAGCGCGCCCAACGAGCCGTAATAAAGGTAATGCTCAAAAGGCCTTTCCGCTTCCCCACTGACACGCTGTATAAGGAGACGGGTCTGTTGCGAGTGAGGCAGCTGTTTATGTTAAGAGCAACCATTCGCACGCACCGCATCCTGGGAAGGAAACCTTGTCAAGCTAACCTGTTGAGCAAGCGCACGTACAGAGCTCCTTTGCCCGCATTCAGGTCGCCGTTCTTCAGACGCTCACCCGCATTTTCACACCCTTATGTTTATAATGCAATAAACAGAGCATGCGATATTAAAAACTTAACTGTAGGAAAGGTGAAAAGCGCTCTAACTTACGCTGAAACTGAGTATCTGCTAGAGGTTTCCTTTTAGGGGCTTCACTTTAACAAACGCACACACTCCCTCAGCTCCTTCACCCACATAATCAAATCACTCACAAACCGACACACACACACACACACACACACACACGCACGCGCGCACACACACACACACGCGCGCGCACGCACGCACACACACACACACACACACACACACACACACACACACACACACACACACACACACACACACACACACACACACACACACACACACACACACACACACACACACACACACACACACACACACACACACACACACACACACACACACACACACACACACACACACACACACACACACACACACACACACACACACACACACACACACACACACACACACACACACACACACACACACACACACACACACACACACACACACACACACACACACACACACACACACACACACACACACACACACACACACACACACACACACACACACACACACACACACACACACACACACACACACACACACACACACACACACACACACACACACACACACACACACACACACACACACACACACACACACACACACACACACACACACACACACACACACACACACACACACACACACACACACACACACACACACACACACACACACACACACACACACACACACACACACACACACACACACACACACACACACACACACACACACACACACACACACACACACACACACACACACACACACACACACACACACACACACACACACACACACACACACACACACACACACACACACACACACACACACACACACACACACACACACACACACACACACACACACACACACACACACACACACACACACACACACACACACACACACACACACACACACACACACACACACACACACACACACACACACACACACACACACACACACACACACACACACACACACACACACACACACACACACACACACACACACACACACACACACACACACACACACACACACACACACACACACACACACACACACACACACACACACACACACACACACACACACACACACACACACACACACACACACACACACACACACACACACACACACACACACACACACACACACACACACACACACACACACACACACACACACACACACACACACACACACACACACACACACACACACACACACACACACACACACACACACACACACACACACACACACACACACACACACACACACACACACACACACACACACACACACACACACACACACACACACACACACACACACACACACACACACACACACACACACACACACACACACACACACACACACACACACACACACACACACACACACACACACACACACACACACACACACACACACACACACACACACACACACACACACACACACACACACACACACACACACACACACACACACACACACACACACACACACACACACACACACACACACACACACACACACACACACACACACACACACACACACACACACACACACACACACACACACACACACACACACACACACACACACACACACACACACACACACACACACACACACACACACACACACACACACACACACACACACACACACACACACACACACACACACACACACACACACACACACACACACACACACACACACACACACACACACACACACACACACACACACACACACACACACACACACACACACACACACACACACACACAGTTCATTTTTGCATGGTTTACGGTATTTTTATTGTATTTTTTTTTTTAAAGCTATTAGTCCAATGTAAAATGTTTAACGCCTACATGATACGAGTAGCTTCACTCCTGGGATGCCCAAGATACAGGCTCGGCCTAGTTTGGGATCCGCTGTAATTTGGATTAAGGAACATGTATTCTTTTGGTAAATAAATTATTCTTATTCTTATTCTTATTCTTAAGTCCTGTACGGAATCCTCGGCGCGCGAGTCCAACCCGCACTTGGTTTTTTAAACTGTTTTATTAATGTTTGCAGAGTGGAGATCTGCAACTTGAACCCCGACTGCCTCGACCCGTCCGAGTGTCCCGAAGGATGCTCCAAGAAGTGGGAGATGTCCGTGTTCGAGGGGGAGTGGGTCAGAGGTCGGTGTTCATCACATCACCATCACTATCAATCTATCACTATGACTAGTGACTAGGTATTTATCTTATACTTTAACCTCCCGCCAAACAAGGCTGTGTGCTATCACCCACGCTGTTCCTTCTGCATATCAATGACATGCTGCAAGTCTGCGGCATTCACTGTTATGCGGATGATAGCACAGGCGATACCTTCTACACCGGCCGCGCCAATATTTCTCGGGACAACGTCGTCGTCGAGAGCCGAAACAAACTTGTGTCTGAAATTGAGACTTCTCTAAAAAAAGTTTCAGAATGGGGTCGACTTAATTTAGTCCGTTTTAACCCCACAAAGACTCAAGTTTGCGCGTTCACCGCTAAGAAGTTGGCGTTCGATGCATCACCTCGTTTTGAGAGCACTCCCCTCACTGCCTCAGCCAGTATCGGAATCCTCGGTGTCAACATTTCGAGTGATGTCCAGTTCCGCGGTCATTTAGAGGGTAAGGCCAAATTGGCCTCGAAGAAGCTCGGTGTGCTCAACAGATCGAGACAGTATTTCACTCCGGCCCACCGCCTGCAGCTGTACAAGGCGCAGGTACGGCCACATATGGAATACTGCTCTCATCTGTGGGCTGGGGCTCCCCAATACCAGCTTCTCCCTCTGGACCGCATCCAGCGGAGAGCCACTCGAATTGTCGGCTGCCAGCGTACTTCTGACCGGCTTGACTCCTTGGCGCTGCGTAGAGATGTAGCCTCACTCTGCATTCTCTATCGCTTGTACAACGGGGAGTGCTCCGAGGAGCTGTTCGGATTAATTCCTGCCGCATCCTTCCGCCTTCGTCCTACGCGACAGAAATTCCACCACCATCATTTAGATGTTTGGCAGTCCACAACGTTTCACACGGAATTTCCTGCCTCGCACAACTAAACTGTGGAATGGTCTGTCGCCTGCGGTATTTCCGGACCGTTACGACCTTCAAACCTTCAAGAAAAGAGCGTACTCTCATTTGAAAGGCCGGCAACGCACCTGTGACTCCTCTGGTGCTGCAGGTGTCTATGGGTGACGGTAATCGCTTTCCATCAGGCGATCCGTCTGCTCGTTCGCCTTCCTATACCATAAAAAAAAAACACCACTGTTTCGGTGTAGGGATAAGACAACCAGTGGAATGGGTTCACGAATGTTATAAATACATATTAAGGCGGGTACATATTATTAAGTACAGTAAAGATACAATCGACACCTTTCGACTCCGCCGTCGGATCAGCTCGATGGTACCATAATATTGCAACTATATAATTTTACGAACTTTCATTTCGCAAAGAGATACTTCCCACCGCATTATTTTACATTTTCATGTGGTCAAAAGTCTTACCCAACCTAACCTAACCTAACCTAACCAATCTTAATAAGCCCATGTAATCTTTGTATTTTTGCGAAAACGATATAGTTTGAGAAATGATATAGTTTGAGAAATGATGATTTGGTCAAAACGCAGTTTACCGGTGAAGAGGCATTCCACGTTAGTCCTGGGTTGACAACGTATGTATGTACTATTATTTTTAATATAGGTGGGTCGAGCTTGTGTGACGCTTTGACCTTTGCTGCTCTTTTGTGGCAGTTCTTTGTTTCGAACTCACCACAAAGGTTCGTTGCGTCCAGGAATTTCTATATGCTTTGGGCAGTGGGGTAGACAATATAGTCACCAGTGGTCAACCAGAGACCTTTGTCGACCTTATCTGAGTGCGAAGAGTGGGAAACATGTCTTTCGTATTCTTCCCACTAGCCTAGGGCCCACATCCCGCTTATCATCAGATGGACTGTGCGATTTTTGTGTTTTTACTTTTAACAGTTCCAAGGGTAAATTATTAAATTTAATTATATCCAAAGAACACATAAGGCGTTATGATTATTGAGATCGTCATCGCGAACCCATCACTTTCTTTAGCATTATTACGTGGCGTCTTGATTGGGGTCTTAGTTGGGTTCGATGAACATCGCTGGGGCCGAGGAGTTAGCTCTTAAAGTATGGGTCGCCATTACATCTGAGTTTTAGTTACAAGCTTTTACTTAACTTGGAGTGTTAGTTTGTTTGGGTCAAATCTTGCAAGTGAATTTTGAACCAGTTCCCGTCAATGGAATGGGTTGAAATTTGGAATACATGTGTAAACCCGATGACAATGTAATGTTATGGTACCATCGAGGTGATCCGACGATGGAGTCGAAAGATGTCGACGGGATCTTTAGTGTACTTTATATCTACCCGCTGTAGTTGTTGTTGCAGTTGAAGCTCGTCTTGATAAGCAGAGAATGTTTGAGCGAAAAAAAGTACCTAGGCGGTTTTAATATGCGGCTTTATTGTGTGTATTGTACAGGCGTGACGGCCGGTGGCTGCCGCAACTCCCTGGAGACGTTCTGGCGCAACCCGCAGTACACCGTGACGCTCACCGACGTCGACGAGGACGACGAGGAGAACAAGTGCACCGTGAGTACCAGCTCAGCTGTCTTGTTCTGCTCTTGCATCTCGGGCCTCGTGTAAAATGACATATAATTGCCCTGCATCATAATTCATAATCAGAGATGGGCAAAATTTATTCGAATGACGAGTAACGAATAAGAATAAACAAATTATTCGCGAATAACGAATGAAATTCTCGGATGATTATTCTTATTCGAATAAATTATTCGTCGAATAATTTATTTGCGAATAATTTATTCGTTGAATGTATTGCCAAAATAATTATTATGTACTGGAATACCTGCTCCATTTTTCAAGAAAATTAATAACTAAACCTAACTGAAAGGTGTTGTTTGTACATATCATGAGCTATTACTATCACTTAGGAAATGCGAATATGCCTCATCTTCGCTTAATTAAATCATTTAAAGAAAAAACCAAGACGCGATAGGTTTTGAAAAAATATTTTTCGTGAATTTATCCGAATAAAATAGCGAATAAATTATTCGTTATTTGAAAAGTAGTCGAATGATTCGTTCGCGGATAATTTATTCGCGAATAAATCATTCGCAAATAAATTATTCGACGAATAAATTATCCGCGAATAAAAATATTAGGAATTTTTTTTTATTCGAATAATCATTCGAATAAATAATTATTCGAATAATGCCCATCCCTGATCATAATGTAGGTCCCACGAACAGAACAGTTACTGTCGGTGGGCCTACTAACCAATAACTGTATTGGTAGGTTGTTCTGTTCGTGGGACAATAAAGACTACTTTGAAAAAAGTTTTTTTCTTAGGTAATCGTAGCGGTCATACAAAAGAACCGCCGCTCCCAAGGACTTGAGTACTTAATGATCGGATTCGAGATCTACGCGCTGCCGAGCCACGGGCATGTGCCCAAGCCGCTCGACATCAACTTTTTCAAGAAATACGCTCCTGTTGACAGATTGAAGCCTTTCACTAACCTGAGAGAAGTCAGCGCCAGGTTAGTCGCTAATTTAGAGCTTTTTTTTATGGCATAGAGAAGACAAACGAGCACACAGGCCAGTTGGTAAGTGGAAACTGTGATCCATAGACATTCGCATTCACAAGACTGCAAATGCGTTGCCAACCCTGAGGACTAAGATGGAATGCCTCTATGCTAGTCATTTCACCGGCTGTCTTATTCCCAAACCGGAACACAACAATGCGAACACTGATGTTTGGCGGTTGGTTAATGGATAAGATGGTGGTAGCGATCCGGACGGACCCTGCACAAGGTCCTACCACCCGCAAAATACTAGCTGACTAAATTGTAGTTGTAATGGGTAGGTATATAGACACGCAAACCACGGCGAAGCGTGTACCCGCCTTATGCTTTTGGTTAAAAATATTGTAGGACGCCGACTTCAGTTGGACTGCCCTATTACCTACCTACCATTTTAAAACATAAATTTTTTTGCTTTTTAGGGCGGATGTTTGTTTTTTTTAAG
This sequence comes from Acleris laterana, assembly GCA_963966035.1. Classification (NCBI taxonomy): domain Eukaryota; kingdom Metazoa; phylum Arthropoda; class Insecta; order Lepidoptera; family Tortricidae; genus Acleris; species Acleris laterana. The sequence continues at coordinate 4,654,812 of OZ014463.1, read as the reverse complement.
TTTATATTTTGGCCCCCGTGTGGTAGCCGGATTAGAATAGTGCCACTTCGTATCTTTCCGTGGATGTCGTAAAAGCTGACTAAGGTAATAAAGGCGTGTAGTACTGTTAGGCGATGGGCTTGCAACCTGTCACTAATACACCGGTAAACATCTTCGCTTAAGTGTGCAAAATGTGGTTACAGAATTATCAAAAAGTTTTTATAGTTGTTGGAAATTCTGTAGCTCTGCCTACCCCACTCTGGGAATAAAGGCGTGAGTTTATGTATACCCAATAGTTTGGTTCCAGGTTCAAGCTGCCGCCCGGCAGCTACGTTATCGTGCCGTCCACCTTCGACCCCGACAAGGAGGGAGAGTTTCTGGTGCGCGTGTTCTCCGAGAAGTCCAACAACATGGCGTGAGTTCACTTACAGCTAAATCATACAAAACCAGCGGTGGCAGCTACATGCATCATCGTCATAAATGAATTAAAGAGAACCACTTTTTTTTTTTGCCGGTTTGGGCAAATATTGGTGTGATGAGCACGAGTATTTGTTTCTGATTGCTTGTTATTTTTCTATGTAAGTATTTATATCGTTAACTAGTACCTAGTACAAGCCTGTTGTGTGGGATCCTCCGTGGTTGTTTTTCTTCTTTTTATTCTTCGTTGCCAGCTCAATGTTTTAAGGAGCATTTAAAATAGCGTGTACCCGAGATTAACATTTGCAATTTTTTGGTTTCAGTATAAACGATGAATACGGAATGGGAGACGACGATGACCGAGTCAGTATTTTATATTTAACTAGCTGTCCGTGCCCGGTGTCTCCCGGTGTATTTTTTTTCCATAAATACCTTGTCCCGATAATTCCGAACACAACAATTTTTTTTTATTCAAATCGGTCGAGCCATTCTCGAGTTATGGGGTGACCCCTTGGGAAACAGGGATACTTTATACATATGTATACAGTGTGTGACATCCATAAGAACATAGGTACATTTTAAGTGCTGTTTTATCGAAAAATATGAGAATTACATTAAATTTTCTAATGGAGAGTTATTTATTTTTTTAATTTTCTCGTGTAGCAGTAGCAATGGAATGCAAATAGGCAGTTTCTTAGTCAATATTTTTGGCGGTCTTGTCAAAGGGGTTAACGAATTGTAGGTAATTGACAAGGTGTCTGGGTGTCACTAAGAGTGAAATTTGAAAGCAATCGAATGTTAGTATCAGTGGTTAGGTTTTTTACCGATACCAACATGGCGTGCCGAATTGAAATGAAAAAAAAAGTTATTTCTAGCTACAAATACAAAACGTTCACTAGGGCTTATACAGCTCTTAAAATATATGTTCTTATGGAAGTCACACACTGTATACAATAAGTATAATATATGTATAGACTAGGGCACGCCTTATTTCGATATCTATATCCGAAGTGGCCATACTTGTAGAATTAGTTTTTCACCTCAGCAGCTCAAACAAGCAGGTTTTGCTGCTTAAAAACAGTGAGCAAAATTCAATTTTGCTGCGAGCGAGAGGCAAAGTAGCTTTTTAATTAATTTTTTTAAATGCCGTGAGCAGTCCTGGGGCTACTCACAACATTCGAAAAAATTGAACTTCACTTTGTTCTGTCACTTTCACTTCGATAGGAAAAAAGCGAGAGATAGAAACAACTTGATTCGAAGTTCGATTTTCAAATTCCACACATAGTAGGCCCAAAAAGAAACGCACGTTCGGATGCACACATAACCAACCATAGCCATAGACAAGGCCTAGTTAGGTTTTTTTTAAAGCCACAGACTACATAAAGCTGTATAAAGTTGTGTCTTGCACTACGGCATTATCAAGTTGAGTGACAGGTTTTATCTGTTTCATGTTTATTTTTTCCACTTTTTATTTTATTAGTATTTTGCAAAAATGCTTGTGATTGATGAATATGCGATCGTGTCGTTATTTAGTCGTGTATTCACCAAATGGTCACAACGGAAGACCTAGGTTGGCCCTACCAGCTTCACGCTGTGTTGTTCTCGCTGCTGAGGTGAAAAGTTGTATGTCTCACACGAGACCAAAGTTTTTTACGTCTCGTATCTTTGAATCCCTCGCTACGCTCAGGATTCTAATCTAGAATCACTCGCTACGCTCGTGATTCAATAATAGAATCCTTCGCTTACTCGGGATTCAAAATCATCACTCGCAGCAAAAACCAACTTTGCTCTCTTGTTGAACAAATAACTATTCCGATACTCCCTATATTTCAACCCCCTTATTTCCAAAAATCCCTTCTTGGTACACCTCTAGTCGTATCCCAGGAATATTCCCTCTAAAAAGTCCCTAGGTCGAGCGGTTTCAGCTGTGCGTTTATCGATCAGTCAGCTAGACAGTTTCTTCTTTTATACATATATAGATTATTTTTACCCTACTGCGGCAAAGCCCAAAAAGAGGGTTATGTGTTTGACCTGTATATATATCCGACTCTATGTTCTCTCGTAACTACTAAACCGCTAAACCGATTTTAATAAATTATACGTGGCCCAATTGTCTGCTCCGATATATTTGAGGCGACTGTACAAGTGCTTTCAAAGTAAGGAATGTAATTTAATCGGTTATTAACCGGTTTTGTATGGAAATAACCGGTTAAAACCAGTTGTAACCGGTAATTTGCATTCCCCACTTCAAAGGTGACTCTGACTTAGCAAAAAACTGAATTGACCTACATACTTATAATCTTATTTGGATTATTCTTTCCCCTAGGAGAAGGAGATAACGCCCAACCCCAAACCATCTGACCCAATCTACGAGTTCTTCAGACGCCTTGCCTCGAACATCGAGTACACCATGCGGGAAGGTAGGTCGACAGTTCTGCCCTCCTAAGGAGAAAAGGTACAATTGCAAGTAACTCATAGAAGCATATTAAATTCTCAAAGGTGTCGAATAAGGTTGGAAGTGTAATACAATTCATATAGTAGATGAGCCTTTTTTCCGTAAGAGGACAGACTTATTAGCTGTAATACTCCGTTTCTGACCCAGTGGACCGTTACTCCATACAACATACTCGTACCTATAGTAGGTACTTTTAGGCTGTTGTTGTTACTTACGTCCTTCTTTACTTCCCCCACATGCTATGCGCCAAAATGTGTCTATTCACGCGCACTTAAAGCACATAACTATTTGATTGTCCGTCGCATGTCATCGTTAACTTCGTTTTAAAGCGAGAGTTGGCAACTAAATAATAAATTGATTGGTAAAGCAATGTGACATTACAGATCCTAAGCAATAACGCAGTAACTAAGATAAACGTCCTGTAGTATCAGCTTTATTATTAACGATTTAGAAATGAATCTGCTTTGCTGATTGAATTTAAGATACTGCTTATTGGCTTAGGAGGGCAGAGTTATAGACGTACTTACGCTCCGTGCAAATGTTGACACTCAACTGATATTTGTATCCCCGGAGATACTCCGGCCGGTAGGTAATTAATTATAACGGTTGGCAGCGGTGAGTGACGCATCTGTTACGAAGTAACTAGTATATATTATAATCTGTGGCGTATCTTTAGAGGACCTACCTACGGCCAACCGCCGCTGTCACAAAATAAACATTAAACGGGTTGATCAATCCAAATGGAATTCGGAAACTATAGGAGTTGAAGAGAGGCCCTGTAACTTTAAAAACTCTGTATTTCACCTAACTGTACTGTAATATTGTAAAATTATATTCGCTACGGGAATTGTAATAGTGAAAACAATTGAAAGTAACAGGAGCAGTGGCTGTGTAAACGTTATACCAGTTCTAACTGTTAATTGAATAAGAGCTATTATAACGTGTTTACGTATCGTATACATGTTTGTCAATGATATAGAAGCAAAATGGTCTAAAACCGTGATACAGTTTTTACTAGTACGGGGAACAGAGGGCGCTTACTCACTGTATTAAACTACCCACTTGCTACAAGAAATTTTGTACCTATTTTGTAAGCAATTATAACCTATATGAAGGCTTAATAAAGTTTTTTTTTAATGTTCAAACGGTTTTTTTTACAGTTATGGCAGCAGTGAGAGCTATATTCAATTCGATGACTTCGTAATCTGCTACGTGCGACTCAAAACTATGATCAATAAGTAATTTATCATAAAAATATTAATTTAAAATACATTGCCCTCCTTAGACACAGACTTGGTGTTTCCTCCCCTCCACATAAAAGAGTGTTTGAGATTTAAATGTTTTCTACAAAAATAATCACAGTAGTCTCTACAATCACTTTTTGGAAAAACAGCGAAAACTGTCACTATAGTCCGTTTCACGAGATTTGACCCAAATGGGGTGAATGAAAGTAATTGTTGTGTGTGTGTGTGTGTGTGTGTAATTCACACACAAATATTCCTTCATTAAATCAAACTATTCATTCCTGCTCTGGTGGAACGACTTCTACGTTTTTTTCTGTTTAGTTCTGCCGCAATAACACGTTTTTAACCGTCGTTTCCCCCTTATTTAGACTTTTTTTTTTCAGAATCCTTCAAGGAAAGATCTTCCGGCGGCAAGTACACTACGTTCTCCCTTGACAATTAGCTGAACCGCGCCGTCTATTCATAGGAAAATATGCCTTATATGCTTTTTTTTGGTGTATAACTTAAGGACCTAAATTAAACTCTAAAGAATAAAAAGTCTTGTTGGATCATAGTCTTCATAGTATTAGCACAGTCTATAAACCAATACAGTCGTTCGACGAAGCCGTCTAGACAGGGCAATCGTGCGGGGTGTGAGGGGCGAGGGGCGGGTAGGGCGAGCCCGAGCTGCATACGTCGCCATTGTTAGTAGCTCGGGACATATCTTTCAGGGCTACTGCGTGTCGTGTGTTGTATTTTGATGTGTTTAGAATAAAAAATGGTGCATACGACATGTGCTGTGCGAGAATGCAATTCATCATCTCGCACAAATAAAGATCTGCGATATTATCAATTTCCACACTCAGAAGAAAGGTAAATATATTATTTTATAGTGCTTAATTTACAACATTTTTGTCATGTCATGCCAACGTAAACAAAATGGCGGATGTAAAAGCGTGACGCCTGCCAGCAAAAATTTAAACTTTTCTCAAACAAAAAAATTACATCCATTTTCAAATTTAAAATGGCGGACATGACTTTTATAAAATAATAATGGGGGTGCTGATTACGAAAAAGATATCCATGTTGAAATCAAAGATGGCGGACGTAATTTTTTCTTAAAAATCTATATGGGTGTCATCTTCGAGGTTCCTCGGGGTGCCGATTACGAAAATGACATTATTTTTGGAATCCAAGATGGCGGACGTTTTTTTTTTAAATATAATGATATGGGTGTCATTTTCGAGGTTCCTCGGGGTGCTGATTACCAAAATTACATCCATATTGAAATCCAAGATGGTGAATATAATTTATTTAAACAAAATTGTATGGGTGTTTGAATCTAAAATCATACCTAAGTTATTTATGGCGGAACAAAGAAACGTACATACATACTTTAAACCTAAAACCATTACCCTCTTTTTTTGGGCAGTTGTGTAGTTTGTGACAACCCTAGGTAATTACTGTGGCCTTGTGCGGCGTCGGCATTTACGCAAACATCAAAGGCGTCGGCCCACTGTTAGTTACTCTTTACACTGTGGTATTAGAATACAAAATGTTGTTGTGAACGAAAAGAAACGCACATACAAAACCCAACTGGAGTTAAACTAGGAGTGCCCCAGGGCTCTATTTTAGGTCCTTTCTTATTTTTTGCTTTATTTATAAGTTTCATGTAATGCTAAGAAAATAAATGACTGTTGTGTTGGTTCGCGTTTATTTTTAGGTATAGTTTCCCGTTGAAAAGAACAGACTGCAGAGCTCTGTTCGAAGCTTACCTATGTGGAACATCCCTGCATAACCATTTATTAAGCTCTTTTCGGAATCACTTATGGTCTATAAGGCTGAAATGTGAAAGAACAGTTTGATAGTAACAAAACCAGAAGAAGGAAATTATTATAAGTATTATAACCAATCAGTGTATATGTATATCCATATATTACGCTACTGGCCTAGCCAGTAACATAAATTTAATGGCCATGTTTTATACTAGGTATCCATCATAGAAATGTTTGTGCTGCACACGTTGTTTCCATATTAGGGCTTGTTTATGGCATCGGGCGTTTTACAATCATTTTATCGCACCAAAGCAGCAGTGTTCACATTCTTCTGTTCCGGTCCTGAAATTGCAATGTCTATGGGTCTCAAATTCAACTCACCATCAACATTGTTCTTTTTCTCGCTTGCCCTCTCCATGACTTAAGAATAAAGCTGGGTACAGATTATGCGCGCCAGCCGCGCGAGCCAGTGTTCGCGTGAACATTGGCACGCGCGGCAAATGTTCGATGGAATTTAGGTAGACCACGGCGGCTGCGCGAGGCAAGCGATCCAGCTCGATCAGCGCGTGAAAAAATATATTTAAATCGCACAACCGTCCAAAGTAAACTGTGGGCTCAAAAGCTAACAGCGCTCGGATCGTAGCGCGGCATGATCGAACTGCCCGCGTCCGCGACCCCGTCTACAAGGCGCGCGGCCGACGCGCGATCTAATGTTCGAGTAATTGCCGCGCATAATCTGTACGTGGCTTAACCTTTTCCACGCCACTGACGGATATATCCGCACCACTGGTTCAACGCCAACGACGGATATTTCCGTCATGGTTGACAGCGCAAATTAAACCTGAGTGGCTATGAGGTAAAGTTGACATTAGCTTTGGTGTTTAGCTGTCATTGGCGTGTGAGCGACGACTTTGTTTTTGACATAGCGTTGAAAAGGTTAAGGCTTTTTAGTGTTCTCAAAGAAAATCCTCTACTACTGTATAGAGGCTCTATATCATGTCTGATATCAAGCCTGTTTAGATAATAAAAGCATAATGAAGTTCATTTCAATGGGTTTGTAATTGCCAATAAAACTGATTTTTAGTGAACTTATCTCCTTTGAAATCATAGTTTTAAAGAGTGACCCAGCAGACGTCACCATGGCAACGAGCTGCAACAAAAAGTTGATACCAAAAAAATAATGGCCAAGCGTGAGTTGGGCTCGCGCTGATTCGATTCGAAATTGGAATATAATAGTGCATACTGTGCGTCGGTACGGAACCCTCAGTGCGCTAGTCTGACCCGCACTTGACCGGATTCTTCTTGTCGTTTAGAAAATAATTAATAAAATAACCATTAATGAATAAAAAACATACTTTATTCAGATCTGAAGTATTACATTCGAAAATAAAAAATGATAAATAAAACATTACGAACAATAAAATGCATTGAAAATGTCATATGAGTGCAACAATTATATGAATCGAAATTAATGAGGCTGATCGCACAGCTAAAGAAAAATACACCTCTCTCTGGAATGGATCTCGGTGGATAGAAAAATACTGATCGTACATTTTTATATTATACCGTAGATAGTAAACTATATTTATTATGGTGGACGGAACAAGATCATTCATGAACCCCCGACACAAAACGAGGGGTGTTACAACTTATTATAAGCTAAACGGTGTATCAGTATATCTGTCTGTTTGTATCATTTTAGCACCCAAACGGATAGACCGTTCTGGAAGAAAATAAGTCTGATTTTATCGGAATTTAATTAAATTATTCAAGTTGCGATGCTTGTTTAATCCATCCATAATATAAATCTCTTTGTAACTATTGATTATAAATACTTTATTACTTTGTTATTATACATTTTTAATATATTAAGTTAGGGATAATATACTAATAACAACAAAAATCGGTTCTATTTCATATGCTCTGACTATAAATTGAAAATTAGTAGATACTATTTTATTTAATAATAAACTCAAAATAAGGAAGCCCTTGCAGGAATTACGTAATTTTACATAATAAATGTCAAAATTATAATAAGTCAATAATATAATAGTAATTCTTACCCTTGTTCAAGGTATTCATAGAGTAGTTTTATTTATTTAAATAATGATGTTATTCTTTAAGTATTACAATAAAAGTGAAGAATACACTGAAATACATCAAAATTTTGTGACATATAATATCACCAATTAAAGCTTAAATAATCGTATTTTTTACAAATATATTGTATAAGCTGAGGTAATGGAAGAAATATCTGTACATTTAAAATTGTCGTACCGTAAAGAGTAAAAAGTCAAATTGTTACAGATTTAAAAAAGGCATTATATTATATATATTATGTAGTATTGACACTTATTATAATGATGTTGAGAAACATTGGTTTCTTTAGCTTATCTATCCATGTGACTTTTTATTCTTTAAGGTTTCAATTAGGTCCTTAAGTCACGTTATTAAGGCATATTTTCCTACGAGTAGACTGTGCGATTCAGCCAATCGTCAAGGGAGAACGTAGCGTATTCGCCGCCGGAAGATCTTCCCTTGAAGGTTTCTGAAAAATTAAAAACAACATTAACTTATGCCAAAATGGGGGGATTCGACGGTTAAAAAGCGTGTTAGTGCGATAGAACTAAACAGAAAAACAGTATAAGTCGTTTCACAAGAACAGGAACGAATGGTTTGAATGAGTGAACGATTTGATCGAGTGAAGGAAATATTTGTGTGTGAATTAAACACACACAACAATTACTTTCGTTCATCCCTTTTGTGCCAATCTTCGTGAAACTGACTATAATGACAGTTTTCGCTGTAATAGTTCCAAAAGTGATTGTAGAGTCTGCAGACAGTTCATTTTTGGTAGAAAAATCCTTTTTCATATTTTAATTAAATTAACAGTTGAATAGTATTTCTTTCATAATTACTGTTGCAGACACTACTTAAGTTTCAAAAAGCTCCAAGGATTTTTTATCTAGTTAAATTATGAAACATTAAAAATTTTCTTTTTGTTTAGAATCTCAAAAAAAAACAAAAAAAGGACGGCGTTATGTAGAAACGCGCCAACCAAAATACCAGCCAAACTTTTTTCACATTTACGATTTAAAAAAACTACTATTGTATTTGACTGGATGTTTGACACTGCATAAAACCATCCAAGTATCCTTGCAGCTTTCATAGTCGTGTATACATGGTACATGGCTCTCGGTATACTTGTGATTTCCTCTTGGTGGGGTTCCGTAGCTGTTCAGGGGTTCCCTTGCAACTCCCGCTCGAGGTTTTCAAGCGGTTCGTTGTTTGCTGTTCGTTTATTGTACATTATTAGATAAATATATACATTTATTAAGAAATACTAACACAAATTAACAACACAACACTAAAAAAAATGCAGAAGACTTTCAAACTAAGATTTTCTATTCTACTGAACCAAAATACTGTTTTTAATGCTAAGGAAAATTCGTTACGTTAAAATATTCCTAATCAAAATGACCGACATATTATTACATATTGATGTAGTATCTCATAATAATTTAACCATTGCAGGAAAAAGGAACTAATCAATAAACAAGCGACTTCGTCCGCGTAGGGACGGTAATCAGAGACGAGGTAATCAAATCAGGGATGGTTTAAAATTTAAAAGGTGATAAAATCGGATAGAATGTGATGTGAATAGTGTTGCCAGGTCTAATCTAGTATAAATAGTGCTAAAAAACATCATGACTTGGGTTTTCAATTCGGGACAGTAGAAAAAAATTACTTTATTATTTGGTCATATTCGACCATTTTGATTCTCGGTTAAGGCAGACGAATTTCCAAATATCCATAAAGGCTTAATATTGATTTCAAAAATAAAAGTAGAATTTGCTATTTCCAATTTCTAAGGTAGCTATCGTCGAAGCGGCGTGGTTTTTTCCGCGATGTACTATTTTTTCTTCTTGCAATATTTTTTCCGCTTGCATACTTCACATACTTCTAAGCGAATAATCCTTGTGGGTTTCCGCTACATATATTAAACCCTGCCACACGTACCTATATAACAACACAGTTATCAACTTTACAGCCAGTCAACATTTCAGTTTACTGTCCGTGTATGGTCAGGCCCTCGTACGGAGAAAAGGCACAAATGCAATTAATTCATAGAAGCATATTAAACTCTCAACGGTTATGATAAGGTTGGAATTTCAATATAATTCATATAGCAGATGTGCTTTTTTCCGTAGTAGCGTTCTGACTAAATTGCTAGTGAATCGAATTTACCAGTAAGTTCTATGAGCAAGTGAACAGAATTCCTTAAAAGTTCATGTGGAGTTACGGGTCGACCACCGACGCTTAAGATACGATGACGTTGCGTTAACACAAGAATAGTTCATAGTATAGTAATGACATGGCGTCAATTTCGACAGACCGTAATTTACGCATCGTTAAGCTCTTATGTGGCCGCTTCCTTACTGTGAAAATATAGTAAAACGCCCGCGATTCCGTCTGTGTAGAAGTGGATTATCGCTATTCCCCGGGAACTATTTATTTTACCGGGTACAAAACTATCCCATGTCCTTCCTCAGGACATAAGCTATCTCCATACCAAATTTCATTGAAATCGGTTCAGCGGTTGTATCGTGAAAGCGTAATAAACAGACAGACAATCAGAGTTACTTTCACATTTATTCCAATTCCAATAAAATTATATCGTTAATTTCATTCACTTCTACCTAAAATGCTAAATAAAATTATTGTGGTAGTATTCCCAAGTGTTCATAAATTCTTGGCAGATTTTTATACATTTCACTTCAAATAGGTAGGTACGTACAAATACTGAAGAGATCCACGTGGGAATAAGTGCTAACGCAACCATTTGGAAACAAAATTCTGTGTCTGTGATATTACCGAAGTCGGAAAGAATATTTGAGACGAAATCCAAGAAAGAGAAAACTGAGAAAAGCAGCAACGGGTTGTGCAACGTTATGCTTTCAAAAGAAACTCAAGTAAAAGACACAAATGTTGAAACCATGTTGAAGTTACCGCCGTTTTACAATGGTAGTCAAATGCGTATGCCTACGGGAGAGCAACTGTTTTGGGTTCGTAGTATTTGAGAAGTACCTACATGTTTTATGTAACGTTCAGTAAAGCCGGCTCAAACGGTCCGATTCAACTTGGATTAGATGCAGGCGTCTGAGTGCGCTCGGATTACGTGTTTACAAAAAAACACCAAGAAAAAACCGGTCCCATAGTTAATTTGTTTTGCAGCTTGATGAAACCCGTTCCTCATCCTTCGGGTCGGCGACATATCAGGACTTCCAGGAGATCAGATCTCGTTGCGTCTCTGAGGGGAGACTGTTTGAGGACCCGGAGTTCCCCGCTACAGACCGCAGTCTGAACTGCAAGAGATTGATTCGGCCCATCACTTGGTTGAGACCTGGCGTAAGTATAATCACAATTTACCAATCACCATCGTCATTATCGTTTCAGCCGAACGTCCACTACTCCTGTAGCCCCCCCCCCTGCACTGCACTCCTTCGTCGCGTGGCACCGTGTTAAGCAGAATCCTGAGAACTGTTTTTCATTTGGTTCTTTATCTTTTGTTTGTTTTTGTTGACACGGGATCAATTTCTTTTGTACGTTTCTTGAGCGAGAAAATAATCGATAGCGAAACGCTTTCTCGTCGGAGGTGGGACAAGTGCCTACAGTGTTAACAGCATGCATTTTAAATTTATGTATTTAAATATTATTTTCTCAGCTGACAATGCGAGTTTGAATTTTTTAAATTGAATATTCGATACGCTAGGTAAGTATATTGTTTTTTATTCACTAGAACAATCGAATCAAATCAATTAAATTCGTTTATTTCATTTCGATTGACACTTCCTACATTACGATTACGTTTGCTGGTAATGAAAACGGAATACGAGTAATAACGGAAAAATTCCCACTCGTTTCCTTAAACGAAGAACTTGACCACAACTTCATTTTTAGCATAGGTACAAAATAATTGTAGGATCATTATTATTTTTACGTAACACCTGGCCATAATGTGAGTTTTATCGCACGCTGCGCGCACGGTAAAACTCGCATTGTGGCCAGGTGAAGACGTAAAATTGTGTACTCATCACGGGCAGTAAAAAAGAAAGCCCTCTATCGCATATTTACAACCCTCGCCTACGGCTCGGGTCTCAAATACCTGCGATTTCGGGCTTTCTTTCTTTTACAGCCCTTGTTAAGTAATGTACTATTTCATCACACTTGCTCGTAAATAGTGTCCTAACATGCTAGAAAAATCGACCGTAAATCCAAAATAATACCCGCGGGCCTTTTTTTACCATTACGCTTCTAACGTGCGTAATAGCTTTTTTTTTAAATATTATACGTGGACTCAAACTATCACAATACGTCAGGACCCCAATTCTTGTGCCATTCGATATGAAGTTTCATTCGAGATGAAATGTCAGTTGCATACAATTTCCTAAAAATCTCGCATATAAACTATTGATCTCGACTGTCACTAGAATCGGACTCCGAACCCGTTTGACATTATCTGTGGTAAGTCACAGACAATGATGTAGTCTGCCGAGACATATCCTATAATCTGTGGTCTGCCGCTAATAAGTTAAAAATATGATCTTTTGTCTGATTTTATTTCATTTCCTCGCAATTGTGATGAAAAACATTGTATGTTACACGGGTGGTAAAATAAATACAAATCTCGAGTCATTAAAGCCCTCATCAGCCTTCGGCTTCGGGCTTCTAACAGACTCTCGTTTGTAATTCTTTCTTTACCACCCTTAATACACAATGTACTATTACATTTTTCTTGTGAACAGGAGATATGCGAGAACCCGCGGCTTTACGTGGAGGACTACAGCCGCTTCGACGTGCAGCAGGGCGAGCTGGGGGACTGCTGGCTGCTGGCCGCCGTGGCCAACCTCACGCTGCACCGCAAGTCAGTTCCCTTTTACATATTTCCTGTGAACAGGAGATATGCGAGGACCCGCAGCTGTTCGTGGAGGGCTACAGCCGCTTCGACGTGCAGCAGGGCGAGCTGGGGGACTGCTGGCTGCTGGCCGCCGTGGCCAACCTCACGCTTCACCGCAAGTCAGTTCCCTTTTACATATTTCCTGTGAACAGGAGATATGCGAGGACCCGCAGCTGTTCGTGGAGGGCTACAGCCGCTTCGACGTGCAGCAGGGCGAGCTGGGGGACTGCTGGCTGCTGGCCGCCGTGGCCAACCTCACGCTGCACCGCAAGTCAGTTCCCTTTTACATATTTCCTGTGAACAGGAGATATGCGAGGACCCGCAGCTGTTCGTGGAGGGCTACAGCCGCTTCGACGTGCAGCAGGGCGAGCTGGGGGACTGCTGGCTGCTGGCCGCCGTGGCCAACCTCACGCTGCACCGCAAGTCAGTTCCCTTTTACATATTTCCTGTGAACAGGAGATATGCGAAGACCCGCAGCTGTTCGTGGAGGGCTACAGCCGCTTCGACGTGCAGCAGGGCGAGCTGGGGGACTGCTGGCTGCTGGCTGCCGTGGCCAACCTCACGCTGCACCGCAAGTCAGTTCCCTTTTACATATTTCCTATGAACAGGAGATATGCGAGGACCCGCAGCTGTTCGTGGAGGGCTACAGCCGCTTCGACGTGCAGCAGGGCGAGCTGGGGGACTGCTGGCTGGTGGCCGCCGTGGCCAACCTCACGCTGCACCGCAAGTCAGTTCCCTTTTACATATTTCCTGTGAACAGGAACCTCTTTTTCTTTCTTCAGAACTGGATGGTTACTACGCAAGCCGAAATCGAAAGTATGTATGAATGAAACTTCGGGTGTTTTGTTGCACCTTGCATGTGTTTTGTTTTGTCGGATGAAGGTATGCATTGTGCGGTTTACAACAAAGAGGTCAATCACGGAGTTATTTATAAAAGAGTACGCTATTTTACTGACCTTAGCTATAGATACCTACCGGAAAAATAAGGGAATGTGGAAAGGTCATTCACTTGTTTAAAACAGGAAATTCGGTAATTTATTTTATCAATGTGGTCATGTAACTATTAACATCTTTATATTACGTCATGGTTATAAAAATACATAGGTACCTTTACGCCTGTAATCCCAGAGTGGGGTAGACAGACCTAATAATTACCTACAACTTTAAAAACTTGTTGATAATTCAGTAACGTCACTAATACGTCGGTATTAGTGACAGGTTGCAAGCCCATCGCCTAACAGTACTACAAGCCATTATTCCCTTAGTCTCCTCTTACGAAATCCACGGGAAGGCAGGGCGTTACTATTCTAACCCGGCAACCACACAGGCCAAGTATAAGTATATTTAATTTAAAATAGAGTCTAAATACTCCCACCTCGTATGTTCACTGACTACAGGTGTCCAGAAATCCCCGATCCGAGAAAAGTTCGATCTCGGCATGCTCATAGTTACATCCGTCTGGATCCGGAGAGGAATCGACTACTATTGTTTATAGGGTTCGATCGTTATGAAGAATAACGATCGGCATTATTCGTTTTCCATGACACACAAGTGATAAAATTTTAGTTCACGCAGTTTCTGTAAACTTCGTTTTGTACTAATGTCTACCACATTCTAAATTTCTTATTTTCCTCAATCGCCCAAAGGTTAGCTGGAAGAGGTCCCTTAAAGGGGTAAGTTCGCCTTTGTACATTCAAATTCTGTAAATATTATATTTGATTTCTGTAAATACATAATAATATACCTATATAAAAATAAATATACCTACTGTCAGTTGCGAGTGCAAACGTGACAGCGATAGCCAGCCGAAATCTATTAAAAAGCTGAGAATGTTCTCGTAGTGGTACATAGTTTGTGCTGAAAAGACGCTTATTCGCAACAATACAAAAAAACTGAAAACCAACTGAAAAACATTGTTTGAGAGTAGCGTTATTAATAGTAACAAACAATTTTCAGATTATTCTTGCAGGTGGTGCCGGATGATCAGAGTTTCGACGAACAGTACGCTGGGGTCTTCCACTTCCGGTAAAGTATAAAAAACCCTTTCTAACTTATTCAATAAAACGACAACTAAAACAATTGCGAAACAAAACTTTGGACTTGCGATAGGTTACCATAAAATGTATGTTTCAATATTGTCAAAAAATAAAAATGGCGTGTACTATAACATCATTTTATAATTGACAAAGTACACGAATGCCAAGCAAATTAAACCATAAAAACCAACGTTATTCTATAAGTACCGTTCTTGCAGGTTCTGGCAGTACGGCCGCTGGGTGGACGTGGTGATCGACGACCGGCTGCCCACCTACCGCGGCAAGCTCGTGTTCCTGCACTCCAGCGAGACCAACGAGTTCTGGAGCGCTCTCCTAGAGAAGGCCTATGCTAAGTAAGTAAATTTTACCTGCCGCTTCGCATCTTTGGACAATTTCATGTATCTTCAAAATGAGCGAACTCCCGTACCCTTAGGGCTTAATTTTTTCAAAATCCCCTATTTTTATTTTTTATTTATAGGTAAAAAGTAGCTTTAAACCCCTAATATCTAACTCTGAAACTAATAAACATAAACTATATTCTGGACCGGTATGTCAGGTTCTCTCTTGGGAGCCTTGGGGCTCTATGCGGTAATATTTACGTCAAGTTCTGAGATACCAGAGTTAACAAACACAAGAACAAAGTTACTATGCTGATATTATGAATGTATTTGTTCAGGCTTCATGGCTCTTACGAAGCTCTGAAAGGAGGTTCAGCCTGCGAGGCCATGGAGGACTTTACTGGAGGTTTGGCGGAACTGTACCACATGACGGAACTGCCGCCGGACTTCCACAAGATCCTGCTCAAGGCGTACAGCACTGAGGTGAGTGTCTTACAAGATCGCTATCGTATAGTTATGGTCATTATTGTAATCCAAATCATGTACCAGGAAATCAAGGTAATCAAAATTTCAGATTAAAATGTATAAGAGTTAATATATTTATAGATTTTAAATTACAATAAAATAAAAGCTTATAGGGTAAAGTCACCAGTGGTCAGCCAGAGTCCTGTAGTCGACCTTATATGAGTGCGAAGAGTGGGAAATTTATCTTTCGTACTCTTCCCACTCATACAAAGTATAGCAGAGGCCGACTACAGGTCTCTGGCGGATCATTGGTGACATTACCCTATATTGATAAAGTTTAATCTTCACAGACGGACCCTAAACGCGTCGAGGCGGAGACACCTCAAGGCCTGATCCGTGGTCACGCGTACTCCGTCACGCGCGTGAAGTACGTGGACATCGAGACGCCGGGCCGCAGCGGCAAGATCCCGCTGCTGCGCATGAGGAACCCCTGGGGCAACGAGGCCGAGTGGAACGGCGCCTGGAGCGATAAGTAATCACTCATCTCGCACTAACCTGTCACTATAAAATAACGCATGCATACACACACGTGGTCACGCATACTCCGTCACGCCGGTGAAGTCTCCGTCACGCCGGTGAAGTACGTGGACATCGGGACGCCGGGCCGCAGCGGCAAGATCCCACAGCTCCGCGAAAGGAACTTCTGACGCATTATACGCAACTAACCAACCAACCATTAGAGGGGGGACACGAAAACTAATACAAGAATTGAAATAAAACCATATATACGGAATAAATATTTACCTACCAAGTTTGTTTTAATTCATAAATCTATTGTTTTCTCTTGCAGGTCGCCGGAGTGGCGGTGTATACCCAAAACGGAAAGAGAAGAGCTTGGTCTAACGTTTGATGAGGACGGTGAATTCTGGATGTCCTTCACTGACGTCTGCGAGCATTTCAATAAGTACGTTATGTTAGCTGAAGTCTTACTTATTCTGCCTTGCGTATTAATGTAATTATAGAGCTACAGGAAAAGTATTCTGGATGGTTAAGACTTTTTACCCATGGTTTCAAGTCTGCGAACATTAGAGCAGTATTAAATGACCTACTGATTGGCAAACAAAAGTGTAGAATTCAAAATTAAGTATCGCAATCGGTGGAATTCCAGAACTGACTATCAAGCTGTCCGCAGGGAGCTCAAATCTACTGATTGGTCCATTGTCACGGATGTCAAAGACGTTAATGTAGCTGCGGCAGTGCTTTCTGATACAGTAACATCGGCGATAAGTAGGAACACCATAAATGTTAAAGTAAGTCGCACGCAGTACATTTTTAAACCCTGGATTACACCAGGACTGCTAAGGTGCATGAGGCACAGGGACAGGCTCCATAGTCGATCGAGGGCGTCACCAAAGGACCTAACTTTACGAAAAATTTACACACGTTATCGTAACTTCTTTGATAATATCCTTTTTAATTTAAAATCAGAGTACGAAAAGAAACAAATAGCAGACAGAAATAATCCGAAAAAATTATGGAAATCAGTAAAGAAAATATGTGAAACCACCCCTAAACCCAATGATTCTATCGAATTGACAAAGTCACACAACTCGATCAGAGAGTCACTGAATAGCTGTAATCAATTCTTTTCTTCTATTGGTAAAACTCTAGCTGACAGCATCCTTACCAAAATATCTGAAACCGAATTTACTCTCGCTTCAAAATTTAAATCTCCCGTAACGCCTTTAAAATAATTTTTCTTGCAACCGACGGACATTTACGAGGTAGAAAAGCTCATTTTGCAATTAAAATCGGGTAGCGCCCCTGGGTCAGACGGCTGCAAACCTCTGCTTCTTAAGACCATAAGAAAAGAAATTCTCCAAACATTCACCTACGTTTGCAATCTCATTATGGAGAGTGGCTGCTTTCCTGACTGTTGGAAATTGGCCACAGTGTGTCCTATCTACAAAAACGGCCCAAAAAATTCCCTTAGCAATTATCGCCCAATTTCACTATTATCGGTATTCTCTAAAATTCTAGAGAAGATAGTTAACTCTCGGATTATAAATTTTATTGAATCAAATGGTCTTCTATCAAAAAAACTGTTCGGGTTTAGATTAAATAAATCTACGGAAGATGCAGCAATTTGCCTCACAGACAAAATCTTTGAACATCTTGACAAGAGTGCTAAATGTCTGGGTATCTTCCTAGATCTGGCAAAGGCCTTTGATACTGTTTCGACTTGCATCCTTCTTAAGAAGTTAGAGGCCCTAGGCATAAGAGGAATAGCACTGGAATGGTTTAGTAGCTATTTGACAAATCGCCATCAGAGGACTAAAATTGACTGTCACCTGAGCACCCCACTTCCCATAGAATTCGGGGTCCCTCAAGGGAGTATTATCGGCCCAACACTGTTCTTGATATACCTAAATGACATCAATATGCTCGACATCCCCAACTCTGACATAATCTGTTACGCAGACGATACGGCTATTCTCTTTCACGGTGAAAGCTGGGATGATGCGTACCAAGCTGCTGAATGTGGTATCTCTCGGGTCGCCCATTGGCTCGACTACAATCTTCTCACGTTAAATGTCAATAAGACAAATTACATAGCATTCACCAAAACACCTGTAACGTCCCCTAATCTAAAGCTGCAAATCCACTCATGTGTAAGAATACCAGCATCCACACTCGGTAACCGCTTCAAAACCTGCTCTTGTATAGAAATTAAAAGATGCGAATCGACAAAATATTTGGGGCTCACCATTGACCAGCATCTCTCGTTCAGGGAACACATCTCTGCCCTCTCCAAAAGAGTAAGAAAACTCATTTACGTTTTTAAAAGATTGCGCGATTGTTCTCCTCCTGACGTACTTCACCTAGTTTACCGCGGCTTATGTGCCTCTATCATCCAATACTGTGCCGCCGTCTGGGGTGCAGCAGGGAAGGGCTCGCTGCTGCAGCTGGAGCGCGCCCAACGAGCCGTAATAAAGGTAATGCTCAAAAGGCCTTTCCGCTTCCCCACTGACACGCTGTATAAGGAGACGGGTCTGTTGCGAGTGAGGCAGCTGTTTATGTTAAGAGCAACCATTCGCACGCACCGCATCCTGGGAAGGAAACCTTGTCAAGCTAACCTGTTGAGCAAGCGCACGTACAGAGCTCCTTTGCCCGCATTCAGGTCGCCGTTCTTCAGACGCTCACCCGCATTTTCACACCCTTATGTTTATAATGCAATAAACAGAGCATGCGATATTAAAAACTTAACTGTAGGAAAGGTGAAAAGCGCTCTAACTTACGCTGAAACTGAGTATCTGCTAGAGGTTTCCTTTTAGGGGCTTCACTTTAACAAACGCACACACTCCCTCAGCTCCTTCACCCACATAATCAAATCACTCACAAACCGACACACACACACACACACACACACACACACACGCACGCGCGCACACACACACACACGCGCGCGCACGCACGCACACACACACACACACACACGCACACACACACACACACACACACACACACACACACACACACACACACACACACACACACACACACACACACACACACACACACACACACACACACACACACACACACACACACACACACACACACACACACACACACACACACACACACACACACACACACACACACACACACACACACACACACACACACACACACACACACACACACACACACACACACACACACACACACACACACACACACACACACACACACACACACACACACACACACACACACACACACACACACACACACACACACACACACACACACACACACACACACACACACACACACACACACACACACACACACACACACACACACACACACACACACACACACACACACACACACACACACACACACACACACACACACACACACACACACACACACACACACACACACACACACACACACACACACACACACACACACACACACACACACACACACACACACACACACACACACACACACACACACACACACACACACACACACACACACACACACACACACACACACACACACACACACACACACACACACACACACACACACACACACACACACACACACACACACACACACACACACACACACACACACACACACACACACACACACACACACACACACACACACACACACACACACACACACACACACACACACACACACACACACACACACACACACACACACACACACACACACACACACACACACACACACACACACACACACACACACACACACACACACACACACACACACACACACACACACACACACACACACACACACACACACACACACACACACACACACACACACACACACACACACACACACACACACACACACAGTTCATTTTTGCATGGTTTACGGTATTTTTATTGTATTTTTTTTTTTAAAGCTATTAGTCCAATGTAAAATGTTTAACGCCTACATGATACGAGTAGCTTCACTCCTGGGATGCCCAAGATACAGGCTCGGCCTAGTTTGGGATCCGCTGTAATTTGGATTAAGGAACATGTATTCTTTTGGTAAATAAATTATTCTTATTCTTATTCTTATTCTTAAGTCCTGTACGGAATCCTCGGCGCGCGAGTCCAACCCGCACTTGGTTTTTTAAACTGTTTTATTAATGTTTGCAGAGTGGAGATCTGCAACTTGAACCCCGACTGCCTCGACCCGTCCGAGTGTCCCGAAGGATGCTCCAAGAAGTGGGAGATGTCCGTGTTCGAGGGGGAGTGGGTCAGAGGTCGGTGTTCATCACATCACCATCACTATCAATCTATCACTATGACTAGTGACTAGGTATTTATCTTATACTTTAACCTCCCGCCAAACAAGGCTGTGTGCTATCACCCACGCTGTTCCTTCTGCATATCAATGACATGCTGCAAGTCTGCGGCATTCACTGTTATGCGGATGATAGCACAGGCGATACCTTCTACACCGGCCGCGCCAATATTTCTCGGGACAACGTCGTCGTCGAGAGCCGAAACAAACTTGTGTCTGAAATTGAGACTTCTCTAAAAAAAGTTTCAGAATGGGGTCGACTTAATTTAGTCCGTTTTAACCCCACAAAGACTCAAGTTTGCGCGTTCACCGCTAAGAAGTTGGCGTTCGATGCATCACCTCGTTTTGAGAGCACTCCCCTCACTGCCTCAGCCAGTATCGGAATCCTCGGTGTCAACATTTCGAGTGATGTCCAGTTCCGCGGTCATTTAGAGGGTAAGGCCAAATTGGCCTCGAAGAAGCTCGGTGTGCTCAACAGATCGAGACAGTATTTCACTCCGGCCCACCGCCTGCAGCTGTACAAGGCGCAGGTACGGCCACATATGGAATACTGCTCTCATCTGTGGGCTGGGGCTCCCCAATACCAGCTTCTCCCTCTGGACCGCATCCAGCGGAGAGCCACTCGAATTGTCGGCTGCCAGCGTACTTCTGACCGGCTTGACTCCTTGGCGCTGCGTAGAGATGTAGCCTCACTCTGCATTCTCTATCGCTTGTACAACGGGGAGTGCTCCGAGGAGCTGTTCGGATTAATTCCTGCCGCATCCTTCCGCCTTCGTCCTACGCGACAGAAATTCCACCACCATCATTTAGATGTTTGGCAGTCCACAACGTTTCACACGGAATTTCCTGCCTCGCACAACTAAACTGTGGAATGGTCTGTCGCCTGCGGTATTTCCGGACCGTTACGACCTTCAAACCTTCAAGAAAAGAGCGTACTCTCATTTGAAAGGCCGGCAACGCACCTGTGACTCCTCTGGTGCTGCAGGTGTCTATGGGTGACGGTAATCGCTTTCCATCAGGCGATCCGTCTGCTCGTTCGCCTTCCTATACCATAAAAAAAAAACACCACTGTTTCGGTGTAGGGATAAGACAACCAGTGGAATGGGTTCACGAATGTTATAAATACATATTAAGGCGGGTACATATTATTAAGTACAGTAAAGATACAATCGACACCTTTCGACTCCGCCGTCGGATCAGCTCGATGGTACCATAATATTGCAACTATATAATTTTACGAACTTTCATTTCGCAAAGAGATACTTCCCACCGCATTATTTTACATTTTCATGTGGTCAAAAGTCTTACCCAACCTAACCTAACCTAACCTAACCAATCTTAATAAGCCCATGTAATCTTTGTATTTTTGCGAAAACGATATAGTTTGAGAAATGATATAGTTTGAGAAATGATGATTTGGTCAAAACGCAGTTTACCGGTGAAGAGGCATTCCACGTTAGTCCTGGGTTGACAACGTATGTATGTACTATTATTTTTAATATAGGTGGGTCGAGCTTGTGTGACGCTTTGACCTTTGCTGCTCTTTTGTGGCAGTTCTTTGTTTCGAACTCACCACAAAGGTTCGTTGCGTCCAGGAATTTCTATATGCTTTGGGCAGTGGGGTAGACAATATAGTCACCAGTGGTCAACCAGAGACCTTTGTCGACCTTATCTGAGTGCGAAGAGTGGGAAACATGTCTTTCGTATTCTTCCCACTAGCCTAGGGCCCACATCCCGCTTATCATCAGATGGACTGTGCGATTTTTGTGTTTTTACTTTTAACAGTTCCAAGGGTAAATTATTAAATTTAATTATATCCAAAGAACACATAAGGCGTTATGATTATTGAGATCGTCATCGCGAACCCATCACTTTCTTTAGCATTATTACGTGGCGTCTTGATTGGGGTCTTAGTTGGGTTCGATGAACATCGCTGGGGCCGAGGAGTTAGCTCTTAAAGTATGGGTCGCCATTACATCTGAGTTTTAGTTACAAGCTTTTACTTAACTTGGAGTGTTAGTTTGTTTGGGTCAAATCTTGCAAGTGAATTTTGAACCAGTTCCCGTCAATGGAATGGGTTGAAATTTGGAATACATGTGTAAACCCGATGACAATGTAATGTTATGGTACCATCGAGGTGATCCGACGATGGAGTCGAAAGATGTCGACGGGATCTTTAGTGTACTTTATATCTACCCGCTGTAGTTGTTGTTGCAGTTGAAGCTCGTCTTGATAAGCAGAGAATGTTTGAGCGAAAAAAAGTACCTAGGCGGTTTTAATATGCGGCTTTATTGTGTGTATTGTACAGGCGTGACGGCCGGTGGCTGCCGCAACTCCCTGGAGACGTTCTGGCGCAACCCGCAGTACACCGTGACGCTCACCGACGTCGACGAGGACGACGAGGAGAACAAGTGCACCGTGAGTACCAGCTCAGCTGTCTTGTTCTGCTCTTGCATCTCGGGCCTCGTGTAAAATGACATATAATTGCCCTGCATCATAATTCATAATCAGAGATGGGCAAAATTTATTCGAATGACGAGTAACGAATAAGAATAAACAAATTATTCGCGAATAACGAATGAAATTCTCGGATGATTATTCTTATTCGAATAAATTATTCGTCGAATAATTTATTTGCGAATAATTTATTCGTTGAATGTATTGCCAAAATAATTATTATGTACTGGAATACCTGCTCCATTTTTCAAGAAAATTAATAACTAAACCTAACTGAAAGGTGTTGTTTGTACATATCATGAGCTATTACTATCACTTAGGAAATGCGAATATGCCTCATCTTCGCTTAATTAAATCATTTAAAGAAAAAACCAAGACGCGATAGGTTTTGAAAAAATATTTTTCGTGAATTTATCCGAATAAAATAGCGAATAAATTATTCGTTATTTGAAAAGTAGTCGAATGATTCGTTCGCGGATAATTTATTCGCGAATAAATCATTCGCAAATAAATTATTCGACGAATAAATTATCCGCGAATAAAAATATTAGGAATTTTTTTTTATTCGAATAATCATTCGAATAAATAATTATTCGAATAATGCCCATCCCTGATCATAATGTAGGTCCCACGAACAGAACAGTTACTGTCGGTGGGCCTACTAACCAATAACTGTATTGGTAGGTTGTTCTGTTCGTGGGACAATAAAGACTACTTTGAAAAAAGTTTTTTTCTTAGGTAATCGTAGCGGTCATACAAAAGAACCGCCGCTCCCAAGGACTTGAGTACTTAATGATCGGATTCGAGATCTACGCGCTGCCGAGCCACGGGCATGTGCCCAAGCCGCTCGACATCAACTTTTTCAAGAAATACGCTCCTGTTGACAGATTGAAGCCTTTCACTAACCTGAGAGAAGTCAGCGCCAGGTTAGTCGCTAATTTAGAGCTTTTTTTTATGGCATAGAGAAGACAAACGAGCACACAGGCCAGTTGGTAAGTGGAAACTGTGATCCATAGACATTCGCATTCACAAGACTGCAAATGCGTTGCCAACCCTGAGGACTAAGATGGAATGCCTCTATGCTAGTCATTTCACCGGCTGTCTTATTCCCAAACCGGAACACAACAATGCGAACACTGATGTTTGGCGGTTGGTTAATGGATAAGATGGTGGTAGCGATCCGGACGGACCCTGCACAAGGTCCTACCACCCGCAAAATACTAGCTGACTAAATTGTAGTTGTAATGGGTAGGTATATAGACACGCAAACCACGGCGAAGCGTGTACCCGCCTTATGCTTTTGGTTAAAAATATTGTAGGACGCCGACTTCAGTTGGACTGCCCTATTACCTACCTACCATTTTAAAACATAAATTTTTTTGCTTTTTAGGGCGGATGTTTGTTTTTTTTAAGTTTATATTTTGGCCCCCGTGTGGTAGCCGGATTAGAATAGTGCCACTTCGTATCTTTCCGTGGATGTCGTAAAAGCTGACTAAGGTAATAAAGGCGTGTAGTACTGTTAGGCGATGGGCTTGCAACCTGTCACTAATACACCGGTAAACATCTTCGCTTAAGTGTGCAAAATGTGGTTACAGAATTATCAAAAAGTTTTTATAGTTGTTGGAAATTCTGTAGCTCTGCCTACCCCACTCTGGGAATAAAGGCGTGAGTTTATGTATACCCAATAGTTTGGTTCCAGGTTCAAGCTGCCGCCCGGCAGCTACGTTATCGTGCCGTCCACCTTCGACCCCGACAAGGAGGGAGAGTTTCTGGTGCGCGTGTTCTCCGAGAAGTCCAACAACATGGCGTGAGTTCACTTACAGCTAAATCATACAAAACCAGCGGTGGCAGCTACATGCATCATCGTCATAAATGAATTAAAGAGAACCACTTTTTTTTTTTGCCGGTTTGGGCAAATATTGGTGTGATGAGCACGAGTATTTGTTTCTGATTGCTTGTTATTTTTCTATGTAAGTATTTATATCGTTAACTAGTACCTAGTACAAGCCTGTTGTGTGGGATCCTCCGTGGTTGTTTTTCTTCTTTTTATTCTTCGTTGCCAGCTCAATGTTTTAAGGAGCATTTAAAATAGCGTGTACCCGAGATTAACATTTGCAATTTTTTGGTTTCAGTATAAACGATGAATACGGAATGGGAGACGACGATGACCGAGTCAGTATTTTATATTTAACTAGCTGTCCGTGCCCGGTGTCTCCCGGTGTATTTTTTTTCCATAAATACCTTGTCCCGATAATTCCGAACACAACAATTTTTTTTTATTCAAATCGGTCGAGCCATTCTCGAGTTATGGGGTGACCCCTTGGGAAACAGGGATACTTTATACATATGTATACAGTGTGTGACATCCATAAGAACATAGGTACATTTTAAGTGCTGTTTTATCGAAAAATATGAGAATTACATTAAATTTTCTAATGGAGAGTTATTTATTTTTTTAATTTTCTCGTGTAGCAGTAGCAATGGAATGCAAATAGGCAGTTTCTTAGTCAATATTTTTGGCGGTCTTGTCAAAGGGGTTAACGAATTGTAGGTAATTGACAAGGTGTCTGGGTGTCACTAAGAGTGAAATTTGAAAGCAATCGAATGTTAGTATCAGTGGTTAGGTTTTTTACCGATACCAACATGGCGTGCCGAATTGAAATGAAAAAAAAAGTTATTTCTAGCTACAAATACAAAACGTTCACTAGGGCTTATACAGCTCTTAAAATATATGTTCTTATGGAAGTCACACACTGTATACAATAAGTATAATATATGTATAGACTAGGGCACGCCTTATTTCGATATCTATATCCGAAGTGGCCATACTTGTAGAATTAGTTTTTCACCTCAGCAGCTCAAACAAGCAGGTTTTGCTGCTTAAAAACAGTGAGCAAAATTCAATTTTGCTGCGAGCGAGAGGCAAAGTAGCTTTTTAATTAATTTTTTTAAATGCCGTTGTAACACCCCAAAATCGGGTTGTCACTTTTTCTCTGTCATACTTACAGTCATCCTTTCTTTTGTCGGAAAGCCTTCCGCGCTGATTCCTGGCTGAGTTTAGCGTCTACTGTTTGACGAGCGAACGAGTTTCAAGCCACATACACCTGGTAACCGGTGTTTTAGTATATCAACGTTGATCACAAACGGTCGACATAAACACTGCCGTTTTTACACTTGGATACTCGTTTTGTCTCACATAGTTCAACACGGAGCTTTTGTATTCCAGAGCAAGGTTCCTGTGCCTTATTTGGAAGTCGTATTTAACCGGTTTACACTATCTATTCCTTTTTATTTTCAATTGAAAACCCAGACATTGTTATCGTTTGTTAGCCGTTGTTGTCATAGTATGAAATGTCACTTTGACTTTTGACAGGAGGTTAAGGCGTTCGCACATCGGCTTTATTATTCTGTTTTGGGTGTAGTATCTTTTTATTTTTGAATTCTTATTTACTCGTTCTAGATATTTTTTTTCACTTAATTTCAGCTAAGCAAAAAGTATTTTCTTTATTGAGAGGAATCAGAGGTATTGAGGTTTTAACGTCAATGTGAGTATGGTAGGTGGCAACACCGGTAACGCCAGAGAGCGTCACTTGGTGTTTGCCGATTAAGGATGGAGATTTAATTTAGAACAGGCCTAGGTGGTTTCCTTGTTCTTGACGCTGTGTCTTACAGTCTAGATGTCTTATTTTCACCGAGAATAACTGAAGTCTTAACGTGCGTTGTCACGCGTCTGAAGGGTGAGTATTTCATTTGGAAGGGGCGCGTCGCAATTGTGTTACGTAATCGCCATGTTCTATTTCTAAAAGTGTATCGGTCTATTTCAGATGTTCTTTACGGTGTTATTGATAACACCAACTCCGCGGTCTCCGAGTATAAAAGCCAATTGCCTCTAATTTACTGCCCGAAAGGTAAACTTTATTCGTTAAAAGTGATGTGTTGTCTGAGGATATGTCCTTGTTTGTTCCTTTACTGAGACGTTATATTGTACGTTTTAGGGTTTCAAGGCTACCCCGGAAATTTCAAGGCTACCCCGGAAATTTCAAGGCTACCCCTGAAGTATCAAGTCTGCTCCGGAGATGTTCGGGCTAACCTATAACCTCAAGGCGGAGGTTATCTTCGTGCATGCGGTGTGCTGAGATTGCTTCGACGTGTTTGTGCACGAGGAAGGTAGCCGTGCGATGACGAGTACACTTCGCGTGGGATCCTGACGCCTGCGTTCACTGATGTCGCGTGACGTTGACTTTCTTTTCTTTTATTTTCTTTATTTTATTCCGCGTTTACTCTAACCTATTATACGTCGTCCATCCTTAGACCGCGTTGGTAGCAAGCGCCTCTTTTGTAATGTTTTCCAATCCTAGTAATGGAAAAGTACTGTACGGGTTTACTGATGCTAATCTCGTAGGTAACCCGGATCTTTCCTTACTTACTCTTTTGTAAGGTTATCAATCCTAGTAATGGAAAAGAACTGTACGGGTTTACTGATGCTAATCTCGTAGGTAACCCGGATCTTTCCTTACTTACTCTTTTGTAAGGTTATCAATCCTAGTAATGGAAAAGAACTGTACGGGTTTACTGATGCTAATCTCGTAGGTAACCCGGATCTTTCCTTACTTACTCTTTTGTAGTTGTTACCAATCTTAGTAATGGAAAAATACGTTACGGGTTTACTGATGCTAATCTCGTAGGTAACCCGAACCTTTCCTTACTTACTTTTTAGTATAATAAATATTTGCAATTACCTAGTAATGGAAAATTATGTTACGGGTTTACTGATGCTAATCTCGTAGGTAACCCGGACCTTTCCTTACTTACCCTTTGGTATAATAAATAATTGCAACTATTTCTTATGTGTGTCGAAAGGCATGGTTAATTAGAATTTAAGAACAAAAGGGAGGACGCTCTCTAATCTTATTACTCTGTGTTGTTCATTCAGAACATAGTATGGTGCAAATAATCTGAGTCTGTACTTTCTTTTTACGAAGTTAGAAATTAAAATAAACTTAATTTAAACAATTTGTCTAATTTATGAAACCACCACCATCGATCCTGTTTGTGGCCAGTCGCTCTCTCTCTCAATCTACGGCGCCCAACCCTTTAGCGATTGGCCCTCGAGCCAAGTGACCACACGACCCCAATCTCATGCTGCGGGCGAAAATCGAGTGTTACAGTGGCGTACCCAACGTATGGCTTGAAGGATCGTTGGTGTGGTTTTAGTTATTAGGTTCATAGTGAGGCAGGTCTAAGGATTGGCACATAGGTTAGGTATCTCTAACTTTAACTAGCACGTTAGGAAAAATTAGATAAGACGACTTGTCCTTGTGGTTTAAGTGACTTTCTTCGCCATTTTAATTTTACTACTGTTTACTTTATTAGCACTTACTACTATCTACCACTCTTGGTGTTTAAACTGTTATACTAAGTGTCTAACTTATACACTCTGTTAAAATGGACTTGTCAATTAAAATAGAATGGCTGACAAAAGAGGAGCTTGCGCATGAACTGACTAAGTTACAAATACCTTTCTCAACATCAGACACATGCGACATCCTACGGAAGTTGTTCCGTCAAACGCGGTCTCTTATCCGACGTGGCAGCCTCAAACCAGGCACCAGCGCTCCAGTTGATCCCGCTGGCGAACTAACACTTTGTCGCTCTGCGATTAAAAACCTGCAGAAGGAGGTGGCTGAAGGAACAACACTGTCGGAGGCTCGTAAAGAACGGCTGAGGGGTCGAGTTGAATATTACCTAGGTCGTTTGGAGGGAGTCTCAGATCAAGGAGATGTGGTTCAAACCCTCAAAGGTGTTCTGGTCAGTTGCCTAACTACTCTTAACCCCGAGGGGGACTCTTCCGATTCTGAGGAGGAAGTTTTCAGCTCTCCAGCGAAGCCGCAGACTACGGTGACGTGTCGAGCCGAGCCGCGCTACAACCTTGCTAGTTTAAACCTTAAATACAAAGGGGATACGTGCGTACGTGCTTTTATTACGCGCCTGGAGGAACTCCGGGTGGCACGCGAGATCCCTGAACGTGTTATTTTCACCGGTTTTCCGGATATTCTGGACGGACCAGCTCTCTTTTGGTTCCGTTCGTGTAAGGGTGACTTTTCGTGTTACGCGGACCTTTTAACTGCTCTTAAAGCAGACTTTGATATTCCGGATTATGACTTTAAATTATTAGGTGAGATAAGGGCCCGCACCCAAGCTAAACACGAGTCTATCGTGGTGTACCTGTCCGTCATGGGTGCGTTGTTTTCTCGGTTGACTTCACCGCTGGCGGAAGCCGAGCAATTGGACATTTTACTACGCAACATAAGGCCTGGATATAGCCGTGAGTTGGCTTTAATTGACGTGCCCTCTATACAAAGGTTGAAGGAACTGTGCATGCGTCTCGAGCTTGCAGGTTCGCGCTCGGATAATTTTACTGAACCATCTTCATCCGGTTACACGGTAGCTCCGGACGTGCAAGTGCGAACGCGCAATGCCCCTGCGTTCCGTAGACAGGAGGTTGGCTCTGTAGACAAGCCCGTGGGCCCGTATTGTTTCAGGTGTAAGCGGACGGGACACAAAACAGGTCGCTGCCCGCGATCTCGCGACTTGGTGTGTTTCGTGTGTGGTCACCCGGGCGTACGCACGCCGGAGTGTCCTAAGTGCAAGGAGAGGGGTTGTTCTCCAAAAAACTAGACTATCAGGTCTCGCATAAAACTTGTAATGCGCGACCTGTCAAAACTTATTTTCTACCTTCTGCTGACGACTACCGTCCCTACTTGACTGTGCAGGTTCTCAATGTGAACGTTTGCGGCCTTCTTGATTGCGGCGCAGCGTGCTCTGTGCTTGGAGCGAACGCACACGTCAAGTTCTTAAATTTAAATATAAAAATGTTACCATTCGACCGGCCGCGGGTCTTACGCGTCGCTGACGGGGTTGACTACATCTGTCGTTTTTACATGAATTTACCGGTCCAATATAAGGAGGAAGTTCGACTGGTTCTGTTCCACGTTCAGCCGGAGATTAAGTTGCCGATACATTTCGGGATTAATTTTTGGAAGGCCTTTAATCTCGCGCCTGACGTCCTTGCGTGTCTGCCGGCGTCGATTTCTTCGGTCGAAACCATTGTAGGTAGCGTGGAAGAGGATGGCTTGCGGAACTACGAGGAACTCACGCCGGTGCAGAAACAGGAACTCGACTCGGTCCAACGTTTATTCGACCAAATCAATACCGATAGGGTCGGACTAGGTTGCACGTCTTTAATCCAACACGTGATTAACACCGGTGACGCAAGACCGATTAAACAAAAATATTATAGGCTTAGTCCGGAAAAGCTGAAATTCTTGAATGCGGAGTTGGACCGCATGTTAAAAGACAAGGTTGTGGAACGGTCTTTCGGCGAATGGAACTCCCCTCTTACTATGGTACCTAAGGCCAACGGGGAGGTGCGTCTCTGCTTAGACAGCCGTCGACTTAATGCGGTTTCAAAAACTGACGCCTACCCTTTGCCTTACATCAACTATATAATTGACAACTTACGTGATGCTAAATATCTCACTTCCCTCGATTTGAGTGCGGCGTACCACCAGATTCCTTTACATCCTGACTCGAAAGAAAAAACGGCTTTCACAGTGCCAGGCCGGGGCCTGTTCCATTATAATCGCATGTGTTTCGGTTTGGTGGGAGCAAGTGCTACGATGCAACGACTCATGGACAGCTTGTTCGCCGCGGAATTTGATAACAAGGTGTTCGCGTATATAGACGATATTGTCATTTGCACCTCGACCTTTGAGGAGCATGTGGATATTCTCCGTCGCGTCCACAAAAAATTAAATGACGCTAACTTAACCATAAACATGCAGAAATCGCAATTCTGCCGTAGCGAGCTGAAATATTTAGGTTACATGGTGGACCGCTTTGGTTTACGTACAGATCCTTCCAAGGTGGAGGTGATAATGAATTTCCCTATCCCTCGCGAGGTAAAAGAACTTAAGCGTTTCTTAGGCATGGCTGGGTGGTATCGTAGGTTCATTAAAAACTTCTCTCAGGTCGCTCGTCCTCTGACTCGGTTGACGAGTAAGAAATATAAGTTCGAATGGACACCAGAGGCTAACGCGTCGTTCAACACTCTAAAGTCTGCTCTCATTACTGCTCCTATTCTGAAATGCCCCGACTTTAGCGTTCCTTTCTATATCCATACGGATGGTAGCTCTTTTGCCATTGGCGGGATGCTGGCTCAAAGGATAGATGACGTGGACCACCCGGTTGCCTACTGCAGCCGTACCTTGAATGCGCAGGAGGTTAACTACACGGCTACTGAGCGCGAACTTCTGGCGGTCATCTATGCTTTGGAGCAGTATCGCCCATATGTCGAGGGTTCCAAATGCTACATAGTTACGGACCACGCCTCTCTCAAGTGGTTTTACAAATTGAAGAATCCTTCGGGTAGACTCAATAGGTGGGCCTGTCGCTTGAGTCAGTTCGACTTCGAGATCATTCACCGCAAGGGCAAGGAACACGTGATTCCAGACACTCTCTCGCGAATTAAGGTAGACTCCATAACTTTTGACCCTGTGACTGTACAGGATCCCTGGTATTCTAAGGTGCTCAAAGGCTGTAGCGACACTCCCAGGATATACCCTAACTTTACGGTTACTGATGGCAAACTTTTCCGCCTTTCAAAAAATAAATATAGCTTCACCTCTAGGTTCGAGTGGAGACTGGTGGTGCCCAGTGAACATCGGGAGGAAATCTTACGGCAGTATCACGATGAGCCAACTTCGGGTCACTTTGGCGTCGCCAAGACCCATAAGCGAATAAGTGCAGATTACTTCTGGCCGAACTTGTATCGTGATGTGGAGAAGTATGTCGCCTCCTGCGAAGTGTGCAAATGCTACAAGCCTGCCAATACGGCTCGTGCTGGTCTTATGGGCAATCCTCGCGTCGTTACTAAGCCTTGGGAGGCGATCTCCTGTGACATCCTTGGCCCTTTCCCACCATCCTACGCTCGGAACCAATACCTCTTCGTCTGTGTTGACTATTTTAGTAAGTTTTCACACTTGTTTCCGCTGCGTAACGTCACGGCTAAGTCGATCGTTAAGTGTTTGGAGAAGGGGGTGTTCTTGCGTGACGGGGTTTGCAAGTATATCTATGTCGATAACGGCCCACAGTTCATTTCCCGAGATTTCCGGGACTTGATGACTAAATACAATGTGCCGAATATTTTCTACAATCCCCGTTACCACCCCCAGACTAATCAAACGGAACGCTTGAACCGCGATATCGTGCGTGCCATAGCATCTTACGTGCGTTCTGATCATCGTAAGTGGGATCAGAACATACCCGAGATCCAATGTGCCCTTAACACGGTGGTTCATGAAAGTACTAAGTTCACTCCGTTTTACTTGAATCATGGTAGGGAAATGGTGTTGGATGGAGCCTTGCTCAATCTCGATGTTCCTGTCGACCCAGTGTCGGTAGTTTTGGAGCGCGAGCCATTTTCTTCGAACCTGTCTCAGCTGAGAGGTATTTTTTCCACCGTACAAGGTCATATGCGAAAGGCCTACACTCGGAACGTAAAGTACTACAATTTGCGGAAGCGCCCCATACAATATGAGGAGGGTCAGATCATTTACAAGAGATGTTTTCCTTTGTCTAACGCAGATAAATACTTTAGTGCAAAACTCTCCCCTAAGTATGAGAAGTGCGTGATCAGCGCAAAACACGGCCCTTTGGTTTATTCCTTAAAGTCTATGGTAGGTAAACCCTTGGGGAAGTTTCATATCAAGGACTTACTCGAGCGAGGCGAGGATCGACTGGAGGCCGGTGCTTCCCCAATAGATTAAGTATTAATAGATAGCACGGGTTTTTCTTTTTAAATCTAGTTCCTAAAAAAAAAAAAAAATGCTACGTGAACGATAAGTAAACCCCTATCTCATGTCATAGGTTTATTTTCTGTCTTTTGCACGCCTTACCCATA
The DNA here is from genome assembly GCA_963966035.1 of Acleris laterana. Taxonomy (NCBI): domain Eukaryota; kingdom Metazoa; phylum Arthropoda; class Insecta; order Lepidoptera; family Tortricidae; genus Acleris; species Acleris laterana. Next base: position 4,621,891 of record OZ014463.1, on the reverse strand, counting down.
AGTTGTTAGCCGTAGTTATGTATTACATTTTTTTTAACTTAAGTAATGTCTGGACTTGCTGAGATTTTTGGCGTTGGTAGAATATTTGTCCCGACCGTTGGCTCTTTAAGGTATGATTTACTGGTTTGTTTGGTATATTTCGTCCGGACTGCAGGTGTTTTATTGAAGGGAAAAGATTTGTCCTGACTGTTGGCTCTTTTAAAGGATTGGATTACTGGAATGAAAGCATATTGAAGTAGAGTGAGGTAGGCTAAGTTTTAATTTTAAGTAAGCAAGGATGCGCATCCATTTAATTTTAGTTGTGCTGTCATGTTTTGTCCGTAGTAGGGTAAAGCGTGTAGGTATGGGTAATAATTTTTTTTTATTACCATAGTGTTTTATTAGTTCTAGGATTTCTTCCGATTACGCCATAGGCGCAATCTGTTCGAGATAAAACTATTTTAAAAGGTTTTATCTATTCTTAGTAGAGTTGTTGTGAAAAGGACATTCTGGTGGTATACAGAGGGCGTCCTCTTTTCCATTGTTCTAATCTCTTTATACTGGTTTCAGTTGAGATTTCCTTTTACAAGTTTAGGTTGAAATTCGTGTGTTATAGTTTCAACACTTGATTTTAAATAGTCTCACTTGAGTGTTTACTTAATTATAGGGTTTCTGCCACAGTTCTTATAAGTGGTAGTTTAATCAATTCAATTAAGCCGCTTAAGAGGTTGGTAGTGTGTCACACCCCTCATTGTAGTTTCAGTTCTTTGTGTAGAGCTGTATAATTCTCGCGGATGTTTCTCTCAGTTGAGGTTGATGTGTACTTAAAGAGATACTAACTTTAGTACATACTTGATTTAGTTTAGGATCTAGAGCGTTTGTTTGGAAATTGAACCAACAAACTCTGATATAGGTTTAGAGCGTTTGGTTGGAGGCAGAGCCAACAAACACTAGGAAAGTAGTTTATAAGTTTACTTTAGCAATTAGTGTAGCTTATGCGTAGTAGGTCTGAGACGGGCAACCACGTTTGCCGTTAGTGGACCCGGATCGGGCCTATGATTTATCTGGCTTCCCCTTTATGGCGAAGACCATTAGAGATAAGACTTTTATTTTCTTTTCGGTAGAAGAGGGTGTGTTTAAGCGTAGTAGGTCTGAGACGGGCAACCACGTTTGCCGTTAGTGGACCCTGATCGGGCCTATGATTTATCTGGCTTCCCCTTTATGGCGAAGACCATTAGAGATAAGACTTGTTCTTTTATTTTCTTTTCGGTAGAAGAGGGTGTGTTTATGCGTAGTAGGTCTGAGACGGGCAACCACGTTTGCCGTTAGTGGACCCGAATCGGGCCTATGATTTAACTGGCTTCCCCTTTTATGACGAAGACCATTGGAGATAAGACTTGTTCTTTTATCTTCTTTTCGGTAGAAGAGGGTGTGTCTATGCGTAGTAGGTCTGAGACGGGCAACCATGTTTGCCGTTAGTGGACCCGGATCGGGCCTATGATTTAACTGGCTTCCCCTTTATGGCGAAGACCATTGCACGATGTTATGTTTTCCAACCTGATTAGTTTTTTTTTTTTTGGTAAATGAGGCGCCGAGACCTGCAGTGCCGTAGGCCGCGATGCATCCCTGTCAGGCAACAGCCACGGATTGGAATGATGCTAAGGTGCTGCAGTGCCTTCGTGTCTTAAGCCGGAACACTGGATGGACTCTCCGTTCTTTGCCGTTATGGCTGTCTGTTCTTACACATGAGAATGTGTATAATAATTTTATTTCAGAATCTTAGCAATTCTGAAATAAAATTATTTTTCCCAACTGGAACCCTACTGTAACACCCCAAAATCGGGTTGTCACTTTTTCTCTGTCATACTTACAGTCATCCTTTCTTTTGTCGGAAAGCCTTCCGCGCTGATTCCTGGCTGAGTTTAGCGTCTACTGTTTGACGAGCGAACGAGTTTCAAGCCACATACACCTGGTAACCGGTGTTTTAGTATATCAACGTTGATCACAAACGGTCGACATAAACACTGCCGTTTTTACACTTGGATACTCGTTTTGTCTCACATAGTTCAACACGGAGCTTTTGTATTCCAGAGCAAGGTTCCTGTGCCTTATTTGGAAGTCGTATTTAACCGGTTTACACTATCTATTCCTTTTTATTTTCAATTGAAAACCCAGACATTGTTATCGTTTGTTAGCCGTTGTTGTCATAGTATGAAATGTCACTTTGACTTTTGACAGGAGGTTAAGGCGTTCGCACATCGGCTTTATTATTCTGTTTTGGGTGTAGTATCTTTTTATTTTTGAATTCTTATTTACTCGTTCTAGATATTTTTTTTCACTTAATTTCAGCTAAGCAAAAAGTATTTTCTTTATTGAGAGGAATCAGAGGTATTGAGGTTTTAACGTCAATGTGAGTATGGTAGGTGGCAACACCGGTAACGCCAGAGAGCGTCACTTGGTGTTTGCCGATTAAGGATGGAGATTTAATTTAGAACAGGCCTAGGTGGTTTCCTTGTTCTTGACGCTGTGTCTTACAGTCTAGATGTCTTATTTTCACCGAGAATAACTGAAGTCTTAACGTGCGTTGTCACGCGTCTGAAGGGTGAGTATTTCATTTGGAAGGGGCGCGTCGCAATTGTGTTACGTAATCGCCATGTTCTATTTCTAAAAGTGTATCGGTCTATTTCAGATGTTCTTTACGGTGTTATTGATAACACCAACTCCGCGGTCTCCGAGTATAAAAGCCAATTGCCTCTAATTTACTGCCCGAAAGGTAAACTTTATTCGTTAAAAGTGATGTGTTGTCTGAGGATATGTCCTTGTTTGTTCCTTTACTGAGACGTTATATTGTACGTTTTAGGGTTTCAAGGCTACCCCGGAAATTTCAAGGCTACCCCGGAAATTTCAAGGCTACCCCTGAAGTATCAAGTCTGCTCCGGAGATGTTCGGGCTAACCTATAACCTCAAGGCGGAGGTTATCTTCGTGCATGCGGTGTGCTGAGATTGCTTCGACGTGTTTGTGCACGAGGAAGGTAGCCGTGCGATGACGAGTACACTTCGCGTGGGATCCTGACGCCTGCGTTCACTGATGTCGCGTGACGTTGACTTTCTTTTCTTTTATTTTCTTTATTTTATTCCGCGTTTACTCTAACCTATTATACGTCGTCCATCCTTAGACCGCGTTGGTAGCAAGCGCCTCTTTTGTAATGTTTTCCAATCCTAGTAATGGAAAAGTACTGTACGGGTTTACTGATGCTAATCTCGTAGGTAACCCGGATCTTTCCTTACTTACTCTTTTGTAAGGTTATCAATCCTAGTAATGGAAAAGAACTGTACGGGTTTACTGATGCTAATCTCGTAGGTAACCCGGATCTTTCCTTACTTACTCTTTTGTAAGGTTATCAATCCTAGTAATGGAAAAGAACTGTACGGGTTTACTGATGCTAATCTCGTAGGTAACCCGGATCTTTCCTTACTTACTCTTTTGTAGTTGTTACCAATCTTAGTAATGGAAAAATACGTTACGGGTTTACTGATGCTAATCTCGTAGGTAACCCGAACCTTTCCTTACTTACTTTTTAGTATAATAAATATTTGCAATTACCTAGTAATGGAAAATTATGTTACGGGTTTACTGATGCTAATCTCGTAGGTAACCCGGACCTTTCCTTACTTACCCTTTGGTATAATAAATAATTGCAACTATTTCTTATGTGTGTCGAAAGGCATGGTTAATTAGAATTTAAGAACAAAAGGGAGGACGCTCTCTAATCTTATTACTCTGTGTTGTTCATTCAGAACATAGTATGGTGCAAATAATCTGAGTCTGTACTTTCTTTTTACGAAGTTAGAAATTAAAATAAACTTAATTTAAACAATTTGTCTAATTTATGAAACCACCACCATCGATCCTGTTTGTGGCCAGTCGCTCTCTCTCTCAATCTACGGCGCCCAACCCTTTAGCGATTGGCCCTCGAGCCAAGTGACCACACGACCCCAATCTCATGCTGCGGGCGAAAATCGAGTGTTACACCGTGAGCAGTCCTGGGGCTACTCACAACATTCGAAAAAATTGAACTTCACTTTGTTCTGTCACTTTCACTTCGATAGGAAAAAAGCGAGAGATAGAAACAACTTGATTCGAAGTTCGATTTTCAAATTCCACACATAGTAGGCCCAAAAAGAAACGCACGTTCGGATGCACACATAACCAACCATAGCCATAGACAAGGCCTAGTTAGGTTTTTTTTAAAGCCACAGACTACATAAAGCTGTATAAAGTTGTGTCTTGCACTACGGCATTATCAAGTTGAGTGACAGGTTTTATCTGTTTCATGTTTATTTTTTCCACTTTTTATTTTATTAGTATTTTGCAAAAATGCTTGTGATTGATGAATATGCGATCGTGTCGTTATTTAGTCGTGTATTCACCAAATGGTCACAACGGAAGACCTAGGTTGGCCCTACCAGCTTCACGCTGTGTTGTTCTCGCTGCTGAGGTGAAAAGTTGTATGTCTCACACGAGACCAAAGTTTTTTACGTCTCGTATCTTTGAATCCCTCGCTACGCTCAGGATTCTAATCTAGAATCACTCGCTACGCTCGTGATTCAATAATAGAATCCTTCGCTTACTCGGGATTCAAAATCATCACTCGCAGCAAAAACCAACTTTGCTCTCTTGTTGAACAAATAACTATTCCGATACTCCCTATATTTCAACCCCCTTATTTCCAAAAATCCCTTCTTGGTACACCTCTAGTCGTATCCCAGGAATATTCCCTCTAAAAAGTCCCTAGGTCGAGCGGTTTCAGCTGTGCGTTTATCGATCAGTCAGCTAGACAGTTTCTTCTTTTATACATATATAGATTATTTTTACCCTACTGCGGCAAAGCCCAAAAAGAGGGTTATGTGTTTGACCTGTATATATATCCGACTCTATGTTCTCTCGTAACTACTAAACCGCTAAACCGATTTTAATAAATTATACGTGGCCCAATTGTCTGCTCCGATATATTTGAGGCGACTGTACAAGTGCTTTCAAAGTAAGGAATGTAATTTAATCGGTTATTAACCGGTTTTGTATGGAAATAACCGGTTAAAACCAGTTGTAACCGGTAATTTGCATTCCCCACTTCAAAGGTGACTCTGACTTAGCAAAAAACTGAATTGACCTACATACTTATAATCTTATTTGGATTATTCTTTCCCCTAGGAGAAGGAGATAACGCCCAACCCCAAACCATCTGACCCAATCTACGAGTTCTTCAGACGCCTTGCCTCGAACATCGAGTACACCATGCGGGAAGGTAGGTCGACAGTTCTGCCCTCCTAAGGAGAAAAGGTACAATTGCAAGTAACTCATAGAAGCATATTAAATTCTCAAAGGTGTCGAATAAGGTTGGAAGTGTAATACAATTCATATAGTAGATGAGCCTTTTTTCCGTAAGAGGACAGACTTATTAGCTGTAATACTCCGTTTCTGACCCAGTGGACCGTTACTCCATACAACATACTCGTACCTATAGTAGGTACTTTTAGGCTGTTGTTGTTACTTACGTCCTTCTTTACTTCCCCCACATGCTATGCGCCAAAATGTGTCTATTCACGCGCACTTAAAGCACATAACTATTTGATTGTCCGTCGCATGTCATCGTTAACTTCGTTTTAAAGCGAGAGTTGGCAACTAAATAATAAATTGATTGGTAAAGCAATGTGACATTACAGATCCTAAGCAATAACGCAGTAACTAAGATAAACGTCCTGTAGTATCAGCTTTATTATTAACGATTTAGAAATGAATCTGCTTTGCTGATTGAATTTAAGATACTGCTTATTGGCTTAGGAGGGCAGAGTTATAGACGTACTTACGCTCCGTGCAAATGTTGACACTCAACTGATATTTGTATCCCCGGAGATACTCCGGCCGGTAGGTAATTAATTATAACGGTTGGCAGCGGTGAGTGACGCATCTGTTACGAAGTAACTAGTATATATTATAATCTGTGGCGTATCTTTAGAGGACCTACCTACGGCCAACCGCCGCTGTCACAAAATAAACATTAAACGGGTTGATCAATCCAAATGGAATTCGGAAACTATAGGAGTTGAAGAGAGGCCCTGTAACTTTAAAAACTCTGTATTTCACCTAACTGTACTGTAATATTGTAAAATTATATTCGCTACGGGAATTGTAATAGTGAAAACAATTGAAAGTAACAGGAGCAGTGGCTGTGTAAACGTTATACCAGTTCTAACTGTTAATTGAATAAGAGCTATTATAACGTGTTTACGTATCGTATACATGTTTGTCAATGATATAGAAGCAAAATGGTCTAAAACCGTGATACAGTTTTTACTAGTACGGGGAACAGAGGGCGCTTACTCACTGTATTAAACTACCCACTTGCTACAAGAAATTTTGTACCTATTTTGTAAGCAATTATAACCTATATGAAGGCTTAATAAAGTTTTTTTTTAATGTTCAAACGGTTTTTTTTACAGTTATGGCAGCAGTGAGAGCTATATTCAATTCGATGACTTCGTAATCTGCTACGTGCGACTCAAAACTATGATCAATAAGTAATTTATCATAAAAATATTAATTTAAAATACATTGCCCTCCTTAGACACAGACTTGGTGTTTCCTCCCCTCCACATAAAAGAGTGTTTGAGATTTAAATGTTTTCTACAAAAATAATCACAGTAGTCTCTACAATCACTTTTTGGAAAAACAGCGAAAACTGTCACTATAGTCCGTTTCACGAGATTTGACCCAAATGGGGTGAATGAAAGTAATTGTTGTGTGTGTGTGTGTGTGTGTGTAATTCACACACAAATATTCCTTCATTAAATCAAACTATTCATTCCTGCTCTGGTGGAACGACTTCTACGTTTTTTTCTGTTTAGTTCTGCCGCAATAACACGTTTTTAACCGTCGTTTCCCCCTTATTTAGACTTTTTTTTTTCAGAATCCTTCAAGGAAAGATCTTCCGGCGGCAAGTACACTACGTTCTCCCTTGACAATTAGCTGAACCGCGCCGTCTATTCATAGGAAAATATGCCTTATATGCTTTTTTTTGGTGTATAACTTAAGGACCTAAATTAAACTCTAAAGAATAAAAAGTCTTGTTGGATCATAGTCTTCATAGTATTAGCACAGTCTATAAACCAATACAGTCGTTCGACGAAGCCGTCTAGACAGGGCAATCGTGCGGGGTGTGAGGGGCGAGGGGCGGGTAGGGCGAGCCCGAGCTGCATACGTCGCCATTGTTAGTAGCTCGGGACATATCTTTCAGGGCTACTGCGTGTCGTGTGTTGTATTTTGATGTGTTTAGAATAAAAAATGGTGCATACGACATGTGCTGTGCGAGAATGCAATTCATCATCTCGCACAAATAAAGATCTGCGATATTATCAATTTCCACACTCAGAAGAAAGGTAAATATATTATTTTATAGTGCTTAATTTACAACATTTTTGTCATGTCATGCCAACGTAAACAAAATGGCGGATGTAAAAGCGTGACGCCTGCCAGCAAAAATTTAAACTTTTCTCAAACAAAAAAATTACATCCATTTTCAAATTTAAAATGGCGGACATGACTTTTATAAAATAATAATGGGGGTGCTGATTACGAAAAAGATATCCATGTTGAAATCAAAGATGGCGGACGTAATTTTTTCTTAAAAATCTATATGGGTGTCATCTTCGAGGTTCCTCGGGGTGCCGATTACGAAAATGACATTATTTTTGGAATCCAAGATGGCGGACGTTTTTTTTTTAAATATAATGATATGGGTGTCATTTTCGAGGTTCCTCGGGGTGCTGATTACCAAAATTACATCCATATTGAAATCCAAGATGGTGAATATAATTTATTTAAACAAAATTGTATGGGTGTTTGAATCTAAAATCATACCTAAGTTATTTATGGCGGAACAAAGAAACGTACATACATACTTTAAACCTAAAACCATTACCCTCTTTTTTTGGGCAGTTGTGTAGTTTGTGACAACCCTAGGTAATTACTGTGGCCTTGTGCGGCGTCGGCATTTACGCAAACATCAAAGGCGTCGGCCCACTGTTAGTTACTCTTTACACTGTGGTATTAGAATACAAAATGTTGTTGTGAACGAAAAGAAACGCACATACAAAACCCAACTGGAGTTAAACTAGGAGTGCCCCAGGGCTCTATTTTAGGTCCTTTCTTATTTTTTGCTTTATTTATAAGTTTCATGTAATGCTAAGAAAATAAATGACTGTTGTGTTGGTTCGCGTTTATTTTTAGGTATAGTTTCCCGTTGAAAAGAACAGACTGCAGAGCTCTGTTCGAAGCTTACCTATGTGGAACATCCCTGCATAACCATTTATTAAGCTCTTTTCGGAATCACTTATGGTCTATAAGGCTGAAATGTGAAAGAACAGTTTGATAGTAACAAAACCAGAAGAAGGAAATTATTATAAGTATTATAACCAATCAGTGTATATGTATATCCATATATTACGCTACTGGCCTAGCCAGTAACATAAATTTAATGGCCATGTTTTATACTAGGTATCCATCATAGAAATGTTTGTGCTGCACACGTTGTTTCCATATTAGGGCTTGTTTATGGCATCGGGCGTTTTACAATCATTTTATCGCACCAAAGCAGCAGTGTTCACATTCTTCTGTTCCGGTCCTGAAATTGCAATGTCTATGGGTCTCAAATTCAACTCACCATCAACATTGTTCTTTTTCTCGCTTGCCCTCTCCATGACTTAAGAATAAAGCTGGGTACAGATTATGCGCGCCAGCCGCGCGAGCCAGTGTTCGCGTGAACATTGGCACGCGCGGCAAATGTTCGATGGAATTTAGGTAGACCACGGCGGCTGCGCGAGGCAAGCGATCCAGCTCGATCAGCGCGTGAAAAAATATATTTAAATCGCACAACCGTCCAAAGTAAACTGTGGGCTCAAAAGCTAACAGCGCTCGGATCGTAGCGCGGCATGATCGAACTGCCCGCGTCCGCGACCCCGTCTACAAGGCGCGCGGCCGACGCGCGATCTAATGTTCGAGTAATTGCCGCGCATAATCTGTACGTGGCTTAACCTTTTCCACGCCACTGACGGATATATCCGCACCACTGGTTCAACGCCAACGACGGATATTTCCGTCATGGTTGACAGCGCAAATTAAACCTGAGTGGCTATGAGGTAAAGTTGACATTAGCTTTGGTGTTTAGCTGTCATTGGCGTGTGAGCGACGACTTTGTTTTTGACATAGCGTTGAAAAGGTTAAGGCTTTTTAGTGTTCTCAAAGAAAATCCTCTACTACTGTATAGAGGCTCTATATCATGTCTGATATCAAGCCTGTTTAGATAATAAAAGCATAATGAAGTTCATTTCAATGGGTTTGTAATTGCCAATAAAACTGATTTTTAGTGAACTTATCTCCTTTGAAATCATAGTTTTAAAGAGTGACCCAGCAGACGTCACCATGGCAACGAGCTGCAACAAAAAGTTGATACCAAAAAAATAATGGCCAAGCGTGAGTTGGGCTCGCGCTGATTCGATTCGAAATTGGAATATAATAGTGCATACTGTGCGTCGGTACGGAACCCTCAGTGCGCTAGTCTGACCCGCACTTGACCGGATTCTTCTTGTCGTTTAGAAAATAATTAATAAAATAACCATTAATGAATAAAAAACATACTTTATTCAGATCTGAAGTATTACATTCGAAAATAAAAAATGATAAATAAAACATTACGAACAATAAAATGCATTGAAAATGTCATATGAGTGCAACAATTATATGAATCGAAATTAATGAGGCTGATCGCACAGCTAAAGAAAAATACACCTCTCTCTGGAATGGATCTCGGTGGATAGAAAAATACTGATCGTACATTTTTATATTATACCGTAGATAGTAAACTATATTTATTATGGTGGACGGAACAAGATCATTCATGAACCCCCGACACAAAACGAGGGGTGTTACAACTTATTATAAGCTAAACGGTGTATCAGTATATCTGTCTGTTTGTATCATTTTAGCACCCAAACGGATAGACCGTTCTGGAAGAAAATAAGTCTGATTTTATCGGAATTTAATTAAATTATTCAAGTTGCGATGCTTGTTTAATCCATCCATAATATAAATCTCTTTGTAACTATTGATTATAAATACTTTATTACTTTGTTATTATACATTTTTAATATATTAAGTTAGGGATAATATACTAATAACAACAAAAATCGGTTCTATTTCATATGCTCTGACTATAAATTGAAAATTAGTAGATACTATTTTATTTAATAATAAACTCAAAATAAGGAAGCCCTTGCAGGAATTACGTAATTTTACATAATAAATGTCAAAATTATAATAAGTCAATAATATAATAGTAATTCTTACCCTTGTTCAAGGTATTCATAGAGTAGTTTTATTTATTTAAATAATGATGTTATTCTTTAAGTATTACAATAAAAGTGAAGAATACACTGAAATACATCAAAATTTTGTGACATATAATATCACCAATTAAAGCTTAAATAATCGTATTTTTTACAAATATATTGTATAAGCTGAGGTAATGGAAGAAATATCTGTACATTTAAAATTGTCGTACCGTAAAGAGTAAAAAGTCAAATTGTTACAGATTTAAAAAAGGCATTATATTATATATATTATGTAGTATTGACACTTATTATAATGATGTTGAGAAACATTGGTTTCTTTAGCTTATCTATCCATGTGACTTTTTATTCTTTAAGGTTTCAATTAGGTCCTTAAGTCACGTTATTAAGGCATATTTTCCTACGAGTAGACTGTGCGATTCAGCCAATCGTCAAGGGAGAACGTAGCGTATTCGCCGCCGGAAGATCTTCCCTTGAAGGTTTCTGAAAAATTAAAAACAACATTAACTTATGCCAAAATGGGGGGATTCGACGGTTAAAAAGCGTGTTAGTGCGATAGAACTAAACAGAAAAACAGTATAAGTCGTTTCACAAGAACAGGAACGAATGGTTTGAATGAGTGAACGATTTGATCGAGTGAAGGAAATATTTGTGTGTGAATTAAACACACACAACAATTACTTTCGTTCATCCCTTTTGTGCCAATCTTCGTGAAACTGACTATAATGACAGTTTTCGCTGTAATAGTTCCAAAAGTGATTGTAGAGTCTGCAGACAGTTCATTTTTGGTAGAAAAATCCTTTTTCATATTTTAATTAAATTAACAGTTGAATAGTATTTCTTTCATAATTACTGTTGCAGACACTACTTAAGTTTCAAAAAGCTCCAAGGATTTTTTATCTAGTTAAATTATGAAACATTAAAAATTTTCTTTTTGTTTAGAATCTCAAAAAAAAACAAAAAAAGGACGGCGTTATGTAGAAACGCGCCAACCAAAATACCAGCCAAACTTTTTTCACATTTACGATTTAAAAAAACTACTATTGTATTTGACTGGATGTTTGACACTGCATAAAACCATCCAAGTATCCTTGCAGCTTTCATAGTCGTGTATACATGGTACATGGCTCTCGGTATACTTGTGATTTCCTCTTGGTGGGGTTCCGTAGCTGTTCAGGGGTTCCCTTGCAACTCCCGCTCGAGGTTTTCAAGCGGTTCGTTGTTTGCTGTTCGTTTATTGTACATTATTAGATAAATATATACATTTATTAAGAAATACTAACACAAATTAACAACACAACACTAAAAAAAATGCAGAAGACTTTCAAACTAAGATTTTCTATTCTACTGAACCAAAATACTGTTTTTAATGCTAAGGAAAATTCGTTACGTTAAAATATTCCTAATCAAAATGACCGACATATTATTACATATTGATGTAGTATCTCATAATAATTTAACCATTGCAGGAAAAAGGAACTAATCAATAAACAAGCGACTTCGTCCGCGTAGGGACGGTAATCAGAGACGAGGTAATCAAATCAGGGATGGTTTAAAATTTAAAAGGTGATAAAATCGGATAGAATGTGATGTGAATAGTGTTGCCAGGTCTAATCTAGTATAAATAGTGCTAAAAAACATCATGACTTGGGTTTTCAATTCGGGACAGTAGAAAAAAATTACTTTATTATTTGGTCATATTCGACCATTTTGATTCTCGGTTAAGGCAGACGAATTTCCAAATATCCATAAAGGCTTAATATTGATTTCAAAAATAAAAGTAGAATTTGCTATTTCCAATTTCTAAGGTAGCTATCGTCGAAGCGGCGTGGTTTTTTCCGCGATGTACTATTTTTTCTTCTTGCAATATTTTTTCCGCTTGCATACTTCACATACTTCTAAGCGAATAATCCTTGTGGGTTTCCGCTACATATATTAAACCCTGCCACACGTACCTATATAACAACACAGTTATCAACTTTACAGCCAGTCAACATTTCAGTTTACTGTCCGTGTATGGTCAGGCCCTCGTACGGAGAAAAGGCACAAATGCAATTAATTCATAGAAGCATATTAAACTCTCAACGGTTATGATAAGGTTGGAATTTCAATATAATTCATATAGCAGATGTGCTTTTTTCCGTAGTAGCGTTCTGACTAAATTGCTAGTGAATCGAATTTACCAGTAAGTTCTATGAGCAAGTGAACAGAATTCCTTAAAAGTTCATGTGGAGTTACGGGTCGACCACCGACGCTTAAGATACGATGACGTTGCGTTAACACAAGAATAGTTCATAGTATAGTAATGACATGGCGTCAATTTCGACAGACCGTAATTTACGCATCGTTAAGCTCTTATGTGGCCGCTTCCTTACTGTGAAAATATAGTAAAACGCCCGCGATTCCGTCTGTGTAGAAGTGGATTATCGCTATTCCCCGGGAACTATTTATTTTACCGGGTACAAAACTATCCCATGTCCTTCCTCAGGACATAAGCTATCTCCATACCAAATTTCATTGAAATCGGTTCAGCGGTTGTATCGTGAAAGCGTAATAAACAGACAGACAATCAGAGTTACTTTCACATTTATTCCAATTCCAATAAAATTATATCGTTAATTTCATTCACTTCTACCTAAAATGCTAAATAAAATTATTGTGGTAGTATTCCCAAGTGTTCATAAATTCTTGGCAGATTTTTATACATTTCACTTCAAATAGGTAGGTACGTACAAATACTGAAGAGATCCACGTGGGAATAAGTGCTAACGCAACCATTTGGAAACAAAATTCTGTGTCTGTGATATTACCGAAGTCGGAAAGAATATTTGAGACGAAATCCAAGAAAGAGAAAACTGAGAAAAGCAGCAACGGGTTGTGCAACGTTATGCTTTCAAAAGAAACTCAAGTAAAAGACACAAATGTTGAAACCATGTTGAAGTTACCGCCGTTTTACAATGGTAGTCAAATGCGTATGCCTACGGGAGAGCAACTGTTTTGGGTTCGTAGTATTTGAGAAGTACCTACATGTTTTATGTAACGTTCAGTAAAGCCGGCTCAAACGGTCCGATTCAACTTGGATTAGATGCAGGCGTCTGAGTGCGCTCGGATTACGTGTTTACAAAAAAACACCAAGAAAAAACCGGTCCCATAGTTAATTTGTTTTGCAGCTTGATGAAACCCGTTCCTCATCCTTCGGGTCGGCGACATATCAGGACTTCCAGGAGATCAGATCTCGTTGCGTCTCTGAGGGGAGACTGTTTGAGGACCCGGAGTTCCCCGCTACAGACCGCAGTCTGAACTGCAAGAGATTGATTCGGCCCATCACTTGGTTGAGACCTGGCGTAAGTATAATCACAATTTACCAATCACCATCGTCATTATCGTTTCAGCCGAACGTCCACTACTCCTGTAGCCCCCCCCCCTGCACTGCACTCCTTCGTCGCGTGGCACCGTGTTAAGCAGAATCCTGAGAACTGTTTTTCATTTGGTTCTTTATCTTTTGTTTGTTTTTGTTGACACGGGATCAATTTCTTTTGTACGTTTCTTGAGCGAGAAAATAATCGATAGCGAAACGCTTTCTCGTCGGAGGTGGGACAAGTGCCTACAGTGTTAACAGCATGCATTTTAAATTTATGTATTTAAATATTATTTTCTCAGCTGACAATGCGAGTTTGAATTTTTTAAATTGAATATTCGATACGCTAGGTAAGTATATTGTTTTTTATTCACTAGAACAATCGAATCAAATCAATTAAATTCGTTTATTTCATTTCGATTGACACTTCCTACATTACGATTACGTTTGCTGGTAATGAAAACGGAATACGAGTAATAACGGAAAAATTCCCACTCGTTTCCTTAAACGAAGAACTTGACCACAACTTCATTTTTAGCATAGGTACAAAATAATTGTAGGATCATTATTATTTTTACGTAACACCTGGCCATAATGTGAGTTTTATCGCACGCTGCGCGCACGGTAAAACTCGCATTGTGGCCAGGTGAAGACGTAAAATTGTGTACTCATCACGGGCAGTAAAAAAGAAAGCCCTCTATCGCATATTTACAACCCTCGCCTACGGCTCGGGTCTCAAATACCTGCGATTTCGGGCTTTCTTTCTTTTACAGCCCTTGTTAAGTAATGTACTATTTCATCACACTTGCTCGTAAATAGTGTCCTAACATGCTAGAAAAATCGACCGTAAATCCAAAATAATACCCGCGGGCCTTTTTTTACCATTACGCTTCTAACGTGCGTAATAGCTTTTTTTTTAAATATTATACGTGGACTCAAACTATCACAATACGTCAGGACCCCAATTCTTGTGCCATTCGATATGAAGTTTCATTCGAGATGAAATGTCAGTTGCATACAATTTCCTAAAAATCTCGCATATAAACTATTGATCTCGACTGTCACTAGAATCGGACTCCGAACCCGTTTGACATTATCTGTGGTAAGTCACAGACAATGATGTAGTCTGCCGAGACATATCCTATAATCTGTGGTCTGCCGCTAATAAGTTAAAAATATGATCTTTTGTCTGATTTTATTTCATTTCCTCGCAATTGTGATGAAAAACATTGTATGTTACACGGGTGGTAAAATAAATACAAATCTCGAGTCATTAAAGCCCTCATCAGCCTTCGGCTTCGGGCTTCTAACAGACTCTCGTTTGTAATTCTTTCTTTACCACCCTTAATACACAATGTACTATTACATTTTTCTTGTGAACAGGAGATATGCGAGAACCCGCGGCTTTACGTGGAGGACTACAGCCGCTTCGACGTGCAGCAGGGCGAGCTGGGGGACTGCTGGCTGCTGGCCGCCGTGGCCAACCTCACGCTGCACCGCAAGTCAGTTCCCTTTTACATATTTCCTGTGAACAGGAGATATGCGAGGACCCGCAGCTGTTCGTGGAGGGCTACAGCCGCTTCGACGTGCAGCAGGGCGAGCTGGGGGACTGCTGGCTGCTGGCCGCCGTGGCCAACCTCACGCTTCACCGCAAGTCAGTTCCCTTTTACATATTTCCTGTGAACAGGAGATATGCGAGGACCCGCAGCTGTTCGTGGAGGGCTACAGCCGCTTCGACGTGCAGCAGGGCGAGCTGGGGGACTGCTGGCTGCTGGCCGCCGTGGCCAACCTCACGCTGCACCGCAAGTCAGTTCCCTTTTACATATTTCCTGTGAACAGGAGATATGCGAGGACCCGCAGCTGTTCGTGGAGGGCTACAGCCGCTTCGACGTGCAGCAGGGCGAGCTGGGGGACTGCTGGCTGCTGGCCGCCGTGGCCAACCTCACGCTGCACCGCAAGTCAGTTCCCTTTTACATATTTCCTGTGAACAGGAGATATGCGAAGACCCGCAGCTGTTCGTGGAGGGCTACAGCCGCTTCGACGTGCAGCAGGGCGAGCTGGGGGACTGCTGGCTGCTGGCTGCCGTGGCCAACCTCACGCTGCACCGCAAGTCAGTTCCCTTTTACATATTTCCTATGAACAGGAGATATGCGAGGACCCGCAGCTGTTCGTGGAGGGCTACAGCCGCTTCGACGTGCAGCAGGGCGAGCTGGGGGACTGCTGGCTGGTGGCCGCCGTGGCCAACCTCACGCTGCACCGCAAGTCAGTTCCCTTTTACATATTTCCTGTGAACAGGAACCTCTTTTTCTTTCTTCAGAACTGGATGGTTACTACGCAAGCCGAAATCGAAAGTATGTATGAATGAAACTTCGGGTGTTTTGTTGCACCTTGCATGTGTTTTGTTTTGTCGGATGAAGGTATGCATTGTGCGGTTTACAACAAAGAGGTCAATCACGGAGTTATTTATAAAAGAGTACGCTATTTTACTGACCTTAGCTATAGATACCTACCGGAAAAATAAGGGAATGTGGAAAGGTCATTCACTTGTTTAAAACAGGAAATTCGGTAATTTATTTTATCAATGTGGTCATGTAACTATTAACATCTTTATATTACGTCATGGTTATAAAAATACATAGGTACCTTTACGCCTGTAATCCCAGAGTGGGGTAGACAGACCTAATAATTACCTACAACTTTAAAAACTTGTTGATAATTCAGTAACGTCACTAATACGTCGGTATTAGTGACAGGTTGCAAGCCCATCGCCTAACAGTACTACAAGCCATTATTCCCTTAGTCTCCTCTTACGAAATCCACGGGAAGGCAGGGCGTTACTATTCTAACCCGGCAACCACACAGGCCAAGTATAAGTATATTTAATTTAAAATAGAGTCTAAATACTCCCACCTCGTATGTTCACTGACTACAGGTGTCCAGAAATCCCCGATCCGAGAAAAGTTCGATCTCGGCATGCTCATAGTTACATCCGTCTGGATCCGGAGAGGAATCGACTACTATTGTTTATAGGGTTCGATCGTTATGAAGAATAACGATCGGCATTATTCGTTTTCCATGACACACAAGTGATAAAATTTTAGTTCACGCAGTTTCTGTAAACTTCGTTTTGTACTAATGTCTACCACATTCTAAATTTCTTATTTTCCTCAATCGCCCAAAGGTTAGCTGGAAGAGGTCCCTTAAAGGGGTAAGTTCGCCTTTGTACATTCAAATTCTGTAAATATTATATTTGATTTCTGTAAATACATAATAATATACCTATATAAAAATAAATATACCTACTGTCAGTTGCGAGTGCAAACGTGACAGCGATAGCCAGCCGAAATCTATTAAAAAGCTGAGAATGTTCTCGTAGTGGTACATAGTTTGTGCTGAAAAGACGCTTATTCGCAACAATACAAAAAAACTGAAAACCAACTGAAAAACATTGTTTGAGAGTAGCGTTATTAATAGTAACAAACAATTTTCAGATTATTCTTGCAGGTGGTGCCGGATGATCAGAGTTTCGACGAACAGTACGCTGGGGTCTTCCACTTCCGGTAAAGTATAAAAAACCCTTTCTAACTTATTCAATAAAACGACAACTAAAACAATTGCGAAACAAAACTTTGGACTTGCGATAGGTTACCATAAAATGTATGTTTCAATATTGTCAAAAAATAAAAATGGCGTGTACTATAACATCATTTTATAATTGACAAAGTACACGAATGCCAAGCAAATTAAACCATAAAAACCAACGTTATTCTATAAGTACCGTTCTTGCAGGTTCTGGCAGTACGGCCGCTGGGTGGACGTGGTGATCGACGACCGGCTGCCCACCTACCGCGGCAAGCTCGTGTTCCTGCACTCCAGCGAGACCAACGAGTTCTGGAGCGCTCTCCTAGAGAAGGCCTATGCTAAGTAAGTAAATTTTACCTGCCGCTTCGCATCTTTGGACAATTTCATGTATCTTCAAAATGAGCGAACTCCCGTACCCTTAGGGCTTAATTTTTTCAAAATCCCCTATTTTTATTTTTTATTTATAGGTAAAAAGTAGCTTTAAACCCCTAATATCTAACTCTGAAACTAATAAACATAAACTATATTCTGGACCGGTATGTCAGGTTCTCTCTTGGGAGCCTTGGGGCTCTATGCGGTAATATTTACGTCAAGTTCTGAGATACCAGAGTTAACAAACACAAGAACAAAGTTACTATGCTGATATTATGAATGTATTTGTTCAGGCTTCATGGCTCTTACGAAGCTCTGAAAGGAGGTTCAGCCTGCGAGGCCATGGAGGACTTTACTGGAGGTTTGGCGGAACTGTACCACATGACGGAACTGCCGCCGGACTTCCACAAGATCCTGCTCAAGGCGTACGAGCGGAACTCATTGCTGGGATGCAGCACTGAGGTGAGTGTCTTACAAGATCGCTATCGTATAGTTATGGTCATTATTGTAATCCAAATCATGTACCAGGAAATCAAGGTAATCAAAATTTCAGATTAAAATGTATAAGAGTTAATATATTTATAGATTTTAAATTACAATAAAATAAAAGCTTATAGGGTAAAGTCACCAGTGGTCAGCCAGAGTCCTGTAGTCGACCTTATATGAGTGCGAAGAGTGGGAAATTTATCTTTCGTACTCTTCCCACTCATACAAAGTATAGCAGAGGCCGACTACAGGTCTCTGGCGGATCATTGGTGACATTACCCTATATTGATAAAGTTTAATCTTCACAGACGGACCCTAAACGCGTCGAGGCGGAGACACCTCAAGGCCTGATCCGTGGTCACGCGTACTCCGTCACGCGCGTGAAGTACGTGGACATCGAGACGCCGGGCCGCAGCGGCAAGATCCCGCTGCTGCGCATGAGGAACCCCTGGGGCAACGAGGCCGAGTGGAACGGCGCCTGGAGCGATAAGTAATCACTCATCTCGCACTAACCTGTCACTATAAAATAACGCATGCATACACACACGTGGTCACGCATACTCCGTCACGCCGGTGAAGTACGTGGACATCGGGACGCCGGGCCGCAGCGGCAAGATCCCACAGCTCCGCGAAAGGAACTTCTGACGCATTATACGCAACTAACCAACCAACCATTAGAGGGGGGACACGAAAACTAATACAAGAATTGAAATAAAACCATATATACGGAATAAATATTTACCTACCAAGTTTGTTTTAATTCATAAATCTATTGTTTTCTCTTGCAGGTCGCCGGAGTGGCGGTGTATACCCAAAACGGAAAGAGAAGAGCTTGGTCTAACGTTTGATGAGGACGGTGAATTCTGGATGTCCTTCACTGACGTCTGCGAGCATTTCAATAAGTACGTTATGTTAGCTGAAGTCTTACTTATTCTGCCTTGCGTATTAATGTAATTATAGAGCTACAGGAAAAGTATTCTGGATGGTTAAGACTTTTTACCCATGGTTTCAAGTCTGCGAACATTAGAGCAGTATTAAATGACCTACTGATTGGCAAACAAAAGTGTAGAATTCAAAATTAAGTATCGCAATCGGTGGAATTCCAGAACTGACTATCAAGCTGTCCGCAGGGAGCTCAAATCTACTGATTGGTCCATTGTCACGGATGTCAAAGACGTTAATGTAGCTGCGGCAGTGCTTTCTGATACAGTAACATCGGCGATAAGTAGGAACACCATAAATGTTAAAGTAAGTCGCACGCAGTACATTTTTAAACCCTGGATTACACCAGGACTGCTAAGGTGCATGAGGCACAGGGACAGGCTCCATAGTCGATCGAGGGCGTCACCAAAGGACCTAACTTTACGAAAAATTTACACACGTTATCGTAACTTCTTTGATAATATCCTTTTTAATTTAAAATCAGAGTACGAAAAGAAACAAATAGCAGACAGAAATAATCCGAAAAAATTATGGAAATCAGTAAAGAAAATATGTGAAACCACCCCTAAACCCAATGATTCTATCGAATTGACAAAGTCACACAACTCGATCAGAGAGTCACTGAATAGCTGTAATCAATTCTTTTCTTCTATTGGTAAAACTCTAGCTGACAGCATCCTTACCAAAATATCTGAAACCGAATTTACTCTCGCTTCAAAATTTAAATCTCCCGTAACGCCTTTAAAATAATTTTTCTTGCAACCGACGGACATTTACGAGGTAGAAAAGCTCATTTTGCAATTAAAATCGGGTAGCGCCCCTGGGTCAGACGGCTGCAAACCTCTGCTTCTTAAGACCATAAGAAAAGAAATTCTCCAAACATTCACCTACGTTTGCAATCTCATTATGGAGAGTGGCTGCTTTCCTGACTGTTGGAAATTGGCCACAGTGTGTCCTATCTACAAAAACGGCCCAAAAAATTCCCTTAGCAATTATCGCCCAATTTCACTATTATCGGTATTCTCTAAAATTCTAGAGAAGATAGTTAACTCTCGGATTATAAATTTTATTGAATCAAATGGTCTTCTATCAAAAAAACTGTTCGGGTTTAGATTAAATAAATCTACGGAAGATGCAGCAATTTGCCTCACAGACAAAATCTTTGAACATCTTGACAAGAGTGCTAAATGTCTGGGTATCTTCCTAGATCTGGCAAAGGCCTTTGATACTGTTTCGACTTGCATCCTTCTTAAGAAGTTAGAGGCCCTAGGCATAAGAGGAATAGCACTGGAATGGTTTAGTAGCTATTTGACAAATCGCCATCAGAGGACTAAAATTGACTGTCACCTGAGCACCCCACTTCCCATAGAATTCGGGGTCCCTCAAGGGAGTATTATCGGCCCAACACTGTTCTTGATATACCTAAATGACATCAATATGCTCGACATCCCCAACTCTGACATAATCTGTTACGCAGACGATACGGCTATTCTCTTTCACGGTGAAAGCTGGGATGATGCGTACCAAGCTGCTGAATGTGGTATCTCTCGGGTCGCCCATTGGCTCGACTACAATCTTCTCACGTTAAATGTCAATAAGACAAATTACATAGCATTCACCAAAACACCTGTAACGTCCCCTAATCTAAAGCTGCAAATCCACTCATGTGTAAGAATACCAGCATCCACACTCGGTAACCGCTTCAAAACCTGCTCTTGTATAGAAATTAAAAGATGCGAATCGACAAAATATTTGGGGCTCACCATTGACCAGCATCTCTCGTTCAGGGAACACATCTCTGCCCTCTCCAAAAGAGTAAGAAAACTCATTTACGTTTTTAAAAGATTGCGCGATTGTTCTCCTCCTGACGTACTTCACCTAGTTTACCGCGGCTTATGTGCCTCTATCATCCAATACTGTGCCGCCGTCTGGGGTGCAGCAGGGAAGGGCTCGCTGCTGCAGCTGGAGCGCGCCCAACGAGCCGTAATAAAGGTAATGCTCAAAAGGCCTTTCCGCTTCCCCACTGACACGCTGTATAAGGAGACGGGTCTGTTGCGAGTGAGGCAGCTGTTTATGTTAAGAGCAACCATTCGCACGCACCGCATCCTGGGAAGGAAACCTTGTCAAGCTAACCTGTTGAGCAAGCGCACGTACAGAGCTCCTTTGCCCGCATTCAGGTCGCCGTTCTTCAGACGCTCACCCGCATTTTCACACCCTTATGTTTATAATGCAATAAACAGAGCATGCGATATTAAAAACTTAACTGTAGGAAAGGTGAAAAGCGCTCTAACTTACGCTGAAACTGAGTATCTGCTAGAGGTTTCCTTTTAGGGGCTTCACTTTAACAAACGCACACACTCCCTCAGCTCCTTCACCCACATAAT
Organism: Acleris laterana; assembly: GCA_963966035.1. NCBI lineage: Eukaryota > Metazoa > Arthropoda > Insecta > Lepidoptera > Tortricidae > Acleris > Acleris laterana. Next base: position 4,600,384 of record OZ014463.1, on the reverse strand, counting down.
CAAATCACTCACAAACCGACACACACACACACACACACACACACACACACACGCACGCGCGCACACACACACACACGCGCGCGCACGCACGCACACACACACACACACACACACACACACACACACACACACACACACACACACACACACACACACACACACACACACACACACACACACACACACACACACACACACACACACACACACACACACACACACACACACACACACACACACACACACACACACACACACACACACACACACACACACACACACACACACACACACACACACACACACACACACACACACACACACACACACACACACACACACACACACACACACACACACACACACACACACACACACACACACACACACACACACACACACACACACACACACACACACACACACACACACACACACACACACACACACACACACACACACACACACACACACACACACACACACACACACACACACACACACACACACACACACAGTTCATTTTTGCATGGTTTACGGTATTTTTATTGTATTTTTTTTTTTTAAAGCTATTAGTCCAATGTAAAATGTTTAACGCCTACATGATACGAGTAGCTTCACTCCTGGGATGCCCAAGATACAGGCTCGGCCTAGTTTGGGATCCGCTGTAATTTGGATTAAGGAACATGTATTCTTTTGGTAAATAAATTATTCTTATTCTTATTCTTATTCTTAAGTCCTGTACGGAATCCTCGGCGCGCGAGTCCAACCCGCACTTGGTTTTTTAAACTGTTTTATTAATGTTTGCAGAGTGGAGATCTGCAACTTGAACCCCGACTGCCTCGACCCGTCCGAGTGTCCCGAAGGATGCTCCAAGAAGTGGGAGATGTCCGTGTTCGAGGGGGAGTGGGTCAGAGGTCGGTGTTCATCACATCACCATCACTATCAATCTATCACTATGACTAGTGACTAGGTATTTATCTTATACTTTAACCTCCCGCCAAACAAGGCTGTGTGCTATCACCCACGCTGTTCCTTCTGCATATCAATGACATGCTGCAAGTCTGCGGCATTCACTGTTATGCGGATGATAGCACAGGCGATACCTTCTACACCGGCCGCGCCAATATTTCTCGGGACAACGTCGTCGTCGAGAGCCGAAACAAACTTGTGTCTGAAATTGAGACTTCTCTAAAAAAAGTTTCAGAATGGGGTCGACTTAATTTAGTCCGTTTTAACCCCACAAAGACTCAAGTTTGCGCGTTCACCGCTAAGAAGTTGGCGTTCGATGCATCACCTCGTTTTGAGAGCACTCCCCTCACTGCCTCAGCCAGTATCGGAATCCTCGGTGTCAACATTTCGAGTGATGTCCAGTTCCGCGGTCATTTAGAGGGTAAGGCCAAATTGGCCTCGAAGAAGCTCGGTGTGCTCAACAGATCGAGACAGTATTTCACTCCGGCCCACCGCCTGCAGCTGTACAAGGCGCAGGTACGGCCACATATGGAATACTGCTCTCATCTGTGGGCTGGGGCTCCCCAATACCAGCTTCTCCCTCTGGACCGCATCCAGCGGAGAGCCACTCGAATTGTCGGCTGCCAGCGTACTTCTGACCGGCTTGACTCCTTGGCGCTGCGTAGAGATGTAGCCTCACTCTGCATTCTCTATCGCTTGTACAACGGGGAGTGCTCCGAGGAGCTGTTCGGATTAATTCCTGCCGCATCCTTCCGCCTTCGTCCTACGCGACAGAAATTCCACCACCATCATTTAGATGTTTGGCAGTCCACAACGTTTCACACGGAATTTCCTGCCTCGCACAACTAAACTGTGGAATGGTCTGTCGCCTGCGGTATTTCCGGACCGTTACGACCTTCAAACCTTCAAGAAAAGAGCGTACTCTCATTTGAAAGGCCGGCAACGCACCTGTGACTCCTCTGGTGCTGCAGGTGTCTATGGGTGACGGTAATCGCTTTCCATCAGGCGATCCGTCTGCTCGTTCGCCTTCCTATACCATAAAAAAAAAACACCACTGTTTCGGTGTAGGGATAAGACAACCAGTGGAATGGGTTCACGAATGTTATAAATACATATTAAGGCGGGTACATATTATTAAGTACAGTAAAGATACAATCGACACCTTTCGACTCCGCCGTCGGATCAGCTCGATGGTACCATAATATTGCAACTATATAATTTTACGAACTTTCATTTCGCAAAGAGATACTTCCCACCGCATTATTTTACATTTTCATGTGGTCAAAAGTCTTACCCAACCTAACCTAACCTAACCTAACCAATCTTAATAAGCCCATGTAATCTTTGTATTTTTGCGAAAACGATATAGTTTGAGAAATGATATAGTTTGAGAAATGATGATTTGGTCAAAACGCAGTTTACCGGTGAAGAGGCATTCCACGTTAGTCCTGGGTTGACAACGTATGTATGTACTATTATTTTTAATATAGGTGGGTCGAGCTTGTGTGACGCTTTGACCTTTGCTGCTCTTTTGTGGCAGTTCTTTGTTTCGAACTCACCACAAAGGTTCGTTGCGTCCAGGAATTTCTATATGCTTTGGGCAGTGGGGTAGACAATATAGTCACCAGTGGTCAACCAGAGACCTTTGTCGACCTTATCTGAGTGCGAAGAGTGGGAAACATGTCTTTCGTATTCTTCCCACTAGCCTAGGGCCCACATCCCGCTTATCATCAGATGGACTGTGCGATTTTTGTGTTTTTACTTTTAACAGTTCCAAGGGTAAATTATTAAATTTAATTATATCCAAAGAACACATAAGGCGTTATGATTATTGAGATCGTCATCGCGAACCCATCACTTTCTTTAGCATTATTACGTGGCGTCTTGATTGGGGTCTTAGTTGGGTTCGATGAACATCGCTGGGGCCGAGGAGTTAGCTCTTAAAGTATGGGTCGCCATTACATCTGAGTTTTAGTTACAAGCTTTTACTTAACTTGGAGTGTTAGTTTGTTTGGGTCAAATCTTGCAAGTGAATTTTGAACCAGTTCCCGTCAATGGAATGGGTTGAAATTTGGAATACATGTGTAAACCCGATGACAATGTAATGTTATGGTACCATCGAGGTGATCCGACGATGGAGTCGAAAGATGTCGACGGGATCTTTAGTGTACTTTATATCTACCCGCTGTAGTTGTTGTTGCAGTTGAAGCTCGTCTTGATAAGCAGAGAATGTTTGAGCGAAAAAAAGTACCTAGGCGGTTTTAATATGCGGCTTTATTGTGTGTATTGTACAGGCGTGACGGCCGGTGGCTGCCGCAACTCCCTGGAGACGTTCTGGCGCAACCCGCAGTACACCGTGACGCTCACCGACGTCGACGAGGACGACGAGGAGAACAAGTGCACCGTGAGTACCAGCTCAGCTGTCTTGTTCTGCTCTTGCATCTCGGGCCTCGTGTAAAATGACATATAATTGCCCTGCATCATAATTCATAATCAGAGATGGGCAAAATTTATTCGAATGACGAGTAACGAATAAGAATAAACAAATTATTCGCGAATAACGAATGAAATTCTCGGATGATTATTCTTATTCGAATAAATTATTCGTCGAATAATTTATTTGCGAATAATTTATTCGTTGAATGTATTGCCAAAATAATTATTATGTACTGGAATACCTGCTCCATTTTTCAAGAAAATTAATAACTAAACCTAACTGAAAGGTGTTGTTTGTACATATCATGAGCTATTACTATCACTTAGGAAATGCGAATATGCCTCATCTTCGCTTAATTAAATCATTTAAAGAAAAAACCAAGACGCGATAGGTTTTGAAAAAATATTTTTCGTGAATTTATCCGAATAAAATAGCGAATAAATTATTCGTTATTTGAAAAGTAGTCGAATGATTCGTTCGCGGATAATTTATTCGCGAATAAATCATTCGCAAATAAATTATTCGACGAATAAATTATCCGCGAATAAAAATATTAGGAATTTTTTTTTATTCGAATAATCATTCGAATAAATAATTATTCGAATAATGCCCATCCCTGATCATAATGTAGGTCCCACGAACAGAACAGTTACTGTCGGTGGGCCTACTAACCAATAACTGTATTGGTAGGTTGTTCTGTTCGTGGGACAATAAAGACTACTTTGAAAAAAGTTTTTTTCTTAGGTAATCGTAGCGGTCATACAAAAGAACCGCCGCTCCCAAGGACTTGAGTACTTAATGATCGGATTCGAGATCTACGCGCTGCCGAGCCACGGGCATGTGCCCAAGCCGCTCGACATCAACTTTTTCAAGAAATACGCTCCTGTTGACAGATTGAAGCCTTTCACTAACCTGAGAGAAGTCAGCGCCAGGTTAGTCGCTAATTTAGAGCTTTTTTTTATGGCATAGAGAAGACAAACGAGCACACAGGCCAGTTGGTAAGTGGAAACTGTGATCCATAGACATTCGCATTCACAAGACTGCAAATGCGTTGCCAACCCTGAGGACTAAGATGGAATGCCTCTATGCTAGTCATTTCACCGGCTGTCTTATTCCCAAACCGGAACACAACAATGCGAACACTGATGTTTGGCGGTTGGTTAATGGATAAGATGGTGGTAGCGATCCGGACGGACCCTGCACAAGGTCCTACCACCCGCAAAATACTAGCTGACTAAATTGTAGTTGTAATGGGTAGGTATATAGACACGCAAACCACGGCGAAGCGTGTACCCGCCTTATGCTTTTGGTTAAAAATATTGTAGGACGCCGACTTCAGTTGGACTGCCCTATTACCTACCTACCATTTTAAAACATAAATTTTTTTGCTTTTTAGGGCGGATGTTTGTTTTTTTTAAGTTTATATTTTGGCCCCCGTGTGGTAGCCGGATTAGAATAGTGCCACTTCGTATCTTTCCGTGGATGTCGTAAAAGCTGACTAAGGTAATAAAGGCGTGTAGTACTGTTAGGCGATGGGCTTGCAACCTGTCACTAATACACCGGTAAACATCTTCGCTTAAGTGTGCAAAATGTGGTTACAGAATTATCAAAAAGTTTTTATAGTTGTTGGAAATTCTGTAGCTCTGCCTACCCCACTCTGGGAATAAAGGCGTGAGTTTATGTATACCCAATAGTTTGGTTCCAGGTTCAAGCTGCCGCCCGGCAGCTACGTTATCGTGCCGTCCACCTTCGACCCCGACAAGGAGGGAGAGTTTCTGGTGCGCGTGTTCTCCGAGAAGTCCAACAACATGGCGTGAGTTCACTTACAGCTAAATCATACAAAACCAGCGGTGGCAGCTACATGCATCATCGTCATAAATGAATTAAAGAGAACCACTTTTTTTTTTTGCCGGTTTGGGCAAATATTGGTGTGATGAGCACGAGTATTTGTTTCTGATTGCTTGTTATTTTTCTATGTAAGTATTTATATCGTTAACTAGTACCTAGTACAAGCCTGTTGTGTGGGATCCTCCGTGGTTGTTTTTCTTCTTTTTATTCTTCGTTGCCAGCTCAATGTTTTAAGGAGCATTTAAAATAGCGTGTACCCGAGATTAACATTTGCAATTTTTTGGTTTCAGTATAAACGATGAATACGGAATGGGAGACGACGATGACCGAGTCAGTATTTTATATTTAACTAGCTGTCCGTGCCCGGTGTCTCCCGGTGTATTTTTTTTCCATAAATACCTTGTCCCGATAATTCCGAACACAACAATTTTTTTTTATTCAAATCGGTCGAGCCATTCTCGAGTTATGGGGTGACCCCTTGGGAAACAGGGATACTTTATACATATGTATACAGTGTGTGACATCCATAAGAACATAGGTACATTTTAAGTGCTGTTTTATCGAAAAATATGAGAATTACATTAAATTTTCTAATGGAGAGTTATTTATTTTTTTAATTTTCTCGTGTAGCAGTAGCAATGGAATGCAAATAGGCAGTTTCTTAGTCAATATTTTTGGCGGTCTTGTCAAAGGGGTTAACGAATTGTAGGTAATTGACAAGGTGTCTGGGTGTCACTAAGAGTGAAATTTGAAAACAATCGAATGTTAGTATCAGTGGTTAGGTTTTTTACCGATACCAACATGGCGTGCCGAATTGAAATGAAAAAAAAAGTTATTTCTAGCTACAAATACAAAACGTTCACTAGGGCTTATACAGCTCTTAAAATATATGTTCTTATGGAAGTCACACACTGTATACAATAAGTATAATATATGTATAGACTAGGGCACGCCTTATTTCGATATCTATATCCGAAGTGGCCATACTTGTAGAATTAGTTTTTCACCTCAGCAGCTCAAACAAGCAGGTTTTGCTGCTTAAAAACAGTGAGCAAAATTCAATTTTGCTGCGAGCGAGAGGCAAAGTAGCTTTTTAATTAATTTTTTTAAATGCCGTGAGCAGTCCTGGGGCTACTCACAACATTCGAAAAAATTGAACTTCACTTTGTTCTGTCACTTTCACTTCGATAGGAAAAAAGCGAGAGATAGAAACAACTTGATTCGAAGTTCGATTTTCAAATTCCACACATAGTAGGCCCAAAAAGAAACGCACGTTCGGATGCACACATAACCAACCATAGCCATAGACAAGGCCTAGTTAGGTTTTTTTTAAAGCCACAGACTACATAAAGCTGTATAAAGTTGTGTCTTGCACTACGGCATTATCAAGTTGAGTGACAGGTTTTATCTGTTTCATGTTTATTTTTTCCACTTTTTATTTTATTAGTATTTTGCAAAAATGCTTGTGATTGATGAATATGCGATCGTGTCGTTATTTAGTCGTGTATTCACCAAATGGTCACAACGGAAGACCTAGGTTGGCCCTACCAGCTTCACGCTGTGTTGTTCTCGCTGCTGAGGTGAAAAGTTGTATGTCTCACACGAGACCAAAGTTTTTTACGTCTCGTATCTTTGAATCCCTCGCTACGCTCAGGATTCTAATCTAGAATCACTCGCTACGCTCGTGATTCAATAATAGAATCCTTCGCTTACTCGGGATTCAAAATCATCACTCGCAGCAAAAACCAACTTTGCTCTCTTGTTGAACAAATAACTATTCCGATACTCCCTATATTTCAACCCCCTTATTTCCAAAAATCCCTTCTTGGTACACCTCTAGTCGTATCCCAGGAATATTCCCTCTAAAAAGTCCCTAGGTCGAGCGGTTTCAGCTGTGCGTTTATCGATCAGTCAGCTAGACAGTTTCTTCTTTTATACATATATAGATTATTTTTACCCTACTGCGGCAAAGCCCAAAAAGAGGGTTATGTGTTTGACCTGTATATATATCCGACTCTATGTTCTCTCGTAACTACTAAACCGCTAAACCGATTTTAATAAATTATACGTGGCCCAATTGTCTGCTCCGATATATTTGAGGCGACTGTACAAGTGCTTTCAAAGTAAGGAATGTAATTTAATCGGTTATTAACCGGTTTTGTATGGAAATAACCGGTTAAAACCAGTTGTAACCGGTAATTTGCATTCCCCACTTCAAAGGTGACTCTGACTTAGCAAAAAACTGAATTGACCTACATACTTATAATCTTATTTGGATTATTCTTTCCCCTAGGAGAAGGAGATAACGCCCAACCCCAAACCATCTGACCCAATCTACGAGTTCTTCAGACGCCTTGCCTCGAACATCGAGTACACCATGCGGGAAGGTAGGTCGACAGTTCTGCCCTCCTAAGGAGAAAAGGTACAATTGCAAGTAACTCATAGAAGCATATTAAATTCTCAAAGGTGTCGAATAAGGTTGGAAGTGTAATACAATTCATATAGTAGATGAGCCTTTTTTCCGTAAGAGGACAGACTTATTAGCTGTAATACTCCGTTTCTGACCCAGTGGACCGTTACTCCATACAACATACTCGTACCTATAGTAGGTACTTTTAGGCTGTTGTTGTTACTTACGTCCTTCTTTACTTCCCCCACATGCTATGCGCCAAAATGTGTCTATTCACGCGCACTTAAAGCACATAACTATTTGATTGTCCGTCGCATGTCATCGTTAACTTCGTTTTAAAGCGAGAGTTGGCAACTAAATAATAAATTGATTGGTAAAGCAATGTGACATTACAGATCCTAAGCAATAACGCAGTAACTAAGATAAACGTCCTGTAGTATCAGCTTTATTATTAACGATTTAGAAATGAATCTGCTTTGCTGATTGAATTTAAGATACTGCTTATTGGCTTAGGAGGGCAGAGTTATAGACGTACTTACGCTCCGTGCAAATGTTGACACTCAACTGATATTTGTATCCCCGGAGATACTCCGGCCGGTAGGTAATTAATTATAACGGTTGGCAGCGGTGAGTGACGCATCTGTTACGAAGTAACTAGTATATATTATAATCTGTGGCGTATCTTTAGAGGACCTACCTACGGCCAACCGCCGCTGTCACAAAATAAACATTAAACGGGTTGATCAATCCAAATGGAATTCGGAAACTATAGGAGTTGAAGAGAGGCCCTGTAACTTTAAAAACTCTGTATTTCACCTAACTGTACTGTAATATTGTAAAATTATATTCGCTACGGGAATTGTAATAGTGAAAACAATTGAAAGTAACAGGAGCAGTGGCTGTGTAAACGTTATACCAGTTCTAACTGTTAATTGAATAAGAGCTATTATAACGTGTTTACGTATCGTATACATGTTTGTCAATGATATAGAAGCAAAATGGTCTAAAACCGTGATACAGTTTTTACTAGTACGGGGAACAGAGGGCGCTTACTCACTGTATTAAACTACCCACTTGCTACAAGAAATTTTGTACCTATTTTGTAAGCAATTATAACCTATATGAAGGCTTAATAAAGTTTTTTTTTAATGTTCAAACGGTTTTTTTTACAGTTATGGCAGCAGTGAGAGCTATATTCAATTCGATGACTTCGTAATCTGCTACGTGCGACTCAAAACTATGATCAATAAGTAATTTATCATAAAAATATTAATTTAAAATACATTGCCCTCCTTAGACACAGACTTGGTGTTTCCTCCCCTCCACATAAAAGAGTGTTTGAGATTTAAATGTTTTCTACAAAAATAATCACAGTAGTCTCTACAATCACTTTTTGGAAAAACAGCGAAAACTGTCACTATAGTCCGTTTCACGAGATTTGACCCAAATGGGGTGAATGAAAGTAATTGTTGTGTGTGTGTGTGTGTGTGTGTAATTCACACACAAATATTCCTTCATTAAATCAAACTATTCATTCCTGCTCTGGTGGAACGACTTCTACGTTTTTTTCTGTTTAGTTCTGCCGCAATAACACGTTTTTAACCGTCGTTTCCCCCTTATTTAGACTTTTTTTTTTCAGAATCCTTCAAGGAAAGATCTTCCGGCGGCAAGTACACTACGTTCTCCCTTGACAATTAGCTGAACCGCGCCGTCTATTCATAGGAAAATATGCCTTATATGCTTTTTTTTGGTGTATAACTTAAGGACCTAAATTAAACTCTAAAGAATAAAAAGTCTTGTTGGATCATAGTCTTCATAGTATTAGCACAGTCTATAAACCAATACAGTCGTTCGACGAAGCCGTCTAGACAGGGCAATCGTGCGGGGTGTGAGGGGCGAGGGGCGGGTAGGGCGAGCCCGAGCTGCATACGTCGCCATTGTTAGTAGCTCGGGACATATCTTTCAGGGCTACTGCGTGTCGTGTGTTGTATTTTGATGTGTTTAGAATAAAAAATGGTGCATACGACATGTGCTGTGCGAGAATGCAATTCATCATCTCGCACAAATAAAGATCTGCGATATTATCAATTTCCACACTCAGAAGAAAGGTAAATATATTATTTTATAGTGCTTAATTTACAACATTTTTGTCATGTCATGCCAACGTAAACAAAATGGCGGATGTAAAAGCGTGACGCCTGCCAGCAAAAATTTAAACTTTTCTCAAACAAAAAAATTACATCCATTTTCAAATTTAAAATGGCGGACATGACTTTTATAAAATAATAATGGGGGTGCTGATTACGAAAAAGATATCCATGTTGAAATCAAAGATGGCGGACGTAATTTTTTCTTAAAAATCTATATGGGTGTCATCTTCGAGGTTCCTCGGGGTGCCGATTACGAAAATGACATTATTTTTGGAATCCAAGATGGCGGACGTTTTTTTTTTAAATATAATGATATGGGTGTCATTTTCGAGGTTCCTCGGGGTGCTGATTACCAAAATTACATCCATATTGAAATCCAAGATGGTGAATATAATTTATTTAAACAAAATTGTATGGGTGTTTGAATCTAAAATCATACCTAAGTTATTTATGGCGGAACAAAGAAACGTACATACATACTTTAAACCTAAAACCATTACCCTCTTTTTTTGGGCAGTTGTGTAGTTTGTGACAACCCTAGGTAATTACTGTGGCCTTGTGCGGCGTCGGCATTTACGCAAACATCAAAGGCGTCGGCCCACTGTTAGTTACTCTTTACACTGTGGTATTAGAATACAAAATGTTGTTGTGAACGAAAAGAAACGCACATACAAAACCCAACTGGAGTTAAACTAGGAGTGCCCCAGGGCTCTATTTTAGGTCCTTTCTTATTTTTTGCTTTATTTATAAGTTTCATGTAATGCTAAGAAAATAAATGACTGTTGTGTTGGTTCGCGTTTATTTTTAGGTATAGTTTCCCGTTGAAAAGAACAGACTGCAGAGCTCTGTTCGAAGCTTACCTATGTGGAACATCCCTGCATAACCATTTATTAAGCTCTTTTCGGAATCACTTATGGTCTATAAGGCTGAAATGTGAAAGAACAGTTTGATAGTAACAAAACCAGAAGAAGGAAATTATTATAAGTATTATAACCAATCAGTGTATATGTATATCCATATATTACGCTACTGGCCTAGCCAGTAACATAAATTTAATGGCCATGTTTTATACTAGGTATCCATCATAGAAATGTTTGTGCTGCACACGTTGTTTCCATATTAGGGCTTGTTTATGGCATCGGGCGTTTTACAATCATTTTATCGCACCAAAGCAGCAGTGTTCACATTCTTCTGTTCCGGTCCTGAAATTGCAATGTCTATGGGTCTCAAATTCAACTCACCATCAACATTGTTCTTTTTCTCGCTTGCCCTCTCCATGACTTAAGAATAAAGCTGGGTACAGATTATGCGCGCCAGCCGCGCGAGCCAGTGTTCGCGTGAACATTGGCACGCGCGGCAAATGTTCGATGGAATTTAGGTAGACCACGGCGGCTGCGCGAGGCAAGCGATCCAGCTCGATCAGCGCGTGAAAAAATATATTTAAATCGCACAACCGTCCAAAGTAAACTGTGGGCTCAAAAGCTAACAGCGCTCGGATCGTAGCGCGGCATGATCGAACTGCCCGCGTCCGCGACCCCGTCTACAAGGCGCGCGGCCGACGCGCGATCTAATGTTCGAGTAATTGCCGCGCATAATCTGTACGTGGCTTAACCTTTTCCACGCCACTGACGGATATATCCGCACCACTGGTTCAACGCCAACGACGGATATTTCCGTCATGGTTGACAGCGCAAATTAAACCTGAGTGGCTATGAGGTAAAGTTGACATTAGCTTTGGTGTTTAGCTGTCATTGGCGTGTGAGCGACGACTTTGTTTTTGACATAGCGTTGAAAAGGTTAAGGCTTTTTAGTGTTCTCAAAGAAAATCCTCTACTACTGTATAGAGGCTCTATATCATGTCTGATATCAAGCCTGTTTAGATAATAAAAGCATAATGAAGTTCATTTCAATGGGTTTGTAATTGCCAATAAAACTGATTTTTAGTGAACTTATCTCCTTTGAAATCATAGTTTTAAAGAGTGACCCAGCAGACGTCACCATGGCAACGAGCTGCAACAAAAAGTTGATACCAAAAAAATAATGGCCAAGCGTGAGTTGGGCTCGCGCTGATTCGATTCGAAATTGGAATATAATAGTGCATACTGTGCGTCGGTACGGAACCCTCAGTGCGCTAGTCTGACCCGCACTTGACCGGATTCTTCTTGTCGTTTAGAAAATAATTAATAAAATAACCATTAATGAATAAAAAACATACTTTATTCAGATCTGAAGTATTACATTCGAAAATAAAAAATGATAAATAAAACATTACGAACAATAAAATGCATTGAAAATGTCATATGAGTGCAACAATTATATGAATCGAAATTAATGAGGCTGATCGCACAGCTAAAGAAAAATACACCTCTCTCTGGAATGGATCTCGGTGGATAGAAAAATACTGATCGTACATTTTTATATTATACCGTAGATAGTAAACTATATTTATTATGGTGGACGGAACAAGATCATTCATGAACCCCCGACACAAAACGAGGGGTGTTACAACTTATTATAAGCTAAACGGTGTATCAGTATATCTGTCTGTTTGTATCATTTTAGCACCCAAACGGATAGACCGTTCTGGAAGAAAATAAGTCTGATTTTATCGGAATTTAATTAAATTATTCAAGTTGCGATGCTTGTTTAATCCATCCATAATATAAATCTCTTTGTAACTATTGATTATAAATACTTTATTACTTTGTTATTATACATTTTTAATATATTAAGTTAGGGATAATATACTAATAACAACAAAAATCGGTTCTATTTCATATGCTCTGACTATAAATTGAAAATTAGTAGATACTATTTTATTTAATAATAAACTCAAAATAAGGAAGCCCTTGCAGGAATTACGTAATTTTACATAATAAATGTCAAAATTATAATAAGTCAATAATATAATAGTAATTCTTACCCTTGTTCAAGGTATTCATAGAGTAGTTTTATTTATTTAAATAATGATGTTATTCTTTAAGTATTACAATAAAAGTGAAGAATACACTGAAATACATCAAAATTTTGTGACATATAATATCACCAATTAAAGCTTAAATAATCGTATTTTTTACAAATATATTGTATAAGCTGAGGTAATGGAAGAAATATCTGTACATTTAAAATTGTCGTACCGTAAAGAGTAAAAAGTCAAATTGTTACAGATTTAAAAAAGGCATTATATTATATATATTATGTAGTATTGACACTTATTATAATGATGTTGAGAAACATTGGTTTCTTTAGCTTATCTATCCATGTGACTTTTTATTCTTTAAGGTTTCAATTAGGTCCTTAAGTCACGTTATTAAGGCATATTTTCCTACGAGTAGACTGTGCGATTCAGCCAATCGTCAAGGGAGAACGTAGCGTATTCGCCGCCGGAAGATCTTCCCTTGAAGGTTTCTGAAAAATTAAAAACAACATTAACTTATGCCAAAATGGGGGGATTCGACGGTTAAAAAGCGTGTTAGTGCGATAGAACTAAACAGAAAAACAGTATAAGTCGTTTCACAAGAACAGGAACGAATGGTTTGAATGAGTGAACGATTTGATCGAGTGAAGGAAATATTTGTGTGTGAATTAAACACACACAACAATTACTTTCGTTCATCCCTTTTGTGCCAATCTTCGTGAAACTGACTATAATGACAGTTTTCGCTGTAATAGTTCCAAAAGTGATTGTAGAGTCTGCAGACAGTTCATTTTTGGTAGAAAAATCCTTTTTCATATTTTAATTAAATTAACAGTTGAATAGTATTTCTTTCATAATTACTGTTGCAGACACTACTTAAGTTTCAAAAAGCTCCAAGGATTTTTTATCTAGTTAAATTATGAAACATTAAAAATTTTCTTTTTGTTTAGAATCTCAAAAAAAAACAAAAAAAGGACGGCGTTATGTAGAAACGCGCCAACCAAAATACCAGCCAAACTTTTTTCACATTTACGATTTAAAAAAACTACTATTGTATTTGACTGGATGTTTGACACTGCATAAAACCATCCAAGTATCCTTGCAGCTTTCATAGTCGTGTATACATGGTACATGGCTCTCGGTATACTTGTGATTTCCTCTTGGTGGGGTTCCGTAGCTGTTCAGGGGTTCCCTTGCAACTCCCGCTCGAGGTTTTCAAGCGGTTCGTTGTTTGCTGTTCGTTTATTGTACATTATTAGATAAATATATACATTTATTAAGAAATACTAACACAAATTAACAACACAACACTAAAAAAAATGCAGAAGACTTTCAAACTAAGATTTTCTATTCTACTGAACCAAAATACTGTTTTTAATGCTAAGGAAAATTCGTTACGTTAAAATATTCCTAATCAAAATGACCGACATATTATTACATATTGATGTAGTATCTCATAATAATTTAACCATTGCAGGAAAAAGGAACTAATCAATAAACAAGCGACTTCGTCCGCGTAGGGACGGTAATCAGAGACGAGGTAATCAAATCAGGGATGGTTTAAAATTTAAAAGGTGATAAAATCGGATAGAATGTGATGTGAATAGTGTTGCCAGGTCTAATCTAGTATAAATAGTGCTAAAAAACATCATGACTTGGGTTTTCAATTCGGGACAGTAGAAAAAAATTACTTTATTATTTGGTCATATTCGACCATTTTGATTCTCGGTTAAGGCAGACGAATTTCCAAATATCCATAAAGGCTTAATATTGATTTCAAAAATAAAAGTAGAATTTGCTATTTCCAATTTCTAAGGTAGCTATCGTCGAAGCGGCGTGGTTTTTTCCGCGATGTACATTATACCAAGTTTCTTGTTTCAATGTTCAATAGTTTAGCTTGTACGGTGTCCGTTCGTCAGTCACCTGACTGTCTAGGGTATTGTATATAAAGTAAAGATTTGTATAATTAATAACTTACCGATCATGGTTTTGAGTCGCACGGAACACATTATGAAGTCGTCGAATTGGATATAGCCGTCGCTGCCGCCGTATCTGTATTCAAAATAATATATGAATACTTTGTGATTTTTATTGTGATTTGTGTGGTGTTACGCGAATGGATAGAATAAGGAATGAGTATATAAGAGGAAGTCTGAAAATGACACCGGTGACTGAAAAGTTGTGTGGAAATCGGTTGTCATGGCATGGGCATGTGATGCGGAGGGATGAGGAAAATATCGTGAGGAAAGTTTTGAGTATGAATGCGGATGAATATACGGGTAGGGGAAGACCAAAGAAGCGATGGAGTGACTACCGAGATGACGAGTAATAGAGAAGAATGGAAGAAAAAAACATCCTGCGCCGACCCTAAATAAGTTGGGATAAGGGCAGGAGAATGATGATGACATTGTGAATTTTCATTCCACTCGATTTCCGTGGTGGTAGTGTAAGAAGAGAGGGTACATAGATCTCTTTCCAGGCTGGTGTTATGCAATCTTATTCCCTTGCAGTAGTCGTGTTTACCTATTTTTGAAAGTTTAACTGTGGCCATAAAATTGGACGTCACGCCTGTGCCTGTACATGCGCATTTTTTTAGAATAAATATTAAAATCCTCGGCGGTTATTGGTCAAATGTTTGGCAGCCATTGCGGCGACGGTGTCGACTACCATTTTATTTGGCGGCGCGTCAGTTGTTATTTGAGTTTAGCTGTCATTGCATAGTCTAACTTTCGCACAACAAGGTCGGTATTGAATTGATGTTTACGTTACCTGTCTGCGTGGAAAGATTGCCAACGTAACTTATATTTGTGTACTTATACAGGTCCTTATACCTTGTAATGTAACTTACATTTAAGTATTATTGTATTTTATGTTTGAAAAAATGACCTTCTGCTAGAGTTTTTTGCGGCGCTTCGTTTCCGCAATGATGATCTTGTCCGAAGCGCTAGTGGATTCACTCATTACCGACGTGTAAAAGAGCCCGTATGTGGCCAATTTACTGAATGAATATTTTGATTTTGATTAACATTACCTTCCTCATTCGGTAGTGGGGTAAAAAGGCTGGCCACGTGGTCCCGTAGGATATGTTACCTGTGAGCGAGGACGTTGAGCGTGTGCGCGTTGACGGTGTACCCGGCGGAGTGGATGGCGTCGCGCAGGTGCTGCGCCGGGATGGCGCCGCGGCCCTCCGTGTCGTACAGGCGGAACACGGCCTGTGCACCAACAACCATTACTTATTCATGTGACTGCTGCATAATGACAGGCAATAATAGACGAGAGCGTACGCCGGATGTACTGTGGCGCCCTCATTACTTTTATTGTGTTTTCTAATAAGCTAATAGTATATTGTGTATTAAGGGTGGTAAAGAAAGAATTACATTGGCTTTAATGACTCGAGCTTTGTATTTCCTTTACCACCCGTGTAACATACAATGTTTTTCATCACAATTGCGAGGACATGAAATAAAATCAGACAAAAGATCATATTTTTAACTTATTAGCGGCAGACTACATCGTTGTCTGTGACTTACCACAGATAATGTCAAACGTGTTCGGATTCCGATTCTAGTGACATATGAGATCAATAGTTTATTATGCGAGATTGTTAGGAAATAGTATTCAACTGACATTTCATCTCGAATGAAACTTCATATCGAATGGCACAAGAATTGGGGTCCTGAGGTATTGTGATAGTTTGAGTCCACGTATAATATTTAAAAAAAAAAGCTATTACGCACTTTAGTTACGTAATGGTAAAAAAAGGCCCGCGGGTTTTATTTTGGATTTACGGTCGATTTTTCTAGCATGTTAGGACACTATTTACGAGCAAGTGTGATGAAAAATATTTTATTAAAATTGGACGGTATGTTTTTGTACTAGAAATGAAAACACAACTTATAGGGTATGTCACATAGTTTAATAACAATTCACCATCGAGTTATCAACTTAACGGAAAAAAGTAGCCACGTTTTCCCGTTAAGCTGACTACTCAAAGGGTAATTGTTATTAAAGTTTGTTACGTATCCTATAAATTGTGTTTTTACTTGCACTACAAAAAAGCATCGTCTGATTCCAAGGAAATTCTTTAGTTAATCAGAAAACACAATAATAGTAATGAGGGCGCCACTGGACGCTCGGCGTTTGCTCGGCGCAGTCTTAATGCCTAATTATGCTTAGTTACATGCATATCATGTTTTCTACAATATTGGAGAAACCTGTATCTGTCGTTACCCGGTACCTTAAACCTTAAATCGATACTTTAAAGTGAATATTAAGATGCATCAACAGCGATACTTTAATGACATGTAATACAATCGGTTCACCCTTTTAAGAGCTACGGTAGTACACAAGTAGCAGTCACGCACACGCATAGCAGTCAAACTTATAACACCCCTCTTTTTGCGTCGGTGGTTAAAAAAAACAAGTCTAACACACTTGAATACGTACCCTCCAGTTACGCAGATCGATCCAAAGAGACTTGAACTCCTCGAAGCCTAATCCACCGGAGCCGTCCTTGTCTAACATGGCGACCATGCTCCGGCAAACCTCCTTCGAGAACCCTTGCCCTTTCAGTTCTGCCAACACACACATAGACAAGTATAAATAAGTATTATTATAAGCCGATTTTGCCCGGCTTATTCATAATTACACAGGAGTAAATTTTATATTGTCACTACTTTAAAAAACACCTAATATCTACACTGTAGATTCTACAGGGTAATATCATATTGCGTTTAACATTGAAAGATGAAAGTCTAATTAACCGTACTGTATTTTTAATTGCTATTGTCCACCGCGCTTAACGTGGACAATACCATAACACGTGAAAAGGCAATATAGTTTGACCCAGTGGAATAGAGACACATGTGTAGTGCATAATCCTACGACATAGTATTTTCTCAGATATGTTTGTATTCATGTTTAGACGTCGCTTTTTGTATGGATTGAATTTTTATTTTATCGACTATCTAAATGTCTATTATAACTATTATAAGTACGTAAAATTAAGTGTCATGTCACTGACAATGAGTCAAAGACCATCACTACTAAAATAAGTATTTTTTAGGTTCAAAATCAGGTATAACCAAATAGATACGAGGTTTTGTTGAAGTAGTAACGATATAAAATTGACTTAAGTACTTGGTACTTAAAGTTTTAAGACGTGTATAGATATACGAACGATATTTATACACGACTTAAATATGTGCATATTTTTGTAATACGTAAATATGTTTCAGTTTGACTGAAAAATGTTGTAACGAGCATTTATTTTTGATTTATAATTCAAAATCGCTAAATTTAAATTAATTTTGCGATATTGAAAAGTAATACCAAAAATGTTTTTTAAAATAACTTAAAACTATTTTTATGGAAATGGAGGTGATCGTAATAATCTACGCAAAATTCATTTCTATTTAAAATGCCCATTTTTGTTCATATATCTCGGTAACATGCGAAAAAAGCAGTTAAATGCAGACATTTCCAACTAAATTGAAAATGTCTGCTTTTTAGTGGTGTTAGTTGCAACATTAAGCCATTTTAATCGTAAAATAATGCTTTATTAAGTACTTACATCTAAATAAATAAAACAAGTAACTTAGAATTAATATTCTTAAAAGTTATCGATTTTTGTATGACACGTTCCTAAAAATTAAAACGCCTGTCAAGTTATGCATGAAAACAAAATTAGATATCGTTACTACTTTAGAAATAACTCGCAACTGATATTTCGAGATGTATGAGTTTGAACTTAATTCTCTTCACTTTTAAGTTTCAAATCGTACGTCACGAAATATGAGATACGAGGTTTTTTCAGAGCAATTTCGATATCTATGTTAACCCAAAAATATGTACAATCTGAAATTCTTCAAGAAAACTGTCAGTTTGATATATTTTTGAAACAACAGTTTTATATTTTCATACATAACAAAAAAACTTGAACGATTTAATTATTTAAGTAGGTACTAATTATATACACCTTTTTGTTAAGTAGGTACTAGTCACTTAATAAAGCATTATTTGATAAGACGTTAAAAATAAGATTTTTATACAGGGGGAGTATTTGCAAAATAAACTCTGTGACACAACCTGAAAATGAAATAAAACACAAAACTTGTATACCTATACACAGAATAAAATAAAAAAATAGACATTTTAAATACAGTGCCTCCATTTCTATAAAATATATCGAAGAGTGGTAACTGGTAATGCATGCAGCGACGGTACTGTAGCCCTGAAAAAAAACTGATAAAATTACTATATTGAACAAAAAATGCCTAGCAATTAACGTCAAAGGGATTCCGATATTTGACTTTAAGAAAATAATTAATGTAAATACAACACGGGCTTCACTAATACATTAAACATACTCGTACAGTAAAACATAATTGATACGGCGTGTCGTGAATCTTCGTTCGCCCAGACACGAACAACGATTCCGATGATTTCCGAAATCACGATTAAAACCCACGATCAGACTTGTACGTAATTTAATTGCATCTATTTTTTCCATCTCACTCACGGCTGATTGAATGACACGCGGGCGCGCGTCAACATGGCGTCGCTAATAACCAATAATAGCACAGAATACAGACGCGCAACACGTGGATCATGCTGATTGGTTCCCGCGCTTCGACAAATGTCATCTGCGCAGGTACATCGGTAAGCCATATCAGTTGTGTTTTACTGTACATGCAAGAAATCATGTTTCTATTGGAAAATACAACGTGAACTTGGTCTTGAATAGGCAATTATAATTCTAATGTTTTTGTTCTTTTTTTTTATTTCCTTGCCCACATTAACAACGATACAAAATAAGAATAAATTCATATTAATGAACACAACTGTCGGGTGCTGTTAACCGTAAACTGGGTATACTTTGACCAATCGGATATCCTTTACTCAAGTCAAGTGTTTATTTAATTCGAAGACTTTTAAATTAACTCTTAATAAAATATACTGAATTAGATATTTTACGTTTTATACGAAAACATTGTTTTTAATGTCAATGAAAATCGTGTTCAAAACACAATAAAAATATAATATTTAGCACGGCTTGCGTGTCCTGTGATCATCGACCGTGCGCACTACGAGCCCACAAGCCAGCTCAAGAGGACAGACTGAGCCGGTTTAGTCGGCCCGAGCCGTTGCCACGTTTAGTTGCGAGCGTATCAAGTAACGAAGGACGCGCATCGACATATAAACGTCACGATCATATATGGACGATCTTAACGCCAGAGTAGTAGGTAACGAAAACTCCTAAAGGGCCAGAGACGGCGATGTTTTTTTATTATTTGTACCATAGCAAAAGTACACATTCATATCTTCACGTCTGTCTCCTAATGGGAAAGGCATGTTACGTTCGGTGCACCGGTCTAAACATACAACTTTCGTTCCTCTACATTCATCAACTTCTTCGTGCACGTCTGTTCCTCTCTCCACTCATTTTAGCTCGCCATCTCTTTCGTAAATCTTCTTTTCATTCGTTCCGAATGACCAAACCATCTTAGCATGCCCTTTTCGATCTTCGTCACTACATTTTTTTTTTTTTTTATGGCATAGAGTAGACAAACGAGCACACAGGCCACCTGATGGTAAGTGGAAACTGTGACCCATAGACATTCGCATTCACAAGAATGCAATGCAATCCTAAGAATGCAAATGCGTTGCCAACCCTGAGGACTAAGATGGAATGCCTCTATGCTAGTCATTTCACCGGCTCTCTTACATATTTGGCAAAAATTTACCCAGTGTACGTAGAGCCGCATCTAACATTACCTTGTCCGTTAACCTGCGGCTGGGTGAGATGCACCTGCTCCTGGTTCTGGCCGGCCACCTGCTGCAGGTCGATGCCGACCTCCTTGCAGATGGGCGTGCAGAGCGCGCACAGCAGCTGCTCGAGGCAGCTCTGCTCGGAGGGGGGGGGCGCCGGCCCCCGCCCGCCCCCGCCGTCGTAGGCGGCGCCCTGCCGCATGGCGAGCTCTGTCGTGGTCACAGGCAGGTGTTGGACTTGGGCCGTTTGTTTTATCGATGTTAGATTTGTTACTGTATCACGGTTCACTAGAGCTGGTTCAACTGGTTTGGTGTGCCAAATAGGAGTACACAGGCTGTTCCAAAAATGCAACCAAAGTATATACAGTGTAAACATTTTAATTTATATGTTTGCCAGCTTTCAGTGAAACTATATATAAAAGTTAAGTTTTGTTAATAGGCTAGATGACTGGCAGGCGAATCAGTTTAAAAAAAAGTATTTTGTTGAGTTATTTTGTTTCTGTCTAAAATTGGTCGCAAATAAGGCGGACAAGGATAGGGCATGCGATGTTATTTTCTTTTAAATCTATTTATAGTCTGTGTCAATTGAAACTGCCAAAGATGTAAACAAATTAGTACTGTTTGAGACATAACCTCAAAAAATGAATATAAAAAAAATCAAATAATTAATAGTTATTTCATCTTAAACTTAATGTGAAAGTAAAGATCAAGTGTATAAATCATTACATTTTTTCATCTTTCAAAGCACGTGATTATCGAATAATAATGGTAAATGGGTTCATTTGGCTGTGTTTACATCTTTACCAAACTCAACTGGCACAGATTATAGTAACCCTTCAGTTTCGTCTTAAAATGTATAAAAAGATACCTATTATGTCGTTCTGCATAAAATTTTGCAAGGCATACAAAAATGTGAAGTTTTTTTTAATAGAAAGGGACTTTGTTAAGTATAAATCAGTTAAGTTTCGTTATTAATTTGGAAAACATATCTTGCCTGTAGTCATCTATCCGATTAAACATGCGTTAAAACTATAAATAAGTCATGCATAATTTTACAAATACTCCTATAGATCGAGCATTTTGCCAATAAACAAAACTCACAAATGAAAATGATTTGAAATGCTTGTGACTTGTGCTGGCTATTTAGTATGTGAATTAATAATCTAATAAAACTTAAAAGGTTACAACATCAAAAAATCCATCTAGGTTTAAATACAAAATAAAAACTATAAATCTTTATAAGATAAAATGGTCATATAAAAATACTTACATATGTTTACCACGGTATGCAACAAAGGACAATTAAGCGGCTTATAACTTGACACAAAAGCTTATTATAATTATAACAGCGAAAGCTCAAAAATGGGCATTGAAAATAAAATTATTTATTGAGTAATAAAAATAAAATCTTTATCATAATTATTATAAATAAGTCATGAATTTATGATGTGGTGCTATCGTCTGTGAACCTTTTGATTTGCACTTAGGTTAAGTTGCAGCTTGATGATGTTTTACTACTTTTTTAAATAAAAATTGTCCACAGGCAAGCGCACGCGGTTTTAATCCCCATGATGTACGATAATATCGACGGACAGACACATTACAAGAACGATAATTCTTTTTGTATATAAAAATAGCAAAATATCACACTTTAATTAATAATAATCAACCATTAATTAATTTAATAGTAAAAAATGTTATAGTCATATTATGCTCAACTCACAAATTAATATAAATTAATAAAGGCATATAACTAGATACGCCAGTTACAGTTGTAAGGCCGGCCTAACACTTGGTAAGTTTACTTACGTAAATAGGGACGCAGCTATTTGTTAGAATAAGATAGAAATATTTTAGTCTCATTCTAACAGATAGCCGTGTCCCTACTTACGTAAGTAAAACTTACGAGTATAAGGCCGGCCTAAAACCAAACGTGTGGTAGTGGTTTTAGTTCAAACAAAAGTCTCCTGAGAAGCATAATAGTAATTACTATCATCCTATATTCCTATTCTTATAGTGGGAGATCTTAGGTCCCGCACCTTGCATTTTTGAGACAAAGCAAATCCCTTGGACCAGGTGTTCCTGGGGGTGATCTGAGCTGATTTAGGCCGGGTGCCCAGTGGTACCCCCCCGCAGGTGGGCAGGGGAGGGGGGGGGGAAAGTGCATCCGGCGCACCTCACTCTAAATTTAATATCTCCATACATCTAGCAAGTATATCAAGTTTGGTGTCTTTTTCTTATAATTCGAGGACGAGGAATTCATTTCTGGAACAAAAATTTTACCCACCCATACAAAAAAAAAGAGAAATTCAAAAATAAAAAAAAAACTTTATATATTTTTTTCCGACAATTTTATTTTTTCTTAAAAGTATGATGATTTGCGTCACAAAAAAAATACTAGTAAATAGCCCAGTTAACGTACTATATAAAAAAAATTACTTGTCATACATTATTTGTCTGAAAACTGTGTTAAAAAAAATATTTTGTGCCGCGCGGCGGACCACGCCCAAATAGGTACACGCTGTTAGATTTAGTATAAGGGACGCATTCAATTTTAAACTTTATTTATTCTACATACACAAGTAGGTAATAAAATAAATACGTCCTGTAATTATAAAAGAAAGGGTAAATAAATTAAAAATTACAATATAACTGAATATGGGATTATTTTATTAGAGATCTTAGGTCCCGATTTCTAAGGGAACCTTGCATTTTTGAGACAAAGCAAATCCCTTGGACCATGTGTTCCTGGGGGTGATCTGAGCTGATTTAGACCGGGTGCCCAGTGGTACCCCCCCGCAGGTGGTCAGGGGAAGGGGGGGAGTGCATCCGGCGCACCTCACTTCACCTCACTCTAAGCTTCATATCTGCATACACCTAGCACCTATGTCAAGTTGGGTGTCTTTTTCTTATAATTCGAGGACGAGGAATTCTTTTCTGAAACTAAACTTTTACTATCCCACACAAAAAAAAAACTTCACTTTTTTTTCAAAAATCCTCTCCTTGCTTAAAATTATGGTGATTCTCCTAAGAAAAAAAATATCCTACTATATAAAAAAATAAACTTGACGTAGGTACACTTTTTTTAATAATTGTGTTTAAAAAAAAATTGTATCGCGAGGCGGCCCACGGTACGGTCAGCCACACCATGTTGAGACAACTTTTCGTAGGCAGCCCCCTCTCGGCCATATTGCATAAGTATACAGGGTGATAAATTGAAATGTCACAGTACGGGGAGTTCGGAAACTAAAAGTAAGATAATGTTTTAAGGAACCAAAGCCTTGATTTTGGATAGGACGTACCTAATACTTACTGCAATTAAAGGTTTCGCCTTGGTATTGGAAAGGGAATCGAACCAAGTACTTTTCCGGAATAAGTATACCTACATCGTTTTATTGCCGTATTTGATGCGTAAAGTGGTAAGCAATGAGTAACATTGGAGCAGCTGTTTCCAAACTGAACAAAATTAAGAGAAATTATGCAAAAAAGGTCAACCGCTGGGTTTGTTTCCCGGTTAGTTACTAACGTACGAGGGCCGGTCCAAAAAAAGTTAGTCAACGGCGTATTATTAATCCTATTGATTTCATTTTATTACAGCTTAAAGGCAAATTTCATTACAAAGTCTTTTTCACCTCAGCAGCTCAAAGAAGCAGGTTTTGCTGCTTAAAAACAGTGAGCAAAATTCAATTTTGCTGCGAGCGAGAGGCAAAGTAGCTTTTTAATTAGGTACTTTTTTTAAATGCCATGAGCAGTGCTGGGGCTACTCACAACATTCGAAAAAATGGAACTTCACTTTGTTCTGTCAAACCAAACCAACTTTGCTCTCTTGTTGAACAATAGTTATTTGTTCAACAAGAGAGCAAAGTTGGTTTTTGCTGCGAGTGATGATTTTGAATCCCGAGTAAGCGAAGGATTCTATTATTGAATCACGAGCGTAGCGAGTGATTCTAGGTTAGAATCCTGAGCGTAGCGAGGGATTCAAAGATGCGAGACGTAAAAAACTTTGGTCTCGTGTGAGACATACAACTTTTCACCTCAGCAGCGAGAACAACACAGCGTGAAGCTGGTAGGGCCAACGCAGGTCTTCCGTTGTGACCATTTGGTGAATACACGACTAAATAACGACACGATCGCATATGCATCAATCACAAGCATTTTTGCAAAATACTAATAAAATAAAAAGTGGAAAAAATAAACATGAAACAGATAAAACCTGTCACTCAACTTGATAATGCCGTAGTGCAAACACAACTTTATACAGCTTTATGTAGTCTGTGGCTTTAAAAAAAACCTAACTAGGCCTTGTCTATGGCTATTGGCTATGGCGGACAAATTAACAAAAATTACATCGTCATTTACATTACATTACTTTTTTTTTTTAAGTACAATAATCCCGCTATTTTTGAAATGCGTTCTGAAACTGCCCCCGCGGTTTATGTCACGAAATTAAAGATTGTTAAAACGATAACAAAATGATGTAGATACATAACTTCTTATTTTTCATTAATTTTGTCTTCAAAACATTAAATAAAAAAAAAATGATTGTACCTACTGTATAAAAAAGTTATAATAAACACATTTCAAAGTTTAACAGATAGTTTTATTTGCAATTTTACGGTTATGTGTGCATCCGAACGTGCGTTTCTTTTTGGGCCTACTATGTGTGGAATTTGAAAATCGAACTTCGAATCAAGTTGTTTCTATCTCTCGCTTGACAGAACAAAGTGAAGTTCAATTTTTTCGAATGTTGTGAGTAGCCCCAGCACTGCTCACGGCATTTAAAAAAAATAATTAAAAAGCTACTTTGCCTCTCGCTCGCAGCAAAATTGAATTTTGCTCACTGTTTTTAAGCAGCAAAACCTGCTTGTTTGAGCTGCTGAGGTGAAAATAACTATTGTGTAATGTCACTGACCAGTAACATACAGTTATTTTTTTACAAATTAGAAGAAAAATATGTCTGTTACTTTTTATTCGCAACGATAGAGGTATCGCGGGAAGAATTTCGTGCTATGATATATTACGATTATAAACGAGGGCTAACTTACAAGGATTCTCATGAAAAGTTAACCAGTGCTTTTAGGGCATTATCTCCATCTCTTGCCACTGTCAGTTACTGGTTCCGTGAATTTAAGCATGGGCGGAGCGACGTCAAAGATTATTCCCAGGCAGTTTCAACCATTTTGCATGATCACCTTAAAGTTCGGAAGGTTTCGTCTCGACCACATTCACACCGGAGCAAAAAGATAGACGTGTCGATTGGTGCAAATTTATGCTAAATAAATTTGAAGGAGGCATATCACAACAAGTGACCTACATTGTGACATCTGACGAATCTTGGATATACAGCTAAGACCCATTTACAAAACAACAATCGACAGTATGGGTCTTTGAAGAAGATGATTTACCCACTAAAGTAGTTCGCGGACGAAGCGTCAACAAAAAAATGGTTGCTGTTTTTTTTCGAAGAAGTGGGCCTGTAGCCGTAATTCCACTAGAAGATCGGAAAACGGTTACCATTGGCTTGGCCGTGTCGATTGCCAGTACCATGGATTTTTTGAACAAATCGGGAGTGCAACTGCTACCACCGCTCATTCCCGAAATACCAGAATTTTAAAATACCAGATTCTCAATATACATGATTCTCAAAAAATAACATTTAAATTTCGGTATCGTTGATTATGCTTACCTAATATTTCGAAGCTGGTGATTTGGGAATCTGGTAAAGAGAGTAGTCTGGTATTTTAAAATTCTGGTATTTCGGGAATGAGCGGCTACCACCGACCCTCCCTATAGCCCTGACCTGGCTCCATGTTATTTTTTTTATTCCCCACGGTAAAAAAATCATTACGTGGACGAAAATTTTCGACTGCGGATGAAGCAGTGGACGAATTCAGGGGACTTTTTTGACCTTCCGCAAGAACGGTTTTTTTCCTGTTTTGAAAGTTGGTCTACTCGAATGCATAAGTGCATAGATGTAGCAGGGCAATACTTTGAAAAGTTGTAAATAAAGTTTAATTATATTTCTTTAATTTTTGTTTAACTAAAAAATTTCGGACCGGACCTCGTAGGTATGTTTTATTATTTAAATCCCTAAATGAAGATTTTGCCTTTTAAGGATTACTTTTCCGAATGGAGACCAACGGGACCATAATATCTACTATGTATGTATTAAGGAAGATTTAGAACAAAAAAAAAATGAGTAAAATAATAAAGAGGTACCCACTCATACACGACACGTTCCATTTCAAGGTTTTTAAATTTTTTACTGTTTCGTAAGAACAGTAAAACATATACAAGCACCAAATTGGGTATGATTATATGACAAACCCTGAAGAAAAACCACCAATACTAAAATATACTCAATTGTGAGTTGGGTCGCGTGGATTCGATTCGAAATTGGAATATAATAATATGTAATGTGCGGCGGTACGGAACCCTCGGTGCGCGAGTCCGACTAGCACGCGACCGGTTTTTTTTACAATAAAGGCCTTGGTTTCTAACAACATAATAATACCCAGTAACTTATCGTTTCCAATTTGTCCATTGACTGACCCATTCTGATTGCTTGTAAAGTAAAAGTTTTACCTATAGCATAGGATAATCCCATATTCAGTTATAATGTAATCTTTAATTTATTTACCCTTTCTTTTATAATTACAGGACGTATTTATTTTATTACCTATTTGTGTATGTAGAACAAAGTTTAAAATTGAATGCGTCCCTTATACTAAATCTGACAGCGTGTACCTATTTGGGCGTGGTCCGCCGCGCGGCACAAAATATTTTTTTTTAACACAGTTTTCAGACAAATAATGTATAACAAGTAATATTCTTTATACAGTAAGATAACTGGGCTATGTAGTAGTATTTTTTTTGTGATGCAAATCACCATTTAATAACCGTTTTAAGAAAAAATGAAATTGCCGGAAAAAAATATATAAAGTTTTTTTTTAATTTTTGAATTTCTCTTTTTTTTTGTATGGGTGGGTAAAATTTTTGTTCCAGAAATGAATTCCTCGTCCTCGAATTATAAGAAAAAGACACCAAACTTGATATACTTGCTAGATGTATGGAGATATTAAATTTAGAGTGAGGTGCGCCGGATGCACTTTTCCCCCCCCTCCCCTGCCCACCTGCGGGGGGGTACCACTGGGCACCCGGCCTAAATCAGCTCAGATCACCCCCAGGAACACCTGGTCCAAGGGATTTGCTTTGTCTCAAAAATGCAAGGTTCCCTTAGAAATCGGGACCTAAGATCTCCCACTATTAAAATATATTGTATAATAAAATATTTTAGTCCTACTAGTAGTATTATACTACTTGACTTCTGCTATTTGTGTATAATTAAATTCATAACACAAAAAACTGACAGGAAAGACCTTAAACACGAAGATACCCTTCATTTTATGCTTGAGGTCCCAAAAAACCATACGACGTCTACTCGAAAAATAAACTCCATTTGCAATAATCTCCTTTTTATAAAAGACATTATTTTCCGAAAAGATATCAAGAGTAGTTATTTTGAAAAAGGAGGGGGTATAGAAGATCCTACTTGTGTGATCATAGTGATAAAAAATACAAGACTTATTCTGTTTTATTTAAAGATATTAACAAAATTTGCTACAGACATTTAGTTACTAAGTACTTCATAATTTGCAATATCCTTAACTCAAACTTGTAACACCCCAAAATCGGGTTGTCACTTTTTCTCTGTCATACTTACAGTCATCCTTTCTTTTGTCTGAAAGCCTTCCGCGCTGATTCCTGGCTGAGTTTAGCGTCTACTGTTTGACGAGCGAACGAGTTTCAAGCCACATACACCTGGTAACCGGTGTTTTAGTATATCAACGTTGATCCCAAACGGTCGACATAAACACTGCCGTTTTTACACTTGGATGCTCGTTTTGTCTCACATAGTTCAACACGGAGCTTTAGTATCCTAGAGCTAGGTTCCTGTGCCTTATTTGGAAGTCGTATTTAACCGATTACACTATTATTCCTTTTATTTTCAATTGAAAACCCAGACGTTGTTATGGTTAATTAGAATTTAAGAACAAAAGGGAGGACGCTCTCTAATCTTATTACTCTGTGTTGTTCATTCATAACATAGTATGGTGCGAATAATCTGAGTCTGTACCATCCTTTTACGAAGTTATAAATTAAATACACTTAATTGTGACAATTTGTCTAATTTATGAAACCACCACCATCGATCCTGTTTGTGGCCAGTCGCTCTCTCTCTCAACCTATTATACGGCGCCCAACCCTTTAGCGATTGGCCCTCGAGCCAAGTGACCACACGACCCCAATCTCATGCCGCGGGTGAAAATCGAGTGTTACAGTGGCGTACCCAACGTATGGCTTGAAGGATCGTTGGTGTGGTTTTAGTTATCAGGTTCATAGTGAGGCAGGTCTAAGGATTGGCACATAGGTTAGGTTTCTCTAAATTTAACTAGCACATTAGGAAAAAATTAGATAAGACGACTTGTCCTTGTCGTTTAAGTGCCACTCTTGGTGTTTAAACTGTTATACTAAGTGTCTAACTTATACACTCTGTTAAAATGGACTTGTCAATTAAAATAGAATGGCTGACAAAAGAGGAGCTTGCGCACGAACTGAGTAAATTACAAATACCTTTCTCAACATCAGACACATGCGACATCCTACGGCTGCGACTTTCACCGGTTTTCCGGATATTCTGGACGGACCAGCTCTCTCTTGGTTCCGTTCGTGTAAGGGTGACTTTTCGTGTTACGCGGACCTTTTAACTGCTCTTAAAGCAGACTTTCATGTCTGGACTTGCTGAGATTTTTGGCGTTGGTAGAATATTTGTCCCGACCGTTGGCTCTTTAAGGTATGATTTACTGGTTTGTTTGGTATATCTCGTCCGGACTGCAGGTGTTTTATTGAAGGGAAAAGATTTGTCCTGACTGTTGGCTCTTTTAAAGGATTGGATTACTGGAATGAAAGCATATTGAAGTAGAGTGAGGTAGGCTAAGTTTTAATTTTAAGTAAGCAAGGATGCGCATCCATTTAATTTTAGTTGTGCTGTCATGTTTTGTCCGTAGTAGGGTAAAGCGTGTAGGTATTGGTAATTTTTCTCTTACCATAATATTTTATTAGTTTTAGGATTTCTTCCGATTACGCCATAGGCGCAATCTGTTCGAGATAAAACAATTTTTAAAGGTTTTATCTGTACTTAGTAGAGTTGTTGTGAAAAGGACATTCTGGTGGTATACAGAGTGCGTCCTCTTTTCCATTGTTCTAATCTCTTTATACTGGTTTCAGTTGAGATTTTCTTTTACAAGTTTAGGTTGAAATTCGTGTGTTATAGTTTCAACACTTGATTTTAAATAGTCTCACTTGAGTGTTTACTTAATTATAGGGTTTCTGCCACAGTTCTTATAAGTGGTAGTTTAATCAATACAATTAAGCCGCTTAAGAGGTTGGTAGTGTGTCACACCCCTCATTGTAGTTTCAGTTCTTTGTGTAGAGCTGTATAATTCTCGCGGATGTTTCTCTCAGTTGAGGTTGATGTGTACTTAAAGAGATACTAACTTTAGTACATACTTGATTTAGTTTAGGATCTAGAGCGTTTGTTTGGAAATTGAACCAACAAACTCTGATATAGGTTTAGAGCGTTTGGTTGGAGGCAGAGCCAACAAACACTAGGAAAGTAGTTTATAAGTTTACTTTAGCAATTAGTGTAGCTTATGCGTAGTAGGTCTGAAACGGGCAACCACGTTTGCCGTTAGTGGACCCGGATCGGGCCTATGATTTAACTGGCTTCCCCTTTATGGCGAAGACCATTAGAGATAAGACTTGTTCTTTTATCTTCTTTTCGGTAGAAGAGGGTGTGTTTATGCGTAGTAGGTCTGAGACGGGCAACCACGTTTGCTAATCTCGTAGGTAACCCGGATCGGGCCTATGATTTAACTGGCTTCCCCTTTATGGCGAAGACCATTAGAGATAAGACTTGTTCTTTTATTTTCTTTTCGGTAGAAGAGGGTGTGTTTATGCGTAGTAGGTCTGAGACGGGCAACCACGTTTGCCGTTAGTGGACTCGGATCGGGCCTATGATTTAACTGGCTTCCCCTTTATGGCGAAGACCATTGCACGATGTTATGTTTTCCAACCTGACTAGTTTTTTTTTTTTGGTAAATGAGGCGCCGAGACCTGCAGTGCCGTAGGCCGCGATGCATCCCTGTCAGGCAACAGCCACGGATTGGAATGATGCTAAGGTGCTGCAGTGCCTTCGTGTCTTAAGCCGGAACACTGGATGGACTCTCCGTTCTTTGCCGTTATGGCTGTCTGTTCTTACACATGAGAATGTGTATAATAATTTTATTTCAGAATCTTAGCAATTCTGAAATAAAATTATTTTTCCCAACTGGAACCCTACTGTAACACCCCAAAATCGGGTTGTCACTTTTTCTCTGTCATACTTACAGTCATCCTTTCTTTTGTCTGAAAGCCTTCCGCGCTGATTCCTGGCTGAGTTTAGCGTCTACTGTTTGACGAGCGAACGAGTTTCAAGCCACATACACCTGGTAACCGGTGTTTTAGTATATCAACGTTGATCCCAAACGGTCGACATAAACACTGCCGTTTTTACACTTGGATGCTCGTTTTGTCTCACATAGTTCAACACGGAGCTTTAGTATCCTAGAGCTAGGTTCCTGTGCCTTATTTGGAAGTCGTATTTAACCGATTTACACTATCTATTCCTTTTTATTTTCAATTGAAAACCCAGACCTTGTTATCGTTTGTTAGCCGTTGTTGTCATAGTATGAAATGTCACTTTGACTTTTGACAGGAGGTTAAGGCGTTCGCACATCGGCTTTATTACTCTGTTTTGGGTGTAGTATCTTTTTATTTTTTTGAATTCTTATTTCCTCGTTCTAGATATTTTTTTCACTTAATTTCAGCTAAGCAAAAAGTATTTTCTTTATTGAGAGGAATCAGAGGTATTGAAGTTTTAACGTCAATGTGAGTATGGTAAGTGGCAACACCGGTAACGCCAGAGAGCGTCACTTGGGGTTTGCCGATCCAGGATGGAGATTTAATTTAGAACAGGCCTAGGTGGTTTCCTTGTTCTTGACGCTGTGTCTTACAGTCAAGATGTCTTATTTTCACCAAGACCAACTGGTTTGATAATAACCAAGTCTTAACGTGCGTTGTCACGCGTCTGAAGGATGTTCTTTACGGTGTTATTGATAACACCAACTCCGCGGTCTCCGAGTATAAAAGCCAATTGCCTCTAATTTACTGCCCGAAAGGGTTTTAAGGCTACCCCGGAAATTACAAGGCTACCCCGGAAATTTCAAGGCTACCCCGGAAATTTCAAGGCTACCCCGGAAATTCCAAGGCTACCCCTGAAGTATCAAGTCTGCTCCGGAGATGTTCGGGCTAACCTATAACCTCAAGGCGGAGGTTATCTTCGTGCATGCGGTGTGCTGAGACTGCTTCGACGGGTTTGTGCACGAGGAAGTAGCCGTGCGATGACGAGTACACTTCGCGTGGGATCCTGACGCCTGCGTTCACTGATGTCGCGTGACGTTGACTTTCTTTTCTTTTATTTTCTTTATTTTATTCCGCGTTTACTCTAACCTATTATACGTCGTCCATCCTTAGACCGCGTTGGTAGCAAGCGCCTCTTTTGTAACGTTTATCAATTCTAGTAATGGAAAAGAACTGTACGGGTTTACTGATGCTAATCTCGTAGGTAACCCGGATCTTTCCTTACTTACTCTTTTGTAACGTTTATCAATTCTAGTAATGGAAAAGAACTGTACGGGTTTACTGATGCTAATCTCGTAGGTAACCCGGATCTTTCCTTACTTACTCTTTTGTAATGTTTTCAATTCTAGTAATGGAAAAGAACTGTACGGGTTTACTGATGCTAATCTCGTAGGTAACCCGGATCTTTCCTTACTTACTCTTTTATAGTTGTTACCAATCTTAGTAATGGAAAAATACGTTACGGGTTTACTGATGCTAATCTCGTAGGTAACCCGGACCTTTCCTTACTTACTTTTCAGTATAATAAATATTTGCAATTACTAGTAATGGAAAATTATGTTGCGGGTTTACTGATGCTAATCTCGTAGGTAACCCGGACCTTTCCTTACTTACCCTTTGGTATAATAAATAATTGCAACTATTTCTTATGTGTGTCGAAAGGCGTGGTTAATTAGAATTTAAGAACAAAAGGGAGGACGCTCTCTAATCTTATTACTCTGTGTTGTTCATTCATAACATAGTATGGTGCGAATAATCTGAGTCTGTACCATCCTTTTACGAAGTTATAAATTAAATACACTTAATTGTGACAATTTGTCTAATTTATGAAACCACCACCATCGATCCTGTTTGTGGCCAGTCGCTCTCTCTCTCAACCTATTATACGGCGCCCAACCCTTTAGCGATTGGCCCTCGAGCCAAGTGACCACACGACCCCAATCTCATGCCGCGGGTGAAAATCGAGTGTTACAAACTCAGTTTTAATACCTCAGTAAAGTAGGGTAATTATTTGACGTAATAATTATCATTTCAGACAAATTAAAATCAATAGCTAACTTTCGGGAACAACATAACCTTTTTTGCTGCAAAAAAACCCTAAAACTCCGCCTAACATTTAACGAAAGCATCCTGTATATTCTGTGACAGCGGTCGGCCTACGGAGAAAAGGCACAAGTGCAATTAAGTCATACAAGCATATTAACCTTTCAACAGTTCCAATAAGGTTGGAAGTGCAATACAATTCATATTGTAGATGTGCCTTTTTTTTCGGTGAAGGGCAGCGTAGGTCCTCTATATTGCCCCCCTAAATAAAAAGGACGCAAGCGCAATTTGATGGTCAAAGTAAATTTGACCCTGTGCCCTTAGAATTCACCCTTAATTTGGCAAAAATAAGAAGGTCGGGAATTTAAAAACTTTTTGATTTGGAATCAGCAAAAAAAAAACAATCCAAACAAAAAAGTGGTCATTATGATGTTCGATTTGACGAACATTGCCAAATGAAGGGTTAAGGTCACAAATAGTTCATTGAATACAAAACGGACACAATCCGAAATGAGTCAGTGTTGCATTTTAAAATTAGAAGCTGTTGTAATACGATTTTTAATGTAAAAGCAAATTATTTTGAAATGTGTCCGTTTTGTATTCAATGATCGAAATATGCAGTTTTATGAGACATACGCCGTTTCTTGTAATGACGGCAGTACAATCCGTCGACTTACCTTCCCGCATGGCGTAGTCGAGGATCTCCTTGAGCTCCTGCCAGTCCACCTCCCCGTCGGAGCCCGCGAGGCGGGTGAAGAACTCGCGGATCGGGTCGGTCGGCTCCGGGTTGGGCGCTATCTCCTTCACCTAGGGGAGAAAACAATTGTATAGTCGACCGAAATAATGAACAAAAAGTTCACCGCAGTTGCCAGAGTGGTATCGATAGTTGCCTGCCATCTCAGGGCTCGCTATACGGAGTAGGTAAACAGTAAACGCTATGATTAATTTAATTTTACTTGTATGTATGTATGTATATAAGTATACAGGCAACATCACAAAAAAAAACAAGTACCTACAAAGACCAAACTATTCCTTACAGATAACCAATGAAATGATTTCTTACCCTCGTTGAAAAAAAAAGGTAAAATAAGTACCCTAAATACAAACCGTCATGAATAAAAAGAAAACCAGTAATAATAAAAAAAAAACTTTAGAAACCCCCCTTGCAAGGAAAACAGGCACTTTCGATTTTTGCACGTATTTTAAATATACTGCTAAATAACATTCTTTGCTACAAAATAAAGAGAGTATTGTTTACGAAGAAAAATAATGGTTTTATATGTATAAATAATATTTGACTTATGCTGTAGCATAAAATATCAATTCCCTAGTTTTCTAAACTACTTGAAAAAAATTATAGTGCCCGTTTTTTTGCAAGGGGGTTTACAATAGATAAATTACACTATCCCAAATCCACAGTTGCAGGTAGGTTATCTAATTTTTAGGTAAGTATTTATATTAATTTAAAAGTTCCGCGCAATTTCCAAACAATAGTACATTGTGCATCAAGGGCGTTAAGAAGAGGATTGCTAACGAGAGACTATTAGAAGCCCGACGCCGAAGGCGGAGGGCTTTTAATGACTCGAGTTTGCAATCTCCTTACTGCCCATGATACACACAATGATTTTCATCACATTAGCGAGGAAATAAAAAACAAATAGAAAAAAACCTTTTCTTTAGATTTCGCTGGCAGCAAATCATTGTTGAGTAGAGCCGCATTTAACAAATCAGGTGGTGTTGATGTCACTACAGATTCTTCCGATGAGGAAGTCATATTTAGTTTGTTTTTTTCGTACCTTTAAACAAAATACGCTTCGGAAACAACAATCAAACAAAATTAAACGAACTCGATTCGCTAAGCTAAAAGAGTTTGACAACTCTTTTTTAGTCTTCCACAGATAATGCTTAGAATTGCTTTTTTTTAAACTTGAAAAATACAGGCCATTCTGCCAGATTGTACAAATTTTCAAAATGAAATTTAATAAAATAATTGCGAATGTCTCTGAAATAATGGTAAAATAGAAATATAATGCAGACAAATGTGCCGTATAAGTTTAATTAAACAGTAAAATTGGTTTGTAGCCAAGTTTTGAATATAGGAAATAAACCTTGGCTGATTTTACACCTCCTTGGTCTGAAATGATGTACAAGTGGATTCTATATTTTAAAACTAAACTCATAACTCCCTAGGGAGTTATGAAAATCTATAACTCCCGCGGGAGCTAAGTCGGCTATAACTACCCTAAACGCCTGCATGTAATAAAACCTGTAGTGTAACCACTTACCTACAAGCTTGATTATTTTATAATTATATTAAACTTGTAATTATAATATAAATAAATATCAATGTATAACAATATAAATAAATAATAATGCATAATATATTAATAATATTTCTAGCGATATTATTACATAATATTAGCCATATCATAATGTAGAAATAATTTATGATGTTGTAAATAATTATAATAATTTTGTATGTTGCGCGGACAAGCAGACCGACTTCTCATATAGATATCGCGCATCACGACGTCGGCGCATGCGCGCGGCCGATCCGCTGCCCGGCGGCCGACGTGCGCCCGCGCGCCAGTACTCACGAGACATTGAGGTTGAACGCGCGCCGGTCGCGCACAGAATTACCGTTACTCGGAGTACGCGATTTTATCGATTCCGGATGCTTGATCGCTGCGAATGTTTTTGTGCTTGTTTAACTTTCTTACTCTCTGCTTTTGAACTCCTTCTGGCAAAATTACTTTCTCCTTCTATTGTGTATACTGTGCTTTGCTTTTAATATTAAATGGTACAGTGTTGTTTATTCGGTCGTTTGATTTATGTCTGACGCTGAAGAAGAGTACGGAGACCCTACTACCGACCTCACTGGTGACCCCGAGAAGGAACACACCATGCCAGATAAAGAGTTAGAGTTGAACAAAGTCGGCGTAAGGGTGCCGCCATTTTATGCGGACAAGCCAGCGTTATGGTTCGTACAGCTCGAGAGCCAATTCGTTCTAGCTGGGATAACGGCGGATTCCACGAAGTTTCATTACGCGTTGGCCCAGATGGATTCGGCAACGGCGTCAATCGTGGAAGACATCATTACCGGACCCGCAACGGCAAACAGGTACGAGCTGTTAAAAAGCGAACTGGTTAAGCGACTGTCAGTTTCGCGTGAAAAAAGAATCAGCCAACTGCTGACGAACGAGGAGTTGGGAGACAGGAAGCCGTCGCAATTCCTCAGGCATTTGAAGAGCCTGGCTGGAGCTGGTGTTCCTGAAGAGTTCCTGCGATCGATATGGACCAGCAGACTACCCACCAGTACGCAGAGCATCATAGCATCACAAGCGAAACTACCGCTAGATGAGGTTGCAGACTTAGCTGACCGCATTCACGAGGTTGTACCATCAGGACCCCAGATAGCGGCAACATCAAGGTCATCGGTACCACATTCCTTTAGCCAGGAGATTGCAGCATTGACCCAGCAGGTGAAGACACTGATGACGAAGGTCGACCAGATGTCACGCCAGCGTGGGCGGTCCAGGACCCCTGCTGCGCACCGAGGGCGTAGCCGTTCATCATCATCAGCTCGAAGGTCGAACTCCAACTACAGGAAGTTTCCGACGTGTTGGTACCACCATAAATTTGGGGACAAAGCTACTCGGTGCGTACAACCTTGTAATTTCACGGGAAACGGCCAGGGCATTCCGTAATGGCGGCCGACGACTGCCCGAGTACCGGTCGCCTGTTTGTTACTGACCGGCGATCCAAAACACAATTTTTAGTGGACACCGGCAGCGATTTATGTGTTTTTCCAAAAAAGTTAATGCGTAGTGGATGTTTAAAAACCAATTTAATTTTAAGTGCCGCTAACGGTACAACTATTTCCACGTACGGTTTTGTTAATTTTATTTTAAACTTGGGCTTACGCCGCGACTATGCTTGGAGATTTGTTATTGCAGACGTAACGAGGGCGATAATAGGAGTGGATTTTTTATCACACTACGGGCTCGTCGTCGATGTGAGGAACCGACGCCTCATCGATGGCATGACATCGCTCGCCGCCCCGGCGTTGCTCGCACGTAAGTCGGAAGACGTCATTTCGGTTAAGGTAATGTCTGGTGATTCTACCTATCATACCATACTTAATCAGTATCCCGAAATAACACGTCCACCCGGAATACACCGCACACCTACACATAGTACAGTACACCACATACGTACTACACCTGGGCCGCCGGTATCAGGTACACCGCGTCGCTTGGCGCCGGACAAACTAAAAATAGCCAAAGCAGAATTTGACGCCATGTTGAAGAGCGGCATCTGCAGGCCATCAGAGTCCCCTTGGTCATCCCCCCTCCACCTGGCCCCAAAGAAGAATGACGGATGGCGTCCGTGCGGCGATTACCGGATGTTGAATGCCCGGACCGTGCCGGACATGTACCCGATCCGTCACATACAGGATTTTGCGCACAGCCTATCTGGCTGCACTATCTTTTCCACAATAGATCTGGTAAAGGCGTACAACCAGATCCCCTTGAACCCCGAGGACATCGCGAAGACCGCTATTACAACGCCGTTCGGCTTATTCGAATTCCCTTACATGACGTTTGGGCTTCGAAATGCCGGACAGACGTTCCAGCGCTTCGTCGATGAAATGCTCAGGGGGCTCGACTTCGTGTACGCCTATCTTGACGATTTCTTGGTCTTTTCTCAGGACCAGGACACGCACGAGCAACACCTACACCAGCTGTTTCGTAGACTGAAGGACTTCGGTATGGTGGTCAATACTGCTAAGTGTGTCTTCGGCGTTCCCGAGGTTACTTTTCTTGGTTACCGCATTACAGCTGAAGGAACCACGCCACTACCCTCCAAGGTCGAAGCCATCCAGAGCTTCCCAGCGCCGAAGACGATCAAGGAGTTACGTCGCTTTTTAGGGATGCTTAACTTTTACCGCAGGTTCATCCCGAACGCGGCGCAGCATCAAGCACCCCTTAACGTTCTACTGACCGGCTCGGTAAAAGGTTCCCATCCTGTACATTTCTCCTCACAGGAGACCGAGGCGTTCCAGGCTTGCAAGGAGGGTCTGTGCCAAGCAGCTATGCTGGCGCACCCAGACTGCCACGCGAAACTCGCACTCGTGACGGACGCGTCGGACAAAGCCATCGGTGCCGTACTCCAGCAGCTGAAGCAGGACGAGTGGCAGCCCTTGGCGTTCTTTTCGCGAAAGCTCAGTCCCACTCAGGTAAAATACTCCCCCTATGATCGCGAACTTCTTGCAATATACGAGAGTGTGAAGTATTTTAGGCACATGTTGGAGGCTCGGGACTTCACGATCTATACAGACCATAAGCCCCTGACCTTTGCTTTCCACTCTCGTAAAGAGAATTGTTCCCCACGACAGTTCAGACACCTTGACCTGATAGCCCAGTTTACGTCTGACATCAGGCACATATCAGGGAAAAATAACGTCGTGGCGGATACCCTTTCGCGCATAGAGGAGATAGCCCAACCTGTCACTGTCGAGGGAATAGCCTCCGCTCAACAGACTGACCAAGAGCTGGGGCAACTGCTTAAAGCCGGTTCATCGTTGCAGTTGGAAAAGGTAAAAATACCTGGTTCTCAGGATTACCTGTACTGCGACACAAGTGGCGCCACCCAGCGGCCATTTATCCCCAAACAGCTTCGCAAGCCAGTGTTTGACAGCCTGCACTCCTTCAGTCACCCCGGTGCCAACGCTACAGCCAAACTAGTGGCAGATCGGTATGTCTGGCCCGGCATCAAAAAGGACTGCAGAGAGTGGGTACGTACTCGTACCTGCCTGGCTTGCCAAAGGGCTAAAATCACCCGCCATGTCTCTAGCCCGTTAGGTAACTTTAAATTACCCCAGGCTAGACTCTCATTCATTCACATAGACCTAGTGGGTCCGTTGCCGTTGTGTCAAGAGTACCGTTATTGCCTCACAGCTGTCGATAGGTTTACGCGATGGCCAGAGGCAATACCATTGACAGATATGACGGCAGAAACAGTGGCACGGGCACTGCTAAATGGCTGGATAGCCCGCTTTGGTTGCCCGGCGGATATAGTCACCGATAGAGGACGCCAGTTCGAGTCGTCCCTATTTCAGAAGTTATCTGTCATGGCCGGTTACCAGCACCGTAGGACGACGGCGTACCACCCGGCATGCAACGGACTCGTGGAAAGGTTCCATCGCCAGCTAAAGGCTGCAATAACCTGCCACGGAGGTACCAGTTGGGTGGAAGCCTTGCCTCTCGTCCTATTAGGTGTCAGAAGCGCCTATAAAGAAGATATTCAGGCATCAGCAGCTGAACTTCTTTACGGGCAACCCCTGCGCCTACCGGGAGATTTTTTCGACCCCCCAACTGACGAGACAACAGACATGTCAGATTACTTGTCGAGACTTCGTAAGTTCGTAAGGGACTTACACCCATCACCAGCCGCACGGCACAGTGGTAAGCGAAACACCTTCATTTTTAAAGACCTTTCCACAACAGCTCACGTCTTCCTTCGCGATGACACTGTTGGAGGGTCCCTAAAACCAGCGTACACTGGACCGTACGAGGTTACCACTAGAGGTAACAAAGTTTTTAAAATTTTGGTTAAAGGTAAGCACGTGACAGTATCGATAGACCGTCTCAAGCCGGCCTTCATACTGCGCGACCCAGACACCGCACTACACACACCAAACAATGAAACTCACCCTCACAATTCAAATTCACCCAGGAATCATCAGCCATTATCTGACCCTAACAATGACTGCAGAAGGACGCGATCGGGACGTACCGTTAGATTTCCCGACTATTATCGCCCTTGACGGTCTCTGGGGAGGGGTGATGTAGTGTAACCACTTACCTACAAGCTTGCTTATTTTATAATTATATTAAACTTGTAATTATAATATAAATAAATATCAATGTATAATAATATAAATAAATAATAATGCATAATATATTAATAATATTTCTAGCGATATTATTACATAATATTAGCCATATCATAATGTAGAAATAATTTATGATGTTGTAAATAATTATAATAATTTTGTATGTTGCGCGGACAAGCAGACCGACTTCTCATATAGATATCGCGCATCACGACGTCGGCGCATGCGCGCGGCCGATCCGCTGCCCGGCGGCCGACGTGCGCCCGCGCGCCAGTACTCACGAGACATTGAGGTTGAACGCGCGCCGGTCGCGCACAGAATTACCGTTACTCGGAGTACGCGATTTTATCGATTCCGGATGCTTGATCGCTGCGAATGTTTTTGTGCTTGTTTAACTTTCTTACTCTCTGCTTTTGAACTCCTTCTGGCAAAATTACTTTCTCCTTCTATTGTGTATACTGTGCTTTGCTTTTAATATTAAATGGTACAGTGTTGTTTATTCGGTCGTTTGATTTATGTCTGACGCTGAAGAAGAGTACGGAGACCCTACTACCGACCTCAAACCCTTTCCGAGCAAGTGTGATGAAAAAGTCGAACAATTTCATTTGCTGTTGGAAATTAGTTCGTTAAAATCATTGTTCATCTTCCCCCTTACTAATAAACGTTGAGTAGCGGTGGTATAGCTATACAATGTTTTGTCCTTATCTGTCCAATTCAAACGACACAATGACATATAAGGACAAACCATTGTATAGCTATACCACCGTTACTCAACGTTTATTAGTAAGGGGGCATATGTTTAATACAGTGGGCCTAGTATGGCTGCGTCTATATCGCGTGTCAAATGTGGATAAAGCATCCGTCACCCTGGTTCTTATTCACGTGTCAGAAGGTGACGGATGCCTTATCCAAACTTTGCCACGCGATAAACGCAGCCATATTACGGCCCCAGGACACCCTTTCTTTTGTATATTGTTCAACCCGAGCGTAGCCGGGACGGGCCCCTAGTTAAATATAAAACACTCACTCTGTCATCGACGTCTCCCATTCCAACGTCTTCGTCGTTTTCACTGAAACAAAACAATCGCCAATGTTAATCGAGTACACGCTAGCAACATTTGTTTATTTTTAATAATGGTTCCGCATGTATCATAATTCCTAAAAGTTCGAGGGCAGGAATATTACCAAATATAGTCGCACCGTTTGTAAAGGCCCGATTTGACAGCTGTCAACTCAGTATGAAATGGGTGCCGTTTAATTGGCAGTATAATTTCAACTACGTTCGAAAAGCATTATAAATGTTGCGCCGACCCCAATTAAGTTGGGATAAGGGCAGGAGAATGATGTGATGATGATGATGGAGTTTTGGTAAGGACTGTGACCAAATTCAGAGACGTTAAAAATGATTGCTTTTTAACTTAGCACCATTATGTCGCACCTTTGCGACAAAACTGTGATATCTTCAAATTAGCGACAAAAGAGGCTATGCATTATAATTATGAAGTATACCATTGGTTTATTATTGAGATCGAAATTATGCGATTTTAATAATGCAAAATTAATATTAGAACATTAGTTGTTATTCAAATCAATACATAATTTGTGTTAAAGTATATTTGAGGTTATATTTTGTACTGTGTGACAGCTGTCAAATTAGGCCCCTTTAAACGGCGCGACTATAGGCTAACGTCGTCAGTCGTGTCGAGCTGTAAGTGAACTCACGCCATGTTGTTGGACTTCTCGGAGAACACGCGCACCAAGAACTCTCCCTCCTCGTCGGGGTCGAAGGTGGACGGCACGATGACGTAGCTGCCGGGCGGCAGCTTGAACCTGGAACCAAACGCTATTCGCTAAGACCTTGGACATATAGGATGTAATATTTTTTTAGTTTTGATAATAATAATGGAAGTTACGGGGATGCAGCATTATAGGATGGGTAATTTTTTTCGAAATTTAATTTTGTTTGATTTACAGTAAAAACTTAAAATGCCCATTAGGTCTGTATATGAACTAAATATTTGTTTAGACCTGGACCTCTATTCTGCAACGTTAAACAATATTGCTTTTGATGTGTATTGTGTTTGTGTATAGTTCTGCCGCCATCAAGTAAATAAGAGCTATCAACACGTTGGTGTTGGTCACAAGGAATATTGTTTGTCGTCATATAAATTTGGAAAACGTCCCCCAAAAACAAAAGCATTATGGTTGTAGCAAACTTCCGGTTCGGTTTCAGGTATCTAAACTAAGTGGACTTCTTCTATTTCTTCTGCAGCATTTTATTTGAACGCCCACTGTTGGGTACTCCTCTCGGTGCAGTAAGCAATGTATGCTGTTTTATGATGCCTTAGCGCTTTTCAAGCTTCTTTCAAGGTCAAGCCCGCGAGCCAGACCTCGATGATACCCATTAAAACCCCTTGGTGGTCTGATTATACGCATTAAGGCTCCGTTTGGCTTACAACGGTGACTTCAAATTATGTTTCCCACACGAGCTAACCTGTTTTAAGTCATCGTTGTAAGCAAACGGAGTCCGTACGGAGCCCGCTCCGCTTGCAGTGGAAAGTGGGCATGTGGGCAACAGAGGTAGAGTATAAAAAAAAAACAGCTCTAAAGTAGCAATTACCAAGCGTACCAAGTCAGGGCAGTCTTTGATGGATGGTTCGATTTTTTTCAAATATGTTAACCCAGCACCGCTTGCGAGTATGTATCTCGTCCTAAGCAGAGGCTCTAGATTTACATTGGACAACAGTCGTTTCCTTGAAGCCAATTAATTTAGCTACATTGTAAACAGGTTTTAATATAGGTATCAACTGGTGATAATTTTTTCGGTTTCAGGGAGGGACGCATGGCTCCCGGAGCCACTCCCTCTCCTCCTTAACGATGTCAGACTTTAGTATATTAGCAAATGACCTGGCGCTGACTTCCCTCAGGTTGATGAAGGCCTGCGAGCGGCCCACGGACGCGTTGTACTTGAAGAAGTTGATGTCGAGCGGCTTGGGCACGTGCCCGTAGCTCGGCAGCGCGTAGAGCGCGAACCCGATCGTGAGGCACTCGAGCCCCTGGTGCCGCTGGGAGCGGCGGTTCTTTTGCATGAGGGCTACGATTATCTAAAAAAATAGTTTTATTTTTCATATGGGTATGACACATATGGGGAGACATTTATTTATAATATAACATTATTATAGTGCCACTCCATGTCTTTTCGTGGGTGTCGTAAGAAGCGAATAAAGGCGTGTAGTACTGTTAGGTGATGGGCTTGCAACCTGTTACTTATACACTGGTAAACATCTTAGCCTAATTATGCAAGATGTGGGTACAGAATTATCAACCAGTTTTAAGAGTTCTTAGTAATTCTGTAGCTCTGCTTACCCTTATAACATTATTTTACATTGTGTATTCACTTGTACAACCAAAAACCCTCATTTGATTTCAAGATCATACCTTTGATTTTTTAGAAATACTTACAATACTTTAGTTTATTAGAAAACATAGTAATACTAATGAGGGCTCCACTGGACGCTCGGCGTAGTCTTAAGGCTCAGTTTCACTGGCTTTTAGCCCACATGCTTGTAGCAATCCATTGACGGGTTGTTTTAACATTTTTGAGCGGAAAGCTATTGCAGTGACGCAATGTATCCCGAAAAGCATGCGGACTATCGCGCAATCAAATTGAGCCTTTAAGTTCAATACAAGTATAGTAAGGTTGCAACGTTGCAGCTGCAGCTGGTACTCACGGTGCACTTGTTCTCCTCGTCGTCCTCGTCGACGTCGGTGAGCGTCACGGTGTACTGCGGGTTGCGCCAGAACGTCTCCAGGGAGTTGCGGCAGCCGCCGGCCGTCACGCCTGGACAATACACACGTTATCGAATTTTTACCCACCAATTCCAGAGAAAGCTGGGCGGTAGAAACATCATCTTTGACCTTATGGATGTTTTTAACGATTAGTGTCAAGTACATAAGAGCTATCAAAACGTTGATGATACGATAACAGGTCAAAGACGAGATGGTTTTTACCGAATTTGATAGTGTCGACGGGCGGAGCTTCTTATTCTGTGTAGTTTGGACATTCGAGCCGGATGCAAAACTGATCTAACCCAAATCCACCTAGGATTTTTGGGACAAAAATATTAGTGCCAATTGTACCATGGGACTGAATATCTATATCATTATTGGGAATTAGTTTTATTTACATGAACATACACACAGACGTGACTCTAATTTAAAATATGTAGTGAAATGTAGTGAAGTGTTAGTGATAAGAGGAAGTCTGAAAGTGACACCGGTGACTGAAAAGTTATGTGGAAGTCGGTTGTCATGGCATGGGCATGTGATGCGGAGGGATGAGGAATATATCGTCAGGAAAGTTTTGAGTATGAATGCGGATGGATATACGAGTAGGGGAAGACCTAAGAAACGATGGATGGACTGTGTAAAAGATGATATGGCTAGAAAGGGAGTGACTACCGAGATGACGACTAGTAGGTATGGGATAAAAAAAAATGTCGCGCCGACCCCAAATAAGTTGGGATAAGGGCAGGAGAATGATGCATACACCGGATGGACGGGGGCAAAAATGTACCAGTGCCAGTGATTCATTAAATATCGCCTAAGTTTATCGACAACTTTCTTCTTGACATATGGATCTTACATATCTTGCAAATTACCTTT
The DNA here is from genome assembly GCA_963966035.1 of Acleris laterana. Lineage (NCBI taxonomy): Eukaryota > Metazoa > Arthropoda > Insecta > Lepidoptera > Tortricidae > Acleris > Acleris laterana. The sequence goes on along the minus strand of OZ014463.1, from coordinate 4,555,753 downwards.
ATCTTCTAAACCTGAATGATCAGCTTTCCATGAAGATAAACGATCATTTTTCTTTAGAGGCATTTTTATTCGACATAAAAAACAAAAAGGTTCTCAATTCGTCGGAATGCTAAAGAATATTGCTGTAAGTACTGAATGAATTTGTTATTCAATGTAATTTCAATGGTTGTCAAAAGTGACTCGAGTCCAGCGTCAATGTCAGATACCGGTTGTTTATAGTTGCGATAAATATAAATAAAAGAGGTTTGCACATAATTAAAAGGTCTCCAAACTTGGCCATCACCAGAGCCCGGATTTTTCGCGGCAAAACAAAAGACTGTCGCAATCTAGTTAGTGTTAGAAATATTATATCGATATCGAGTATTATTATGTTTACATTATTTTATAATCATTCACGACTGTTATCAGTCAACCTCCTAAGGCCCACCATACAACGAAATTTGACAGTGGAATATGTATCTATAAGTAATGGAATAAAGTCAATTTTCTAATTTGATCATTAGTCATAAAAACAAAAGAAATTGCACTTCACTTCCTTGACACTAGATCTTTATTTCAATGACCGTATTATGTACTACTATTAGTACAAGGAACCTCAGGAGGTTAAGTAATAAAATAACCCTTCGGGAGGTAAAACTTGAATGAAGTGACTTTAGTCAAGTTTTTCGGATTTCGAAGAAGGAATTGCATCTGTTTCTATATAATTGTATACAAAACTCACGTAAAATGTTTCATTTCATGGACCATCTACTACACAACTATCGATATATCGATAAAAAAAAAACTTACACTAGCTAGATTGCGACAGTTATTTGTTTTGCCGCGAAAAATCCGGGCTCTGGCCATTACTTATGATAAAGATGATAAAAAATGACTTTTTATCGATGTCGATAAACTTAGAAGACATTTCATGAATCACTAGCACTGGTACATTTTTGCCCCCGTCAATCCGGTGTATGAATTGATGAGTGAAGTAATGGTGATGATGAGCACCGACCTCTGACCCACTCCCCCTCGAACACGGACATCTCCCACTTCTTGGAGCATCCTTCGGGACACTCGGACGGGTCGAGGGAGTCGGGGTTCAAGTTGCAGATCTCCACTCTGCAACAATTAATAATGAGATTATAATAGACTTTTTTTCGGTCAACTGTATTTATATTGATGCTTATAAAAACTGCCATAAGATAAATAGTAATCCATAAAAGAAACGCGCCAAAAAATACAATGCTTTTAAGACAAACCTCTATAAGCATGATTTTTAATTTTTAACAGAACACCTTTTCAAAAAAAACTTGTTGTCAATTGACCTAGAGCGAAACTGATAATTTTAAGTCCAAGCTTGCATAGTCACGGTAAGAAAAGGTTCGTCACTTTTCGACTCTATTTCAACGCTATTATGGTTCAAAAGTGACGAACCTTTTTTTACTGTGACTATACTATGGGTAAATAAACCCCATTACATACCTATTATAGATAAAAGAATTCCCATGACACAAATATTTGCCCAATCCCGGAATCAAACCCGCGATCGCTAGCTTCGTAGACAGGTCGATTCACAAGAGCTGGCACGAATGGATTGAATGAATGAATGAAAGTATACTAGTGTGTAAAATAGTAACAGGTTTTCGGTTTGAAATTCGAACATCGGTTCGAAGGACGGCACTCACACAATGACAGGTGACATTACTTTCGTTCAATCCATTCGTGCCAACTCTTGTGAATCGACCTGTACTAAGGTTGTGTTCTGATACTGCATGTAGGTCATCGTAGTGCGACCAGGCCCCTATACCACAAAACTTTACAAGCCTACAATTTAACAAATTTGTCAACTTTTTGTATGGAGATCCGTACAAATTTGTCAAATTGTACGCTTGTAAAGTTTTGTGGTATAGGGGCCAGGCAAGTGCAAAAATATGTATCGAAAGAATCCTCTCATAAATATGTCAGTTCTTATTACTCTACTGGGGGGTTATTATGACATAACTATGCAGTTCATTTTACGGTGAGTGTAAGGGACAGAGCTATGGCAGTTATATAGCTCTGTCCTTTTCTCTCAGCGTAAACAGAATTGCATAACTATGTCATAATAACCCCCCATTGCATTGGAACATATTTTTGAGATGTTGCGTTCTTCCATATTTTTACACTTGACTGTACTAAGCCTAACACAGACTTTAGCTATAATAACGTACCTGGAGAAATGCTGGCAGAAGTCAGTGAAGGACATCCAGAATTCACCGTCATCGTCAAACGTCAAACCGAGCTCTTCCTTTTCCGTCTCGGGTATGTACCGCCACTCCGGCGACCTGCAAGGGAAAACAATAGATTTATGAATTAAACTAATACCTTACCATTGTAGCAATGATAATTGGTTATCATTATGAATCGTATTTTTATAATGTATGGTCATTCAAAAGTTCAATACCCATTTCGAGGAATACGAGTATAATTTACGAGCCGAATATGGAAATAACGAGCCGCGGGCTACATGTTCTCTCTGTCTCTCTGTCTGTATCTCTGTCTGCCTCTCTGTCTGTATCTCTGTCTGCCTGTCTGTCTGTCTGTGTGTCTGTCTGTCTGTCTGTCTCTGTGTCTGTCTCTGTGTCTGTCTGTCTCTCTGTCTGTCTGTCTCTGTCTCTGTCTCGGTGTCTGTCTCTGTGTCTGTCTGTCTGTCTGTCTCTGTGTCTGTCTCTCTGTCTGTATCTCTGTATGTCTGTCTGTCTGTCTGTCTGTCTGTCTGTGTGTCTGTCTGTCTGTCTGTCTGTCTCTGTCTCTGTGTCTGTCTCTGTGTCTGTCTCTGTGTCTGTCTCTGTGTCTGTCTCTGTGTCTATGTCTGTCTGTCTGTCTGTGTCTGTTTGTGCGTGCGTGCGTGTGTGTGTGTGAGTGCGAGACGAGTGATTACTTGTCGCTCCAGGCGCCGTTCCACTCGGCCTCGTTGCCCCAGGGGTTCCTCATGCGCAGCAGCGGGATCTTGCCGCTGCGGCCCGGCGTCTCGATGTCCACGTACTTCACGCGCGTGACGGAGTACGCGTGACCACGTGTGTGTATGCATGCGTTATTTTATAGTGACAGGTGAGTGCGAGATGAGTGATTACTTGTCGCTCCAGGCGCCGTTCCACTCGGCCTCGTTGCCCCAGGGGTTCCTCATGCGCAGCAGCGGGATCTTGCCGCTGCGGCCCGGCGTCTCGATGTCCACGTACTTCACGCGCGTGACGGAGTACGCGTGACCACGGATCAGGCCTTGAGGCGTCTCCGCCTCGAGGATATGAGGGTCCGGCTGTAAGGATCAAAATTTATTAAAAATTAAAAATTATTTTTGATTCCTATTCTAGTAAAAAGCACACTACAATTGATTGAGTTCTTTTGAAAAAGTAGGCACGCGGAGATAAAAATAACGGCCACGTTTTATACCGCTTAGAGATAAAAAGGTAATGTATACGTTTTTCTTAATAACTAATCGTGAACTGTCAGTTAACTTCTTGTGAATAAAAAATACTTGAGACTTTTTACTTAAAGTCAAAATAAAAAAACGATGTAGGTACAGTCGGATCGATGTAACATTAGATTATCGCCGTGTCAGCCGGATTTCTCTATTTTATACTAGCAAGAAATGCAAGCAAAAACAAGTGATTTATTGTCTAAATTACTGAACATCTTTAAAAGGTTGGTTTCAAGGTAGTATTTATAGAATCCAAAAAAGTCTATCAAATATCAAACCTTAAAAAACTGCATGTTTTAGAAGGATTGGGAGACCACACTTAATTCGGCAAAAAAATACAAATGTAGCTCCGGGCGATAACGATTCTCATCCCTTAAATGAAGTCCAATGTTCACGATTTTTGAATACGTTGTAGTTGTTATGAAAATCTAGGTTTATACGGTCACGAGCATTAATTTGGCACCATTGTAATGAAAAACCTTTTAAGAGCCGAGTAAGGCAAGAATGTATTCATTTTGTAACAAATTTCATACGATACGATTATGATAATCCAAGAAAACCCCATACATTATGGATGGCGATCGTCGCCATAACGAAAATACATCATGTTGCCAAGATCTATAAACTGGCGCATGTTTCATCTCTGTTAGTGGGTGGGGACATTTTTGCCCATCGTCCTTCGGGACCCATTTCAAGAAAAATATACTTGAAGTCGTCAATGTCATTAGAGATGTCAAGTCATGTAACTGTTAGGAAACTCCACCTTATTGTTGTAGAATGTCAGATTGACTTTGGACCTAATGTGGGTACCAAATTAAATCTCGTGACTGTACGTTTACGTTATTTCTATGGTATTTAAGTAAAACGCAGAAATTAATTAACACTGGTTTAATATTCACGGAGCCCACACAGAGCCAAACCACGCGTTACAACGAGGATATAGATTTTTTTATTTTTTTTTACTACGCAAAGTATAGACAAAATGCATGGGAAAAAACCTCCAGCAACAAAAACGAATGGAAATTGATACGTTTGAAGAAATAACATAATGGTAACACAACTGCACTGCATAGGAGTTTTTTTTTAATAATCAAACTTATAGGGCTAATACATATTATTATTACTTAAAGTATTTGGCGCCGTTAAATCGGGGGCTTTTAAACCCCTAAAACCTCTATATCTCAAAAACGGCTGAACCAATTTTGATAAAACATGTCTAACTACTGTACTGTACTTTCAAATAAAAAAAAACGCGTCCAAATCGGCTTATCCGTTTAAGAGCTTCGATGCCACAGACAGACACACTCATACCCCTCTTTTTTGCGTCGGGGGTTAAAAAGTGGGGAAAAAGGCGAATGGAACAAAAAATATTGAGTAGCTAATCTAGACGCTCAGGAATGAAAATTCGGCGAAGTAAAACATTCTATGAAATGAATATCGGCGATTAAAGGGGGTGAGACTAACCTCAATACTGCACCCCATCAGCGAGTTCCGCTCGTAGGCCTTGAGCAGGATCTTGTAGAACTCCGGCGGCAGTTCCGTCATGTCATACATTTCTGTAACGCCGCCGGTGAAGTCCTCCATGGCCTCGCAGGTCGAACCTCCTTTCAGAGCTTCGTAAGAGCCGTGGAGTCTAAAAAATAAATAAATAATCTTGGTTTCGCATTTGTAAATGTGTTACCTGTGGCCATCAAACATAATAGAGTCGTTTTTTCAGACGTTTTAGCATGAACGAGTAGCCGCTATAAAAAAAAAAGGCGGACAATCTTACTCAAATTGGAACAGTCCCAAACTAAGCTCTAGGCTTGTACTATGGGTACTAGATAAGGATAAACGTATATAAAGAAATACCCACTTAAAGACATAGGAAACATCCAAGACTCTGGAACAAATCCTCGCGCTTATCACACAAATATCTGCCCTAACGGGGATTTTAACCAGAGACCGCTAGCTTCGTAGGCGTGTCATGTCTTCGTAATACTTTCGCTTCTTTAATTCCAATCCATAGACAGCTAGGGATCTGCTGTCTGCGGACTGAGTCGAAAACATTTTTGAAACGGAAATATTAATACAGCCCATAGACACTTGTCCAACCTCCGACGATGAGGGAGTATAACCAGTGATCAACTATTAATGTATGGGTCTCTTTTACTGACACGGGGCTCTATATCTTTTGTTGGTTTCTAATCGCTTCCCTGTGAAAGGGCCTATGAAGCAGACACTGCTGCAAGGCTTTCACTTACTTGAGCTGGTTGAGGTAAGACTGAACTGGAGTGAAGCTAGGATAGTAGCCCTCTGTGCCATCGGCTTGCTTTGAGAGAAACAACAACTTACTTAGCATAGGCCTTCTCTAGGAGAGCGCTCCAGAACTCGTTGGTCTCGCTGGAGTGCAGGAACACGAGCTTGCCGCGGTAGGTGGGCAGCCGGTCGTCGATCACCACGTCCACCCAGCGGCCGTACTGCCAGAACCTGCAAGGAGAACAGTCTATAGAGTAGATATCAGGGGACTATCCAACAGGAATTAACCTAGACCGAAGTTCTAGGCTTGCACAATGATTACTAGACAACGTTAAGGATTGTAAAGCTGAAAATTTCCATACAAAACGCGATAACGTTTCTCTCCCCTTGAACCTAGACCGATTTTTACGATTTTTGAATATGTTGTAGATATATTTGTGCTATAATATTTTCTCGGAAATTAAAAATATATCGCGATATATACTGGATTCGAACCCGGTACCGCTACGTCACTACAACAAAGGCCAACCGCGTCGTACGTTTTTAAAAGACTTCAGTTTATAATTATAAAACTTCAAAATATAGTTTACCGGAAATGGAAGACCCCAGCGTACTCTTCGTCGAAACTCTGATCATCCGGCACCACTTGGAAGAATAATCTGAAAATAAGTATATATCGTTTATTATTCAATTAACACAACACTCTAAAACGATTGATTTGATTGGTTGGTTGGTTGGTTGGTTTTTATTCTTGTAAATAAGCGTATTTTTAGCACAACTCAAGCGCTACCGAGTCCATTTGTCTCCGAAATCAAACCGCCTGTGAAGCGCGGACGCAGAACACAAAGAATTTCGTACATTGACCTTTACCATGGGCCATGGGGCGCCGTATTACTATGGGGAAAAGATTTACTATAACAATTGGTGACGCCGGAGATGCCGCTGTGGGAGTGCGACAGCAATATCACAAAAAAGGACAGTCAGCAACAAAAACTTGTCCCAAAAATTAACTGACTTGCGGTGCAGCGTGAGGTTGGCCACGGCGGCCAGCAGCCAGCTCGCCCTGCTGCACGTCGAAGCGGCTGTAGCCCTCCACGAACAGCTGCGGGTCCTCGCATATCTCCTGTTCACAGGAAATATGTAAAAGGGAACTGACTTGCGGTACAGCGTGAGGGTGGCCATGGAGGCCAGCAGCCAGCAGTCCCCCAGCTCGCCCTGCTGCAAGTCGAAGCGGCTGTAGCCCTCCACGAACAGCTCCGGGTCCTCGCATATCTCCTGTTCACAGGAAATATGTAAAAGGGAACTGACTTGCGGTACAGCGTGAGGGTGGCCACGGCGGCCAGCAGCCAGCAGTCCCCCAGCTCGCCCTGCTGCACGTCGAAGCGGCTGTAGCCCTCCACGAACAGCTGCGGGTCCTCGCATATCTCCTGTCCACAGGAAATATGTAAAAGGGAACTGACTTGCGGTGCAGCGTGAGGTTGGCCACGGCGGCCAGCAGCCAGCAGTCCCCCAGCTCGCCCTGCTGCACGTCGAAGCGGCTGTAGCCCTCCACGAACAGCTGCGGGTCCTCGCATATCTCCTGTTCGCAGATTAAACTAGATTAGAAGATAAGAAGTAATCTGACTTCCTTCTTCTAGATTATAAGCAGTTGACATTCATTATTTTCGTTAATTTTTTACTTGCGTATAAACAATTCCTCTATAGATATTTATTGCCATTAATTTCCTATAAGTTCTGTACAACTATGTGGTATGATTAGCTCATTCCCGAAATACCAGAACTTTAAAATACCTCATTCTCGAGTATACTACAATTCTGAAAATAAACATTCAAATTAAGTTGTGGTTTATATTTGTACCCGATAATTCGAACCGGGTATTTCAAAATTATGGTATTGTGGGAATGAGCGGTTTGGTTCTACGGAACGGAACCGATCATTGCGGCAAACCATGGAGACCTAAGTGATGACGAAATGATGGATGATTATTGGTAAATGGTGCACTTACGCTAGGTCTCAACCAGGTGATGGGACGATCCAACCTCTCCTTGTAGTACAGACTGCGGTCTGTGGCAGGAAACTCCGGGTCCTCAAACAGTCTCCCTTCAGAGACGCAACGAGATCTGATCTCCTTGTAGTCCTGATATGTCGCCGGCCCGAAGGATGAGGAACGGGTTTCGCCAAGCTGTGAAACAAAATGTGGGACTGTAGGCTTTTTCTAGGCGGTGTAGTTATGAGAAAGGAGGTGTCATATGTAATGGAATCATAGTTACAATAATGAAAAAGAATAGCCACCCGCTCCAGTTCCGGCTGGGTGAAACACTTACTAGAAATACTAAGTTTAAGTAATGATAAATATCGCGTCAAAATTACGAAGTTTAAAAATGTAACGGACAAACAGACACAAAATACACACTTTATTTAACACAGTTTAAAGATCATCAAATAATTAGTCACAATACATACACTCATTTCTGTATGTAGACGAGTAAAAATCGACGTTTTAACAACCAATATTACAAAGAGAAGGCAAACGAGCATACAGTCCACCTGAACTGTGATCAGAGACCCATAGACATTTGCAATCTCAGGAGTACAATATAAAGACTGCAAACGCGTTGCCAACCCTGAGGACTAAGATGGAATGCCTCTGATTAACGTACGCTATAACAAATTACATGTAAAAAACGGACAATCACAAAACACTCGAAGACTTCAGATATAAAAAAACAAAAGGAAAAATGTTTAAAAACCTGTTTTCACTACCAGTATCATGTAGTGTGCATTGTAGTGGGCTAGCATGATTTTAACAGATAAAGTAATACGGTGATTGAAATCTCTTCAATCCACGAGACGTTCCGCCGCGTTCCACTACTTAGTTTATCATACATTAACGCTACGCAACCGAGCAACGTCAATTTGACTTGGGGGGGCCCGCCGTGGATTAAAAACACTAATATATTATAGTACTCGTATTTATTTATCTGTATTAAAGCATTCACTGCCAGCGTTACTTAAAACGCGTTTGGGCGTTGTAAGCTTCATATAAAGCAAAAGATGCGATACTTGGGGAACAATCTGCTCACAACTTCACAAAGGTAACAGGAACGAGTGACACGACAATTCTGAATACATGGCCAAGTTGAAAAGTTCCTACATTACTGGGCTTCATGTAAGCTACGCAATGTACGCAAAATTGACAGCTGTCACAGTCAGTAAGTCAGTATGTGAAATAACGGGCAGTGCAAAGGGACAGAAGTAAATTAACCTAGCCAACCCATATATGGCAGGATACTGAAATGTAGGTATATATTTGTTATTGTATATCATTTTGTATAGAATGACTTTCGGAATGCAATTGCAAATGTGTGTAAGCTTGTGGGATATAATATGTCAATTGAAACTTAGACATGTGTGTGACAAATTTGTTCTAAATATGACCAAAAGTTGCATCCACGATTCACCTATACATAAACGACTGTTAATCATAATGCGTTAAATGTTATATTATTGACAAAACACATGATTGGTTATCAAGACTGGCTTTGAACTCTTCTCACACGAAACGAAGTAACCTCAGACGCCTCTGTAGTCGAGCTCGGTGCTTGAATCAGACCGAGACTGTGAACGAAATGGCGGCACACTGTTCTCACGCCAAATACTATGTCTTTGAGTGCTATCCCTGTTTTTAATATGTTTTCTACCACTTCTTTCAAAATTAAATGCAGCCACCCCCCTTCTTCCACCTATAAGGAACGGCAAAAACATAGGTAGTTATATTATCCGCCTTTGGTTCGGTGCATGTGCCCTAAAATATAAATATAAAACCGCAACAACAAAATGTCTAAATAAATTATTATTATCTGTTATCGACACAGGACAACATGTTTTAATTAAAATACCTAAAAGGTACCAGTCAAACAAAAATTATTGTATTGCACGCCATTTAAACCTGTGAAATATATCATTGTTCTCTAGAAATTGCCGTATTCAAAAAAATATATCTCTCGGAACGAACAAACGATGTATTTTGAGCGATATGAGCTATCGCAGCCCATGTACAAATACTGAGTGAACTAAACGCTCTAAATGGGTGAGTAAGAGGAATGGATGGATGATATGCCTTTGTAAAATTCACTGTTAATAGGCTTATTTCGAGAAAAACGGCAGTTCGATCACCGAATAACAGATGGATTTAGCATTTTAAAATGAAGATTATCTCAATTAATAATTCTTATAGTTTAAGAATTCATCTTTCTAAACATAATAAATATCTATAGAAATATGTTGATGCAACATAATATATTACAGTAGTAGCGCGGACTACGCGCATAATTAAGTCTTCGAATTGCGCAAAACTAGCCCTCTACAACCCATAACCTTTATAATTATAAAATAGCACCATTAATTAATTGAATAATCCAAATCTGGATAAAATATAAGCGTATGAGCATTTTTGATATATTGTTTTAGCATCACCCGATAATTTTCAGTAAATCAAACCTAGGTACAAGAGTTAAGAAAGCATGTCACCTAGATTCCTTGTTATTGATTACTTTCGTTGCTACCAGTGGCACTTGCACGTCATTTGACAATGCAAGGCGTGTCTCTTGCTGAGTGTTAATTACGTATAGAATACTACGAACCCAAAACAGATGCTCTCCCGTAGGCATATGCATTTTACTACCATTGTAAAACGGCGGTAACTTCAACTTGTTTTCAACATTTGTGTCCACTGGTGATGTCTTTTTGTCCAAAGGCTTTTGTTTAACTTGAGTTCCTTTCGAAAGAACAACTTTAGGCGATCCTACAACTGCCTTCTCAAAGACAAAGGCCTTATTTCTTACAACATTACTGTTTTCACTAATAACTGCAGTAGTTTTTATTGTTTCTTCTTGAATCTCCTGCTCCGCCTTCGGCTCAGCCACTTTGGTGGCCCAAAATGGTTTATAAGAACTATTCTTTCTCACATTCGACTGTTGGTACGTGTAATCCGAAACTTTCACCTTTTTAAAATCGTCAAAAATTCTCGAGAAAAACCCGGTGTTGCTTTTCTCTGTTTTCTCTTTCTTGGATTTCCTCCCAAATATTCTTCCCGACTTTGGTGATACTATGGAGACAGATTTCTGCTTCCAGATGCTGGTTGCTTTAGACACTGCAACGTCTGCATAGAAAGCCTTAAGTTGACCAACATCTTTCTTGTCTAGTTTCACAAAATCGATTTCGTGTATATCCGCACTCATTTTCACGTGGATCTCCTTCCGATTATTGGAAACAACTAGTTGATGTGTGTTAAAAATAATTAGACGTGTCCTTTATTTTGGTCAAGGACTGATGATTCAAACAATGCAACAGTTAAGGTTTATCACGGAAATCGTTTTAACTAAGTAGATTAGTTCATAATGCTTCTTTTAAGTACCTATTTGAAGTCAAATGGATAAAAAAACAGCTTTATACTTGTCACTATTACCACGATAATTTGTGAAACGTCCTTGGAAAAGCTAACCACGCTATCGATTTGATTCCTGTATTAATAGAATTCACTTGATTTAATTATTTAAGTTAAAGTTTTTATTAAACCAGATACTATTTATTTTGTTTTAATTTATTAAATTTTCACAGTAACTCTACTTGAACTTTGAAGGACATAATATTCACTTGCTTTTCGTAGAATTTACTCGTAAAAGTCCGTTTCAGTAGTTATTTAGTTAGATTAAATATGGCATGTATGCCACAGCTGGCCATTCCAAGTAAACTGAAATATTGACTGGGTGTAAAGTTGATAACTGTGTTGTTACATGTAGTAGTGTGTGTGGTATGTATGGTAATACAGGTTTGTATGTGTGGCGGAAACCCACAGGGAATATTCGCGGAAAAAATACTGTTGCGTTTGCATATTAATTATACGCTTTAATGTAAGTATTATATAATAATATTTATAGAGGATTATTTAGTAAATTATTAGCCATAATAACCAGCAAATTATTATAATTATAAACAATGCACGGAAAATACAGTTCTAATATATGGACTTGCGCAAAATAAATCGAAAAGTGTGGTTAGGCCTTGGGCTACGAATTTGAGTGATTTTAACCTACTGTAGTGTTCGCATTGTTGTGTTCCGTTTGGGGGATAAGACAACCGGAGTATTAGGATTGCAGTCTTGAGAATTCAAATGTCTATGGGGCACAGGTCCCACTTACCATCAGGTGGCCTGTGTGCTCATATGGCTTGTAGGCGAAAAAAAAAACAATTATGCCTTATTGATTGATTGATTTTATGGCATTACTTTATAACGTGCCTTCGTTAACTCACAGACATGAAAACTGAGGTGATGTTGTCTAAGATTTATCTAAACCCGATTTAAATAAGCTCGTTGTTTTGTACATGTTTATTAGAACCATAAGAACTTGTTATAACTTTAAACAAGTTTTTGCTGGCTTCGCGTTACCACTAATCGTGTAACGGTGGGAAAAGCCCAAAGGAGAGTAAAAGCAAGGGCCCGTATTGTAGTCGTGGTGGACAAAGCTCGCTCTCGCTCTTATATACTGGCTAGATAGTGACAGATGTTTTAATTACATAGATAAACACGAATATACATAATATACGAGTAATATAGCTCACAATGGGTAGCAAATTAATTGCCCTTACATACTCGTAGAGTAGCCATCCGTCCGGAATTAGGAGGGCGTCCGTCCGGGCCGGGCCGTCCGAGCGGGGTTATAAAAAAGTGTCCAGTTAGTACCCAAAGAGTTTACGCGTCCCAGTATCCCGGATATTTTACGCATCCTAGTATCCCGGATATTTTACGCATCCTAGTATCCCGGATATTTTACGCATCCTAGTTTCCCGGATATTTTACGCATCCTAGTATCCCGGATATTTTACGCATCCTAGTATCCCGGATATTTTACGCATCCTAGTTTCCCGGATATTTTACGCATCCTAGTATCCCGGATATTTTACGCATCCTAGTTTCCCGGATATTTTACGCATCCTAGTATCCCGGATATTTTACGCATCTTAGTATCCCGGATATTTAACGCATCCTAGTTTCCCGGATATTTTACGCATCCTAGTATCCCGGATATTTTACGCATCCTAGTATCCCGGATATTTTACGCATCCTAGTTTCCCTGATATTTTACGCATCCTAGTATCCCGGATATTTTACGCATCCTAGTATCCCGGATATTTTACGCATCCTAGTTTCCCGGATTTTTTACGTGTCTAAGTATCCCGGATATATTATGCGTCAATGGACATTTTACGCGTCCAGGGGTGTTATTCTCTCAAAAACAACGGACGGGCGGACGAACGAGCGAAATCGCAGCGGCGCGGCGAGTTTAGGTAGTCCCGTCAGAGCGAACAAAACACATTTTAGCGCGTGCATTTTCAATTAAGCAGACTTATACGTTCGATCCATCGGCAGAAACCATGCTGCTAAACTGAAAATGCACGCGCTAAAATATGTTTTGTTCGCACTGACGGGACTACATAAACTCGCCGCCGCTTGGAAATTGACTCGTTCGTCGGTCCGACCGTCGTTGTTGAGAGAATCACTACCCAGGTATCCCAGCCCAGAGCAGCGGTGGTTACCAAGCCGCGACCACAATGGTGATCGATTTTAAAATATATCTATCCATACAGAACGTGTAATACATCGACGACGAATTACCACCCGCAGCTTTGACAACGCTTTTAAGCTAATTCCACTTAAAAGCTTCCTTTACGAGTTTACACGAATGAGTGTAGTGTGGAAAGAATGTTAAAAACCTGTTTATAGTATTTGTTAATTTGATGTTTAAGGTACTATCGCTCTACTTTCGGTCCTTTATTAGGGTTCCGTAACCTAGTGATTATATAGTTTAGGTAATTTTAGTTATTTATTTGAAGCTCTAGCCTGCCACAACTTTTGTGTCAGACATTGATAACTAATTACCACCCGTGGCTCGAACAGAAGCTTTTAAGCTAATTCCTGTTTAGCGAGTAGCAATAAACGAGCGAGCGAGTAGATTAACGACGACGTGACTTTTTTATGGCGTTAGGGGCCGTATTATAAAGGCGAAAGCTTGTGAGCGTGTGAGTGAGTATGTTTGTTACTCCTTCACGCTGCAACGGCTGGACGGATTTGTATAAAATTTGGAATGGAGATAGCTTACACCTTGGATTAACACATAAGCTACTTTTTATCCCGGAATCTACGCGGACGAAGTAGGTAGTAAAGGAGTTTTATAATAAATAATTTAGTTTATATAAGTATAAAGTAAAGGGGACATATTTAATTTAATAATAGTGTTTTTGTTTTAGGATTAAGAATTCAGTTTTTTGATAATTGTTTTTAGTTTTTGATAATTATTTTACCTATTTTATTTTTAATGTATTTTTTGACGTGCGCTTGCCATAAATATTTTTGATTTGATTTGATTTGATTAGTAAACCTGCCAGGCTCTAGGTAGACAACGAGCAGTTATCACTACATATTATAAAACAAAGTCGCTTCCCGCTGTCTGTCCCTATGTATGCTTAGATCTTTAAAACTACGTAACGGATTTTGATGCGGTTTTTTTTAGTAGATAGAGTGATTCATGAGGAAGGTTTTTATGTATAATAAATTTTGTTTTATGTACGTGTGTTATAGAAAACTCAAATAAACCGAAGCGAAGCGAGTGCGGGTCGCTAGTATGAAATAAAATAATTATATCAGGGGCGATCTTACACAAATTGACTCTAGCGTTGTACTATGGGCACTAGACAGTACTACATAGAAGCATCCAATTTGGGATGATTATAGTAAAAACGCTGAGGAAAAACAACAAAATACTAAAAATGGTCAAGCTAAAATAGGAATATGATAATACCTACTGTTCGGCGGTACGGAACCCTCTGTGCGCGAGGGCGACTCACACTTGACCGGAATTTTAAATATTGCTTAAATGTATGTATGTATGTAAACACTTTATTGTACAAACAAGAGATAACAATTATAAAACAGACAAATATAACAGAGATGTACAAAGGCGAACTTATCCCTTTACGGGATCTCTTCTAGTTAACCTTTGAGCGATTGAGAAATAATTAATTTACAGCGAATAGTCAAATAAGTAACACATAACACTAAAAGTAATTTCTATAAATATCAATATACACTGTGGAACTCCCTCCCTGTGGAGCTGCGTCGGGCTAAGTCTTTGCCTATTTTTAAGAAACTTCTTCATGAGCATTTTTTGTCGCAGTCATAATTGTACTGTCTCCGTTAATTTCTCTGTCGTGTAACTGTCTTTTTTATTGTTTTCCCTGTTGTGGATGTATTGATATTCATTTATGTATTTATATATATTTATCTGTTTATTTATGTAAGTCATATATATATTGTATTTATTTGTTTCTATTATTATTATTTTAATACTCATGTTTAATAACCTACATAGTTTCTTGTTATTGCTCGCGTGAAGTCTGTACCACCTACCTCGTAAAATATTTTAATTTGACACCTTATCCCTAGTAAGGTTGTCTGGAAGAGATCGCTAATCAGCGATAAGACCGCCTGTTGTTTACCTGTGTTGTTTTTAATTGTGCTGTTTGTCTGTAATGTTTTTGTTTGGTGTACAATAAAGTGTTTTGTATTGTATTGTATTGTATACATACAAACATTATCATCTGATCTCATACAATGATAATAGGTCCCTATAAGTATAATCATCCAGGTAGTTTTCAAAGTGAGGTCACACGAACTGATAATATTTGCATGGATTAGTTATCAATTTCGTATTTGCACTATGCTGATAGCTTGCATCGATAGGGGGACAATATGGTTACTACTTTGGTAAAAACTCGTATCTGATATCACGAGATCTATGAGTTTGAACTTAATTCTCTTCGCGTTTAAGTTTAAAATAGTAAGTCACGAAATATGAGATACGAGGTTTTTTCAAAGCAATGACAATATTTAGTGTTATTATTTCCAAGAACATCGCGATAAGTATTTGCGAAAATTGTTAAAGCAAGAAGGATAAAAAAATATGTTATTACAAAGTGAACTAGCTTTAAACTAAATTAAAAAAAATGTAGACGGTTCCCAAACCAGTTTCACATAGTCGTTATCTGTTAAACGATTATCAAATTTTATTTTTGAATTCGTTGACATTATAGCAAGAAGTGCAATATTAAAATCAAGGCGATTGAGAAATCAGCATAACAAGATGAATAAGGAAAATTTTGACCCACACCCGGCACAAAAAAAGGTTATTATTATATTTGAAGATTTTGATTCTTATGTCATTGTGTACAAAGATACGATTGCTCTGTTTCTTGACATGAGCAAAGCTTTTGACTTTGTGGATCATGACATTCTGATAAATAAGTTACATAGATATGGTGTTCGTGGACCGGCGGAAAATTGGGTCAAAAGTTACTTATCAAATCGTTGTCAGATCACTGAGATAACAAAAATGAATAAAGCTAACAGAACTATTGAGAATTTTGTCTCATCTATTAAAGAAAATAAATATGGAGTACCACAAGGTAGTATTTTAGGGCCGCTACTGTTTTTAGTTTATATTAATGACCTCCCCCGTGCTGTTAATTATCCAACAGTTTTGTTTGCTGATGACACAACCATTGTAGTTGAAAGAGATAATTTATCAAATTATGAGGACAAGATAAATAAGGCATTATCAGAAACGGTTAACTGGCTTAGAGGTAATAATTTAAACTTAAACACTGAAAAAACTAAATATATTCACTTTCATACTAAGCAAAGCAAAGATTTAGAAATAAATATAACATGCGACGGTAAAACCATAAAACGAGAAAATTGACAGAAGTTTTTAGGACTTAGTATTGACAGACATTGTGACTGGAACGAGCAAATTAAAGCAGTATGTAGCAAAATTAATAAATTTGTATTTGCTCTAAAGAAAATAAGACTTGTAATATCACACAAAACTGCTTTGCTTGTTTATTATGGGTACGTGTGTTCCGCCCTTAGATATGGTATTATTATGTGGGGCAACGCGAAAGATGTCCATAGAGTATTCGTATCACAAAAACGTTGTATAAGGGCTATATGGGGTCTAAGACCTACAGACTCATGCAGACCAATTTTTCAGAAAAATAAGATTCTTACGCTTACATGCCTTTACATTTTGGAGGCGTGTACTTTTGTGAGAAAGCACATGGAACTATTCATAATGAAAGACAATCACAATAAGAGAACTATTACGCAAAAGCCATTAAAGTTACCTGTAGCCAAACTGAGCATGGTTAAAATGAATTTGTATTACATGTTAAGTAAAATTTATAATGCTGTACCTAAAACTATAACAAATTTAACTGGAAACATGTTTTATGGCAAACTTAGACAATGGTTACAAGAGGAATGTTACTACTCATTGAATGAATTTTTCGGTAAAATAAATAATTGACTTTGTTATTAGGTATATACATTTGACATTATGTTCGCTCATTTTAATTTTAATTTTAATTTAGTTATAAGGACTAAAAATTTGTATGCCACTAAAGGCTGAGCGGCTGTACTATATAACATAAATAATAAGACCATGATGTAACCCGTTCAATGCAAATAAATTATTTCATTTCATTTCATTTCATTTCAAGAGCATCGGTGTTACATCGGCTAAGGGTCTCCCCAGACTTATCGACGCGGAATCGGCTTGAGCCGGTAAGAATAAGTTTTATGTCCACGCAATAAGATCGAAAACGACGTCGTTCCGTTCGCAACGCCGTGCCGAGCGTTGATTCCTAGACCATTTTGGACTATGTCAAAGTGACACTGTAAATAACATCATAAGAAGCTTCTGACGTTTTGATTGACTACTTCACTTTGACATAGTCCAAACTGGTCTAGGAATCAATTTCCTTAAGTGTACGGACCCGAATTCCAACGCCATCGGTAGTCATGAACCAATCTATGTTGATAGGTTTCTATACCTAAGGGGTAAAAACGGGACCCCATTACTAAGATTACACTTTAGGTACGTCTGGCTGTGTGTCTGTCTGACACCAGGCTGTATCTCATGAACAGTGATAGCTAGACACTTGGATGTATTTTTAATTTATTTATGACGTAACGTCGAATTCGATTTGGGGATGAAGCATTCGGCGCGATCCTCTCGTATAATATTTAAACGCGCCATTGTTTATTTAGTCAATATATCACTACACATTAAACGACAAGAATATTTCGAAAAGTAAAATATTATAAGAACCACGTGTCAGGTCTAATTATATTTTCACCCAAAGTGTTTTTCATCCAAAAATTAAAGATTAAATAGAGATAAATAAACGAAGATAATGATTAAGTGCATAAATAAATAATATGACCATGCTCAAACTTCAAAAGTGCGTATTACAGAGTACTAATGGTACAGATGTAGTGAATAATCCTTTCCCATCGTTTTTTTGTCGGATATGCTAGTATTTATCTAGCTTTCTCACTTAGCTTCCGTACCCATCAATATGGCAACTGAGAAAGCAAGATAAATTCGAAGTTATCCGACCAAATCCGATTGGAAAGGATTATTAACTACATCTGTAAATTGATTTGTTTATATGAGTGACGAAACGATATGTTCCCGACTATATGTATATCAACTTTTTATTCAACTTCATAATGTTAGCTTGTTTATCAGACAGGACCCAGATTAAAATATAATCCACACTTGAAATTTATCATAATTACAATAAAATGTCCTTAGCAACCCTTCTATTTCAAAGCTCTTGTAGCACGTGGACATAGAAAGAATGGTTTTATTCAACCGGGCCAGCAATAAGATTACAGTAACTAAAAAAGAAACTACTGTGGAAACCACCAGAATTTAATTACCATCCCTTTTACACTTTACTCGAGATTAATTCTATAAACGAGACAGCCAACGTGGCTCTATCTTCGATTTTTGGATACAGATGCTGAGGTCATGTGACGTCTAGACAGGTATTCCAGACGCCGCCGTAATAATATTATTTCCCAAGTCAAAAGGGCGTACGAGCAAGAAAATCAGACGCACATTAAGCCCTATTAGGCTTTACATAAAGACCTTTTTAAAACAGATTGGGAACGTCTAGACGAAGTCCGGAGCAATACTCGGGGGCTTTATTACAAGACCACAACTGAAGGAATATTTAGTAGAAAATTAATAGTAGTCCTGCTTCGGAAATGCTATTGTTTTTTTATTTAATTTATATTGAAATTAATTTGACAGCGTTCACCCAAGTTAAACACTCTACTGATAGGAAAGTAAAGAAAAATGTTGTATGTTATCGTTACGAACTTTATCAAAAAAAAAAGAGCTTTAAAAAAAGTCAAGAGTTATTTCTCAATGGCTGTATCAGATTTTTCCATGGTCATTCTTTAAAAAAATCAAAAATGGCTGAGTGTTGAACCAATTATTTTTTCAAAAGCACTTTCAGCCGTCTAATGAGATATGGGATCCTTTCTTTCCGAACAGGAGAGAGAAAGATAAAAGACAAATTTTTAGTAGCGGAAACACTAAACCTGAAATTCAGAGTACGAATATAAACCAGATGGATGGAACATTACTACGTTGGTTGGCAAGGGTAATTAAAAACTAGATTTACACTCTACGATCCGGTTAAACATATGGCCAAGATTCTACGACGCATGTCATACAGCGAGTGCACTAAACCAAAAACCACAATTCGGAGGACTAGGTAGACCGTATGTTGTCAGGTGTGGTTCAAAATTTTTGTTATGGGTAAAACTGCATATTGTCATTACTTTGAAAAAAGCTCGTATCTCATATCTCGTGAGGTACGATTTTAAACTTAAATGTGAATAGAATTAAGTTCAACGTCATACATCTCAAAATATCAGAAGATACGAGTTTTCTAACAGTAGTAACGATATTTCAGTTTCGAATTAACCTAGATCTATAAAGTCTCGCTCGGTCATATACAATACATACTATATAAAATAACGTCAAATATATCTACTAATAACAGTTAGACGTGAAAGAAGTTTAGTTATAATTGCAACACTATTGAAATCTAATTAACGCGTCATATTGATTTATTTCGATGCAATTTGTAAAGTTCACGGGTCGCCATGAGAGTATACATACAAATTTACAGTCATAAACAGGTTTAATATAAACCGTACCGTAAACTTTTTAAATTGATAAAAACAACAAGAATCAGATCAAGGTAATATCCAGAATTCGGTCCATGGGGGGTCAAAGGTACCCATGCCATGATACGATAGACACGACCTTTTTAAGGCACAGATTAAAAAAGTAAAGCTTCTGTCATTGCTCAAGGTCATGGGTTATGATTCATGAGTGTCATGACCCCTACGATCCCCCCCTGGCGGGCCTAGTAAGGCTGCGTCTATATCGCGTGCCAAATGTGGATAAAGCATCCGTCACTCTCGTATTTATTTACGTGTCAGAAGGTGACGGATGCGTTATCCTAATTTTGTCACGCGATAAACGCCATATTAGGGCCCCTGGATAGTAATGTTGTAGTGAGGTGTAAATGGATTCCAACCAGAACCGTAATCCAAACAAACAGTCAGAAATAACGTTGATTGGATTTGCGAAAGGTCGCACATCAATGCCACAGCATAAAATCTTTGGTACGCATTATTTAATCAATCTGTATGTTCGCAGTTTCTAACGCAAAGCAATTCCAGTACAAATCTATACTGGAAAATCTAATTAAAGACCAAAATATATGACAGTTGCCATCTTGATTATTTCGTTATTTTAACATTATTTCATAAAAACATGAATGAGAACTCGTGTAACCAGTCATATTAGGGTAAGTTTTATTGATAAAAATACCTACACTTCAACCAAAATGCAGTAATCACAGCGAATGAGCGCCCGTTGAGGTTAGGATTTTGGTCTTAGATTAGATTTTCGAGTATAGTTTAGTTTTAATATTTTAACGGTTTATAGAAGCGATATGAAACTTTTAAGGTTATAATGGCGGCAAAGCAAATAAATATATCTATCTATACTGACGACACAATAGCTTGCTTCTAATTCTTCTTATTCTATTTGTATTCACGGCTTTCACATCTGTTAAGGTGTATTTCGCCAATGTCGAGTTATTTACTCGTATAGACACTCCCATGGACTTAGAGAAATAAGTCCATGGATATCACGCGCGAAGCCAATTGTTCGGTAAAAGAGTATTTCCTCTAATGGACTAAACAGAAGCGCATGGGGTTAGCTCAACGCGCTTCCGTCAAGTCCCAGCTTGCTTCGTAGTGAGTTATCAGGAATATATACTCGGTCGGTTACTAAGTTCTGTTACTAAGATTTATTACAATTTAAAAAATAAAGTAAAGAGTTTCATAAACCTGTAGTTCATCAATCGAAACTTTATTTTATATAGACCAAAAATAAGCGTTATTTGTATTCTTTACTATTGCAATAATTTGGTGTACGAGCTTTAAGCATTCCCATTCGGGGCAGGAAAGCATGGGTCAAAACACGCACGACCACGATATTGATAACGGCTACAACTTTTGTAAGAGTTCTCGTATTGAGTCGAAATTTGCGTGACATATTAACCAGACTTTTATCTTTAAATAATGATACGAATGTATTCCAAGCAACTAAAGATCCGCTTATACTCCGGTCAATCTTCAAGTCTCATTAAATTGACCTTACGATTTCACATCAATTTGCAGAAATACGAAAACAGACCAACTTTCGTGTTTCATAAGCTTGGTTTTTGAGTATCGCTAAGACAATAATGCTGGTCTCTGAACATACCCAGAGACGAGGGGCTCCACAAAATTAAATTAAAAAAAAACTTGGTCAACAAAGAATAACCTTTAAAGCCTTTTCAAAAAGTGAAATTTTCAGAAAAATTGTGCGTATTTTTATCCATGTATTTTATTTTATGTTAAAAGGTCGTATCGGAAATTGCGGCGACTATATAGAATGATTATTAGTTCCTAAAAATGTACATTAATTAAGCTTTTAATTTTTATGTACTTTGAAATTAAAAAATAAACAGAAGTTAGTTTTATTTGATTAAACCTTAGTAACAGAACTTAGTAACCGACTAGGTAATTACGCGCGCTCATTCCCGAAATACCAGAATTTTAAAATACCAGATTCTCAATATGCTTGAATCTCAAAAAATAACATTAAAATTTCGGTATCGTTGATTATGCTTACCTAATATTTAAAAGCTGGTGATTTGGGAATCTGGTAAAGAGAATAGTCTGGTATTTTGAAATTGTGGTATTTTGGGAGTGAGCGATTACGCGCATCACACAAGACTCAGGTCGTGGTTGTATATGTATTTAAGTATATATTTCTCTATCGTTTTTTCAGGACTAAGTCAGTTTGTGTAAGATTATCCTATGATATTTATTTATTTAATTTTGCAGTTGTTAACATTTGTAGAACGCAACAAGTCTAGACCGTATCGCGTGACAAAGTTTAGGCATCTGTCACCTTCTGACACGTAAATAAGTACGAGAGTGACGGATGCTTTATACACATTTGACACGCGATATAAACGCAGCCACACTAGGATCCTGGGCCTCTATTATAGGCCGTAAAAATAAAAACCATCGTCTTTGACCTGTTATGGTATTGTTATATTGTTACTATCAAATAAATAAGAGCTATCAACCTTGACAATACGATAACAGGTCAGACGATATGGTTCTAACCGTCTAGAATCTCTGCCCCGGGTTCCTGTTCCAAATTGCAATATCCTGCAACCGAACGACCAATTGTTTACAACCAATAGAAATATCTCGTGTCAATTGTTTAGTGTTGATGCCGGGAATGTCCAACGGAATAGAATTCGAAGTCACATAATGTCAAGGTTTTCTGTTTCGCGCATGCAAATTGAGATTTATACATTGTTGTTCCATTTGCACATTTTGTGGAAACTAACGCAGATTAAGCTAAATATAGACAAGCCAGATACATAACTTGGCGGAAGGGCGATAATATAGGTACAGTCAACCAATAAAAATGTTGAGCATACTTAGAACCTTGTCATTATGACTGTCATTGTCATGTGTGTCACTTGTTGTTTCGTTTGAAGTTTATTATGACAATGCACTGAAGTGCTTATCATTTTCGTTGGGTACTGTATAGTCACGGTAAAAAAAGGTTCATCACTTTTCGACTCGTACTTCAACGCTCTTACGGTCCAAACGTGACCAATCTCTTCTTACCGTGACTATACCTAATCTTTAATCCGAATACTTAAAGTCTCATCATTTTGAGCATCTATTTGTCCAGTATTGAACATATGCCTCCCCAAATTTCCTCCATTTATTCCTAGATGACGTCTCTCTTCTCCACTTCCTACTGGCTGTTACCACAATGTCGTCGGACCATCTAGCTTTAGGTCTACCAGGTATTCGAAATTATAAAAAAAAAGTATTCCAAGGCGCTCTACGGGTTAAACTAAACACTCATTTCCTTGTAAAAACCAAACATTAATGTGACCAAATTGCAGGAAGTTAATATCTTTACTTTACTAATATTATAAATGAGAAATTTTGGATGTTCGGATGTTTATTACTCAATCACGCTTCAACCACTAAACAGATCCGGATGAAACTTGGCACACATATAGGTCAGGTCCTGGAATAGGACATCATAGTTTTTATCCCGGAAAATTAAGAAGCTCCCGAGGGAATAATGATAATCGTTGACGTGGACGAAGTCGCGTATTAGAACCTTATACATATACATACATTAAATCACGCCTGTTTCCCAGAAGGGTAGGCAGAGACAACCTCCGGTCCGGTCCGGGTCCGTCCGGATCGCTACCACCATCTTATCCATTAACCTACCGCCAAACAGCAGTGTTCGCATTGTTGTGTTCCGGTTTGGGGATAAGACAGCCGGTGAAATGACTAGCATAGAGGCATTCCATCTTAGTCCTCCGGGTTGGCAACGCGTTTGCAGTCTTAGGATTGCATTGCAGTCTTGTGAGTGCGAATGTCTATGGGTCACAGTTTCCACTTACCATCAGGTGGCCTGTGTGCTCGTTTGTCTTCTCTATGCCATAAAAAAAAAACCTCTTTCCACTTGTAACGATCCTGACAAATCTCTTCCGCTTCTTCCACATTCATACATCGAGTCATGCACGCACGTCGGTTTCGGGTACTTAAGATTCAGCCCTTTTCCAGTATTTCTCCGATTTGATTCGAAAAAGTACGCTTATTATAAATATGAATGCATTAAACTTTAGACATTATTTAGCGGCATGGTTAGCGACTGCAACAGTGAGTTCCACTTCCCATGATGACATGTTTATTTATATGTGTATAAATCAGCAATGAGGTTTTCCTGGTAATTAGATCACAATATTAACCAGCAATACGTATAACCTTTACCGCCTGTTTCACAATCGACAAGTAAAGGATATTTGACGGATAAGTTTAGCCCTTTCTTTGTCGTACACTTGAAAATAGACAAGGAGAGAGACAACTTTATGTGACAGATAAATTTACTTGTCGATTGTGAAACAGGCCCTTAGTATTATAAATGTGAAAGTTTGTGGCAATTAGGGTTTGGGTTAGGATTTGGTGGCACAACGTGGTTCTACAATCCATGGAGTTGCAATTTCCTAATTAATATACCACTTTGTTTTTGGCTTATAGTATTGTCATATATCAAAACAAACTTAAGTACATTTTTAGTTCGGTTTATCCATACCTACTAATACTTGTTTGTTTGTAACGCTTTCGCAGCGGAGATATCCTCCGTATAAAAATCATTTAAACTGCGCTTTAACGAATGAATGAATTTTGAAATATGACAACACTGAAGGTCAAAATCAAGGTATATAATAATTAGGAAATAGCGATTCCATGGATTCTAGAACCTCGGTCGGCCCTGGTTGTAGGCCTCTTTTCTAGGCGGTAAAAACCATTGTCTATGACCTGGTTGTTATTATGACGTGGCTATGCAGTTCATTTTACGGCGAGCGTAAAGGACAGAGCTATAGCAGTTATATAGCTGTCCTTTTCTATCAGCGTAAACTGAATTGCATAGCTATGTCATAATAACCCCCCTGTTATGGTATTGTTTTTAACCAGGCCGCTATTACTGTAAACAAGTAAATATGAAAGAGCTAGCAACACATTGATAATACGATAACAGGTCAAAGAGTACCTACATGATTATGGTTTTTATCGCATAGAGTACAGGCCCTGTTTGTCTGTATGTGGACGCGAGCGTCCTGGCCAGTCTCAAAAATAATTTATTTCACCTGAATCTGCTGAAATTTCTAGAATAATTAGAATGTTTTGGCCGAGTGACAAAATCTATTTAGGACACTTCTAACGGGTGTTAGCTTAGTAGCATCAAACAATGAACACACTGTTCTTTGTTTTTATTAAAAGGGGTGTTTAAACTGAATTATCAACAAATTTTTAGAGTTGTTGGAAATCCTGTAGCTCTAGCTAGTAGTGGTAACAGAATTATCAACAAGTTTTTAGTTGTTGGAAATTCTATAGCTGGTAGCGGTTACGGAATTATCAACAAGTTTTTAGAGTTTTTGGAAATTCTGTAGCTGGTAGTGGTAACAGAATTATCAACAAGTTTTTAGAGTTATTGGAAATTCTGTAGCTGGTAGTGGTAACAGAATTATCAACAAGTTTTTAGCTGTTGGAAATTCTATAGCTGGTAGCGGTTACAGAATTATCAACAAGTTTTTAGAGTTTTTGGAAATTCTGTGGCTCTGCCTATCCCACTCTGGGAATAAAGGTGTGAGTTTTAACTAACGATGAAAACTTTACCAAATATACTTAATTAATCGATTAGGTATGCATGTTAACGTAACGGTAATCCATCACGTTATCTTTCTTTGTATAATTTCATCGAACGTTAAGTTTTGCTTTGAGGATATCTTAAACATTTATAACCTAGGTAGGCTTAGGTTGGACTTGTGGCTATAATAAAAAAAAACCTCTAAAAGAAATGCCTTTCGATGAAATGAAAATTCTGCGTAATGATACTTTCGTTGAAAAGTGTTTCGACAAAGTAATAGGTATCAGTCACGATATTTAATTTGGTACCCACCTTAGGTCCAAAGTCAATCTGACATTCTACAACAATAAGGTTGAGTTTCCTAAAAGTTACAAATGACTTGACATCTCTAATGACATTGACGACTGCAAGCATATTTTTCTTGAAATGGGTCCCAAATTAACGCTCGTGACCGTACCCTAACGTAACCTTTACGATACGAAGTCATGAAGATTTATTCATCTTTATAAGTAATTAAAACTATCGTTTTCTCTGTAACTATAATATTATCGAGTACAAAGACCATATGTATCCACTTTTCAATTCAAGAAAAGGCGCAAAAGTGGATATATAAAATAAATAAATAAATATAAATAAATATAAGGGGATAATCTCACACCAATTGACCTAGTCCCAAACTAAGCTCTAGGCTTGTACTATGGGTACTAGACAACGATATAAATACTTATAATAGAGAAGTATATACTTAAATACATAGAAAACATCCATGACTCAGGAACAAATATTCGCGCTCATCACAAACATCTGCCCTTACCGGGATTCGAACCCAGGACCACTAGCTTCGTAGGCAGGGTCACTATCCACTAGGCCAGTGAGTCGTCTTTGTAGTCGACTGCAAGCTAGAAGCTTAGTTTGGAACTGGGCCAATTTGTGGGAGATACCTCCCCGATATTCGAGCGAGCGTTGTGAGGTCATTAAAAAAGTCAACCGAGACGACATTCGTATGTTCATTAGTCGATAAAGATATTGTTGATCATCGGATCGGATATTGTTATCATGAAATTTAGAAAATGGGTACACGAAGTTTCGAAGAAACGTCTGTTTAGGAAGTTATTTATTCATTTGATGTAATCAAAAAGAGAAATACCTACACAACATCATTGTAATCCCACAAGTAAGAGTAAGATAGTAACTCCCTTTTCTTTAAAGTATAGTTCAAAGGTAGATAAGAAGTCAATCCTGACGCATTGCACAACCATGAAGTTTATGAATTTTGTTAATGTTGACAGCAGTAAAATAATGCTAAACTTATTTGTATGAAAGAATATTAATATCTATACTAATATTATAAAGCTGAAGAGTTTGTTTGTTTGTTTGCTTGAACGCGCTAGCCTCAGGAACTGCTGGACCCAATTTAAAAATTCTATCAGTGTTAGATAGCCCATTTATCGAGGAAAGCTATTAGGCTATATATCATACTCACATAAACCGAAGCAAAGCGAGGGCGGGTCGCTAGTTATCAATATTCAGATACTTCATGGTTGAGCGATGTGTCAGTATTAACTTCTTATCTGCATAGTGCTTGTAGCTTATGTTAAGAATTGTGAAGGGAAGCGTAAATCGCGATTGTCAAGCTGTCGTGTATTTGTTATTATAAAAAACTAGGATTATAACGTTTCTGTTTTTTTTTCGCCAAAAACGTACGTCGGAAACGAACAGACTTAGTTTAATTTTTCAAAACATCTAGGTACACGATATTAAAAAAAGTATTGAACGTACCTATAACCTCCTCCTTTTATGAAGTCGGTTAAAAATCGAACTAGATTTAAGGGGAGAGAAACGTTATCGAAATTTGTATGGTTTTATTTTTGGGTTTGGGTAAAAGTGTTGCCATGTGTGTTAAAGTCATACATTTTCAAGGTGAGCGGCCATTAGTAAAAGTGGTAAATTATGATAGAATAATTAAAAATAAACATGTTTTGTTATGTAATGTAACTTCGGGGAGCATCGGAGCCGAGATATTTCATATTCTGAAAAAACTGAACACTTATAGGTCCTCCAAATAACTATGTAAAAATCACCCGTGGCCTTTGAAAAAAAATATCAATATTCTTCAAACAAATTTGCCCCAATGCCCTTTTTAGCTTCACAAACCTGTCAACAGCCGGCCAATCGTATAAGCTATTAACCATTATATTTCGTTGCTATCCTTTATGCCAAATTGCATGCATATGCGTCGAGTTGCGTCATGTCTGTTACCAAGTAGTATCCATTTAGATTAAAATTGCAGCAATTGGCCGGCGGATGGATTCAATCGCAAGGTCAGAAGGTACATCGTTCGGGGTTACGACTGGGTTGCATTGAAGAGTAAAACGTGTGAAGAATTACCAATACCATTGGTATTGACAAAAGAGATAGGTATACAGATCGAAAGTGAGTGGACAGGTCGGAAGGGGCCGCCCTAGGCGTACATTTTCGAGTCAAATCGGAGAAATACTGGAAAAGGGCCGAATCTTAAGTACCCGAAACCGACGTGCGTGCATGACTCGATGTATGAATGTGGAAGAAGCGAAAGAAATTTGTCAAGATCGTAGCTAGTGGAATGAAGGGGTCTCTACCTCTGGGAAACAGGCGTGATTTAATGTATGTATGTATGTATGTAATCAAGTAATTACGACGGCAGTAATTTGAAACTTAATGGGATAGTGTTCTTATTTAGTGGAGCACTTGGCACTTAGGACGCCCTGTCTCCTGTCTTCTATTCGCGGTGGTAAAAACCATATCGTATTCGATCTGTAACGGTATTGTTTCGACGTTAGCCGCCATTACTGTCAAGTAAATAAGAGCTATCGAAACGATGATAATACGATAACAGATCAAAAACGATGACGTTGTTAGCGCCTAGAATACCGGGCCAGAGGGCCCAGACAAGATGCACTACGCTAGCTGGCGTTTCTCTTCGTTGAGTTTTTAAACCAATCGTGTCACTGGTAGATGACGTGATACGAAAAGTCACGTGATGTGGTAGTGACGCGATTGGTTTGTAAACTAAACGAATAGAAGCGATAGTTACCATAATGCATCTTGTCTGGGCCCTCAGTTGTCCCACTGCCGACGAAGAAGCGATTCGATTAGTTATAGATATAGACTACTTTTTCGCCCCAGACACGCGCAAAACACGTAGATCCCGTGTTAAGACTGCACCGAGCAAACGTCGAGCGTCCAGTGGCGCCCTCATTACTATTATTGTGTTTTCTAATTAATTAAAGAACTTCCTTGCAATCAGACGCTGCGTTTTTGTAGCGCAAGTAAAAACACAATTTATGGAATACGTAACAAACTTTAATAACAATTACCCTTTGAGTAGTCAGCTTAACGGGAAAAGGTGGTCGCTTTTTTCTGTTAAGTTGATAACTCGAAGGTGAATTGTTATAAAACTATGTGATATACCCTATAAGTTGTGTTTTCATTTGTAGTACAAAAACCTATCGACCAATTTCAAGAAAATACTTTAGTTTATTAGAAAACACAATAACAGTAATGAGGGCGCCACTGTACATCCGGCGTACGCTCGGCGCAGTCTTAATACCGTCATATCACGTCCATGGCAAGTCTGCTTTTATTCATGGCAAGAAGGCCAACGAGCCCAATTTGTCTCAAGACTGTAACCCAAGACTGCAAATGCCTTGTCAACCCCGAGAACTAAGATGGAATGCCTCTATTCTAGTAACTAAACGGTTGTTTTAACGTCACACCAGGGCTCATTTCTCAAAGCGTATTAGTCTAATAATCAAACCTCGAAGTCGCGGTGGCCCGAATAAAATTTTGCTAGGGACTTCCACGCGATATTATTTCATCGATAAATTGGACTTTCTTATGACAATAGTTATGTTATGACTATGAGATGACGTATGTTATTATATGCAACTTGTAATACCTATTAAACTGTATCATTTATATACAGTATGATATTTGAAGTACTAAATACAAGATACAATACTTTGTTACTTATTACTATAAGTATATTATTATAAGGTTCATAATTGATTAAATGAAAATAATGTAATGATGTTAATGTACTCCTAGGTTTTAGTTTACTTTGCATGGAAATTGATGAAATAAAAATTTACTTGTAAAGGTTGATTTTTATTTGAATTTTAAAATTCCTAAAAATGTCCTAAAAACTCCTATATAGGTAACATTGACGGGTAGTAATCATCACATTTTAGTTAATTTTCAATTATTCTGTAAGTAAACTTTACAGCTAATATGAAGTGTCACTTCCAAATAAGCATTCAGTTATCGATAAATTTTATATCGGAAGGAAGTCCCTAGTTAATTGACGTTATTGCCACCGCGACTTCGAGGTTTGCTAATAATATTACCCCCTTACTTATAAACGTGGCAAGAGGTTGGAATAGTTTATGCCATGCTTTGTCCTTATCTGTAATTGTGACATTTGTATCTGACAGAAAATGACAAAGCATATCATAAACTTTTCCAACCTCTTCCCACGTTTATAAGTAAGGGGGTTAGTGTTTTGTCTTATGTAACTACAAAATGAAACAAAACACTAATATTATTACACTAATATTTTTTGAGAACCGGGTCACAACAATGGTAGCACTGCTTGACCTTGGCCGTAAGTTAAGAGCGATTCACACGGACCTTGCAAGGCCCTACCACTACTTCATATCCATTGAATTTATACACTAGACTGTCCATACATATTTCTTTACAAAATAATGAAATGATTAGAGTTAAAAGCAATAAATATCTCACAAATGAGTCACAGTTTAACCACCATAATTAGTAATGCTAGCCATAATAAGGCTGTTCTTCTGATTATGAATCACTTCAAGGAAATTAGGTCCTTTATGTGTATGCCATAGATAAACGATTGTAGTGTAGGTTGTGATGTGAAGCTCGATTGTGTTTATCGATTACTATTGATTTTTAAAGGAATGTGTCGATGACGAGCCGTGATTAAATATTATAGATTCTAATGTATTGACTTCATCTTATTGAAGAAGATTATAATATTTTTATAGATAGTTATCCATTCCAAGACTATTACATCATACATTTTCTCTTCTTTGTTTTTGGTTTATACGTAAGATTACCAGACATTATACATCTTGCAGCAAGTGTTTCTTCTTTACGTGTGTTTGCTATTATAATTTCCTCCACAAATACTTTTATTTAATGATATCTCCTTTTAAAGACTAAAATAAATCACACATCAAGGTTTAATCTGCTCCAACGGACACTGCACTTAGTAACCCTGAAGAACTCTAATTTGGAATCGGCATTTAATTCGACATTTCAAGAGCTTTAACTCTTTCAGCTTAGATTATTAAAATATCAAAATTAAGTAACAAGCAGGTTCACGTCACTTATTCATTCTATTTTGAAAACGGTCCTTAGTTATCGAGGAATCATAAATTATAGATCGCATCTGATCTGCAACACTACTTCAGAAAACTCTAGATCTTCGAGTTATTTTTTAATAATCTTTTCACATTTTTGAAGATTTAAACAGACATCACCACAGTCCTTTTCGAATACCAATTTTGGGTAACCGATCTTGAGTTTGAAAACACTTCTGGATTATGATTTGAATGGACCCGACACTTTCACAGAACGTCTGCATGATACTAGTGGGACTGTTCGTGTATAACGATACATCAATAATATCAATAAAGACAATTAAACAATGGACAGATACCGCAAACAATTGAAGAGAACGGAGAGAGATCTCAAGATATTGATATATGATGTTTTAGGGCTTGTTAAATGAAGTTCATCAAGTAGCCATTGTTTTTTCATAAAGATAATTTGTGTATTCATTTTAAGTTGGTCAAAAGTATTTGTGTCGTTATAGGTTAAAATTGTAGCGTTTCCATGGTTTCCATGGTCATTTGGAAGGGATGGATGAAAGATTGACGGCCGAAATATATCTACAGATTGCAAGTGAGTGGAAGGGTCGGAAGCGGCCGCCCTAGGCGTACTTTTTCGAATCAAATCGGAGAAATACTGGAAAGAAGAACGAAAGAAATTTGTCAGGATCGTAGCAAGTGGAAAGAAGTGGTCTCTGCCTACCCCTCTGGGAAACAGGCGTGATTTAATGTATGTATGTTGTAACGTTTCCAAAAAAATAAAAACACATTGAATAAGTAGAGCTGTTTCTGAAAAGGCGCTTCCCGAGGTGCAAAGCTGAGATGAAGCCGTTGTTAATGTTGATAAAGTCTTTGTTTTCATGTAATTTGTGTGGGTTCAATAAGTTCTCTCCTATCTCATCTTACATTATTTGTTTGTGAATGAAGTAACTTCCTTTCTTCACTCTGTCAGCTCATCAATTCATCAACCCTTTCGTAAGTTATATTTGACAAGGCAAGCTTAGGGTATAGGCTATTTGGATTTTAGAAAGGTATTTAATTTTATGAGTTAATAAAATCGATCGTGATAGTTTTTTATCTGCCTGTTTTCTTACGTAAGTATCTTTAAAGTTGCTTTCGTGCTGTCTTTAAGTAACTAATTAAGGATAAGTTAAGACTAAAACTGTTAATCGAATGATCTGCAACTTGATTGAACAATAGGTATGTGTTTTTAAGTACCAATCGATTCGCCACTCGATTGAAGTTGAGTCATCAATTGATCGTAAACTGTAGTAACTTACTTGCTCAGAATAGATAATTTTTATGCCTTGTGAAACTTACCACTTATGGATGAAATGCGTTTCGATTAAATCCAATTGAACAGATAAAATTTGCGATTGTGTCAATAACCGTTTTCCCTTCTGAACAACGTTTTTTATCATTAGCTGCGGGCCTAATTTAGTAGTTTATCGATGTGGGTAATCGTGGTTCTGTCACTTTCTGACCGTGTGTAAGTGCGAGTGTAACGGATCCCTTTGACTGCCATACATATCGTTGGTCATAATGTATCGTTAGTCATTGACATACTTTTTTTTGTCATAACTTCTTTCAGGCTGAAGGTACAGTTTTTAATAAACGTTTATCGTGTAGATTCGTTAGGTTAGGTTAGGTTAGTTTTATAAAAATCCTCAAAAAATTATCGTGTCCTGAGAAAAATGCATTATGATTTTTGACTTGCGAAAATTATGACTTGAAACACATTATGACTAAAAATAATTATGGCAGTCAATAGAGACCCGTTTGTTTGTCAGAATGTTTATTTCAAATCTTGCTAGTCAATTTTAAGCCGCATTTTCTATTATTCGAAAGGGGTCGTTTATAAAAGATAGAGTCAACAAGGTCTACGCTGTATTAATGTAGACCCATTGGGTATTTGGTTGCAAAAGCCCCCTCGTATTATTATTGCCTTAATCGCGGTTGA
The DNA here is from genome assembly GCA_963966035.1 of Acleris laterana. Taxonomy (NCBI): domain Eukaryota; kingdom Metazoa; phylum Arthropoda; class Insecta; order Lepidoptera; family Tortricidae; genus Acleris; species Acleris laterana. The sequence continues at coordinate 4,522,971 of OZ014463.1, read as the reverse complement.
TAAAAGTGGGTTTCGAATAATAGAAAATGCGGTTTAAAATTGACTAGCAAGATTTGAAATAAACATTCTGACAAACAAACATGTAATCTTACTAATATTATAAATGCGAAAATTGGGATATTTGTTAATCAATCACACCAGAACGGCTTTATGGATTGGGATAAAATTTGGGCCACAGATAGATTATAGTTTGGAATAGAACATAGGCCACTTTTATCACGGAAAAATCAAGAATATAGACGACTTTTAAGCGGACGGAGTCACGCGCAAGAGCTAGTATTTAAATAAATAAAAGATGGTATAGACCTTTATAACAGCGGTATACATGTGTTTAGATCTCCTGTTTTGCATGCAGTCTAGCCTAATTCGCGTGGGTTGCTCCAAGATGACGTTACACACATTAAACCGAAATTAAAGACGTTCCGACCTTCTGGCCACTTAGTAACTAACCGCTATGATAGCAGAAGGCGTGTGATTCTGTAGAAACCATGGTCACACCGTAACAATGATCAGCTATTAATTTACGATACAGTTCCGTGTTTTCTGACAGAATGTAACATTACAAACATACATACATAACTTATCGCCTTCATTCCCAGAGTGGGGTAGGCAGAGCTACAGAATTACCAACAAATCTAAAAACTTGTTGTTAATTCTGTAACCATATTTTGCACAAACAGGCTAAGATGTTTACCAGTGAATAGTGACAGGTTGCAAGCCTAACAGTAATACACAGTCTTTATTCCCTTAGTCGTCTCTTACGACATCCACGGGAAGACATAGAGTGGCACTATTCTAACCCGGCGACCACGCGGGTCGACCGAACTAATATTGTTTATAAATAAAAAAGCTGCAGGCTAGCTGTGCGATTTTAACGCTGTTCCTTTGCAGTTGGACCAACTGCAACAGAACTGCATTTTAACTGTATTAGAACCGTGCAGCTAGCCTGCAACCAGTGTGCAGTCGTTATAACTGCACGCCGACTGCAGTTTATTGTACAAAACAAAAACAAAAAAAATACAATGAAGATAAAAAATAATCTATACAAAGGCGAATTTATTCCTTTAAAACACTCTGTTTGCAATTTAGATGCTGTAAGTATGTCAACATTGTCAACACAAATATTGTAGGTAGGAACCAATTTTTGTACTGTAATTAATTTAGGGCTAGACGTAATTGTCTAAGCTAGGGACCTTATATTAATTCGCTTTATCAAGCTAAGTGGTCATACATCTACGAGTCCCAAGTGGCACAGACCGATCCTTTTTTGCACCTGACAGGTTCATAGTTCCCAAGCGGCATACATGCCCTTCATAATGAGGGGTAATTAATTAAAAGTTATCAATTAAAATTAATCTTGCCAAGTTAAGTTATTATTTGACATTACGTTGTGGAGAGACAACCTGTTTGCTTATCAGTTTTTGGACACGATCTTCGAATGCAGACTCAGTGAGTAATAATCAATCTATGTCTTGAGTACAGTTGTTTTATTTCATGAAAGCGGGTGGTGGGCCATACTTGTATTTGTGATGTGTATGGACATTGGACTATTGCCTAACGCACTCGCAATCGCAATCGTTTTCATTTTGAAAATCGAAGGCTTGTCTGCATACAAAATGAAAACAATTGTTCCAAATGAAAAAGACAATTTGAAAAAAAAAACACAATAGGCAAAACAGCCTTAAATTCAGGAAATATTAACCATTATGTTCATGATAATATTGTACATGATTAAGTGTGGAAAAGACTCACCATTCAATCACCAAGTCAATAAACTGAGTGGGTAGGTTCCCTCCAAAACTGAGGTCAGAGACATTACAGACCTCCTTATTAGGCGAGTTTGATTGTATAATTAAATAGGCTATTGAAAGATACATGCTAAGTACATACAGTACTATCTAAACTGTTTTCTGGAGAGCAGCAAAGTCAGAGAGAAATGTGGACATGCTTCGATGGTTCGATCTTTTGGAAAGGATGGATGAAAGAAGTTTGACAAAAGAGATATACAGATCGAAAGTGAGTGGACGGGTCGGAAGGGGCCTCCCTAGGCGTACTTTTTCTAATCAAATCAGAGAAATACTGGTAAAGGGCTGAATCTTTAGTAACCGAAACTGACGTGCGTGCATGACTCGATGAATGAATGTGGAAGAAGCAAAAGAAATTTGTCTAGATCGTAGCAAGTGGGAAGAAGTTGTCTCTGCCTACCCCTCTGGGAAACAGGCGGGATTTAATGTAAGTATGTATGTATGTAACATTAATGTACATAATATAGCAAAAAACTGTTGAAATAATATAAAACAGCTTTGTTCATGGTTCTTTATGCATATCTATAATGATTACCCTTCTTATACAAAATCTCTGTTAAATTGCAGGCTTTCGCACTATGTTTTTCTTTCACCGTAACAATATTGTATAGGTAATAAAGTTTTAATAACTACTAAGTATACATGTTTTAGCAGTATGTTTTGTTCAAATCACAAAAGCCAATTCTGAACCCAATATTAACCCTTTATTAATTATTATACAGTTTAAAATTGAAAATATATATGTAAACCAGAGGACAATGCAATATCATGGTGTATAAAAGCCTGAAGTGTTGTTGTGAAAACTAGTCATAGGCGGTAATGGTCACTCATAATAGTACTTGGTCGCTAATAAAACATAAATTTACGTAATTAGTAAGTGTTTTTATAATATTCTTCTTAAAATCATTCTCTGTACAGGGAATGACGGTAACGGGCTTAGGGGCCCAGCATTTTCATGGGAATGTTTGTATTACACGAGAATGTTGAGGAACTATTTCTAGCGGTTACTTTACTATTAAATAACCATTTATCTTGTGCCTAGACAATAGAAGCGTTATGTTAATGTAGCACAATGTGTAAACTTTCATAGCCAAAACACATTTAAAAGATGCCTGTTAAAATGTAACACAAGTGAATGAACATTATTAAGTATGAAGGGCTATTTATTACCTGCATTTTATACATAGAGAATATTACTTTATAAAGTCTAAAACTATAAACAAAATGCTCAGTACAACATACCACTTTATAATTCTTGATACTCGGCAAAAACCTCTTCTGTTCAACCTCCTTCTTTTGAAACACTTCATTAATGATGTTCCCGATAGCTTGTGCCCCATATTGGAGCAAAGCCTGCCCCCCTTGGTTCATCAACTGCCTCCCTGCCCCTTGCAAAAGCGCGCCAAAATTTCCGCCGCCATTTTGACCCGCCATGGCGAGGTCTTTTATCACTCACACTTCACTTCAAAAATGGTTTTTTTTCGCTAGGACATTTTTGCTGTTGATTCAGAGTAAATTTTTAAGTATATTTTAATGGTGATTTCCCTATTGTGCTTGTTTAAATTTTAATTATTAGTCATACAAAACACAATCATGCAGTATAAAAGTTAGGAGTATACTGTGTGAAACTGAGAGGCCATGATGTGTGATTACTCTTTGGAGTTATGACATCATTGTGGTATGATAATTGTAAAGGTGCAAATTGTTTAGAGGATTTTGATTTTTTTTATTCATCTTTTGTAGGGAAGGAAACAGGAAGGATGGTTTAATTTAAATCTTTCATTACATTTCTCAAGGGCTGTATAAATAACCTGATTTTGGTTGAGATAACCATCTCACTCAAGCCACCTCAAAATAAAAGTAATTGCAAACTGAATTTTTTGACACAATCTTGAGACGCATTTCATCCAAGACCAGGTTATTAATATGACTCTTAAGTAAAGCAGTCAAGAAACCAACGGTTAAGTGAATCATGCCTTATCAACCACTTAGGACAAGTTAAATCTCTATATAATTGCCATAGATAAGATAAAAATACACAACACAGAAGACCTTGGTATGATGATTGTTTACTTCTTAAAAAATGTCCATCAAGATATAATTCTTATCGTACAAACTATCTAATAGGGAATGCTTTTTTCTTAAAGATACCCATATTACTTGATTTAACTGAGCAATCAATATACTAAGTATTTAACAAATAGGTATTTGAGACTTGATATTAATAATTGTATAGCCTCATCACAATTAATAAAGGAGGGGCTTTGTGCCCTAATTTTTGAAAGCTTGCATGACAAAGACTCATTTATTAAAGGCATTAGCAGTTTTAATTTATTAGTAACATAAAAATATAAATTAGAAAGTTATTTGCTAATGACAAACTAAAGACCACTACAATCCTGGCTTTAAAAGACGTGACCATGGTCAACTGATCATAAGAAACTAATAAGAAATGAAAAATCTCAACTGCTTGTTTATAGAATGTTTTGGATATGAAAATACAGAGAGTAATTCAGTTTCTTTTTCGTTGAATCATGGACGAATAATTCTTATACGTTCACAAATAGATTCAAGCGCCTGAGGCATCTATGGGTGGAGCACACGGTACGTAAAACCATGAAAATTAACCCATACGTCACTAACTAGGTCATAAGAACATTTTACAGTATGACAGCCTGAATCAACTAAATAAGCTACATCCTTGATATCGTCTAGCTAGCGACTTAGTGCCGCAATACTTTATATAGCTCTATCCCCTTAGATTAAAACCAATGAGGTCACCAAAGTGAAAAATATATGAAGCAAACTAAATTAGTGGAATGTTGATGTAGCATCGACACAGTTCTAATTATACACAACACACACGCTACACACAAGCACAATAGGAAAATTCCGTATATAGCACTACTTTTTATACAAGTAAAGAATTTAATTTACGTAGAAATACCGCGGTGTTGTTCTAAGCGACACAATCACAGCAGTCAGCACGCACCGTAAAATCTCCTCGGGAAATGACATGACAGCGTATTACACGATCAAATTAAGTAGCTATGAGAACTCTGCACGTATCAACCGTTACACTATTATTTTGTTTAGCCGGGTTGTGAAGTGTGATCTTGCCAGTACTAAGAATGACGTAACCTACCGGTTCAGGAATTCGTAATGTCATTAGAATTTTAGAATGTTTATTACTTTATTTTAAGCATTATAATCAAAAACTTACTGATTTTATAGAAAAATAACAAAAAACGCAAATATAGGTAGACATTTTTTCACGCAACCTACTGACCATGACATTGAAATAAAATATACCTATGCTATTTCAAAAGAATGACCTTGAAACTTAGCGTCAAATTGAGGCGACAGGTCACAACTACATAATTATCTAAGAAAATGAGATGATGTGTGTGATTGTAAAAAAGTACATATTTTAGCGGTAAAAAACGTAATTAATGAACCGCAAGGAAACTATGGCGAGGTAAGACAAGAGTTGTATTGACCAATGGACATTCTTGATTAAGATGATTAATCTGATTAAGTATTTCTGTAAATCCATTTACGGCAAGGCTAATTATTTATAATAACGGGGTAAACTTCAAGTTGTGATATTAAAACACGTTTTCCCGACTATACGTAAAAAAAAGGATCAGATATCAGGCGTATTTTAGTAATTTTATACCTAGGTACCTACTTAGTCATTTACAGAGCTTGGCGAGTTTACGATATAAACTGACGGCAGGTAGGGGAAGATGGGGTGGCTTCGTACACTTTTTACTCTAAGCCTTGTAAAAAAAAACGAACCACTTTTTCAATATGAGATGAATGCTACTTCATCATCCAGTTATTTGGCTATAATCATTTTGTATTTCAGTTTTGATACAAAGCGACTTTGCCAAGATATAATGGTTTTCTCAAAAAATGGGATTTGTACGAATGTACCTCATAAGTACGTGGGGTCCCTTCATACACTATTAGTTTTTTCCCAGGATTCATTGGATTTTCAGCAATTTTACCTGTTTTAGTCATTTTTTTGGCATATCTTACTGACCTGGTTTTGTAATTCTAATTATTCTTAATATTCAATTTTTTTACTTACATGGGGTGCATTCGTACGGTATAAAATTGCATATGTTTTGACTGCACGAAGGTACCCCAACCAAAACGATTAGAAAAATAATCAAAATAGAAAATAACTGTAAAAGTAATCCCAAAACCATTGTTTACATATTAATCTCAAGCATCTAATTACCAACTGTATATTTTTTTTTCTAATTCAAGTAAAACTTATTAGAGACAGACGCATTGAAAGGAGAACCAAAAATTACTTTCGGGTCGCGAAAACACATATTATTTATTTCTGGCGAAATTTGCTACTCCACTGCCATTACTTTTTGAGGGTAGGCTATGCATATGAGCGGCAGTCACGCATATAAATATGAACGCTTTAGCATGTTGGATAGTCGAGATATGACCACTGTACGAATGCTCCCTTTGTACGAAGCCACCCCATCTTCCCCTACTTATATTCAAGCTTGAACTTTAAAAATAATCGTATTGTTCAAAACAATATAAAATAACATTCATTGTAGATCGTAGGAGGCTTTTGTATTATTAAATATTCGTAAATAACCAGAGGCCCTACTTTGAAAATCGAAGTTCGAAGTTGCGTTCGCTCCATCCCTTCTCTCGATAGGTATTTTAGTCTCGAGTGACGAGTGACACTGACCCGACACTCGAAGTTTCGAATTTAGTGTCTTAGATCTGATAAGAGTGTCCTTATTACTATTTGGTGTTTTGTGGTAGATAAGCATCCAGGTTTACGGTGTACTCGGTTCTAGATGTTTTTTGACTGACGTACCTACCTACTATGTCGAATTTTAACTCATTATTAGGTAGTTAAGTTTTACACAGAGTTTTATCCCATATCAGTATATAAATGAATGAATTTTAGTTTTAGATAGATTAAAACGCATTAATTTAATCTAAGTACACTACGTGACTATTATCTAGTACACTAGACGGGTTCAATATCACCAACAAAGTTCAAGGGAATCCAATATATGTCTTAGATAATCCGAGTATTTTGTTGTCATTTCACGCAATCTATTATTGCCGTGTCTGTCTCCCACAAAATAACCAGAAAGCGTTAAAAATATCTCTGAAGCTCTCCCTTTGAGTTAAACACGCATTCCCGAATCATGATGTCAACTTCCCTTGAATTCTGGATTTATTTTTTAACCAGTATTTGTAAAGGAAACGCCATGTCATCGCTAATAGCTGTATTATGTCAAGGTAATTGTTGTTTTGTGGTTTGGAGTTTATTGGCACGAAACGATACGTAATTAATATGAAATAGATTGGGCCGCTGCGCTATGTGTAAGTATTAAAATATAATATAGTGTTGTAGTGTGTGTGTGTTTTTCACATGCTTTGAGAAAAAGGGAACGTTGTTGGGAAACCACATATTTTGTCTTTGAAATTATTCAAACGTAGAAATATCCAGCCCGCACTGGTGACTAGGTTTTTTTTTTTTTTTTTTTTTATGGCATAGAGAAGACAAACGGGCACACAGGCCACCTGATGGTAAGTGGAAACTGTGACCCATAGACATTTGCATTCACAAGACTGCCAGGTATGTAGGTATGTTGTTTATGTTAGGTATGTGTGCTTGTCTTCTCTATGCCATAAAAAAAGAGTAATTTATCACGACAAGTATACGCCTACCGTATCTAAAAGTAGATACATACAGTGAAACGAGTTAACTCGCTCATGGGATCGTAAGTGGGAAGGGTTATTATATCGTATCTGACACTAGAATTATATATGAGGTATATTTTATGTTCTACTAAATCGATTAATCGATTCACAATATAATTTGCCATTTAAGATTTCTAATAGTTAAACTAGCGTCAGAGATCTTATTTAAAGTATAACAGGAAAAGTAATGTAAATAAAGTCTAATCAAGAAATTTGTTTTCCGGTAGCGCGAGGAGATTCACGCCGCAGACTGACGACGTCACAAGTGATTCACTATACTGGGTTAAATAGCTGAATCATCGAAATATGAGTAAGAAATATATACCGTATTTATTGCACCCTTCCCTGATCACTTAAACTGACACTCTCAAAAGTCCGACCGTCCATAAAAATACTATTAATGTGAAAGTAATTTTATTTCTCAGTTTGTTAGGCGTTGGAGGCTAGGCTACACCGCTCAACCGATTTTAATGAAATTTAATATGATTATAGCTTGAGTCCTAGCCACACAGGGTACTTTTTACCCCGGAAATTTGGTCAGTTTCCAAGGGAATAGTGATAAATGAAACGATTTTACGCGGACGGAGTCACGGGCAACCGGCTAATTAACGATGTAATTTCATTACAACAGTATTTTCTTGAAAATGTAAACTATTGATTAAAAACACGTAAGTCATGTAGTTGGCACTCAACTGTGCACTATGTTTTATGTTCGTAATGTAACGTACTAGAGCCGGATGCAATATTTATAGGCAACAAAAAACCGTAATGCAAAAATTACAAATTGATGAGTTATTTAATTGTTTGAGCGTAGTAGAGAGATTAATATAGTTTTAATGATGTTTGGCAAATTCTCATTAAGAGCACCCATTATCTATGTTTACTATTAACTAAAAATTCGAACAACACAATCTACAACTTCCTTAATTATCCCGAGACGGCGTTCAATGTTTATGTTTTTATTTTTGAGTTCTAATGAAGAATAAATAAACTCCAAAATAAAGTCGTCTGTCGACGGAGTTAAACTCAGACAGAGTCATCGACCGATCTTTAAAGTGGCCTTCGATGAAACTCATGTTTGTTTGAGACATACTATATACTACATGCTATATTTAAGTCTTTATACTATGTAACTACAAAAAATACTAAAACGTATACGTAAATTCTTAAGCACCTTGCTCACAGTTCCTTAGTATTAAAATAACAACACAAAATCAAAGAACTTACCACCATATTCACGTTAACCGAAGCACAAGCTTCCTCCACGACTTCCTCAACAGCACCACTCTCATACTCCTCAGCAGGAAGAGCAGGATACAGTTTGGAGCCTCCAAGATTGTACAGCGTCTCATCTTCCACGGGCAACTTAGGGTACAGGCTGCCATTGCCAATCAATGGTTCTGAGCTACCTTGACCAGGTGACCCACCCCTTTCTCCTTTTAGGAATCCTCGTACGGCTGAAGCAGCACTGGATCCCCGGTGCCAACCCCAGCCGTTGGCACGGAAGTTCTTCGGATAGTAGTTTATTAGAGACATGATAAAATCACTTCACTTGCGTCGATACTCGCACACCATATGTTTCCCAAATGTATTTCGAGTTAATGCTCCTCTTAAAATAAACCCGTTCGGTAAGACGCACGGACGCCGAGTGGTGTCGATGCTTGTTTATTTATGACACGATTCTGCAAACAAAAAGGTTTATTTACAAGTGAATTCGAATCTGGCTAGTCATTGCGGTGCATTGCGTCTGAAAAGTGGTAAGCGGTAGAACCAGTAATGGACAAAACCCAATGATGGACACTCGATTCTTATTTTACAGAAGATTTATCCATTTGTGTTGCAACAATTAATTTAGGACCGTATGAAATTTTTAATAAGAGTGAACTGTCCATTACTGGTAAAGTGTCCATCATTGGTGTCGTGTCTATAATATACATTTTATTGCTTGATAGGTACTTGGGCCAGAAAAAGAATTACAACTGCTTTATTTGAGAGCATACTTTGTTAAATTCAAATCAATGTTATACATACAACGTATACCTATAGACATATTTTGTGTGTTAGATATCTCTCATATTTCAAGTTTGCACCGGTAACGTATTGTTAACCATATAAAGTAAAAGTGATTCAAAGTCCAAGTAACTAATCTAAAACGCTTCGTTAGTCATTCCTTTGTCAACAAATAATTACAAATTAAGTTCCGGTAATGCTAAATCGCTAAGGCACTGGCCTTGCATCATTTTAAGGCTTTACAAACTTATTCATTCGGATCTGATCTTGTATGTGGTCTTACGTTATCTGTGAAGTTTCTTAGGTGACAATATTAGTCCTAGTTCATCAACTGACCTGGGGTGTTATTCTCTCAAAAACAACGGACGGTCCGACGAACGAGCGAAATCGCAGCGGCGAGTTTAAGTAGTCCCGTCAGAGCGAACAAAACACTTTTTAGCGCGTGCATTTTCAATTAAGACTACGTCGAGCGTACGCCGGATGTACAGTGGCGCCCTCATTACTTTTATTGTGTTTTCTAATTAACTATTGAATTTCCTTGGAACCAAACAAAATGTGTTTGTAGCGCAAGTATAAACACAACTTATAGGTTATATCATATAGTTTAATAATAATTCACCTTCGAGTTATTAACTTAACGAAAAAAAGTGGCCACCTTTTCCCGTTAAGCTGACTACTCAGAGGGTAATTGTTATTAAAGTTTGTTACGTATCCCATAAATTGTGTTTATACTTGCGCTACAAACACATTTTGTTTGGTTCCAAGGAAATTCTTTAGTTAATTAGAAAACCCAATAATAGTAATGAGGGCGCCACTGGACGCTCGGCGCTTGCTCGGCGCAGTCTTAAGCAGCCTTATACGTTCGATCCATCGGCAGAAACCATGCTACTAAATTGAAAATGCACGCGCTAAAATATGTTTTGTTCGCACTGACGGGACTACTTAAACTCGCTGCTTGGACATTCACTCGTTCGTCCATCCGACTGTCGTTGTTGAGAGAATCACTACCCAGGTAAGTTTGCACTTTTTGCAGTGTATTATCTATCATGGATGGCATTTGTCACACCATGACGTGATAAGAAAGCCTTGTAGATTGTGACTGGAACGTGAGTAATATTGTAATTAGGTCTGCAGTGTGTTTGCATTGCAATCGTCGAATACATTACTGAGATTCTAGCCATTGCATACATTATATTGACTTAATTAGGGATTCCAACGACGACTGTTGAAAAACAAGTTAACTTTGTTTTTTTACACATCCTTCAGCAATGTGTTTCTTAAATTGCAGATATGTATTGTTTTTAACTGTGCTTTCTCTGTTATTTTTTTATTTGTTGTACTTACAATAAAGCGATTTGTTTTGGATTCTATGCTTGAAAATAGGTCTAATCCTGTTTTATAATTAGGAGAGTGCACAAAATGTAAGATATTTAAGTACAAATATTTATAAATCATAATTCATACTGATATAATATATAATGCGTGGAACGATATCTCTTCATTTACAATCTTGGATTAATACAACGAATGTTTCGAACCGAGTTTTTTTTCCAATACCTATACCTAAAGTAAACCAGTCTTTATGCAAACTACAGTTCCAATTACTATAGTTTACGACGTAAGTACATAACTACGCAATTTCGGCACTCCCCAGGGTGTGTATACTGCCGTCAGTCGACCTCGAGCGACACAGGGCTTAATTAACTTTAGCCTTTTTGTTAACTTCTATGGGAGTGCCTAGTTCACCATTGTTTTAATCGTACTGTCTAGTATTAACAAATAGTATATTTACATTTAAAGGTGTGTAGATATATTATTTAACAATAAAAAATTAAATAAGTAAATAAGTAATAATACTACAGTTTGGCCGTTCTAAGAGGGCCGATTTGACATCTGTCATCTGAGTACAAAATATGAGTTTGAGGTTATATTTTGTACTAAGATGACAGCTGTCAAATCGGCACTCTTAGAACGGCCAAATTGTAATTATAATTGATTCGAATTTCTAAAACTGACGATCACATAGGCACTGTGTTTAATAAATAAATAACATTATGAAATAATTAATGAATCAGTTTTTTATTCAAATGGCAACCCTTTGGTATGCTATATAGTAAAGAGTATTATTGTATTGTAAACTTAGTACCTAACTGATTGGTGAGATTTTTATATCTAGGTGCTTAAACAGCAAAAATATACTGATTCTCTACATTAACGACACAGGAAAAACGCGATTTCAAGCTAGCTTGATGTGATCCTTACCTGCCTATGTATAAAAACACAATTGAAGATTATTCTAAAGAGTTTGTAAATTGAATATATTTTCGTGGCACTTCACATTGAGTTCCGTAGTCTACTAACATGATTATTGCTAACCTCATATCAATGAAAATCCCTCCATTAGTTTCCTTTTTTCCTCATAAATAAATTAAGAAAACTGTAGGCGGCATTGTGACAAGAAAATTAAGCGGATAAACCCAATGAACGTCGAATATATCGCCGCCTGTGATGAATTAACTGAGTCATACAGTTCAGAAATTAGAGCTACTCATTAACTAGGCGGCATTAAAGGGGCTCATAATCATAAACATGTTAACAAGCAACTGCGAAATTAACCTTAAATACTCTTTCTAGTTTTTTAACTAACTCCTTATAGGCATGCATAATAACGCAATCCAAAAACCAACAACGGACGACATTTTGAAAATGCAATACATTTAAAGTGGTTTCTTTTGTTTTAAACCTGTTTACACGCAAGAGCAAGCTATAGTAGTCAATATGACGTAATAAGTTAAAGGCTGAATTTGGTTAACCAGCATACCTTTTGAGTTGCAAGTTGCGTCGTTCGCACGACCTTCAACTCAATAAAAGCCAAATATGCCATAAACAGAAGCTATAATAAATAATTATACTCAGTTGCGGCCAAGATGTAGTCAATGTAAAATACATTACAGTTTCCTTAGTAGAATATTCTCAATTGGATGGCAAAATACAAGGAAAACCAAAAAAATCAACCAGCTACTAAAAACATACACCACCTACTAATAATTTGCATTATTGGAATTGGGAAAAGCCGCTGACCCTTTCCTTATTAAGATACAATAAAATGGTAAAGATATTTTTTTACGATAAAAACACTATCTTTAATCAGTCGAATTTTCTCCACAGTTTAGAGTTTTATGATTGATAACAATATCTTTATAGAAGTTTATTTAAAATAAGATAAATGGTCTGTAGCACTATTTCAGAAACCTTGTAGGTACCTACCTATACGTTACAATTTTGACCTCGACTGTACTAACCGGATAGTGAAGTGTTTTTGTCACGTGGTATAAGATCACTTGTTTACTATACTTGCATTTAAAATAATCCATAATAACCTTATGAAACACACACTGTCTAAATCACGGTTAAAAGTTAAATAATGTTACACTGGGTTTTAGTCATAAAACTAAGTTTATCTCACAGAAATCTAACAACGAATAACATTTCAGTGTCATAGGTAGGTACCTACTTATTTGTGTCAAACAGATGTGCATTCAATAAATAAATATTAACCAAGCTGATTCACTGATACCCATACGTTTGTACACACAATAGTAACAATAACGCCAAGTTCAATTCATTGTTAAAGTGAAGTAGAAAACAAAACAATACGTTTGCGAAATAGTTGCAAAAACACTTACCACTTTCTTTCCCTCAGCTGATTCTTCAGAGGGTGAATGAAATGAAAATGATTTGATTTGGTCCTCCGTCTTTGTTTGCCCTCTCATTCGCTCATTTCATTGGCGCGAAGTTGCCGCGAAGAAATACTCGTCCGGAAATGTCTTAAAACGAGTCGAAACGCATAATTTAGAACATAATATTTCGACACCCATGATTGAAATAATATTTAAAATAATAAACAACTTACATAAAAAAGGAACGTTTAATTTTTTTTTTCTTTTGTTTTTCTCATATTGATTCTTCATTGACAATGAACTTAACTTGAAGGTGACTCATTTGTGTCACATACTTTGAAATTTGCGGATGAAACTCGTAGTTATAAAAATATATGATTTAAAAATATGAATTATTTATAGGATTACTCTACCATGATAATCCTTTTAATCTAAAATCGTTATATATGCAATCTAAACATGTTTTTTTCTTATTTCAGAACGAACGTCGAATGTCAAAACCGGATTAACGATTTGACGTCTAGTTGACGCTATTGACGATTTGACGTTTCATTTCACTTCACAGCGGCTAAACTCGAAAAACACGTGTTGTTTCCTAGCTCGATTGTTTATTATTCGATTTAACTATAAAAATGAAGGTCTTATCTGAGGATAGAATGCGGATTTTATTTGAGAAGCTTACTAAATAGTAAGTTAGATAAACCATACTCATTTTAAACGAATTACTTTCTTTAACTTTGTAAATTTGAGTCATTTAAACCAAATCACGTGTATATTTTACTTATTTCCAGTATCGGCGTGAACGTGAAGTTACTTATAGACCGGCCAGACGGCACATACTGCTTCAGAGAAAAGAAAGACCGAGTATATTATATTTCAGAAAAACTTTTACAGTTAGCCCATACTGTGAAGCCAGAATTTCTTATTTCAGCTGGAACTTGCTTTGGTAAATTCACAAAGACCAACAAATTTAGATTGCATATAACGGCATTGACTTATATAGCCCCATACGCACCATACAAGATTTGGGTGAAACCATCTGCAGAACAACAGTTTTTGTATGGACATCATGTTACTAAGAGTGGTGAGTGAATACTATGTACTTAAAGTTTTACTTGTAACAAATATTGTTATAAACCTATTAAGCTACCTTATTGTCTCTCATCCTAGTTACATCTAAATCCATCCCCTTTAATAGCCAAATTACCAATTTTCAGTTATCTTGTCAGCTTATTCCTACAGCATGGACACGTTTATCAGCCATATTATGCACAGCCCAGTACACATACACATTTTTTTTATAAAAATAATACCCAAAAAAAATAATGGCCATTTTTTTTTCTGTTACATATATACATACATACATAAACTCACGCCTTTATTCCCAGAGTGGGGTAGGCAGAGCTACAGAATTACCAACAACTCTAAAAACTTGTTGATAATTCTGTAACCACATTTTGCACACTTAGGCTAAGATGTTTACCAGTGTATTAGTGACAGGTTGCAAGCCCATCGCCTTACAAACGTAATAATGATGTGTTTATGTGATAGTATTTTCCAGCAGATACTAAAGCTGGGATCACTGTTATATAATATGTTATATTTTTACGTTTATATTATTAGTATGGACACAATCAATTAATGTTGTCAATTTCACTCATCTACTGCCCTGAGCTCTTGTTATTTGTATGTTTCTAAAACCTATGTAAACTGGAATTATATCTTAAAAATTCCAAATCTCCATTTTCCAGGTTTGGGACGTATAACGGAAAATACACCAAAACACCAAGGAGCGGTCATATACTCCATGTCTGACATGCCCCTGGGCTTCGGAGTAGCTGCCCGCACAACAATGGAGTGCCGCCATGCTGATCCTTTGGCCACCATAGCGTTCCACCAAGCCGATATTGGGGAGTACATACGTGCTGAAGATACATTAACATAGTAATAAACTTCTATAGATTTATAAAGCTTTTTTTTTTGTTTAAGTCGATTTCAATTTAATAAGGGCAAAGGGAAAGGACGTATTGTTGTGATATTTTGGTAAGGCCACGGCTCCTAGCTGTAAAAAAGAGGAACCGTGGTTACAGGTAGATAGCATTTATTTCAGGTACTAACCGGTTCCTAAATTAATTTGTATACTGCTTGGCAACAAACAGTTTGGATTAAATCTGAGAGTTTGGAGTCTGTACACTTTTGGGATGCACATAATAATAGAAAAATTTCAAAGCTCACATTTCTCAGTATTTGTCCTTATAGCATTGTCCTTACGTGTATGATGGCTACGTCTATCAGCTTCCATCACCCTAGTAGGATCACTTAGGATAAATAATAAAAGCGATCTGTAAATAATCTCGACAGAGGGTCTCAGTGGACATCGCGTTATGTTTAAAGACATTTAGTTAATAATCAATCATAAAACATTTTTATCTTGCTATCTCAGTCAGTTTCAGTAACCATAAAGCTAATTGAGAAAGCAAGATGAATACGAACTCATCCAACCTGTGATACGTGATATGTGATAGTAAATATGTGTAGGTCTACACATATTTACTGGAAATCCATTTATCTTCGAAAGACTACGCCATCTGTGTATGGACGCCAGGACTAGGTACTGAATTCGCCATCTGAAATAATTGCTTGCGACGGTTTCTGTTGTAGTTTCAAAATAAAACGTTAGATGGCGCTTTAAACAAAAAAATAAGATTGTCCCTTTTCATCAAACTAAACTAAACTCGGCAAACTAAACTTGTTTAAACTAAGAAATCAAGATGTTTAAAATATCCACTTGAATTAAAAAATATTTACTTAAACTAGAGACCCTGATGAAATGACAAGCATAGACACGTCTTCTTAATCGTCAGTGTTCAACCTTATAAGTAGCTGCACTATTATGTACCACAAGGCCTTTAAATGTTGATCCACTATAGAACCTTGTCATAATGACAGCATCAAGTGACGAGATAGAAATTACATAGGAATCGTTGGTTTTATGCGACAAGGTTCTATAGTTGTTCATCAATTAAGGTCCGTGACCGTACATTGTCGCTTTAACGCCTTTGATAGTCAATACAAACAAGACGTGAATGACAAAGAAGTACCTAAGTGTGGCAGCTAATTGTAAGGCCGGTCGTACACAGTTCTTACAGTGATACTATTATGTGACTGGTGCATAATGAGAGGCAATAATACACGGATGTTGTTTTATCAAACGAAAGATGAGTTTCATAATAAGATCACACGATGCAACCATCATACAGTGCAACCATTTTCTTAATACCGATCGGCAATCTTCGTGTTTCTATGACACACGAGTGACAAATATACTGTCAGTTGCGAGTGCAAGCGTGATAGCGATACCCAGCCGAACGGTATTAAAACGCTGGGAATATTGTAACTTTATCTATGTACATGCATATAAGTTTTCTACAATATGTGAGAAACCTATATCTGTAGTTACCCTGTATCTTAATGAACCTGTATCTTAATGTTTATCTACAACTACGTCTACCTACATCGATAACCGATACTTGAATGACATGTAAAATTAAAGTTCTACCAGACGCAATCAAAAAATAAAAATACTACACTACGACATTCAACGAAATACGTAATTATGGTTAATATTAATAATTATTTATTCGTGATACATATAAACCTCTCACAGGTTTCCGAAGCGCGTCTTAATGTAGGCAATTATAATTGCTGCTTATAGTAAATAAATAACAAAATAAAGATACAGATTTCTTAATATAGCCAATTTGCTTATCGTTTCTGAGCATATTATAGGGAAGTTATAATTAGAGAGGTTCCGAATTTCGTATTTTTCACATGCGAATGCGAATGTTAAGGAATCACATTAAATGAAATATTTATTAAAAAAAAGTCAGAAAAAGTAATTTTGCCGCTTTTTCTAAGTAAAAAGTAATTTCTCGGCCGGCGGGCGAGTCACGACATGATCTGTGCACACATTCGCAATCGCTAAATATTCGCATCAATTATTGTGAATGCGAATGTCGATACGAATGTCTATGCTGATGCGAATCATTCGCATATGCGAATGCGAATGCGAATGTTCGGAACTTCCCTAGTTATGATATGAACAAGGTATTGCTGATATGAACATAATAGGACCAATTTAATGCTGCATTATCACTACATAGTATAAAACAAAGTCGCTTCCCGCTGTCTGTCCCTATGTATGCTTAGATCTTTAAAACTACGCAAAGGATTTTGATGCGGTTTTTTTTAGTAGATATAGTGATTCAAGAGGAAGGTTTTTATGTATAATAAATTTTGTTTTATGTACGTGTGTTATAGAAAACTCAAATAAACCGAAGCGAAGCGAGGGCGGGTCGCTAGTCATTAATAAAGCGCTATTTTCAGATAACAATCCGTCTATATCGGGACAGAAAGGTTTGGATTAGCTCCGTGGGTGTTAGCCAAATGTCTGAAATGGTTGCGAGGTACGTTTTGTAAGCTTTATGGACGCACCTGTCATCCGCAGGTCGTTTCAGAACAAAACAGATCTAAGTAAAAGGAAAACGTGTTGGTTCCAATCTGTACATTTCAATTTGGTCTTAAATTACCCTTTTCTTGGTAAAATTAAAAAAGGCATGGATTCAAGCCTTTTCGCATTTCAATCCAGTAAAAAAAAAAAAAACTAAACAATAAATACAGTGTGTTACTAGCACCGTGGTTTTTTTAAAGTAGGTTAAAATAACGTATATCTGTAACGTAACTATGACACTAATTTAATTAATAAACAACTTTTCAGGCTTTGTTAACTTTCTAACAAAATGTTAATTACCAGCAATGTAAAGCACAGCAATTTGACAAGTGTAAATGACAGTCGACGGCTACTTTGATTATTATGTTCTGCCCCCGTACCACGACATGCCTTGTACCAAGCAACAGCGATACTGATAACGATGAACACGCAGCACATGCACTACATTAAAAATGGACAGTATCTAAGAAAATTAATTGCGAAGTTATTTTAATTACTTTTAATTGTTAATACTTGCAAACAATTGCTAAAGCAACATATTATCGGCGGTTTTAATAAATGCCCGCATGCCGGTAACACAGTATAAAGTGAATGTTTTGTATCACAATATACACAATAAACACTTAACCCAACGGATTTTCGTGAAAACTAGCTATACTCCATTTACTTGAAGGACCTAGTACTGGAAAAGTGCAGATGCACGTGATTGGATAGTGAGAATCCGCTAAAGCCGCACTCACAATGAAGCAGGTAATCACGCTTTTACATCTGTGCGGTGCTGACGCGTTTGAGACGCAACTATGTGTAAGAGTGAGTGGCAAATATCAGCATCTCTGTCTCGCGTAAAGCTTTGTTTCAAAATTTACAGCAATAACTTGCAAGTGTAAATGCGGTCTTCGAGAGAATCACCTATCAGTGCCCTTACCATGAGTTACAATTACCGTACTCGCTAGCGAGTCTAATGCTCTGTCCCTCACACTCTACAAGAATACTGCGACGCCTGTGAGGGACAGAGCATTCGCCTCGCTAGCGAGTAAAGTAATTTTAACTCATGGTAAGGGTACAGCTGGTTTCTCAGTTAGTCGGTACATTTTTATTAGTACTTATAGAGGTAGATAAACTAGCTGTTATCCTTCACTTGGTTCGCGTCGAAGTCGTTTATAAATAGCTTTTCGGGATAAAAATAATTCTATGTCATTCCCTGGGGTAAAAGCTATATCCATACAAATTTGTATTAAAATGAGTTTTAGGATTTAGCTGTAAAAGCGTTTTAAACAAACAAAGTTACTTTCGCATTTATAACATTAGTAAGAATATGTATAATATGTATGTATACAGGGTGACTTCCGATTTGTAATTACAAAACACTTGACTGTGGCTGAAACACTAACATTAACTCGGGTGTTTAAATACGCCCTCTTCAGTTATCGGTAATTTGTTACCAAAAAGTTGGACCACAGTTAAGTGCAGTTAACTATACAAACGACGAAGACGAAAAAAGTTCCGTTGTGTGACGAAAAGTATCCCTACAATTGTATGGCAAATTTTCGTGTCACAACGGAAAATTCATAGAAAATTTAATTGATTGAGTTAGCGTGGACAATTTTTTGGCCTTTACCCATTAAACCAAAATGTGGGATAATTTAAAGCTTAGATTTATTTTACTTTTAATCAAATTAGAAGCATGACAGAAGGTACCACGCGTAGAAACCTTTCTGCGTAAATATTATAAATTATTACATTATCCTTTGCCTAAAAATCTTTCTGCAAATTCTGCCGACATATTTACAAATACTTAAGAGCATTGAAACTCCTCTGAATTCGTACGGAAGGAAAATCTCTCAAAACGTAAGTAAGTATACTTATACGAGGAAACGGCTTACGCATATCTCAACTGCCTTGTTTGTTAGATTTCGTTTCGGTTTACATTCTTTGACTGAGACTTTACTTTGTCCAACGATACCCCAGTACTAGCTAATCCTGTCCCTGTCTTGTCTATACTACACAGTTAAGCATAAACGAGATAGCTACAACGAAGCTTCGCTTTGTTTTTCAGAAAGGCGAAGGCGTAATCGAATTTTCTCGACTTTGCTTCTTTTCCCTTTTGAGCGTTTTTATGTTAAAAGGCATGAAAATGCGTGTCGTTTTTTTATGTAATCGGCCATCAAATATTTAACTTGGAGAATAACGGGATGTGGGTAAAGTAACGAAGTTATACTAGAGTTTGTACCAACGATATTTTACCGAGTTGTATTAACTTAAGACTTAGGCCGCTTTCTGACTTGGCGGTATTATGCTTGCAGTAAAATTATTCTACCAGTCCACAACACTAAACCTAGTTCGGTAAGACTACCAGTGGGGTTATTATGACCTATCTGTGCCATTCATTTTAAGCTGAAAGAAAAGGACAGAGTTATGTAACTGCTATAGCTCCGTCCTTTACACTCACCGTAAAATTAACTGCACAGCTATGTCATAATAACCCCCCAGATGATATATATGTATATACGTAACGTAACGAATGAATACAAACGTCACGAACGTTAACGTCATGAATGGTCCCGAACTCGAAATAGAAATGCTGAAAGCTGCAATGCGAAAACCTGGCACAGTTTTTTTTTTTAGTTTTAAGTCCGAATTCATAACATTATGAGATTAATATTAAAGAATAAGGAAGTACATGAAAATGTTTTGTTTTTAATGACTTCCACGCCATCAGACGGAAACGAAATGAAAAGTAGTGTTTAACTCGTGTGAAAGTATGTATGTATGGTATGTAAACACTTTATTGTACAAAAGAAAAACAAAAACAACACAATGAAGATTACAAAAAAACAAATTACAAAGGCGAACTTATCTCTTGAAGGGATCTTCCAGCTAACCCTTGAAAGATGAGAAAAGTGAAAGGTTGTGCATCGAGTAGGCAAGTGTACAATTTTATTTAGGAAGAGCATAAAATTAAAGTAACTAAAAAAACGCTAACTATAAAAAAACATTCAAATATGCTGTGGCTCGTGCATCCTAAACATCTTGGGCTGCAATTGATCACTCTCATCCCTTGGTTAACAATCTACTATTTATTTAAAATATATATCCTTTACACGTGGTCGATGTTGACGTCCAAATAGAGTGGTCCTTCGGGAGAACGGGCCCGAACAAGTCTCAAGTTATCGGTCTCCAAGTTCTGATGGATATCGAACAGCAACTTGTACAGGTAACTTAACACGCCAGTGGTTACAACATATTTAGTGTTATTTTATTCTTTAGGAAAACCAGACCTTCTAAATGTATAAAGAGAAATGCGTATAAAACCTACGTTACGTTACAAACCTACGGTAAAAACGAAGTTAAATGCGTTTCAGAAAAGTGCATTTGGTCGGTGACAGTTAAAAATCGCGTAACTAACAAATTAAACGAGTTGTAAAATTTAATGTACCTTACTGATTTACTTGCAAAGTTTTATTTTGAACCGGCTGTAAAAGTTGGTGTGATTCCGCAGCCGACCGTAGACGGGAACGGCAGGCGTTTGACGTCTGTTGTGGCCGTATGTCGCTGCCTTCTACTTCTGCCATCTGTGATCGGCAACAGAAGAAACTTCATAAATATAATTTGGTAGTGACTACCCCTGCCGTTGTCGTCTGCGATCGGGCGTCAGTAACGCGTGAGATAAATACTATAAGTACTTTAAACTTGGTTTAATAAATACAACTACTGCTATCAACTAGACTAAGACAATATTACCTTCATTAATGAATTACGCTATTTATAAGTAAAACTTACAAAACAAAAAGCCAAAGAACAAAAGTAGGACGTTTAGTACGTGACGTTGTTTTAGGAAGACCGCTGATGCTATTGAATTATACATGTAATTGTGGCATCAGCAGCTCTACGTCACGTAATAATAACGACTGCGGTTACGGTCAAGCGGCAGGCATCGTGACGCTCGCTACAGAAGGTATTTCATAGAAATACATATAAAACCAGTAGTGATGCCTGCCGTTGCAGCACTGAAAAATCGAATGGGTTGATTTTACTAAGTTTTATGGTTAAAATAGGACTTACACGTGAGTTTGGTTGAGTTAACCAGGAAAAAGGTGGAAGCAACCTTTTCAATGTGTTGTTTTTACTAAGGTTAGGTGTTACTTCAACGAAACTCATGGGTAGGTCCTAAAATGTAGTAAAATCAACCCATTCGGTTTTTCAGTGAGTCTGCTGCTGCCGTCTGCGGTCGGCGTCACCACTCGGGCGTCAGCAACGCGTGGGGTTGCGGTCGAGCGGCAGGCGTCGTGATGATCGCTACGGAAGGTACTTCATAGAAATTCATAGAAACCAGTATTACTTAACGCCTACCGTTGCAGTCTGTGGTCGCACTCTTTTCCTTTTAAAGTACAAAATAGAACAGATATCCTGCGGTGTGAAAGATCTGTAAGTGCTAAATAGTCTGCGTTGATAAACTTGGGCAACACTGAATAGATTCATTTAAGTTTACGCTCCGTAATCTTGACAGATTCGGACTATTTCCGACGGTTTAAGCCGAGAGGGCTGGCAACACAGAACTTAGGTAAGCTACAAATACCAAGAGTGTAGGAACTTAAGGAGTACTATGCAAAGTTTGTAGTAGTATGGTCGGCCAAGAAAGTCTACCAGTTTTGACAAAAGTTTCTGTCTCACATCTATTTATCACTTGGTGTCAAGGTTGACACTTGTCACTGTCATAATATTACTGCAAGGGAAAATCTAACTTGTAGTATCATAACGTGCAAATGAACTTCAACCGTAGGGTCGTAGAGCATATTTTTAGCCGACTGTACCTATAGTTTATTGAAGCATTAGAAACGAAATATTGAAAGCTTTCTTTGATTTATTACTTCAAAAAGTACCTCACAGAGTATAAAAAACCGCCCTTTGTATGTAGTTACACTCATCCAAGAAACTCCTTTACCACTTTTGAACCTTAATTACCTTTGGACCTTTATATTCTCAAGACTACAATCTCAAAACAGCGATCCTAAGGCCCGTATTAATAAACTAATCTCAACTCTAATACTCGTCTCGAGATGCGTCAAAAATGACAGTGTTCTATGGTTTGACGTTTACTTTGACGTTTCTTGTGACGTGCATTTCGCTCAAGATGAGTTTATTGATACGACCCTGTTCCGAAATACAGAAATAGGTTTGCAATTTATACAGCAACGATATTCTTCTAGTTAGTGTACCATATTATAATCATTATTAAATATCCGGGCGCCTGGCAGCTGTTCAGCGGTGGGTGTGACAGTGGTTGGGCAACAAAGGGGTCGTAAAATCAATTGAAGGTGTGCAATTTATAGAGCTCTGTGTTTGGTGTAATATTATAGCTAAATAACGTTTTTAATTCGAATATAACATTGCAAGCGTGAATGGCTTTAGGATTTAGGATAAATTAAAATTCGGACAAACGATTAGGGATTCCATAGGGGAACCAAATAAAATACTTACGAACCTTAAAAAAATAACACGCCAACGGTAACAGAAATAAAGACCATGCGGATAAAAATGGTACTTTAGATTACTTTCAACACCCAAGACTGCCATCCGAAGATCGTATCTTGATACTTGTATATCATACGGGATTTGATAAAACTCGAGCGGGGAGGAATTGAGAAAATATGGCCGAGATATCCCGGGGATAGAGTCGAGGGAATACTCGTACTCATATACAGACAGCAAGAAGGCTTCATATTTGATCTTCGTCCATAAATAATGGCCACTATTTTCACAAAAAGCTGCATCTTTTGAACCGTTACGATAGACAGTCGATTAGTTTACAGAATATATTTTACATTTGACTCTTACAAAAATTAGCGCTCTAAAGGTTAATATTGCATAAACAGATAAATTAATCGAAAAATGTTATGCTTTTGAAATACCTATCCAACGACACCCCGCACTATGGGGTAGACGAGATAAAAATACATACCATGATAGGGAGGTAACCTAAAAAAAAAAATTCACGTTAAAATGCTAATACCAATACTATGCAGGGGTCTGATTCTTTCAAAAACGCGGTCGGACGAACGATCGAGTGAATGTCGCAGCGGCGAGTTTAAATCCCGTCAGAGCGAACAAAACACTTTTTATCGCGTGCATTTTCAATTTGGCAGCATGGCTTCTGTAGACGCGCTAAAACTTGTTTTGTTCGCTTTGACGGGACTTAAACTCGCCGCTGCGAGATTCACTCGATTCGTCGACCGACGACCGAGTTTTTAAGAGAAACACATCCCAAATACCACTTTGAAATCACGGCAGAATGTTCGTGGAACCACACGTTATCAACTCTGTCCCTTACTCTCTCTATCTCTTACAGTTCACCGGGTGTGTGACGACGGTACACGGTTAATTTCAATAGTGATGTACCACTTCATACTAACGTGACTCGTATTTATCGATGATTTGGACACGTCAATGTTGGAAATATCCTTGTTGACGTTTAGGGCAAAATTCAATTTTGTAAACCTGAAAGATTGAAACATTTGATTTCGTATTTCGATAAAAACTTCGCTTAGCGTATATCATGACTACGCGATAAGTTTGTCGGTACAATTTCCGACTTTTCGTAACGAAGTTAAATATATTTTTTGCGATACGGTCTAAGTACTTATACTTTAAGTATAAACCTGCCCCTACACCCCTATGTGCTACAGTTTTAGTCTCCGAGAGAACCCTATTGCCGAAATTTTAACAAAATGTTGTCCTTGTCTGTGATATGCATGGACTTATATCTCAAACAAATCCATGGGAGTATGTATATATAATTTGACATTGGAAAATTAAAAATACGTCCTTAACACGAGTGAAGTTATACATAAAAAAAAATTAGATTAGAAGTGTCAACAACATCGCGCCTTTTAGAACGATGACTGCCTATAGACACACGCACAGGCAGGAAAAAAGAGTAAAGAAGAAAACATTTGTACTTAATTTTTGTATTGTGTGATTTAATGTAAGTAAATAATAATACTTAAATAAAGAAGAAAAGTAGAAGCAGACCGCAGCAACTTACGAAATCGCGCAAGCTATCACACCACACCACGTTTTAATACGAACTACTAATAGTAGTTTTAATAGTTTTTTTATGCGGTTGGATACAATGTGGCCTATTGTGGGTACAACATGTCTGACTGAGGAAAACCAACTAGGTATAAGTTTCAGTCAATTTAGGTGTTAGATGCATGCAGAATTTAAAAGTGAATGCAATAATTGCCATTAAAATTTAGCTTTGCAAATTGTTAAATTAAAATATAACTGTATAAATGCCATGTAAGTAACTAGTACTACAATTTATTATTTAGGGAATCATCTATAGAAACCCGTGTGGTTGCCGTGTTACAATAGTGCTACCTACTCCATGTCTTCCCGTGGATGTCGTAAGAGGCGACTAAGGGAATAAAGACTTTCAGTTCTATTAGGCGATGAGCTTGCAACCTGTCTCTAATACGCTGGTAAACAAACACCTTAGCCTAATTGTGCAAAATGTGGTTACAGAATTATCAACAAAATTTTAAAATTGTAGGTAATTCTGTAGCCTACCCCTCTTTTTGAACGAAGGTGTGAGTTTATGTATGTATGTACATCTAAAGAAACCGCAAACGTAGTAGACAGAATATTGGTTGAAGAACTTTCCTAATCTTTGGCATGAGTATATGTATATGATCTAAAGTTTATCAAAAATTCAAAACAACTTCTGACTTTCGATAGCTAACGGAGATGATAGATTTACGTTTTATTGCAAATGGCGGATCCTAAAATATTTTACATTGAAGGGCTCAAAATAACAACACAATTTTACAATGTTCCGACATTAAAAACCCATTAGAGTTATGACTACTAGTTCAACACAATGTTTTTCCGAGATAAAAGGTAGTTTATTTGGTAATTCAGGCTAAACGCTATCTGGTTTCTTATTTTTTCCAAATCCTTTCCTTATTAGTGTGATTTAAACTAATTTATTTTCGACCCAGAGTTGTGTCTACGTATTTTTTTGATATTTTGTGAATAGAAGACAAACACTTACAATAATTAAAATAAATAAAGACATTGAAAACCATATTAAATTGCTGTGATTGTGACGCAACTAATATCAACCGACCAGTTTAAGTAGTCTTGTCAGAGCGTAAAAAACACATATTATCGTTTGCATTCTCAAGTAGGCAGCAGATTTTTAAAAACGGTATATTTTCAAATAGTGCTCTACAAAAAAGTCTCTCTGATGCCAATTATCTGGTAATCCCATAGATTTAGCTGCTTTATCGACTAACATGTCTTTAACAATGATCGATCACGAGCCCAACTCTATTTATACCAATACTCATGCGTCATCTTACACTGGCTACAATCGTGACTTCTATTAACAAAGCAATAGAGTTCAAAATGATTTTTCTTAAAAGCCATAACGCTATATCGTTAGTAAATTCTTCAAGATAATGAAAATTGCCTTTTCGTGTACGAGTGAGACTAGTGACTACAGAGATCCAGAGTCAATAATGAAATTATCGATAAATCGGTTTACTCTGCGGAGTTCATACAAAATTGAATTAAGAACGCCATTGCGCCATTTCGTGGAAACAAACCGTTAGGTTAGGTATCGATATCGATGTTTGTTATTTTTGGGTTAACATTTTCAATCACGTCACCGTTTTCGAATCGCCTTTACTATTCTTCTGAACATATCCGTACCACGAACCCCTGAAATAGATTCAAGTTTTGATACATTATATCTTCTGCCCGCAACTTTGTCCGCGTAGATTTCGACTATCGTTATTCCCTCGGGAAGTTTAAATTTTTCCGGGAAGAAAAGTAGCCTATATAATAATATTGGGTATAAGCTATCTCCGTTTAAAATTTCATCCAAATCCGTCCAGCCGTGGCAGCGTGAAAAAGTAACAAAGTAACACATTATTTATTATTATTATTATTAAGAGCCGTATAATACTCCCTTAGTTAACAATCTACTAGATTATACACCGATGGGATAAAGCACTGTTTCATGTCACGGGCGCGATATTGAATCCTGAGCAAATGGGGGACTCCAGATTTGACTCCCAAGCGTAGTGAGGGTGTTACGTGTTAATTCTTGAGCGAAGCGAGGGAATTACAACGGAGGCCGTAGTGCAGCCAGGGATTTAAGCTCGCCTAAGACGAAAAAAGCAAAATCCCAAACTGTACTATTTTCATCGTTTTTTTTTTGTTTTGCGTATATGGCTTGTATTGGCCAGTTATATTTTCAAATAAGTTCATTTTGCTGTAGGTCCATAGAATGGAACAGTTTTTCATACGAATTCAAATCACATTATTAACCAGCGGGTTATAATGAGATTTAGTACCATAATAGGGTATTTATGGTATAGGGTTTTTCATTAACATCAGATAAACATTATAAAATACTAGGAAAATATCAATCTTTTATTTATGTTTGCTATTTTAAGATTTTAAATTTTAAATTTTAAGAAGTCCAACAATAAGGACGCTGTTTGATTGTGACGTCACAAGATAGTAATCCCTATAAATTCCACAGTAACGGAGCGTTTTTGATGTTTCATTGAAATAAGCTGATTTGACTTTTGTCAAATACCGTATTGTAACCCGCCGGGTCATAATACCTCTTAGGGCCTGTTGTGATGAAGAATCTCAAGGAAATGTGTCAAATTTTCAATTCCTTTTTCGAATTTTAACAATTAGTTAGTTTAACTACTGATCCTAATTGTACTGAATCTCATTATAACCCGCTGGTTAGCCGATGGCTATAATGACTAACTTTAGGTGAGGTTTTCATGATATATAATTGGGAAATTTCGACTTTGTACCTAACCTAACCTAACTCTTACCTCTGTTGGTTGTCAAACCATATTGATGCATGGTCCTTTTGACGTCTCTCAATTAATAAACAAGATAACACGTGGCTGGTTAGTATTGGGCGTCAGTTTCCGACTAACCGATGTAATCAGTCAAACCGCAGCGCCGCACTAAGGACGGACTTTGATTAACACGCACCGTCGATCTAATTAAAGGTACCTATTCGGCGGAAGTTCCGGTCGTGTCAATTTTAGCACGTGGTCATATAAGGGCCAATGAAGTGTTTTAGGGTTCCGTCCCCGAAGGGTCCGATAGGACCCTATTAATCCTAACTTTAAAGGGCTGTATCTTTTGAACCGTATCAGATAGCGGGTTATTGATTTTGGTAAGTAGCGGGTTATTGTTTTTTTTTTTTTTGGCATTGAGATGACAAACGAGCACACAGGCCACCTGATGGTAAGCGGAAACTGTGACCCATAGACATTCGCATTCACAAGACTGCAGAGCAATCCTAAGACTGCAAATGCGTTGCAAACCCTGAGGACTAAGATGGAATGCCTCTATGCTAGTCATTTCACCGGCTGTCTTATCCCCAAACCGGAACACAACAATGCGAACACTGCTATGATTTTGGTACATTAGGGTTATTGAATAATCCTTTCCCATTGTTTTTTGTCGGATTAGTTCGTATTTATCTAGCTTTCTCAATAAGCTTCAGTACCCATCAATAAGCCAAATGAGAAAGTACGAGAAATACGAAGTTACATACATATATACATTAAATCACGCCTGTTTCCCAGAGGGGTAGGCAGAGACCACTTCTTTCCACTTGCTACGATCTTGACGAATTTCTTCCGCTTCTTCCACATTCATACATCGAGTCATGCACGCACGTCGGTTTCGGGTACTTAAGATTCGGCCCTTTTCCAGTATTTCTCCGATTTGACTCAAATACGAACTAAAAACGATGGGAAAGGATTATTCACTAAGTACATCTGTAGTACGTAGCGGGTTATTTCAGAATAATATCCTACTGGTAGTAGTTATATCTTCGGCGAAACTGCAAAAACGCGTAAGTAACATTTTGCATAAGGAGCAAAATTCACCTTTTTAATAAGATAGTAAGGTCTATTTTGCTGTACTTATCAAAATTTGTTAGTTATGCTGTTTAGCGAAAAGTGAAATAATAACAACCCCCAAACATGAAACGTTTCTTTTCAACGTTTTATTATTTTCGTCGTATCATTAAAACGGTAGAACATATAAGCGTCAAATTGGTATGATTATAGTTCAGTCGACGTCAATTATATCTTTACATTTTTCGCCTTATGTGTTATGTTAACATGTCTTTGACGTCGACTACAAACTCTGAAGAGAAGAACAAATCCTAAAAAATGGTGAAGTGTGAGTCGGGCCCACGGTGACTTGATTCGAAATTAAATTGAAATCGGAATATAATACCTACTGTGTGGCAGCACGGAACCCTCGGTGCGCGTGTCCGACTTCCACTTGAACTGTTTTTATTAATGTTTTTTTTGTTGGCGAATGTTTGTGTTGATTACCCTAACCCTTTACAAAAGAACCTAAGTGTAATGTGGAGTTCAAAATTCATCCTTATTAACGCTTCGTATTCCTATGCACGGACTCAGTCATTTTTTTTAAATACATCACTAGATAAGCCCCATAATTGGGATTCATATTTTTTACAATTACTCCAATTCGAAAACCATTCCGAGGAATAGGGTTTTAAAGCCGTTCTGCATTATTAAGTTCTTGAATCTATTTTGGATATTTCGGCAAAAGTATATTTAACCTTTGTTTGACTTTCGTTTTCGGCTTGAATCCTAGGTGTATCTTACGGGTTAGGCGAAACCAGCTTGAAATAGTATGTTTTAATACACTATTACAATCATTTTTTTTTATTAGATATCATTTAATTGTTGTTATTTATTAGAAAATGACATCCCAAATTTAAAATAACCATGTCATCCATAAACTGTCTGCTAAATAAATATAGATATTTAAACAAAACTATTGGGTCACATACAAAATTAATGAAAAAAAGGTGTCTTAAAATTTCCTATTCTTTCGAATTAGAAAGTAAATTTTTTGTATGGGCCCGTCCCTCCAACAGTCTCGGGATGCATGTCTATATGTTCATTAGGACCCAAAAAAAGACAAAATACCTATTTCGATAACAGTGCGATAGCTCTCAGAAGGTGCTTCGGGTTTGTACTTCTCTCTCACTCGCTGTCATATGCTCTTATTAAGAGTGAGTGAGAGAAAAGTACAAGCCCGAAGCTTCTTCTGAGTGCTCACAGACTGTACATTTCCTTTATTAAACTTATCGATAATCGAATAAAATAATCGATTTTAATTAGCAGCATCACTAAATTTGTTCAATGATATCTGTCACAGGCACAATAACATATGAAAAATATTATAGTAGCTTTGTTTTCTTGAAAGAACACCTCAATTTACTTGATACATTTTTAATAAGACTCCTCAACCCGGCAATGGCCGCATTTGCCCTCAAATGACTGTTTCTTGTTGTCGGCGTTCAGAACGAGTGTTGTTTTATATCTCTTGTTTGGCCGATAACGTGGAAGGAGTTATACCACGGGGCGGTGATTAGCTTTTATCGTATCGACAAAAAGTTAAGAAAGGGCCACGTGAACGTACAGGTTTCAACAAATATTTTGGAGTCAAGTTCAGATTTTAGGCACAAATAAAATGTTTAAAAATACGTGAGATCCAGATATTTAGTAGGCACCTTATATGTACACAAAGTATAAAAGATAAAGCTACGGAACTCTAATAAGGCCGTCTAAATCAAATCACATCCCTACAGGACGAGATCAAACCAAACATCGTTAACTTCGTTAGCGATAACGAACTCAACTTCAACTCCGTTCGTTTTTTTAAACTCTACGAGAACCAAAAAGAAACAACCGGTAGCACTGCACAGAGACATATGTTAACTTGGCCTACTGAATCTCCAGGTTTGCGCGTATCATCAATTGGAGAAGGTTCCAATTACAATGTAACTCAAATAGGCAATATCGTTTATGTGCTTGACAAGAATGCCATAACGCTTCAAAAGCAATATGGTTTTACCCTGGTGCCCTATAAAACAAAATATTCGGCGGAAATTTCATTATCAAATTTAAAAATTTCAAATAAATCTGACGTGACGTTTACTCCCTTTTTTATTTTTCAACGTTAAAATACCCTGGACTTGAATTGTCTTTGAACCTTAATAAGGCCTGAAGGCATTACCGTGTTGAAGCGAGATCTCTAAATTAAGTTTATGTACAATTCTTTTGGTAAAAGATTTTAGGGCCGGGCGTCTTTTTGGGTAAAGCTAATGAAAACGCCAAGTGTTCTCGGATTTTTATGAAATATGCCAACTAACTAAAGAGTGCTGCGTAAACTTTATTTATTACAAGCTTTTATTTAACTTGCTTAGAGGGCCCAGATAAGATGCACTACGCTAGCTAGCGTTTCTCTTCGTTTAGTTTTTAAACCAATCGCGTCACTGGCACATCACGTGACTTTCCGTATCACGTCATCTACCAGTGACGCGATTGGTTTAAAAACTAAACGAAGAGAAACGCTAGCTAGCGTAGTGCATCTTGTCTGGGCCCTCTGTTCATTTGTATGTACCAACATAACGGCGCGCGCTTTATTTGGCACTTGACTCTAACAAAATATATAAACGGATACCTTAATCGAAAAAAACATTTCGCAAACCCGCAATATTTTTAATATACTCGTACCTATCCAACGACAACCCACACTATGGGGTAGACGAGAAAATACACCCCCACGTTACGTGTCTCTTCACGGTATACCCAAAAATTTTTTTTTTTGATTTTATTTTACCTCTTTGAAGGGTTTGTAGTTTGACTACGGAACCCTAAAATGTAAGGAAGTATTGTTAAAGTAAGTTTGTCATGATAATGATTTGGCAAAAAAGTACACTTGGAAACAAAAGCTGGTTCCAAAAATGTTTTTTTTCATAGAAACTTGTGGCGGACTAAAGCTAGCAACACTCGCTCCCACCGAGCTTCCTACTTCCGGGCGCTCTGGCTCGGAAGGAAACTCCCACTCTCTTCCGCTTCGGCAGCTCTGTGAGATCGGACGTTCCTCTAGCACAGACGAAGTCAAAAATATGTTTACACTTTAGTACCTTGTCTATTTAACGTCATGTTTAAAGTGTCATATGAAATTGTGACAGCGATTAATGTGACAAGGTACTAAAGTGTAAACATATTCACGACTTCGACTGTACTATTGCTGTCTTGTCAAATTGTTAGATTCACTCTAAGTTCTAGACCAATGGAACAAAGTCCGCATGTGATGCGAATAGGGTCCACATGTCTAAAGCAATATGGTTTTACGAAGTAGAATAAAGAATCGAATATAGTGTACTATGTATGTACGGCACGTGTGAGAGCTCGGGGAAAAAGTGACAAATAATTAATGTCAGTAACGTCCATTTTTCCTCCCTTTGTGCAATAAAATAATTTATAACGCTGTCCAAAGAAATCTACGGGCCTTCTAGTGGGCGATTAGGCCTGACAGTTACGTATATACTGAGGTTATATTTATTTGGAGAACATTAATAATGTTTTTTTTATCCTACAATACGGTGGTTAGGGTGCGGTTAACAGGCCTCTATGGGTCTATATCGAATGGCATACAATTATTAGTCCTATCGTTGTGTCGCATAACGTCTTTTGTCCTAATAACGTGTGGCATACCCTTTGTTCCGCATATCTTCGATTGTCCGAAATTGTTGCTCCTATTATCGTTTGTCCTAAATATTATTTGTCCTATCGTTTGATGTGGCTAAGATTCAACAGTCGAATGATTGATGTGCATAATTGTAATATTCCTAATATAATGTGCTAATAACCTAACCTAACCTAACCTTGTCAAACTTGTTGGTTCTGGCGTATCACTCGCACGTTAGGGTCACAGTTCTACCTAACACTCCTTCTCGCTTCGCTCGTCGTCGTACCTAACCTAACCGAAATCTGATCTGCCTGAAGGTAGAATACGTAACGATTCTGACTTTACGCCTACCATAGTTTAGTTTAGGTGCTGTAATTGTAGCCAGTTTAATAATAGGCAAAATAATTATTAGGACAATTCATGTTAGGAATATTATGCTTGAGGTAATTCTCGGCCAAACATTTTTAGGACAAAAAACGTTATGCGATTCGACAGGCACCCGGCGGGTGCGTATCTACTCACATAACTTTTGAAGTCCTATTATCGGAAGTCCGAAAATGTTTCTCATACCATTTTACATCATAAAGATCACTCTTCATACTCTTCATAATTTATTTTAGTACTAATGATCGGAACTCATAAACATCTGAATTCATAACGCCAATATTAATGAAGCCGTACACTTTTCACAGTTTCTTAAATATCTTACGTGTATTAAGGTTAGGTTAGGTTAGGTTAGATTTATAAAAATTCTTAAAAATTAACAGTTTCTTAAAAAAAATGCGTTATGAATTGCGATAATTATGACTTAAAAAATATGAACAAAAATGTATGAGGAAAAAAATTATGAAGAGTGATTATTATGAATACAAATCGGTAGGAAATCAAAAAATATAAATAAGAATTTTATGTGAGTCAATATGGACCCGCACCCGGCCTCTATTCCACTCGGTAAAACCATGTTGCTTTTGATTTGTTATGATGTTGTCAACGTTACGATAGCTCTTATTTACTTGACTGTGGTCAAGAGCCCCTGGTGAAATGACAAGCATAGAGGCATAACAATATTGTTTTACCCTGAGGCCTTCTGACCTTGTATTCTACGGGGTAAAACCATGTTGTTTTTGATTTGTTACGGTATTGTCAACGGTACGATAGTTCTTAATTACTTGACAGAGTGGTAAAGAACCCTTGGTGAAATGACAAGCATAGAGGCATAACAATATTGTTTTAACCTGAGGCTCCCTGGCCTTTTATTCTACGAGGTAAAACCATGTTGTTTTTGACAAGTTTATGAAACTGCATGTTTCAAACCGTTTCTTAACCATCATCATCATCAGCCCATTTTCGTCCACTGCTGGAAATAGGACCCTTCGATGGCATGCCACTGAGCATGGTTTTCTCCAAACCACCCCCAGTCACTTTTCGTATGCCACCGCTCCACCTAGTTGGGGGGCGTCCCACCACCACCGAGGTAAAAAAAAGGGTACGTAATACCCAATACCTAATCGAATAACATTCTAATTGCAACCTTGTACTGCTAATAATAGGGTGCCATTTATAATTCACATTATGTCCTCGAGGGCCAACCTGGGGATTCAGCAGGCCAAGTTTACCATGTCTATTTGTGCAATGCTACCGCAGGGGTAGATGGTACCGCGCCCCGGGCCCCTGAAACCCCAAGAGGCCCTCGGACTCGTCTAGCAAGCCCCAAATTAAACTGGCAAAAAAAATTTGGCTGGATAAAACTTAAACAGTGTTTTGCACCAGGACTTTTGATTACCTAGCTACGCCATTATATATGTGTTTATGTTTGTCCATAGTGTCTGTCTGTGGCATTATTCCTCCAAATCGAATAGATCAATTACGACGCGATAAAGCTAGTTTCAATCGGGATAGGCTTTAGCTTCGCTTCATCAAAGAAATATCAGCTCTGAAAAAAGGGGTCACCATTATATTGAGGGTTTATATTTATTTAATAGTTAGGTATCGCTAAATGCTGATGGAGATGCTTTTACGTTCAATATTAAACATTTTCATGAATGAATCATGTTATCTAGTTGCATGACTTATCTGTCCATATTTATGGTTATAATTTTAAGCTTCAAGATCAGCATTAATTATATATACTATGTATAATGCAAATAAACTAAGAATCTTCTTATATGTTTACGGTATACAATACTATCGAATTTGGCGACCGCAAACAACGTATTTAGATCAAAGCGTTACTCTATAGATTCAGAGCTAAAGTGTATCAACCAAATACTACAAATTTACGTTCCAAACGTCACATATTTCTCTAACGTGTCATTAGAAACACGACCATGTTTAAAACCAGCTAAAACATAAGTTGAAAAGTAAAGAGTGAAACACATAAGACCTTGTGTGAATAGGTGGATGTGGTAGGTATAATGAAGACTCGGTGCTGACATAGAGGATGCCTCATTTATGAGATAATCCCGATTGTAGGGTGACAAGGCCAAGGATAAATATCAGGACGTTCCATAATAGTTTTTGATTATCATAGGATTTGTAAAGACGGATTATGTATTGTTTTGGTAATTTAAAAAAACTCGTGTAGCTTTGCGAACTCAAATGAACTTATTCCAGAGCATCACTTTCTTTCAAGAAACTTAAGGTTGCTCTGTTCAGGCCCCGTGTTATGGTCGCCTTTATCGCAGAGGATAAAGCATCCGTTACTCTCGCACTGACTGATTAGAAAGTGACAGATGTTTTATCCACGTTTATCTAAATACGGAAACAAAGACAGGCAGATATTTGGACTGCAAAAAGGGCATCTTGAGAGACCGGCAACACGAAGTAGCAGATCCTTTGAGTGCCAAAGCCGGCAAATCACGTCACGATGCCAAACGTCTCACTCTCAACTCTAAACGACTTAACTTAAACTTGTCGTTTAATGGTTCCTTTGAGTTGGAAAGTTAGTTGAGCTGAAAATAACATGAAGATACCTTTTTATATCTCACGAATGTCTCCCCATACCTAAAATCTATACAAATGCGGTTGCTCCTTTCTAACACAGAAAAAGTCGAGTTCAAATAAAATGCTGCGTCAAATAACAGGCATTTGAGGTCTCAGTAAAATGCCCTGTTATTTTCTTGAACCACAAAGATGAGCACGCACTATTCAATTAGCCCAATCTAACACGTGCACGTGCGTGTTTAGTTTGAAAGTCAGTTACGTTACGAGTATAACATCTTGCGTTTGCTGCTTTAAACGCGTAAAATTACGCTATTCTTCGATTACTTATTATAATGTAGTTCTTTATATTTAAATGCGGCATGTCACCGTCTGGGAAATATTTTAAGCTCAACATTAATTGCATGATAATAGCTGACAATAAACCGGTATTAATATTGTTAAACACGGGCACAGTTGACAGTGGTCCAGTGCCCTATATAGAGGTAAATTCATATTAAACAGTGGGTCACGTGACCAAGTGCGCGTTGATCAGTGCTCCATATAAATTCATACTAATCCTTGGGTCCCTTGCCGTGGTTATTTTCGAGGACTGTCCCAAACTTTAAGCACCCAGTGGACACCCTGGTGCCATATTCAGCGCGCTACACCCGAGCCTGTCAAAACTGCGATCGTCCCACTATTTTTGATTTTGTCCCAACCTCCAAGCACGGTTGGGCACCCTGGTGCCCTAGTTCTCATAATAAATAAATACTGTGATTGACCCACAATTTTTGAAGACTGTCTCAAGTTTGAGCACGGCTGGCCACCCTGGTGCCCTAGTGCACGCGACTCCCGAGCCCGTCATCGTATTAGAAAAAAAAAGACATATATTCGCTACACTTACAAAACACAGAAAAAAGTAAAAACAAAAACAACAATAAACAGCGAAGTGAGTGTGTGATTTTCAGCCAGCTCTGAGTGTGACAGACGGACCGAACGCTATACAAACAAATAGTTGAATTCTAAAATATAACTATTGAAAACGCATCAACAATTTGACACAATAAACAAAAAAAAAGAAAACAAAAACAAAGAAAACTTATAATTTAAGGACACTCTCCCAAGCTTCAAGCACGGCTGGCCAGTGGCTTTAGTGGGAGCGAGACACCCGAGCCGTCATCGTATTACCGCGATGCTCCCACTATTTTCGCAGGTTTTAGCGGAACCTTGTTTGCTGAGCGTTTAGGGTTGCTTGGTTTGGCGGCTCTCTTTGAATTCTAGTGTAATCGGATTTTATTTATACGTTAACGGCTATTCAATTACTGTAGTATTTTATAAAGAGACAATCTCACACCTAGTCCCAAATTACGAGTAAAGTCTCGGCTCCTACTATACTTCATTCATTTAGGTATTTAACTAAGTATATGTAAACAAACAAACCACTTAAATTAGTTTGTCAGCCAATAGAAGCAAACCACTGACACGTCAAAGCTCTACGAAACAGTTCTGTGGGGCTAGACAAGTTGCCATCGTTCACGAACGCTAGCGTTAGGTGATCACTGGCGACATGTGTTGTCATTGAAAAATGTATGGGAATGACGTAAGTCACGTGATATATCACTCGTTACAACTGACACGCTGAAAAGTGATCACTATCACTCGATAGGTTTGACGACTACGGTCGATACGCGGTACTATTTTGACACAAAGGCTAGACAAGTTGCCCTTTTGACAGGTCGAATAGAACACGAGCACAATCACCATGTCGCACTGCTAGATCAAAACAGTATTAACTCAAAATCATGGCTAGTTTGGTTTTAAGTTCAAAGAAGTTGAATTAAAGTTGATTTTGACATGCATTGTATTTTGAGTTACTACTATTTTCATCTAGCAGTGCGATATAAACGTCGGTATCTAAGGGCGGTATCTATGGACGGCCGTAACGACCAAGAAACTGTCAACTGAGTCCGTGTCATCACTGTCATCATTGCTTCGCGGTCGCATAAAATTATATTGTTTGAACTTTGATTTCTTATTAAAAATGCTTCCGCTGAGACTTACATATACGCTGCTCACAACAGTACGAGCTTATCCAGGCGCCGACCCAGAGAAATCTCTCGTGCGAGCCTGGAGGCCGCGGACGGGATGCATGAAATGCTGTTCAGGAACATTTTACGTTAAGCAAGGTCTCATTTAGAGTTCTTTGCAGCCTTTTGCGTTCCCAGACTTCGTTGAGGAGATTGAAGGAGGTTCTCCTTGAACTGAAGGTAAGCATCATTTTGATTTTAACATGTATAAGTTGGTATGTGCATTATATAAACAATACTTACCTACAATGAAACTTGTCAGTACCAATAAAGATATTTATTACGATTATTTCAGGTGCTGTGTGCTCTCAGCTTTCTGGCGACAAGGTCGGATCAGAGGATCACGGGGTATCCAACCAATTAACGCAACGGACCGCTGCTAGTAGATGCATCCGTCAAGTGGGGGATGCTCTCAACAACGACACAGTCTTGAAGAGGAGGATCGTCTTCCTACAATCGGATGAAGCTAGGTCTCGTATAAGACAAGAGTAAGTTATGACATATATTTAATGAAAGTATTGGATGTTTCATTCCCTGAATATGTGTAATGTTTTTTATTCACAAGGTCCCGCCCAACGTTTAAATTAACCGAGGGAGCGTTTTTTCTTTTATTGAAAACTCTATAGTAGTATGGTTTTCGGAAAAAATAGTACTTAGTTACTTATAGCGAGGTCAAGTAAGTATACTTAAACTTAACCGATATCATACAATTTATTGATAAAATAACTTTTGTGTGTTTTAGGCAACAAAGAAAATCCTACAGACGGCTGGTTGACGATGCCGGATGTCCATATACTATTA
Organism: Acleris laterana; assembly: GCA_963966035.1. Lineage (NCBI taxonomy): Eukaryota > Metazoa > Arthropoda > Insecta > Lepidoptera > Tortricidae > Acleris > Acleris laterana. The sequence continues at coordinate 4,484,828 of OZ014463.1, read as the reverse complement.
TCAACCCCTTGTCGCAGAATTACAAACTCCGGTGTTTCATTTTTACACGGAGCCTGCAGCCTGTATGGAAGGAGTATCTCAACTTCCATTCAATGTCTCAAAGGTCGCCCCCTAGGTTATATTGTAGTGCGGAGCAGTCCTTTTATAATTGGAGCCAAATCCAGGATGAGCCCTACTAATTAGAGGCAGGATTATACTTAATTGTTTGGTGAAATGAGTTTGAATTACTATTCATTTATTATGTTTAAAACCTCATCCAAAAAATGCTATGTATCAAAAAATTATTGATTTCAAGTATTAAACGTTCAAAACAAAATCGAAGTACATTATTTTAGTAAAGTTTCATTACTCGAAGTTACACTGATGGCCATATAATTAGGAACCGAACGCTTGCGTTTTTCTCGTAAGATATACTTAATACAATTATATCTTAAATTTTGACCACCAATCAAAAATTTCTTGACCAATTTTATTTTTAGTTTACACTTATCATTATATAATAATCTGTTTAAATGTATGTACAGTTTGTCGCTGCTAAAATCGAATATTTCATCAATTTCATGTTAAAAAACTTTGTATGGATACGTCAGCACTAAGTTTTTAAATCCCTTTAAAAAATATTCGTTTTTAATAGCGGTAAACTGTACAAAAATTTGAGGCTTAGTTTATTAATTAACGATAAGTGTAACTACAAATAAAATAGGTCTAGAACTTTTTGATTAGTTGTCAAAATTGAAAGTATATTTGTAGGCAATTATATGGGAAAAATGCAAGCGTTCCTAATTATTTAGCCACCACTGTTATTACAGGAGGTCACGACTAATTTGGTTACGATCTCGGAAATGGATTATTCTGGCCTGACAGGATAGAGAGCAACTCCCTGATGCCAAATATGTCGTTCTGCCTGCGCACAGCGGTCGCATTAACTAATATGGCGGCTGAAAGACGTGTTATCGTTCCCAAAAAAAAGAGATAAAGGAAATGGCTGAATTTTGTACATAAAGTAAGTACTAGTAGTACTCATGTCAAATACCTATGCAAAAACTGTTCAAAAATAGTTATGGCGTTATGTACTTTCAACGGCCGATAGTTGTTACCAAAAAAAACGATAAGGGAAATGGTTGAATATTATGAGCAAAGTAAGTATTAGTTGTACCCATGCCAAATATGTAAAAACTGACCAAAATTTTGGTCGCGTTAGGGCACTAGGACCTTTTAAAGATACTTCGAAAGTATATAACGCCATAACGTGACCAACATTTTTGACAGGTTTTGCATTTTGGACATGAGTACAACTAGTACTTACTTTATTTACAGTATTCAGCCATTTCCCTTATCGTTTTGTTTTGGGAACGATACCACACGCATATAACGCGACCACTGTGCGCAGGCAGTCTGACAAATTTGTAGTCAGGTTCCTCTATTCCCACTAGTTCAGTTGTTTATTTCAGTTGACTGAACAAGTGAGATTTTTTTACTCGTTTGTTCAGTTGAAAATAAAATAAGTTATAACTGAACTAGTCAGATTTTTTTTCTCGTTTGTTCAGCTGAATAAAATTAATAACCGCTTAGTTCTACATCCATGTATGACTTCTTTGAACACGTAAAATGGTACTTTTTTGTTCTGTCTAGTCATACACCTACACGATGTGTACGAAACGAGTTGTTTAAAATGAGGTAGGTTTAGGTTATGTTAGTTTTGCAGCAGGCCCGGAGGGCCAAACCACCCAGAAATAGGAGCTCCGCCTGAGCGGAGCTCCGTCGACACTCTTATTTCAAATCAATCAGACAGTGTCGACGGAGCTCCGCTGACGCGGAGCTCCAATTTCTGGGTGGTTTGGCCCTCCGGGCTTGCTGCAAAACTAATATAACCTAAACCTACCTAGTTTCTGGTTATGAAAATGGAAAAAAAGTCTTGTTTAATAACAGGTTAAGAAACAGTGAAAAAAAAACATTATTCATAACCAGTTATGAAATCTTACTTGTGAAAGTGGACGAAAGGAAATTGACGACTTCAAGCATATTTTTCTTGAAATGGGTGTCAAATTAACGCTCGTGACCGTACAGTCACCATCAAATATCGAAGTAGGCGTTAAAAATACCCGCACTCAACTCAATTAATTAAGCAGTGTATGTAGAGTGTGTTGATATATTTTTGCACACTTTGTTTGCTGCGATGTGTTTAAAGTCGTACCTACTTTAGTTGCTTACATTTACTTCAACCGACCTACAACATCCGACATTATGGGAAAACGAGCATATTTGGAAGGTATTATAGGAATGAAGACAACATGAATTGATTATTTTACTGAGCAGAAATTATGGAAAAGTACATAATTGTATTAACGCAGACATCACAGGAACATCGGAGTGCACGGATCCAGTTAATCTGCATTGCAGTCCTTCTAGACAATGCATACTATGTGGTAAAATTGGTGGGTGAAGTGGCTGGAGACAGTGGTGTTGGTTTTTTTCTGAAATTAAAATAAAATGACTTATCATAATTTTTGTCATGAATATAAACTATAACTTTGTTTCTAAATTTTTTTTACATTCAAGTCAAATATCCGTAAGGGCGCTAAAACACTGAGATATTGTTGGACAAAGGTTAAGAAAGGTTATGTACTCGCTGTCTCCAAGAATAATATATTATCCAATATAGGGCTGAAACTATTGGACACGTCTAGAGGCAGAGAGCGTGTCAGATAATTTTGAGCGTAACGCAATGTGAAATATAAATTATTATTGGCGACTGTACTTATTCTCATTTAGTTTATATTGGTTTTGCAGACACTTTAGAGAGATCAAATAACTTATATGAATAAAAAGCAAATTATTTACATAGATTTAATGCTTAATCTTTGGCCAAAGTAGCTGGTCACCCGAAACGTCATTTAGGCATGAGGAAATTTCCTTAATGAATGAGTTATCTCACGCCTCCCCCAAAACATAAAGACTTGGCTAAAAGCAGACATATTTATGCCATTTCACTGGTTTGACTGATGCAGCCGCCGTTCTCAGTTTGACAGAGGAAGTTTGAAGTGGAACCTAGGCAGCGTATGCATGCAGGTAACGTCCGCCAGGTTAGATAAAATACTGAAAATACGGAATAAAACTGTATACACACCATGATCTGCATTTGCGAATATCATTATAGGTATCCAGTGGACTTCATAAATATTTTCTTAGTTCCAATCACGTGTAGTCTAGGTCCCTGTAAATTAAAAATTAACTGTAGGTATATCTATATCACAAACACGCTGCTCTAGTTAATTTTATCGAGTACAGGCTTCTGTACTATTCTGCCCATGTCATTACGATTAGTACAGTACCGCAATTTTAGCAAATGTTATCCGATTTTAAGGTGTAGCTGAAAGAAAGTCAAACACAACTACACTAAATAAATAAAAAATCGTACATACATACATACATTAACCCTGAAAACATTACACTCCTTATTTTAGGCAGTCATGTAAAAATAGTTGGGTATGCCTGTGCGCCCCTGCTGCGCTTTCACGTGATTTGAACATAAACCTGTATCTGATCTTCATTATTGATTTAAATAGGGAAACTATTTAACAATGCCTGGGAGACGCGTTCATACAAAGGAAGTAACTTTTCTTACATGTTACAAGAATTCATAACACATACATACACGTACATATTTACCTTAGAATAACACACAACGCACAACACAATCACAATCTCATAACATTTTATGAAAAACCACATGTAAATAAATAATGTAACAAATACAACATAATACGTACCTAAATATGTTTATTTCCAATGCACATCTGCGACAGCGTCAACTTGACTTTTAAGGTCGAAAAGTATAGACAAATTTATCATTATTAGAAAAAAAAACTAGACTGTCGAGCGAGGTTGTATCCATCGTGGGCATACACTTTGGCTAGATTTTTCATTTTTGACAACGCATGTCGACAGTGATCGCCTAACGCTAGCGTTACATTCGATGGCAACTTGTCTAGCCTATTTCGCCAAGTGACAGGTGATCACCAAAGTGATCGCCTAACGCTAGCGTTCGTGAACGATGGCAACTTGTCTAACCCCACTGATTGGTTGTTCAACAGAGCCACGTGGATTAGTTTGTTTACATTTAGTTAATTACCTAAACAAATGGAGTATAGTAGGAGCCAAGTAAAGATAAACATACATTCATTATCATCATCATACCTTCACTCCTTCATTCCCAGTGGGGTAGGCAGAGCTACAGAATTACCAACAACTTTAAAAACTTGTTGTTAATTCTTTAACCACATATTGCACAAACAGGCTAAGATGTTTACCAGTGTATTAGTGACAGGTTGCAAGCCCATCGCCTAACAGTACTACACAGCCTTTATTCCCTTAGTCGTCTCTTACGACATCCACGGGAGGACATGGAGTGGCACTATTCTAACCCGGCAACCACACGTTTAGACAAATATAAACATATGTACTTATATCGATAAATACCTAGGTACATAGAAAATATCCAGAATTCTGGAAAGAATACTCGCGCTTATTACACAAATATTAGGGTAAAGTCACCAGTGGGAAATATATCTTTCGTACTCTTCCCACTCTTACAAAGTATAGGCAGAGGCCGACTATAGGTTTCTGGGTTTCTGGCTGGTGATTTTACCCTACCCGTACTGGGAATCAAACCGAGTAATGCTGCGGCTCATGAAGCGCAATGCCTTGGAAGCCTTTGGCTCTGGGTACCGTAAAACGGGGTAAATAGGCATATCGCTCATTGAATACAAAACGGACACATTCCAAAATTATTTGCTCTTCCATTGAAAATCGTGTTCCAACCGCTTCTAATTTTAAAATGTAACACTGACTCATTTCGGATTGTGTCCGTTTTGTATTCAATGAACAATATGTTACTTATTATAAGACTGAAATTATTTCCAATAGACGTAACATTATTTTCCATTTAATACTTGTTCTTATTTATAACAAGTTATGACTTATTTTGGGTTGTGTCCCTACTTGCCCCTTAATCCCTATTTACCCTGTTTTACGTAGCCACCGGCATGAAATTTCACTTAATATGTTTCACAGAGCCCATCTCTTTGCTGCATTCTACAATTCTAGGCTCTATCCTACTCACCAAAACAGTATATGCTATCGTATTGTCAACGTGATGATGTTTTAATTACTTGACAGTAATGGCGGCCGAGTTAAAAACTATATAATGACATTGATAAGCCACTGTTCTACTAAAAAAATAGTTCCAGTACGGGTGTCCTCTTTCTACCGTGCGTTAAGAGACAAAATATAACTGAAATAGTTTAGAAATAAAAGTAGGAATGTAGTGACATAAGTGTAAAGGTGTCTAGAAAACAAAATAATCCTGCAACAGTTTGGGTACCCTACTAATAAGAAAGAGATGAAAGACAAGGTATCTAATGCCCCTCTAGGGCCCACTTCATCTTTGCTTATAACTTGACTACCTTTACACAAGTAAATGATTTTAACAATTCATATAGAGCCTGTTATCACCAGGGGTGTTATTCTCTCAAAAAACGCGGTCGGCGAGTTTAAGTAGTCCCGTCAGAGCGAACAAAACACTTTTTAACGCGTGCATTTTCAATTTGGGAGCATGGCTTATGTCGATGAGATCGAACGTATAAGCCTGCCTAATTGAGAATGCACGCGCTAAAATGTGTTTTGTTCGCTCTGACGGGACTACTTAAACTCGCCGCTGCGCTGTGACATTCACTCGTTCGTTCGTTACAATAATAAGGTTACCATGATAAGTGAAATAAATGAATTATTAATGGCTAAATGAAAGAAAAAATAATGTTTTTATTTCTTGTAATTACTAAATAAATCAATGTCAATTACTGAGTCAAAAAAAGTATCTGATTACGTCTCCGATGGCACCCTGTCTAACGAAGTTTGCATGCCCCCCATGCCCATGTCCACCAGTACCGTAACTTTATTCTATCTGCGGGCCTCGTATGGCTGTGTCTATATCGCGTGGTAAAATGTGGACAAAGCATCCGTCACTCTCCTACTTATTTACGTGTCAAAGGTGACGGATGCCTTGTCAAAAATTTGACATGAGATAAACGCCCCTGCCTAGATTTTTAGTCTCGTCGCTACTATTCTAGCAGCAGTATTGTACTAGTAGTTTGTAGTTCTTGTATTGTACTTTCAACAATAATACGTAATTAGCTAACGAGTAAGTCAACAAGTCCATCTCAGCTGATCGGCGACATATCGCATTATATCCGAATGGCCCATTAGAGCCGATCATTTACGATATCGGAGTAATGTATCAAACCATTAGCTCATGGGGCGACGTGATATTAGAGAACATAATTCTGTAAGTTTAGTGGGGGTAGTCTTCGAAAGATCAAATAAATAACAAAAAGTAAGCTTTAAAAAATCAACTGCTGTTAGGATAATGTCGTCAATATAATGTCAGTTGTCATTAATTTCAACAAACATGGCTCGCGAAAATCGGATCTGCAAATTACATCAAGCATCAATCATTTCTTATTTTCCTCAATAGCTCAAACGTTGTTGGCTAGAAGAGATCCCTTAAAGGCATAAGTTCGCCTTTGTACATTCCAATTCTGTAAGTATTGTATTTGATCTTCTGCTTTTTTGAACAAAACAGTGTTTACATACATACATTCATACATACATTTCTTAATGTAATGAATGACTAACACTAATTGTAATTATCACGAAAAACGTTAAGTAGGTATGGATTGTAAATAAACCGACCAAGTTCGAGTTGGAGTCACGCAGGGAGGGTTCCGTACCATCTGCCGTTATTAATATCGAGCAAAACGGCAAAGAAATCAAGTTTGTTGTATTGGACCCCCACTTTTTTTTGTATTTGGTGTTATAGCGGCAACATAAATACATCGAGTATGAACATTTCAACTGTCTAGCTACCACGATTCATGAGATACAGCCTGGTTGACAGACGGACAGTGGATTCTTAGTAATAGGGTCCCGTTTTTACCCTTTGGGTACGGAACCCTAATTTTATGGCAGACAGTATCTATAGACCCTATTCAGCCGTATGGATACGAGTGATCGACGAGCAAGTAATAGCATGGTAGATCCATAAATCTCTCACTGTCCCGTTCTAAAGCCTCTCGAGCCGACATGGGCCGCTTCTAGACTACTCGGCACTCTGCCAGTATCTGCATCAGATCATGATCATGTTATAACTAGATATCGAATAATCTGGAGGTAATTTACCTTAAGCCTGCAACCAGCCACCACCATTTCTATAATAGTAGATTATACACGGAGGAGATAAAGCACTGTTTTATGTCACGGGCGTGATGTTGAATCCTGAGCAAACGAGAGTCTCCAGATTTAACCCCCGAGCGTAGCGGGGAGTTACGAGTTTAATCCTGAGCAAAGCGAGGGAGCGGGAGGGTGCAGCAAGGGATTCAAGATGAAAACAGGTTTATCCATGTTTTGCGTATATGGCTTGTAGTTGTAGTGGCCAGTTCGATTTTGAAATAAGTAATTTTTGCTGTAGGTTTCTAACGAACAATTTTTCATACGAATTCAAATCTCATTATAACCCGCTCGTTATCCGATGGCTATAATGACTAACTTTTGGTGACGTTTGCATGGTATACAGGGCGAAATCTAAGTCATGAATCAAATGATCACCTCTGTGTTCTACCCACGAATATGAGCAACTTTCACTATGGAATCAAAACGCAAATAATACGAAAAAAAAACAGCTGCCGCATACATTTTGGTCGAGTGCGTATTGAACTTTTCTATGAAACAGGTGATTTTTTTCTCGTGATTTCATAGTGAGTTTCAAGTCGACATTTTACAAAGAAACGTTACTTCTTGTTAATTTAGTTATTTAGTAGTTAATTTTTCTTTACCATTTTTAGGGTTCCGTAGTAAAACTAGGAATATCTTTAATAAAATCGCATACAACGAATTTAAAAGGAAAACTATCACGACTTGGTTAACTTAATTAGTTCCTGAGATAAGTGTTTATACCTACTATTTTGTAGTGGAAAACTAGTTCTACGCGTACAGTCGAAGTCATAAATATGTTCACACTTTAGTACCTTGTAACTTTAATCGCTGTGACAATTTCATATGACAGTTTAAACATGACGTTAAATAGACAAGGTACTAAAGTGTAAACATATTTTTGACTTAGACTGTACGTGGTCTTAATATAATAAATTAAAATGAAATGAAGTGACATTCCGTCATATCGTTGCTGTACCTTGAGCACGACCTTTTTTCTTCTATCGAGTAAGTAACGTCAACATATAGATACCCAAACCGGAACACAACAATGCGAACACTGCTGTTTGGCGGTAGGTTAATGGATAAGATGGTGGTAGCGATCCGAACGGACCCTGTACAAGGTCCTACCACCCGCAAATGTCCATGTAGTTGACGCAGATGTTCTGTCTGCCTACAGTTTCAACATTCTTGAGTTTTGAGATCTTTAAACAGAAAATAAGGTATTTTAAGAAGCCTCCTCCACATAATGTTATTTCATGAGATTACCAGTTAAATTCGCTTCGTATTTTCCGATCTCTAATTAAGTTACGTAAGTAAATCCAGACACTTTTAGAAAAAGACTCGCACTTCCTCTTAATACAAGTTCGTTGCTCTTTTGTTAAAAAAAACTTCAACTTTTTCGCGTTGAAAGCAAATGTTGACAAATTTCTCCCCCGTGGGAGAGAGACAGTGACATATCTCTTATCTGGCCCGGTAGTGTCGTTTGGTTGGGTAACGAAAAGTTATGACAACTCCCTTTATGGAGATTTATTTGATTTTCAAACTTTAGGAGCAGAGCAGTTTTAATGTGAAAATCATTATGAATCTCAATCAAGTTCTGTTGAAATAAGGCTTGGCTCAAGCAAATGGAATAAAAAAAGCAAATTGAGTCAAAACATGCGGCGTAAACGTCGGGGCCTTTTAATTGGGTTAACTTAAAAAAAAACAGCTTTAAGGGATTGGAGAACTGAATATTTGGTACAAAATGAATTTCAAGTTGATACCTCCACGCGTTACTGACAAAAATAAAGATAAAGATAAAGATAAAGATACAGAGACATTTATTCGCAACAATACAAAACCACATTAGGTACACAGATACAAAAAATAAGACACAGAGAAACAGTTGCGAAACGGTCCCAACTCAGCATTCGCTAGCCGTAAAGCCAGCACTGGTCTTCCGTTGATGTTCTTGACAGACAGACAGACTGACAGATGGACACCGAAATGGTTCTATTATAAGGGTTCCTTTTTTCCTTTTGAGGTACGGAACCCTAAACATACATCGCTCGTCATGTTATCTTTTTATTGTAACCCTCGCGTCTGTTTGTATTTTCATGATAATCTCAAAAACTACTGCATGGATTTTAATGCGGTTTACACCATCAGTTAGACGATTTTTCGCGAAACGTTTTTATATATAATAAATTCTGGTTTATGTACGGGTGTTACAGAAAACTCACACAAAACGAAGCGAAGCGAGGGCCAGTGGCTATTTTAAAATAAATAAATGTTGTATTTAACAGCTGCTAAACTTCTAAGCCGTAGCCCCTCATTTGCCTTAAGCCGGCTTCTGGCAATCATCCTCATTACGAACAAGCAAAAAGTAATTAAAACTTTCACGGGTGCAATTTACACCGATTTTGATGCAAATTGCATCCGTGTACGCTAATGCGCTCTCAGAGTTGGCGTATGATTTTACAGATATACCTTGTTGATTTGCATGTTATAATTGTCACAAGCTATTACCTGCACATGTTTTTGTAGGGTTCCGTCCTCGAAGGAACCGAGGTCCGTCTGTCCGTCCTAACTTAAAATAGCTGTGTCTTTTGAACCGTTATAGAAAGCGGGTGGATTTTCAGAGTAAGCATGTGTTATTATAGCGGATTTACTAACAAATATAAATATATACAAAAAAATATTTAATAATATAATAAAAATAAATATATTTAATTCATATAAGTATTATTATTATTTTTTTTTTTTTTTCTATATTTGTGTGTATGTATGTATGTAAACTCTTTATTGCACATAAAAATTACAAGACATGTTTGCATCAATATAAATAATGTACATAGGCGAACTTATCCCATATGGGATCTCTTCCAGTTAACCTTGTAATTATTTTTAAATATATTTATTTAATATATTTGTGATCTTATAAAGGGGGTGATACAAGAAACGTTTTTTTCAACATACTTAATTTTTTGCCCGTGTGGTTGCCGGGTTAGAATAGTGCCACTCCATGTCTTCCCGTGGATGTCGTAAGAGACGGCTAAGGGAAAAAAGGCGTATAGTACTGTTAGGCGATGGACTTGCAACATGTCACTAATACACTGGTAAACATAAACATCTTAGCCTAAGTGTGCAAAGTGTGGTTACAGAATTATCAACAATTTTTTAGAGTTTATGTATGTATGTATGTACTTAATTTTTATTTTTGTTGATCGCAAAAACGGTATAACCTACAGAAAAAAAACCAGATACTTTAAAACATCGCGTTGATTCGATTCGAAATCGAATTGAAAAAATATACTAATTGCAACTGTGTGGCGGAACGGAACACCCGGCGCACGAGTCCGCTCGCACTTGGCCGGTTTTAGAACTAACTTTGATTACCAGCTGATCAAAGTTAGCGAGAATCAATAACGTAAACTTAGATAGCGTTGAGCCCGCTAGATGAGATAAGTTGCCCTCATGTAAGTTCAGATCGGTTGACCTTTACTTGAGCGATCGGAGGGAGGAGTGGACATTTAACATAATAGAAATATCAGGGGGACTATTAAACGAATGCAAAACGAAAATGTACGAGTTAAGACCGGAGTTACTCCTAAGGTGGTTGGGGCCCCGCCGCAAGATTAATTTTAAGTCATTTGTGGTGAGCGTACCGACCAAAGATCTGTCGACCTTTTTAAAGGAGGAATTCTGGCCGAGGGGTGTCATATTTCAGCGATTTCGTGGCCGCCGGCTAGCGGACAGCGCGAAAGTGTATAAGTACATACATAAATTAAATCACGCCTGTTTCCCAGAGGGGTAGGCAGAGACTAATTCTTTCCACTTGCTACGATCTCGTCTTTCGCTTCTTCCACATTCATACATCGAATCGAGTCGATTGTATAAGTAGTCTGTTAATTTTATGTTATATATTGTTATGTATGTTAGTCTGTAAGGTATTTATAAATATGGGCCTTGTAGCCTGAAATAAAGTTTATTCTATTTTTTTTCGGCTGCTTCTATAAATATGAGGGGACTATGTCACACGTAATTGACGTAGTCCCAAACTAAGCTCTAGGCTTGTACTATGGGTACTAGACAACGATATAAATACTTATATAGAGAAATATATACTTCAATACATAAGAAAACATACATGGCTCATCACACAAATATGTAGATGTTTGTGTGATGAACCTTACCGGGATTTGAACCCAGGACTGCTAGCTAAGTACAGGGTTCTACCAACTAGGCCAGCGTGTCGTCAAATACCTTAAAAAAGGGGAAAAACATTTTTAAATACATAGAAAACATTATGGTTTCAGTGGATGTTTGTTCGATGACATGAAATTCGATGAAATGATACAAATTGATGAAGTGAAATCCTATAAAATTATGGATTACCATTGTTTTTCACTCAAGTATATAAAAGCTATCAAAACGGTGACAATACGGTAACAGGACAGTGGGTTAGACAAGTTGCCATGGTTCACGAACGCTAGCGTTAGGTGATCACTGGCGACATGTGTACATACATATATACATTAAATCACGCCTGTTTCTCAGAGGGGTAGGCAGAGACCACTTCTTTCCACTTGTTACGATCTTGACAAATTTCTTTCGCTTCTTCCACATTCATACATCGAGTCATGCACGCACGTCGGTTTCGGGTACTTAAGATTCGGCCCTTTTCCAGTATTTCACCGATTTGACTCGAAAAAGTACGCCTAGGGCGCCCCTTCCGACCCGTCTTTCGATCTGTATATCTCTTTCGTCAATCTTCTTTCATCCATCCTTTCCAAATGACCGAACTATCGAAGCATGCGAACACATGCAAGCACAGGCAAGCGACATGTGTTATCGTTGAAAAATGTATGGGAATGACTTAAGTCACGTGATATACAATATCACTCGTTACAACTGACACGCTGAAAAGTGATCACTATCACTCGCGCTAGTGATAGGTTTGACGACTACGGTCGTTACGCGGTACTATCTTCATACAAATGCTAAACAAGTTGTCCTTTTGACAGGTCGAATAGAACACGAGCAATCGATATGGTTTTTCCCATGTTAAAAAGTGGCCTAGCTCTTATATGCTAAATAGTAATGGCGGCCAAGTTATAAACAATACCATAACCAGTGATCGTACTTTTAGTAGCATTTTCGGTGCAGTGCTAGGGTTGTCAGTAGTGCCCAATATTAAATTGTTTGAACCAAAAAACGAATAAAATGAAAATTAAAAATATAAAAGCGTTTTAAACAAATCGGAAACAGAAAATATTCTCAGAACATGTAAAGCCCAACACAATGCATAATGAAATGAAGAGTCAATTTACTATATGAGAAAATGTAACACAGTTGGAATAAATGCTGCTGTTGTTCGACAGGGCAATCAAAATTACGAAAATAAATCGTCAGCCTCCGAAAAAATTGAGGAACTTTGGGTTACATTAGGTACCTAATAAATGTTATACACAATTATAATAACTGATTAAGTAAAAACATAGTGTTCGATTTTCAACGACAACACAATAATTATTCATAATTTTAAACGTCAATCATATTATACCCGTCGACAACCCTAGGTCGCTGTCGTGTGTCATTTGACGTCATCGCACCAAAAATGCTAGAAAAAGTACGTTCACTGATCATTTATTACACATCAAAGACAATAATAATATGATTCTGATGGTATTGGTAAGAGCGCTCTAAAACTCAAGACTTCAAAAGCAAAACCTAGACTTTACAGTGAGAGTTCTAAAGGTATTACTAACGATAAAAGATTCCACACACAGAAAGTTCTCGAAGCGTTCATATTACCTTCAAGTTATATGAAATGTCAAGCAGACAAAGGTGTTCTCCGGCGAACTGCATATATGTTAATTCACATATTTACATATGATTAGATATTCAATGCAGCCAACTGTATGAGCGAAACCTGAAGCAAGTATCCACTGTAGAATATAACGAGTTTGTAAGTTGGATCTACATAATGTATGATGCAGAAATATTACGATCTTTAAGACAAGCTTTACTTGTCATTGTTATAGGTGATATAGAAGACATCACTTTTATACCAACTAGATAAACACATTATTTATTTATTTATTTATAAGTTTTTATATAATCTGCTTTTAGGGTTCCGTAGTCAAACTATTATAGTTTCGCCATGTCCGTCCGTCCGTCCGTCCCCAGTCTAGCTCAGAGACTCATAGTACTAGAAAGCTGTACTTTGGCATGAATATACATATTAGTCACACCAACAAAGTGGTAAAATAAAATTTTGAAAAATATTTTTTTTTAATGCACCTCCCCTACACGTAACGTGGGGATGCCTTTTTTTTTTCTTGCCTACCCCATAGTGTGGGATGTCGTTGGATAGGTCTTTCAAAAATATTGCGGGTTTATGAAAACAATTTTTCGATTAAGGGATCCGTTTATGAAGTATTAAGCTTTAAAGCGCTATTTTTTGTTAGAGTCAAGTGTCTCCCCCCCCTACAGCCAAAACTACAAATATTAAAAATCTGAAAAAAATCTTCAACGAAAGCGCATATAACGAATTTTAAAGGAAAACTATCACGGCTAAGTAGACATGATTAGTTCCTGAGATACAGGCGACTAAAGTGTTTATACCTATCAAAATCGCCTATGATAACTTTGATAGAAAAATTGTTAACGGGGGGGGGGGGCCTGCACGCGCGGGGGGAGTCGAACTGTCCAAGTAACAAATCGAGCGACAGCCGCGCTCATAAGCGCGAGCGCCTAGATGCTGTTCGGACGTGCCCCGAAATGCTACCTACAAGTTTGCGATTGGCTATCTGAAAGTTTACAAATAATCGATTAGATTATTGTTTTGGGTCGAGTATCGTATGGAAAACTTAAAATTCTATTTTTGTACTCGTCGATTAAAATCTGTGTATTAAGATTTCATAGAGAATACTGCAACGTCACTCTTTTCAACGTTGACAGTCTTATGTTACTTCCGAAACAACCAAAATAACCATTTCGATACGCTCTAGACAACTGAAAAAAATTTGAAAATAGAACTTCGTATTTAAATCATATATGTGTCCTTGTTTAAGGAGACTCGATCCGATACAAAATGGCCAATCTATGGCGTTTCGGAACGTAGCAGCGTTGCGTCATCTGTCAAAAATGTACTTAACCTTTTCGCCGCCATTGACGTGATATAAAGTCAGTACATTTAGTGCCCCACACGCCAATGACGAGTCGTGTTAACAGCTCAAAATAGACCCAAGTATTTTTTACATAAGGTTGAAATTAGCTGAGGCTTTGAGCTGTCATTGGCGTGCGAGGACGACTTTTAAAAACCACAAAAAAAAATCCAGGGCATAAAAAAACTACGCATTGTGATTGGCTAGTATTTAGCCAGTACTGCAACATTGTGGACGCCGGTGGTGTGATACGTAACAAATGTCGATGTGGTGGTGATTGTATTAATGACTTAAATTATTAATTTGAATGAACTCGTACAAAAAGTATTGTTCACAATTGTGTCATAATCAAGCTTTTTAATCTCGTACCTTACTTAGGCCACTCAGCAAGCTTCGTGGCCTAAACACGGTACTCGACTAAAAAGCTCTCTATTATAACACGATTGTGAAAATAACTATTACTGGTCCTTGTTTTTTTTTCAATTTCTATTAATTACTTTATAAAAGATTAAACTTTTATTGTAATTTAAAGTCGGTTTGAAGCAGTTTAGATACCTAACTACCTACATAGGTAGGTATACTGATCTCACACTTAAAAGCTTGACTCTTATTTGAGATATTATATACGAATTTATAAGAAAAATAATCATTACTTAGTAGACTTAATTAGTTCCTGAGATACAGGCGACTAACGGGTTTATACCTACTAAAAATCATCTAAGACAGCGGCAAATAACTTTAAATAGAAAATTGGTTCATACATGTTGATTTTTGAGATAGTTTTTTGTGTTTGTCGTTACGGCTTCGGAACCCTACACTGAGCATGGTCCGACATGCTCTTGCCCGGTTTTTACACTATACCTTCGCTGAAATGTCTGTTGTATTTTGCTCTGCTTGGTGTTGTTTGTTACTTATTTGTTATATGTGTTTTGTTTTGTATTGTTTAAATGGATTCACTGAAAATCAGCGTCGAGGCACTTCCATGCCTTGGCACATGCTGAGTGGACTCCTTTTTGAGACCACCCTCAAAGCTGTACTATTTATTTACCTACTATTTTTTCTAGTTTTAAGCAAGTTGTAATGTTGTTATGTGGTTTCTAATAAATAAATCATTCATTAATTCATTCATTCACTTTGAACGGTCTTCTATCCGTTACAAAGTGATATAAGTAATAAAAAAATAAGTAAACTGTATCCTGGCTTCGAGTGAACGAGTAAACTTCCCGCCCTCGCTTTGCTTAGGTTTATACGAGTTTTCTGTAAATCACGTAAAGTCAAGTAAATTGATTCCTAAACCACTTTGGACTATGTCAAAGGACGTAATCATTCAAAACGTAAGAGACTTCTTATGATTTTGTTTACAGTATCACTTTGACATAGTCCGAAGGGGTCTGGGAATCAATTTCCTTGACTTTACTATTAGCCCATTGGAACCCTGGCCCACCATAGAACGATATCACAGTGACGCTATAAAACAATTTGTTTGACACTTCTTACGACTTGAATCATAACGTCACTGCGACAGAGTTCTATGGTGGGTCAGGGTTTCATGTGGCTGATAGTACATAAACCAGAATTTGTAAAAATTACATCAAAAACCATTGCGTGGTTGACAGACGCGGACAATTCATTTGATTAAAGCTATTTAATAAATAGTAAGAATAAAAACTTCGATAGTATAAAACTAGTTAAGCATCATCTACACGTACTACGTACCTTTTAAAGTCACCACCAGCCTCGATGTATTAATAGTTTAGTTATGAATTATTCAGTTTGCCTTCAAAC
The DNA here is from genome assembly GCA_963966035.1 of Acleris laterana. Taxonomy (NCBI): domain Eukaryota; kingdom Metazoa; phylum Arthropoda; class Insecta; order Lepidoptera; family Tortricidae; genus Acleris; species Acleris laterana. Next base: position 4,468,623 of record OZ014463.1, on the reverse strand, counting down.
ATCTTCGCTCGACTGAACTAACTCACAGAGAAGACAACTAAAATGAAACTAAATTTTATTGAGACTGCGTTAAGCGTAACAAAAAGTTAAAGTTGCATCAATTTATATTGCATTTTTTTTTTTGGCATAGAGATGACAAACGAGCACACAGGCCACCTGATGGTAAGTGGAAACTGTGACCCATAGACATTCGCATTCACAAGACTGCAATGCAATCCTAAGATTGCAAATGCGTTGCCAACCCTGAGGACTAAGACGGAATGCTCTATTGTTAGTCATTTCACGGGCTGTCTTAACCGGAACACAATAATGCGAACACTGCTGTTTGGCGTTAGGTTAAAGGATAAGATGGTGGTAGCGATCCGGAGGGACCCTGCACAAGGTCCTACCACCCGCAAAACAAATAACAAATAGAAACAAATAGGGTTAATACTTTTTTATAATTTAAGAGACTAGTGACAACAAAGCTATGCGGTTCAAAGGCCTCTATTCAACATGGCAAATACTATATCGTTTTGTCCACCCTTTAAGACCCCAATAAGAGCTAAGTACCTATCTCTTATTTACCTGACAGTAATGGCGGCCCAGTTAAAAACAATACGGTAACAGGTCCAATAATATTTGTGTTTTACCTCTTAGTACAGAGGCGTAGGCGCAGGCACCTTTTTTAACGGTTTTTAATATTGAAAATATAGAACTATAAATTTAAAATTTAGTATCATTCGTAGCTTAGTGAAAAAACAAATCGAACAAAGAAAGATACCAAAAAAAAAAGTATGTTGGTGAAGTCACTAATGAAGCTAATAAAATATGTGTGCAATAAATAGAACTGAGGTGCATCTTGTGGATGCACCGGGTCAAAGGTCAGTGCAGTTAGCCTGTATTATACCTATGCTCTTCGTAGCAGTACTTAGTTACATAATTATGGCTAGGGAAGCGGGTCTTTTATGTGTACAATAAAGTGCTTACATACATACATACTTCTTCCGAAAATCTTTGGGTTTATTAATTTTAAGGGCATGTTGGATGATTTCCAAGGATCGGAAAATCGCCCGTCATTTTGAAAACATAACGCTTTTCCGTACAGCAGAGACTCCTTATGATGTTAAAAAAAATTATTATGAGGTATTTTATAGATTTATATAATTATTATCATTGAATTATACCTGAGTAATCAGCGACAATTTTATGAATTAATGACACCGGAATGGTTTTAAGATAACATAAACAGAATACCAATGTTTTTTTACATAACAATTCCGGTGTCATTCATTAATAAAATTGTCGCTAAATACATATAAATTATGGCATAATAAATCTATAAAATACTTAAAAAAAAATCTTATTAACATCATTAGGAAGTCTCTGGTGTACAGAACAGCGTTATGTTTACAAAATGACGGGCGTTTCTCCGATCCAATCCAATCCAATGGGATCTAAGACTCGATTCCCGTGACGAACGAACTATTTACATAGGTACAAGTTTCTACGGAACCCGCAGGGTTCTCCGACTCGAACTTGACCGGATTTTATTAGCTCTTTTACGAGTTTATTAGCTTCACCACTTTTACTAGCAAGTTACCTTCCTCTCTCCTAACTTCGTAATGATGTAAGAGTTACGTATAAGTAAGTTCCTCTAAAGTTTTCTGAAACTCGATTTAGCTTGTGATTTGTTCGCATTTTAGAATTTAGAAGATATTGGACTCGTTTCTATTTACCCGATTACGCGACGCAAAGGAGACTAATGTGTTTATCAGCCTGTATACCGGGTGTCCCGCGTCTATGCCACATGAAGGGAAAGTAACTTAAATATGGTCCGTATGGTCCGTTTGCTATTTAGAAACTTTATTTTATTTTTAATAGTAAATAATATTGCATTCGAAGATTTAAAAAAGTCTTCAGTTTTTGCATACTTATTAATTTTCTAGTAACTTGAATGCAAAATTTCACATTGTTCCTTTATTTTTAGATACAATGTTACTTGGAGGGAATTATTTCTTATCAGTTACCTACCCTTTTGACTGGCATCATAAAAATACAGAATGTTCTTTTTTTCATATTTGGTCTGTTCGATTCCCAGGTGTCTAGTATTATTTATACTTTATAAAATAAAATAATGTCTCCATAAAGCAAAATCCTCTATCTACAATATTCAAGGTACTTCCCCTTCATTTTGCATAGCCGTGGGTCGCCCTGTATATTTCTATGCATGTTTGTTCCGTTGTGGCGCTCTAGACACTAAACGTGTGGAACGATTTCGATGATCCTTATGTCAATCGATTTTTCTTAATCTCGTGTGTTACTAATGACATGACACTAAATAATAATTCAATATGGCGGCAATCAGACGCCAAACTGTAAAAAAAAACACGACAAATTCCGACAAATCGTTGAATAGGTATTTAAATATCATCGTTAAGTTTCTTTCATCACTTTTCATTTTTAATAATCATTTAAGATTTATAACGCTTTAAAGTTGGTTAGCAACAGTTGACTTGTTCGAACTTGTGCATGAAAATTCGTCCCTAAGGAACCACTTCATCATGATTAACTGATTGAGTGCAGCCATTACCTAGCTTGCGTCATCAATGTTAGCGATTCGAAAACCACTATACTCCGTTAGTTTAGGTCCTTACAAAAATGTAAACAATCCAAACCACGTGGCATTTTTATTCAGTTAATCAAAACTGTTTTATCGCTCTTTGACGTATCAATGTTCAGGGTAGTGAGTCGGACGGACGAACGGGTGAATGTCCAAGCGGCGAGTTTAAGTAGTCCCGTTATATCTTTCAATTTAGCAGCATCGTTTCTGCCGATGGATCGAACGTATAAGTATAAGACTGCATAATTGAAAATGCACGCGCTAAAATGTGTTTTGTTCGCTCTGACGGGACTACTTAAACTCGCCGCTGCGATTTCGCTCGTTCGTCCGACCGTCCGTTGTTTTTGAGAGAATAACATCTCTGCTTCTATTGGCGGACGAACTATATCACGTGGTTGTTTTGTTTACATTTTTTAACTAAACAAATGGGGTAGGTATAAACTTCTGTAGAAAAAGTCTTTGTGTGTAATGAAATTCGCTGGTAAGATTTTTATTCCAGTAATTCTAACAATCCCCGAAAATACTCAATTAGCTAGCAACAGATGCATCTTTTGTAGAGAAAATCCTAATTCGAAATGCAAAAAAAAAAATTTTTGTGATCATACAGCAAAAGTATGGATCGACAATGCAATGGGGAAAGAAAACGTACGGATTAGGTACTTATACGAGCTCGTTACATAACGAAAAATGAGAAATGGAACCTTTATTATTGAATTGTACAGTTCGGTTGGTTAAGTGCTGTAGATTAATAAAATCATGTTGAATTAGATGCGGCGATGGACTAATAAATTAAACGCTATTAAGGCATGGCGGCTTATTAATTAAGTCTTGGTACCTACTGATGCCCGAACGTAGGTGGGTGGCGGTTGCTAAGCAACATATTATAACGTATCCCTGCAAATTAACCGTAATTATTTGAACATAAGTGATGGCTAACAGCGAGTCGCAAACCATGGGCAATTACAAAAAATCTGCTCAAATAAAAAAATCCAAGTCGGTTCATCCTTTTAAGAGCTACGGTGCCACAGACAGACACACACACACACACGGACTTACACGTCAAACTTATAACACCCCTCTTTTTTGCGTCGGAGGTTAAAAATTGAAGTGTAACGTCTTACAATCTTATTCATAAACGTTAATAAATAGTTAAAGTGTGCTTGAAATATAATATATGCATTGTATATATTCTTCAATGTGACAATTGTATTTGACAGAAAATGACAAAGAATACTTTTGTTAAAATATGTTTATTGTGCCGTTATAAATATTAAATTAATGGGAGTTAAATATTAACATTAAAAAAATATATGTGTAGATACCAAACGGTATAAATGACGGCAGCTGGAACTTTCAATCAATAAATTTATTTATTTGTAAAACATCGGTAACTAAAAACCGGGCAAGAGCATGTCGGACCATGCTCAGTGTAGGGTTCCGAAGCCGTAACGACAAACACAAAAAACTATCTCAAAAATCAACATGTATGAACCAATTTTCTATTTAGTTATTTGGCGCTGTCTTAGATGATTTTTAGTAGGTATAAACCCGTTAGTCGCCTGTAGGTATCTCAGGAACTAATTAAGTCTACTTATTGTTAGTAATTAATTATTCTTTTTCTTATAAATTCGTATATAATATCTCAAACAAGAGCCAAGCTTTTAAGTGAGAGATCAGTATACCTATGTAGGTAGTTAGGTATCTAAACTGCTTCAAACCGACTTTAAATTACAATAAAAGTTTAATCTTTTATAAAGTAGGGAATTAATAGAAATTGAAAAAAAAACAAGGGCCAATAAATAGAATTTTAAGTTTTCCAAACGATACTCGACTCAAATCAATAATCTAATCGATTATTTGTAAACTTTCAGATCGCAAATCGCAAACTTGTAGGTAGCATTCCGGGGCACGTCCGAACAGCATCTAGGCGCTCGCGCTTATGAGCGCGGCTGTCGCTCGATTTGTTACTTGGACAGACTCCCCCCGCGCGTCCTGCACGCCCCGTTAACAAATTATTCTATCAAAGTTATCATAGGCGATTTTGATAGGTATAAACACTTTAGTCGCCTGTATCTCAGGAACTAATCTTGTCTACTTAGCCGTGATAGTTTTCCTTTAAAATTCGTTATATGCGCTTTCGTTGAAGATTTTTTTCAGATTTTTAGTATTTGTAGTTTTGGCTGTAGGGGGGGGGGGGGACACTTGACTCTAACAAAAAATAGCGCTTTAAAGCTTAATATTTCATAAACGGATCCCTTAATTTAATTGAAAAATTGTTTTCATAAACCCGCAATATTTTTGAAAGACCTATCCAACGACACCCCACACTATGGGGTAGGCAAGAAAAAAAAAAGGCATCTCCACGTTACGTGTAGGGGAGGTGCATTAAAAAAAAATATTTTTCAAAATTTTATTTTACCACTTTGTTGGCGTGACTAATATGTATATTCATGCCAAATTACAGCTTTCTCGTACTATGAGTCTCTGAGCTAGACTGGGGACGGACGGACGGACGGACGGACGGACATGGCGAAACTATAAGGGTTCCTAGTTTGACTACGGAACCCTAAAAAGGTAAAATTGTAAAAGTGGGTGCGTATCACTATATCTGGCCACAAGGCATGCATCATGAATTACTTAAAGTAGTTTTACATATTACAATTTAAGTACTCTGATACGTAATAATGTTTCAGTGTGTTTCCGTGTGGTTGCCGGCTTACAATAGTGCCACTCCATGTCTTCCCGTGGAAGTCCTAAGACGCGACTAAGGGATTAAAGGCGTGTGGTATTGTTAGGCGATGGGCTTGCAACCTGTCACTAATAAACACATGGTAAACATCTTAGCCTGTTGTGTAAAATGTGGTTATAGGATTAACAACAAGTTGTTAGAGTTGTTGGTAATACTGTAACTCTGCCTACCCATTCTGGAATGAAGGCGTGACGGTATGTATGTATGTAATAAAACGATCTGTCTATTAAAAAATCTAGTACTTAATCGTTTTTTTTAATCTGATAAGTCAGATTTTGTTCGAATATCTTCGGGAAACTTATTTATACATTTTTGGTGCCATTCCAAATACACTCTTTGTAAATAAGCCCGTTTTTAACTTTACTGTGAATAAATAAAATTTAAAAGAAAACCTTTCCCACATCTACACCCTTTATTTCATCTCACCACAACACAGGGTGATCCATTCGGAGCGGGTACAGGGTGAATTTGAATTAACTCCCAAATGAACGTTTCGGTTGCTATTCAGTTCACGGAAGCGCAGTTATAAAGGGCCTTTATACGGTGGCTGGGTATCGCTAAAGTCGCTAATGGGAAGTAGAATTTTACGATATTAATTATGGATAGGAGTGTTTTTAGAGTAATGCCAGCCTTTCCTTTAGAGGATTTCCAGGAAATTATACACTGGACTTTTAAGTTTTTTTTTTAATGCTGTTTGAATGTTTCGAATTTGACCTACGATTACTTATGAAACCTCTTTGCTACCGTAAAATGTTCCTACTTGGTTCCCCCATGGGTAACTAATGCTCCATAGTGACTATTTCATTTGCAACCTTATGAGTCAAGGTTGATGACAAATTTGCTTAAAAGAATCGATGTATACATGCAGCTACAAAGTAAATGAAAGCAATAGAATGATTTGCAATACAGATTACCTGAATATAACCATGGAGCATAATTACCCAGGGGGGAGCAAAGGAGGCACATTTTACGGTACAGTATGTCTATTTGATCCTTTTTGAGGTTGTTCGCAGACAATGAATTTGTGTCTCAAGGGCTATTCTGTGGCAGCTTTATGACATTATTGGTAGGTGACCAACAATAGGTCAGTTCTGCCTAGCAATATACAAGTTGCAGAACATTCTCAGAAGTTAAGAAATCTTCTTAAGAAATTACTGAGAATATTATTGGAAACATTTGAGAGCATTCAGAATGTTCTCTTTCCTTACAAAATTTAAGAATATTCTTAGAAATTTCCGAGAATTTCTCATAAGAAACTTTCACAATTTGAGAAGTTACTTTTCGGTTCAATGCTAGTTCTGCCTAATACTCTATTTTATTCCATTCTTATAAACTTAATCATTTGCAAGTGCAAGGGAGATAGCGAAAGCTAGCCAAACTCTATTAAGAAACAGGGAGTACTGTACTTGTTTGTAAATACTTCCGTAGTGATAGCTAGTCGGCGGCCACGAAATGTGACCCCACTCTGCCAGGAACCCGCCACTAAATAGGTCGAGGGAATCTTGGTCGTTCTCACTACAACGTTGGATGGTTGCCAAAATGTAATACGGTACAGGGTAGTGATTCTCTCAACAACGACGGTCGGACGGACGAAAGAGTGAATGTCCAAGCGGCGAATTTAAGTAGACCGTCCGTTGTTTTTCAGAGAATAACACCCCAGGGGGGTTATTATGACATAACTATGCAGTTCATTTTACGGTGAGTGTAAGGGACAGAGCTATGGCAGTTATATAGCTCTGTCCTTTTCTCTCAGCGTAAACAGAATTGCATAACTATGTCATAATAACCCCCCAGGGCTCTATTACACAGTAAAACCGTAATGCCTTTGACTTGGTGTGGTAGTAACCCTGCCTACCGACGAAGCTAGTGACAGTATATCTGTCACTCCTGTTTCATACAAAAACGAATATTGCCGAACTACATTAAGAAAATAGAGTAGGTAATGTGATCTTTTTTAGTTTTATATTGTTACTAGCGACCCGCCCTCGCTTCGCTTCGGCTTATGTGAGTATAATATTATAGCCAATAGCCTTCCTCGATAAATGGGCTATCTAACATTGAAATAATTTTTCAAATCGGACCAGTAGTTCCTGAGATTAGCGCTTTTAAGCACACAAACAAACTCTTCAGCTTTATAATATTAGTATAGATTTATGTTACCTTGGTAGATATTTTTAAGTACCTATGTGTCGTTCCCTGAAATAAAGGTACACGCAAAAACAAAATTAAATGTTTACGAAATAGGATTTTACTGATGTTTTCTAATTATATTTCTTTAACCATCATCCGTTAGTTATAATAACATGAGATTCGACACAATAATTATAAAATCAAATAATACAACCAATCAAAAGGTACTTTTCAGGTGGTGAAAGAGACAGATATATAGCAGTCATATCCTTTTTCTCCTTGGAGCTAAGTAGGTTTCAACAGTTTCCTACTCTTTAACGTCTTTAAATACACGCGTACTATGTGAACGAAGATATAGACTATATTTAATTAACATAAAGTTGTGTCAGTTTTCTTTCATATTATCTTTCTTTATACCCTATATACAGTATATTACATAGGAGAGAGGTCAAACATTGCACTTAAAGGGATTGTTTGCCGTAATGATGGCCATAAAACGGTGAAACTAAAACACTTATGACATCATTTAATGACAGGAAAGTCGTTTAAGAACACCCTCAATACTTAATACTCAATACTCAATACATTTATTGCATTCCACATTTTACAGATGTTGTTGTACAATCATAGCTAAGGTGTACTATACATGTTTATGATACGTGGACCCTGTTGGGCACAGCAACGATAGCAGGGAAACCCTTAAAATGTCAAGCATTTTAAAACCAGTATGTTTTTTCCATAAATTCAAAACATCTTTTCCATCAGGAAAATCAATATTGATTTTAAACTGTTATCGTATTGTCAACGTGACGATAGCTGCTATGTGACAGTAACGGCGGCCAAGTTAATAACGGTACCATAACCAATAAGGCAATATGGTTGCACCCTGTAGAATAGAGGGCCGGTTGAAATACTATTCATATTCACTAAAACTACGGAAGCAATTCCAACATCATATTCCAACCGTGTTCCCTTTTAATTATAAAAGTTTCTCGCTAATATAAACATGGTTCCCCACTATATCAGGAGCCTTACCATGAGTTACAATTACCGTACTCGCTAGCGAGTGAATGTTCTGTCCCCCGCAGACCTTGCAGTATTCTTATAGAGTAGAATAGGATAAACTTGACGTCGCGCTGGCCTAGTTGGTAGTGACCCTGCCTACGAAGCGAGCGGTCCTGGGTTCAAATCCCGGTAAGGGCAGATATTAGTGTGATGAGCGCGAATATTTGTTCCTGAGTCATGGATGTTTTCTATATATTTAAGTATATATTTCTCTATATAAGTATTTATATCGTTATCTAGTACCCATAATACAAGCCTTGAGCTTAGTTTGGGACTAGGTCAATTGGTGTGACATTGTCCCCTGATATTTATTTATTTATTTTATTTCAGACTATAAGGCCCATATTTACAGATACCTTACAGACTAACATACATACAAATATCTATACCTACTAATATTATAAAGCTGAAGAGTTTGTTTGTTTGTTTGCTTGAACGCGCTAATCTCAGGAACTACTGGTCCGATTTGAAAAATTCTTTCAGTGTTAAATAGCCCATTTAATGAGGAAGGCTATAAGCTATATGTCATACTCACATAATGTCTAATTAAGTACCGCTTTTATATTATGTGTAATGATACTAATGATCAACAAGCTGGACCGAAGATTCCGCAGTCAAACTGTGCAAACAGTTTTGTGGAACAATGCATAACCATGTAAACTTTGTGTTTGTTATAATAAATAAATAAATAAACCGAAGCGAAGCGAGGGCGGGTCGCTAGTATAACATAAAATTAAAACGACTACTTATACACTTTCGCGGTGTCAGCTGGCCGGCGGCCACGAAATCGCCGAAATATGACCACCCCGGCCAGAATCCCTCTTTTAAAAAGGTCGACACATCTTTGGTCGGTATACTCTCACCACAAAAGACTTAAAATTAACCTTTTGGCGGGGCTCCAACAACTCGACCCTAAGAGTAACTCCGGTGTTAACTCGTACATACTCTACGAGATCCTTCGCCTCCGTAGAGTAATGTTATCGGGACACATACAGTTGCGTCGTGGGTGTAGCAGGACACAGCAAGTGGTTCGGTCCGGTCGGTGCGGTGCCGCAAGTGGTGTTATTCTCTCAAAAACAACGGACGGGCGGACGAACGAGTGAAATCGCAGCGGCGAGTTTAAGTAGTCCCGTCAGAGCGAACAAAAAACATTTTAGCGCGTGCATTTTCATTTAAGCAGCCTTATACGTTCGATCCATCGCGAGAAACCATGGTGCTAAATTGAAAATGTACGCGTTACAATATGTTTTGTTCGCACTGACGGGGCTACTTAAATTCGCCGCTTGGACATTCACTCGTTCGTCCATCCGACCGTCGTTGTTGAGAGAATCACTACTCAGATTCCTCGAGGCAGGCTTCTTCTTTCTTATAGAGCGCGAGGGACAGAGCATTCGACTCGCTAGCGAGTACTTTAATTGTAACTCATGGTAAGGGTACTGAAAGGTGTAGGTGTTGAAATATAAACGAGCGAAACAAAGTTTTAATCAAAGTTTAAAATCTACGGGATTTTAATAAAACTATTAAAACGGTCTTTGGTAAGCTAAATTTGTTTTCAGAGCTGCTTAGTAACTTTGTATAAGCTGTTTAATTTCGCCTTTATACTGTTAATTATAAGGTGATATATTAGTAAAATAAGGATCATTACATTTTTGATGTTATAACTTCGTCCTTTATTAAAAACTTGTAAGTTAACTAAAAAAGGTTTTTTAAATGATTAATTTCAAAACTGCTAATGCTAAAGTACATAGTTTGTTCCATATAAAAAACTATCTGCAAAGATTTATATTAAATAAAATCTTTCTTTAAAACCATACGTCCCAAAAATAATGGGTGACTATAATATTTTAATAATTTAAGCCTTTAAACACTCACAGATTTATAAAAATCAAATTTTCCATCAGTCATAATTGTACTTATATCGTAGCTTATCTTTTGTGCATATTTCTATATTTACTATAAAGGGTTAACAGAGAAAGGAATGAAAGAGTCAGAGAGAGAAATGTGGACTAAAAGAAGATGTAGCGATGTAAGATTGAAAAGGGCATGCTACGGTCATTTGGAAAGAATGGATGAAAGAAGATTGACGAAAGAGATATACAGATCGAAAGTGAGTGAACGGGTCGGAAGGGGCCGTCCTAGGCGTACTTTTTCAAATCAAATCGGAGAAATACTGGAAAAGGGCCGAATCATAAGTACCCGAAACTAACGTGCGTGCATGACTCGATGTATGAACGTGGAAGAAGCGAAAGATATTTGTCAGGATCATAGCAAGGGGAAAAAAGTTGTCTCTACCTACTCCTCTGGGAAACAGGCGTGATTTAATGTATGTATGTACTATACAGGGTATTTATTATACAGAAAACTCATTATAATTTGAAGTTATCTCCTTAAACCTCTGTGGTACATAACAAAGGTGTTTATTGCACGGTCAATTTTACAGTGGTAAAGGCGTTGACTAACGATTTCAAACCCCCTTCAAAGATTTTACCTTAAAAATATTAGTACAAACTTTTTCGTTGTTAAAAAACACTTAATATGTCATATAAGCTTCTACTTGGCGCTGTATGCGGGTAAAATAATTCTATACCTTAACCACTAAACGCAGGTGGCCTTAACACACTTGCATTTTTAATATCGCTCTGTGTGTCGTGCAGTGTTGTCACATCTAATTTTGGCTAATTGGTAGAACAGGATCTAAAAATTAGTAGAAATTGGTAGAATTTGAAATGAAAATTAGGTAGATCTACCACCCTGTTTTTAATGATTAAAAATGCGTAGAAAATTTTCAAAATTACAAACTTACCTAAAATGCCGCGAAATGCTATGCTGTCAATGTCAGCTGTGACTGCTTCTCATGTTTTTTTATGTCCCCTCAAACACAGATTATACACTTAACGTTACGTGTTCCGTTTTAATTGCTGAAATTACGAGACAGGCTAAATTCGATAGCAAGTAACGTTTCGTTATACTACACGCATGGAAAAATGCTTACAATCATAACATTTTGACAAATATCAAAATTAGGTAGCTTTGAGGCCGAGGGTGGTAGATAGGTAGACAGGAGACAAATTAGGTAGATCTACCAAAAAGTTGGTAGATGTGACAACACTGGTGTCGTGTGAACTCCGAGGAGTAGTTAAGTGAGGGAGTGATGCGACGTGTTAGTGTTAAAAATGTAGAGCACTCCAGGCAGTGCCAGCTTAGTGCTCGTAAAGGTGGAGCTGACATAGAGTGTTAGGCGAATGAAGTAACCTACAGTAAGTGTAATACAACCACAGTACACAGCCTTGGCCAAAGGTGTAGAGCATTCAAACTTTGAAAGGTGCATTTATATCTTGTACTATAGAAAGTTGTATATCTATCATAAAGATTAGTCATATTAATTGACGTTAAGAAAAATTTCGTGACAAAAAATACCCACGAAGAAAAAACAAAAAGAACAAAAGAAGAAGAAGAAGTCCAAGAAGATTGACAAAAGAGATATACAGATCGAAAGTGAGTGGACGGGTCAGAAGGGGCCGCCGTAGGCGTACTTTTTCGAGTCAAATCGGTGAAATACTGGAAAAGGGCCGAATCTTAAGTACCTACCCGAAACCGACGTGCGTGCATGACTCGATGTATGAATGTGGAAGAAGCGAAAGAAATTTGTCAAGATCGTAGCAAGTGGAAAGAAGTGGTCTCTGCCTACCCGTCTGGGAAACAGGCGTGATTTAATGTATGTATGTAAATACAATTAAATATATAATTAATCAACCTAGAAATACGGATGATACAAGCATTTTAAACTGCTAATTAGACAGCGATTAGACAGAGAGATCCGATACACCGTCTGAAAGAGTTCTGTTTTGCTAGCAAGATACTACACAGCGATATATACAAATACTTATATGGATAAATAAATACTTAAATACATAGAAAACAGCCAGGAATCAGAAACAAATACTCGTGCTCATCACACAAATGCCCATACCGGGAATCAAACATAGGACCGCTAGCTTCGTAGGGTCACTACCAACTAGGCCAGCGCGTTTTTCTAAGCATTTGAGATTCGTCAGTACGTAAAAGGCTTAATACAAACGAAGCTAACGTAACTTTTCCATTATAATGAACACCAAACTTTCCTTTTAATCTGAAGTGGCGTTTAAAAATGTAAGCAAAAGTCGGTCGGATCACAGAGATCCCTACACCCTGTATTATTGATGCGATGGTATAGGCGTACCTACTACTTACTTGGGATTGTTCATATTTTTACAATTACTCCAATTCGAGAACCGTTTCGAGGAACAGGATTATAAAGCCGTTCTGCGTTATTAAGTTTTTGAAATATTTATCTATTTTGGATATTTCGACAAAAGTATATTTTAACCTTTGTTTGACTTTCATTTTCAGCTTGAAGCCCTCCTAGGTGTATCTTACGGGTTAGGCGAAAACAGCTTGAAATAGTATGTTGTAATACACTATTACAATCACTTTTTTTCATTGGATATCATTAAATTGTTGTAATTTATTAGAAAATGCCATCCCAAATTTAAAATAATCATGTCATCAATGTCTGCTAAATGAATAAAGATATTAAAACAAAAGTATTGGGTCAAATCACTACATTGTATAAAACAAAGTCGCTTCTCGCTGTCTGTCCCTATGTATGCTTAGATCTTTAAAACAACGCAACGGATTTTGATGCGGGTTTTTTTAATAGATAGAGTGATTCAAGAGAAAGGTTTATATGTATAATAGATTCTGGTTTATGTACGGGTGTTACAGAAAACTCACATAAACCGAAGCGAAGCGAGGGCGGGTCGCTAGTACAAAATGAATGAATTATTCTTTCGAATGAGAAAGTAAAAACCGTGAGTTATTTTTTAGGTCAATTCCAATTGAGAGGGTAGGCATGAGGTGCGGGGGTGAGGTACGATAGAGTTCGACTAGTCACTGTTTTGACAGGTTTCGAAAACCGTTAACGTTAAGTACTATCAGCCCAATGGAACCCTGACCCACCATAGAACGGTGTCACAGTGACATTATAAAACAATTTGTTTGAAACTTCTTATGACTTGAATCATAACGTCTCTGTGACACAGTTCTATGGTGGGTCAAGGTTCCAATGGTCTGATAGTACCTAGGGCCTTTTAAAGTAACCGTACTGCCTTTGATGGTTGCGCTTCAATCAGTCTAAAAACATTTTGCATAAATTTCATTTCACAAAGAGTATTTTCTTGTTATTATCTATTATAAGTCAATTTCTTCTTACTACGTTAGGTCAAGTTAGGTTAGAACCATATTAGTAGTAGAAAACGTTAATAATTAGTATATCCGCGTATTGGCTGCGCCAATTAATTGGTAATGTTTTTATTACGTCATTGTTCAAGGTAGAGATGGGGAAAAGCGTTAAATTTTAATCACCGTGATTGTCGTCTCCGTTCCAACAAAATCACTGTGAAATATCACCGTGACTTTGTCACTCCTGTTAAATAGCGATCGTGATAGTACCTACGTGATTTTAGTCGCACCTAGCCGTTACCTCACGAATCACGATATGCGTTCCGGATATAATATCTTGAAATTCAACGTTGAAATAGACATAACCGTTGATCCGTAATAACCTAACAGATAGATATCGATACGGACGCGACGGGGTCTAGGAGCGAAGAACCGATATATGTGATTTTGTAATGTTCGCTCGTGATAAATCACAGTGATACTCGTATTTTTAGACGGCTGAACTCTTTGAATTTTTCATTGTGACGTTATTTGGGCCATAATTTATTTCAAAGGCCTGTTGTTTGATCAGTAGTTAAGCTAACTAATCGTTAAAAATCATAACTAATGGTTAAATCTCAAGGAAATGTGTCAAATTTTCGATTCCTTTTTCGAATTTTAACAATGATTTGAGTTCACTACTGGGGGGCTATTATGACATCGCTATGCAGTTTATTTTACGGCGAGCGTAAAGGACAGAGCTATAGCAGCTATATAGCTCTGTCCTTTTCTCTCAGCGTAAACTGAATTGCAAAGTTATGTCATAATAGCCCCCCTGATCAAATAACGGACCGTAAGGAAACGTCTCTTAACCTGACGGTTAATGACGGGTAATCTTAGGGCCGGTTTTATAAAGCTGATACCAAATTTACGACAGTAAGTATAATTTTAACGAACGGCTTGTCAAGTAGCAGTAAGTTTTACTGGTATGCGTTTTATAAATCAAATAATCGTAAACTTTGACATTCGTTATGAAACCATAGGACTGCCACAAAAGAGACTTCGATACTTAAAAATACCACCCTTTATTGCTTGATATTGTCTGTAGTTCGCCTAATTGTCTATTGTGTACCTATATATTTTTCATGTATTTTTATTCTGTTGACTGTTGACATTTTCAAATTAACTTTCAACGTCAAAGTTCAGCGATAAGTAAATAAAAATAAAATAAAAAAGAACATATGTGTGATGGAAAGCCAAACAAAGGTATGTAACTTTTGCGTTTTGGAAACTAAGAATCATTAGGGATAGCAATCACTAAGAATCATGTGTACTTAGTTTTTCTCAAAATGTATTCCTTCACCATTATGGCAAGTGGTTATTAATGATTTACTATGCACATCCTAATCCTAATAAACATTTAGGGTGCAGGCCCCGGGATCGAACCCACGGCCTCCAGTACTTATTTACTTTTGTCTTTTCTTATTGACTTAAATTTACGCTTGTCTTGCAGAGGAAACGGAGCCGACAATTTTCCCACGACGAGACAACTCGTCTGTTATGTTTCGTAGAAGACGAACAGATATTAACGTCCAAAAAAACGGATGTAGCGACGAACTCTGCAAAAGACGAAGCATGGAAAAGGCTGTGCACAAAGTTTAATGCCGTCGGCACATATCCTAGAGAACTAAATGCGTTACGTCTGAAATGGGACAATTTGAAAAAGGCAGCAAAAAAAAGGAGCACTGCCATTACAATTAATAATAGGTTTGTACTTATAAATATAGTATGGCTATGGGACAAAAAAATCCAAAATTCCAGTAGTAATCAAGTTCTACTCAGGCGAGCCAGAGAATAACAGTTGGTAGTAGCAGTTTGATCTACCCTCTATTTTACCTTAATATAATATCTAAAATATTGATTTCCACATACATACTTAAAACAAAACTACTTATATTCTTTTCAGGGCGACGGGCGGTGGTCCCTCAGAAATCGTGCCAGATGCTGTTCTGGACAAAGTTATTGGTCTGACGTCAGTAAGTTGTTTCGAAGTGCCCAACGATTTTGACGATGATGCCGAAATAGTAACTAATCCGGTGCTGGACAATATAGTTATAGAAATGGCAACTGAAGAAGGGCAAAACTCAACAAGTGCAGACAGAAGTGTAGTTTTGGAGGGTGAGCCAAGCCGCTGGAAGAATTGGACTCCAGCTGAACTAAGAACACCTGTAACGAAACAGTTACACTCGACAAGCAATAAATATAAAAACAATAGAGATAAATTAATACAGTCAAAAATAGAGCGGAACAACGCAATAGCCAAATACTTTAAAGTTAAGTTACAAACACTAAAAAATAAACACAATGATATCAGTGATTCCGATTGATCAGGCCACCTGGATTTTTTAGTCCCAGCCGCAGCCATACTATATAATAGTACTAACCTATGGCAGTGTTTTTTTTTTGGAGCAACTCTCATATTGTGGCATTTAGTTCTTTAGGATATGTGGCGACGGCATACATTTGTGCACAGCCTTGTCCATGTCTGGTGTTTTGCAGCGTTCGTCGCTACATCAGTTTATTGTATATTAAATAAAACAAATTTATATAATCTGACTTTTAATATATATATATATATATATCTAATAAATCACAAAAAGACAATGAAGATATGTATCGCCGGCCAAGAACTTTCAAGCTGAGACCTAATCACGCCTTTGAACGACGCGAGTCTAAATGCCGCGATCGATTGTTGAAGGAGAGCGTAGAGACGAACTTTACGTTCTCCTTGCAGAAGATTGGAGCCTATTCTAGCGACTTCCCAATGGCACAACTAAACGGCACAACTGACCAAAATCTGTATCATAAATATGAGGTAGGTTTAGGTTATGTACGTTCTTCAGCTGGCCCGGAGGGCCAAAACACTCAGAAATAGGAGCTCTGCAGGAGCAGAGCTCCGTCGATTCTATTAAATTTGATTTTGAAATAGAAACCATTGGTCAGTTGTGCCACGGAGTTGTGCCTAAAGGAAAACCCGCCTAATTCTTGTCTAGCTCTCATTTTGTAAACATGTGTCCATGTATTTTTTTGCTTTATCGTTTATTTTGGTTCGCAAATCCAGGGCAACTTTGTGAAGTAACCTCCAACACAGCCTTCTCTTTGACATAAAAAAACCTTTTCTGCAATTCAGGCTTGCATCGATCGGCAGGCATCGATGCAGGAATCGATTTCGCAGCATAGTATTGACTAGATATCGAACCTCCCGTGCCGTTGTACACCTGAGTCGGCCTCCTCCTGGTCTGCGTAAGTTCGAACCAGTTTCTACAAACCGCTGAAGAACACGCTGTACTGTTATAGAAGCTGCCTGAAATAATTATCAATTAAGTCTCTCCTGTAACGGTCATTTGACAATGTATTACTGTCCGTATTTGCGTTAGACTCATCATTGGAAGTTTCATTCAACCTAGGATCATCCATAGCATCCATAGCATCCGAAGGGAGTTCGTCTTGTGAGAGTCTAATGTTATGCAGTACAGCTGCTGCTACGATAACAGCTTGTGCTCTGTCCACTGACAAGCGGATTGGCAGATACAGTATTGGGAACCTTCTTTTTAAAACACCGAAACAACGTTCTATCACATTCCTCGTACGAATTTGCGACTCATTGTACAATACCTCTTCTGGAGTCCGTGGGTCGCTTAGCGGAGTCATTAAATATTTTTTTAGAGGATACCCACTATCTCCAACCAGCATGCATGATCCGAATGTGTTTTCTTCAAACTGGGATTTTATGATGCTTGCATTAAATATCATTGCGTCGTGTGAGGACCCTGGCCACTTAACAACAATATTGTTTATAATCAAATCGGCATTACAGATACACTGCACGTTGAGGGAAAAATACCCTTTTCGATTGCGAAAAACTTCCGCTTGTGGTCCACCTGGGGATTGCAATCGAATGTGCGTACAGTCAATTGCACCTATAACAGATGGAAACTTAGCGATGTTATAAAATTTTTCCTGCGTACAGTTGGAACTGCTCATTTTTATAAATTCTCCTCTTAAAGAGGTTAAAATCCTTGAGACTCGCCATACAGTTACACATGCAGTTGCTTTAGACACTCCTACAAAATCTCCAGCGGCGAGCAGCACCACGCCTATTGCATAAAATCTAAGCGTTAGCAACAGCTGAGTGATCGGCAATAAAGCTTTGTTTCTTGCTGTTGCCGGCGCTAATCGGGCTCCAATTTTCTGCAATACGAACTCTACGCTCTCCTTCGACAATCGAAAGCGGCATTTAAACTCAGCGTCGTTCAAAAGTCTGCAGTAATTGGGTCTCGGCTTGAAATTTCTTGGCCGGCGATACATATTTTCACTGTCACTTGAATCAGATGTATCCAAATTATGTAACAAAAAATCATCATCACTGCTATCACTTCCCGAAGAACCAAGCATTGTTAATTATTATTTTTATTTATTCACAAATTAAACAGCTGTTCTGTCGGCGGTGATACAATACAGATGTAGTGCAAAATGATTTTCCTTCGGGAAAACTCGGATCTCAATCGGAATACGATGGCACCCGAACTGTCAATCAATGATTGTATTAAATGAGTGACGTTTTCATGTCCATTAAAATGGAACTTTATTGTTTAGTGTCAAACGACAAATGCTGTCATTTGTCACTTTGTCATTTGACACTAAACAATAAAGTTCCATTTTAATGGACATGAAAACGTCACTCATTTAATACAATCATTGATTGACAGTTCGGGTGCCATCGTATTCCGATTGAGATCCGAGTTTTCCCGAAGGAAAATCATTTTGCACTACATCTGTACATAGGTAGCATGTCAAAAATGACGGTTCGTAAGTTTAACCCCCGTCACCGAGCTCAGTAACCGGCGGCAGGTAAAATTTACTAAAAATTAACTAACGAATCTTTATAAAACGGAAAAGGTGACCGGTAGACTAAATTTACGTCAAAAAGATACGAAAATAAACGAACGGATGGTTATAAAACCGGCCCTTAGAGAAATACATTTTTAAGATTTCGATATCATGTTTGACAAATCTTCCCATTATTTTTCCCATTATCGAATCGTTGTATCTATCAAAAATATTATTTTGTAAAACAAATGACACAACATTTACCAAGAATAGAGTTGAAATGTGTAGTGACCGTTTATGGTAAAGCGTACTTTGTAAATCAAAACGTTATTTAAAAGATGCATTTAAAGTTACAGCTTTTATGGTAACGCAGTGGACATTATTGTAAAATGTGGAGACTGCTAACAGAGTGGAAATTTGAGTAACAAATTCGCACGTTTAAATTGGTAAAAAATCGTGGTCAAATTTATAATGAAGAGGGAGATCTGCGTCGCTATTGCCTAACGCACTCGCAATCTCAAATGGCTTCAAAGCGGAACAATTGTTTTCATTTTGTATGCCGACAAGCCTTCGATTTTCAAAATGAAAACAATTGCGATTGCGAGTGCGTTAAGCAATAGCCCCTCTGATCGGGAAACAACACGAGAATCACAGTAGGTGGCGCAAAATATTCATAACTAGCGACTCGCCCTCGCTTCGCTTCGGTTTATGTGAGTATGATAATATATAGCCTATAGCCTTCCTCGATAAATGTGCTATCTAACACTGAAAATGTTTTAAAATCGGACCAGTAGCTCCTGAGATTAGTGCGTTTAAGCAAACAAACAAACAAACACGCTTTATAGGTAAATATTAGTATAGATAAGTAAGTACGTCTTAGCAGTTGGTTCGCAACAGTTATTAAACTGAAACTAGATTCCTGTTGACACGCGTCAGGCGTACCAACCTCGACTAACTTTAATCTATAGATTAAACCTGGAATGAAAACGCAGCCGGAGGAAATATAAATGAGTTTCGCTGAACGCTTTGGGTTCCCTGGTAAAATGCACCAGGGGTGTTATTCTCTCGAAAACAACAGACGGGCGGACGAACGAGCGAAATCGCAGCGGCGTTTAGGTAGTCCCGTCAGAGCGAACAAAACACATTTTAGCGCGTGCGTTTTCAATTAAGCAGCCTTATACGTTCGATCCATCGGCAGAAACCGTGCCGCTAAATTGAAAATGCACGCGCTAAAATATGTTTTGTTCGCACTGACGGGAGTACTTAAACTCGCCGCTTGGAAATTCACTCGTCCGTCCGTCCGACCGTCGTAGTTAAGAGAATCACTACCCAGGGCTTCTATTCTTACTCCCTTACTAATAAACGTTGAGTAGCGGTGGTATATCTATACAATGTTTTGTCCTTATCTGTCATTGTGACATTTGAATTTGACAGATAAGGACAAAACATTGTATAGATATACCACCGCTACTCAACGTTTATTAGTAAGAGGGTTAGCGTTAAAAACCATATTGTCTTTGACCTGTTATGGTATTATTTTTAACTCGGCCAGTGTTGCCAGATTTTTTTGCACCTTCCCCCCTAGATGTATTTAAAAAACCCCTAGTTTCTAGAGTATGATTGATAAAAAACCTCTGACAATTTTTGTATATCATATTATCTAAAATATAAGGATTATTACATACAAGCTACATAATATTTACAGTTACTAAAATACTAAATTGATATCAAGTTTTTATTAGAACTTATTAGGTACTTATTGGTACATTGAACTTAACTACAAAATCGTAAATTTCCTTAATTTTTTTCCAAAATGTCAGCGTAGTAGTTATGTTATTGACCGATTTTAAATGAAATTAACGATTGGTAAGAATTGTGAGAATCCTTCAGAAAATCCCGTAGACAGATTTAGTGACAACGAAACCTCGAAAAAACCTCAACGACCTGGAAAAACCTCTAGGTTTTAGGGAAAACCTCTAAATCTGGCAACACTGAACTCGGCCAGTACTGTTAAGTAAATAAGAGCTATCAAAACGTTGGCAATACGGAAACAAGCCAAATACGATATGGTTTATATCGCGTAGAATCTCTGCCCAGGGCTGAGATTCTACTCGGTAAATCCTTATTGCTATTGACGTGCTATTGTACCTATTGTTAACGTTTTGATAGCTCTTCTTTACTTAACTATTGGCCGAGTTAAAAACAATACCACCTCATTTGTTCCTTACCACCCTGTAAAATTATGTTTCTAAGCAAATAAATGATTGATTGATTGATTGATTGATTGACCATAACAGGTCGAAGATGATATGGCTTTTATCGCATAGAATAGAGGCCCTGGTGGCCTGTGTGCTCGTTTTTTTTGTGTCATCGTAATTTAAACAAACTAGGTACCCGAAACGGATTTTTTTAAAACCTGTTAAATTTAATACGGTACGAGTTACGTACTTAATCGCTATGGAAAGTCGTAGAGGGTCTACGCCGTCTACGGCGTAGCAAGGTTTGTAGCCGCGTAGCAGTTCAATTCTCTACTTAACCAACTAAATAGGAAAGTACTTAACCTAGTCTTTCCATTTCAAAATATTAAATTTGATTTAAAAAGTGCTTTTGGCTTAAGCTATTATTGATTCCAATTTTTTGCTTGCAATAACTTTGTTTCGTTTCTTTTTACATCCCTTTCTTTCAAATTAAAAGTACGAGAAACATAATAATATAGAATAATTTATGGCATTATGAGTATAATATTCTCTTCCTTAATAACGCATTTTAGTTTGCAATAACTATGATATTTTTCAGAGGGCGGTCTGTCTGTGTGTCTGTTTGTAGCACGGTAGCTCATAATAAATGAACCGATTTGGATGCCGTTTTAAAATGAATGAAAATCAGTTCAGCGGTTTAAGAGATATCAGTTCTGAAAGTAGGTGTTGCCGTTATATCGTAGCTTTTAACCCTCTAAAAGCTCAATATCTCAAAAATGGCAAAACCGATTATATTAAGACATGCCTAAGAACCACCACCAAAAAACCTGCTTTCAAACATTGATTTAGTATATACAAGATACACAATCCCGCACAAAACTTTATTATAAACTGTCCCAAATGACATTGATAGCTGCATTCAGATACATGCTAACATCGCTATTTTTTACCTTAAACATTCATGCAAAAAAAAACTCAATATACTAGCAGTCAAGTGTCAAATTTGCAAACTAATGTTTTAAAATATTTAAAACTCTTTAGTGAAATCGCCATTATCATACTATTTATGACAAAAGTGGACATCGAATGAATGGAGACGAATTTCTCTATTTATATTGTATTAGTTTTAACGAAATTACAAATTACACAAAAAAACTTTTGACATGTTTTATAAATGCTGTCATTGTATTACACAACTTAAGCTATATATATACAATAATAATAATGAATAAATTAATGTAAAGCAAGGTTTAAAAACCCGTCCCGTCGATTGTTTTTATTCAAATTTTAACGTTTAGGTATCCTTTGTCACCCGGAATGGTGAAATGATTCTAACAATACCACACACATATAAATTGGCTCAGGTGTTCAAAGTTATGTTGGAATAAAGAATTATACATACATACATAAATGAACCATTAAAACATTACACTTTACTCCAGACAAGACAAGATCTTATCCTATCATAACCAACCTAGCCTAACCGGTTACGTATCATAATATGTACATAAAGTTCAAAATACATAATGGGTCATAATTCATAATGGTCATAATATATAATGGTTTTTTTTGAAACCCTGAACTTTTCAAGATTGTTATACAACAAACCTAACCTAACCTAATGGGTTCTATACAATGGGCTGTTAAAAATATTGAAAAGTTTACTTATTATGACCATTATGTAATATGACCCATTATGTATTTTGAACTTTATATATATAATAGGTATTATGATGCGATCCCAACCTAACCTAATTTCCTTGAAATAAGTTTAATTTATTATATAATTGTCTTTTAGACCTACATTTACTTAAGATACTTTCTTTTTTTGCAATGTAATGCAAACGGACGGTTAAATATCGATCGGTAATAGATTTAATCAACAGAATTCTATGACTATTATTTATTTATTATTAGATTTAGTCAGCCTTTATTTGTGGTATATACGTCTGTGGTACGAAAATGGGTCAAGCACACAACAGACGACTTATTTGCCTTGAATAGTTGATCACCCCTATCTCGTGCTAATATTGCGACCCATTTTGCACCTCGTAGAGGATTTCGTGGAAAGGTTAAATTTAAAAATAAAAAATATTAAAATTTTAAAAAGTAATAGCTACTCCATAATAATTTTGTTCCTTGGTAAGTCATAATTTGTGTGCACAAAATAAATTCCTAAAAATCATGAAAACATTATAATTTTAGCTAGAAACGTTTATAAATAAATAGAACTTACGTAAAATAAGACATTCCATCCTTTTAATTAGTTTTTTTGTTATTATTTTTGCAGTTTTTCATCACACATTTTGTCATGATTGACAACTGCCACTGTCTGTGGTCGGAACAAGACTAATAGCAAAACTACTGCCCAAGTCGATTCGGCAGTAGTTTTGACTTGCCATTTTTTCGTGCTGATTGTGTATCTAGTATAATACTAAATCAATGCTTTCAAATTAAAAAAAACTGCATCCAAATCGGTTCATCTGTTAAGGAGCTACGGTGCCACAGAACGACACACACACACGCACACAGACTTACACGTCAAACTTTTAACACCTCTCTTTTTTGCGTCAGCGGTTGATAAAAATTGCCTTTGAAAATAAAATAAAACCCTCACTACAAAGTCCAACTCACGCTTGAATATTTCCAAGATTGGTCGTATTTAAAGAACTTTCCTACTGCTTAATGCAGTCAGTGCAACTGCTCTTAGTTTTTTAACCATTTGGCTTTTAAGATGGACTTAAGTAAAGCCTCAAGTTACCGAGCTTCTAGACAGATTGCTTTATAAAGGAAACTTTTGCAAGCTTTGCTTTTAAAAGCTGTTGCAAACTGGTTGGATGATCTTTAAGATAGTGAAATTATGTCTGATAAGTGATAACGGTCTATTTTACTCGGTATAATCATATCGCTTTTGTCATGTTATCGTATTTTTATAGTACCAGCATGCGGGCATTTATTAAAACTGCCGATAATATGTGGCTTTAGCAATTGTGTGCAAGTATTATCATTTAAAAAATAATTAAAATAACTTCACAATTAAATTTCTTACATACTGTCCATTTTTAATGTAGTGCATGTGCTGCGTGTTTATCGTTATCAGTATCGCTGTTGCTTAGTACAAGGCATGTCATGGACGTCATGGTACGGGGGCAGATCTTAACAATCAAAGTATCCGTCGACTGTCATTTACACTTGTCAAATGGCTGTGCTTTACATTGCTGGCCATTAAAATTTTGTTAGAAAGTTAACAAAGTCTGAAAATTTGTTTATTAATTAAATTAATGTCATAGTTACGTTACAGATATACGTTATTTTAATGTACTTTAAAAAAAGCCAGGGTGCTGGTAACACACTGTATACTTGGCAGTAATGTGCGGCCGATTAAAAGTCAGTATGTTATCATATGTATTTTTTTTTATTATTTAGTAAAATAGAACCTCTGTTGATTTGCAGTAACAATAGGTTCTCTTTATAACAAATTCTATTAAGACTGCACCGAGCAAACGTCGAGCGTCCAGTGGCGCCCTCCTTACTATTATTGTGTTTTCTAATTAACTAAACAATTTCCCTGCAATCAGCCTATACGTTTTTGTAGCGCAAGTATAAACACAGTTTATGAGACACACGTAACGAACTTTAATAACAATTACCCGTTGAGTAGTCAGCTTGACGGGAAATGGTGGCCACTTTTTTCTGTTAAGTTGATAACTCGAAGGTGAATTATTATTAAACTATGTGATATACCCTATAAGTTGTGTTTTTATTTGTAGTACAAAAACCTACCGATCAATTTCAAGAAAATACTTTAGTTTATTAGAAAACATAATAATACTAATGAGGGCGCCACTGTACATCCGGCGTACGCTCGGCGCAGTCTTAAGCTTGTATTTACACCACACTGCAACAGAACAATGTGAATACAGCTGCTTGGCGGTAAGAGACCAAAACTTCAAAGAGATGACGCAATTTTTGTCAAGAGGGAGATGGAACCGAATAAAAATGTTAGGAAAATATATTTTAAATAATTAATTCCATTGAAGCTTGCTATATCTATTCAATCTTTATTTTATCAAACGTTCGTTGTCAATCAGAATCTGCCTTGCTTCTCAAATACTGGTTAGAATGAAAATTAAGATGCCATAATTGGCATTGTCAAAATTCGATGAGGAAAATTCGCCTTTAAATTTTTTTTTTGCAAGAATACGATTTTATTTAAGTAATGGTACAGAAATATTCTTCGCTTTGGTTGCATTCGACCAAGCTGGAATAATAATATAATAATAATAATAATATCTTTATTTCAGAGTACCAGGACTCCATAGTTATGTTAGATACATTCTTACAGCTATATTAGTTACACACATAAAAATACATTAAATTAAAATAATTTATATAAAATGAATACAAATATACTTACTCTAGATCAAAGTTTTATACCTGGATTAAATGCCGAATTTGTACGAACTAATCTCGGAGCAAGTCTTATTCCAAGATGGTGAAATGCGACCTTATTTTAATAAGGTTTTATAAAGCTGCTTGCTGCTTACGGGTCACTTAATCTAACTTAAACGTTATAATAATTGGTAAGCCTGGCCTAGGAATTGATTGAAATTTCACGGAAATTAAAGATGTCGTTACGAAAGTTTTGCAACTCGGAAAAAAATACAAAAGTTATGTATTTGGAAAATAAATATGATTTATTGTGTGATAGCTAAACAGTATCAATAATAAAATGCTTAAATTGTGAAACTTAATTTGAATTTGAAATTTGAATGCGAATTTTCTAGATATTTTCAAACTTTTGGGAATGTTCTGCAAGTACGAGTAGCATATAGGTATTGCAAAGTTGGTAAGCTTGAAATTTGGCAGATCGTTGAAGTTTTATAGTAAAATAATACATAGTTATAATAATTTCAATGAACTTTTATTTATCGATACAAACATATTAAACTGCTAAATCGACAGTGATTAGACAGAGAGATCCGATACGCCTTATGACGTCATGTAACACGTCGACCATATAAATTTCATACATTTTTTTTCTGAGCAAAGAGATAGGAATAAATCTTTGTTGGCATACATCTTGGTAATTTTTATGGCTATTCAATAAATGCTTTTATCAACTGTTTCTTACATGAATTGAAGCTGTTTCATAAATATTCCCTATTTACGGTTTAAAATATAAATATAAATAAACGAATCTCATTCAGACCTCTTTTGTTTTGTGCTCGTGTCCAAAAGTATTCTATAATATTCGAGATGGATCGTCAACTGCACGCATTGTTCCGAGCATCCTGCTGTGTTTGTTTGCAGCACAAACAATTTTCACAGCCTTTGTTGTTCTTGAATTTCGCTTTTGAATTTAAATTTAAATATTAATATAAATTCTTAGTTAGTTTTGTGTTACAGGTCGATTCACAAGAGTTGGCACGAATGGATTGAACGAAAGTATAGGTGAAAAACTTAAGTAAGTCACCTGTTCTATGTAGTTGTGTACGGCTTGCAAAAAAAACGCATAAGCGTAATTAATTTTATACATATAAAAAAAATCATAATATATATATATATATATATATATATATATATATATATATATATTATATTTTATTTTAATATTTTATATATATATATATTTTTTATTTTTTTTCTTTATTTTTTTTTTTATTTTTTTATTTTAGTTGTACATATTAACAACATACTGCACATTTTTTTTACCTCAATCACTCGCCAGTTTGTCATCCTCATTTTCATCAGTGGACTGTACGCAGAAACATTTAATTTGAATACATACTTTCAAATTATTTTAATGTTTTGAGAACCTGTTTTTTCGGTACACCAGATATTTTAATGAACAATTGTTTTGGTGTTGCTAAACAATTTGAGTCTTTATCGCAAACCTCTTGGAAATGTTTGTACAAATTACACAAAACTCTTTTCGTTTGAATATGCAGTGGTCGTCCCCCACCAAATTCAGGAAATAGTGCCAATTTAATTTGCCAAGCTGAATTCAAAAACGATGTTTTACAATTTACTTCTGTGGTAAACTGTAAGTATTATTGTTTATTCATGAACGACGCAAAAAATATGAAGACAATTACTCGACATTGACAACTATTTATATCTTATCATGACAATAGGATCATAAGTGGACAGGAATAATCAAACTTGAAAGATAAGCAAATAACGAGTTTGCAAACCATACGATATATTACAAATTTCAAAAATAGAATGTCTATTCGCACACATTACTCAAACATACAACAGGTGACTTACTTAAGTTTTTCACCTATAATGTCACCTATCATTGTGTGAGTACCGTCCGTTAAATCGATGTTCGAATTTCAAACCGAAAACCTGTTACTATTTTACATACTTTCATTCATTCATTCAATCCATTCGTGCCAGCTCTTGTGAATCAACCTGTACGCTGTTACGCTGTGTGTTCAAACTAGATATTTTAATAGGATGTACAGTCGGCCAAAATGTGGTCTACAACCCTAAAGTTGAAGTACATTTGCACCTCATGATAAAACAAGTTCGATTTTCCCTTGCAATAATATTGTGACAGTGACAAGTGTCAACCTTAGCGATACTTAGATCTCACAGAAGTCTGTGTATGACGATTTAGGTTCCCGTCTTTCCTGTGGACATGCCCGAAGTTAACGTATTTAAGGCCTAATTTTTTGGCTGAACCCACATCCGTATAAACGGCGTCACGTCTACTTTAGTCCTATCAAATAAAAACATAACTTATATGCACACAAGCCTTTAACTATTGACCACAGGAGAGACAGCTTTTGTTTTTGTGATTGTGTATGACCCAGAAACTACTTTACTGGTATATGTAGTCCAATTTTATGGCCGACCTTACTACTGTCATACCTACCTACTTTGCAACCACATTTTTACTTTGGACACTTTTATTATATGAAGTAAGTGACTATTTACGGGTATTTTATTGGTAAATGATAGCAAAATAATGTTAACTAAATCCGGGGCTTAATTAAATATAATATTGTATTGTTTATTTATTTATGAAAAACGACATAAAATAATACAACAACCATAACACAATAACTGAAAAATAAAACTAACTCTAAATATATAAATTAACTAATACATTAAATCTAAGACTGGCCCCTGCGGCATTGTACTATCAGACCATTGGAACCTTGACCCACCATAGAACTGTGTCACAGAGACGTTATGATTCAAGTCATTAAGAAGTGTCAAACAAATTGTTTTGTAATGTCACTGTGACACCGTTCTATGGTGGGTCAGGGTTCCATTGGGCTGATAGTACCAAAGATGCTGGCAGCACCATCAAGGCTTACGCCAGAGAGCCTAAACAAATCTGAAAAATCAATCAGAATTTACTTAAAAAATATATAGAGCAGTTTTAATTGGTCATTATATTATGCACACTAAACTGCTAGCCAGTGGTAACAAAATTGGTGAGAAAACACATATAAAACACCGTAAATTTAACGATGTCGTCAAATTAAGGACAGTCATAATACGACTATTAAACGACTTGTGGCTTGTCGTAAATACTATCTATACGATCAAATGCTCTTTACACAGTTACACAGAAAGTATTGACCTTATAAAATCCGTCAGGAAAAATATATTGTCTCTAGTAATTTTGGACGTGTACAAAATTAAGTAGCGAAGTGATTTGATACAAAATTACATAAATAAAATTATAATTATTTTCTCTTAATACTTCAGTGATAAATAAATGAGCGGTTCGAAAGCTAATTAAATTTTTTCCTTCATTTATTCACGGTTAAATTACCATTTTTAATGCAATCCCTTAATAATTAATTTGTGTAAAACTTGTCTATACTCAATACTATCTCAGGTATTTTTGTCAGTGAAATAATTTAGTGCCACCAAGAAAAACAAATTCAAATGAAAAAGAAACGAAAAGACGCAGAAAACGCCGTAAACTGGCAACACTACAAACTTTTATTTATTTATTTGCCTTATATTTTTTCCACACGTAAACACAACAAGCCACTCAATAGTAATACGTCAACACAAAACACAACGTGACCTTCAAAATTAAATCGTCACTTGTAGACAACAAGGTCGGAAGTTCAAGGAAAAACAACATTACATAGTTCGTCTTTATATTTAAACACTGCACACACCCTCGAGTGACACCATTTTAATAATGGCGGATTCAAAATGGCGTCCGGATATATTTATTATTATAACCCAATCTTCTTTATAGATGTGGTGATTGAATCCACGATAATGTAAGATTAGAGTTTTCCTTGAAAATGTATTTTCGTGGGAATTTTCCAGCGAATAACAAACGGTGAAATTCTTGTTAAGCTGAATTATTTATACCACGTTCGCCGCTTCACGTTATTCTTATGATTTTTTCAATGTAATTACATTGCTTTTACGAGCTTTTATTTAACTTGCAAGGTTTATGTATGTACGTAAGGTTCTTGCCCTACATTTCAAGTGAATTTGTAGGTTTGGTATTTAGGACTGTTATCGCTATTATAAGATTTAGGAATCCTACTTCCTCTGATCTAAATCAGGTGAGGTTTGAAAACACATGAAAAGGTGAAAACTCTCCATTCGCTGTTGTTCTTTTCCATCCCTTTTTATCAGAGCTAGAACTAGACAAAAATATGATTTTAAATGAATACTCCCTTCTCTCAAAAACGTGGTCGGACGAATGAACGAGTGAATGTCCCAGCGGCGAGTTTAAGTAGTCCCGTCAGAGCGAACAAAACACATTTTAGCGCGTGCATTTTTAATTTGGCAGCGTGGCTTCTGTCGATGAGATTGAACGTGTAAGGCTGCCTAACGCAACGCCGAAAGTATAACTACTTAACTCGCCGCTACGACATTCACTTGTTCATTCGTCCGATTGCGTATTTGAGAGAATCACACGAGAGGCCTTATACGAGTATGGCTGCGTGACAAAATGTGTATAAAACATCCGTCTGCGCGGACCTTTTCCAAGAGTAGCGATAAGCGAGTTTTACACGAACGGAATCTTGGATAAAAACGAGTTTCATGTTAACTCCCAAAATCCAATCTTATAAACACGCCTTACATGTCTATATTCACTTATAAATATAAATACGTAAAATGTAATCAGCATACATATATAATATTGTATTGAAAAGAGTTAATTTGGATAAAAAGGTACTTTTGGAGACCCTTCGATTCGGGTTAGCACAGATGAACTCGAACAAGAAAGTTCACTTTACCTCAACACGGTTCGTACGTCTAATTCTATTACACAATCACCACACAAAAAATAATAAATATTACATTAGTAAGACACCAGGCCCCTATTGTCCAAACGCTGACTCATCACTGGGTTTCATATAAGCTGCGCCTTGTGCACTGAAATGTCACCTGTCACCTGTCATCGTCAAGATGGTGACATAGGGGGCTGGTCTATTGTTGCCGGCTATAAATTCCCGTCAGCGTGTAAGTGCACCTTTAGAGCTGTTCTCTTGTCGGTGTTTTATTTCATTTTTATTCTAATTCCGAACGTTCACTTTGACTCATTGACGTGGCATTATTTTTCGAAATTTTACGAGTTATCAAAATTAAATACTTTATGAAAAAACAATAAATACATGGTTTGCATTGTTGCCATCTGGTGTGGGTTAAGACAGTTGGTAAAATAATTAGCATTACGATAACCGATCGAAGATGATATGGTTTTTAACGCCCAGAATACCAAGTGAACATTCTTTTGATATAGGTAAGCTATCGCATCGGGCTAGTTTGAGTTCACTCGTCCGTTCTCGACGTAGAAAGGAGCGTAGGTAAGGTAAGGACGAGCGTGTATTTGCGAATATAATCGAAAAATGTTATGAAGAATAACATTGGCTTAGGTCCTAACATTGACTTTGTGACCTTGCCTTTAATACAATCATTTTATTCTGCCCTGGCGTAGATATATGAAGATTTCTTAAAGCTATATACGGAGTCCTAGTGAAAAGGATACAAGTCGACATAACTCGTAATAAAAAAGGGTATATACATGACCGGAGTAAACTAGACTTAATCCCTTTTTCACTTGATCTTCAGAAGACTTTTACCTTTATTTTACAAGCTTTTATTTAACTTGCAATTTATGTATGTAATGTAAGGTTCAAATCTTGCAAGTTCAAGGGCATTGGGTAAGTTTGTTTGAAGGATCTCTAAATAGACATAGATATACATAATTTATGGCGTTAAATTATATAGGAGCGGAGATATTAAAGATTTAAGTATTCAGTTTTCGGTACTAAAAGTACGCCTAGGTGTGAATATTTAAATATCTCGGCTCCGATGCACTTAAGAGTATTACATTACGTAACAAAATATGTTTATTTTGAATAATTGTATCATAATTTACCACTTTTACGAATGGCCGCTCACTGTGAAAATGTACGAATTTTCCAAAGGACATTTTTACCTTAACCCTTTTGACCCACTTTCCGGTTTCCGATGAAGATGAAAATTTTCTTTAGTTGTGATGACAATATAATATAGTACTATTGAGATGGTATAGAGACTCCGGGTGGCCATAAGAACTCTTAAATTACACATGATAAATTAGTCGTGTAAGGGCTTGGTAGTGATTCTGTAAACAACGCCGATCGTGCGGACTATCGAGTGATATCCAAGTGGCGAGATTAAGTAGTCCCGTCAGTGCGAACAAAACACATTGTAGCGCGTGACTACTCAATCTTGCCGCTTGGATATCACTCGACAGTCCGCACGACCGGCGTTGTTTACAGAATCACTACCCTTGTTAGAAATGTCTTGACGAGTAGATGACGACTGTGCAAAAACCCGCCCGCTGCCGCAGTAAATAAACCTATTAATTCTTACTTACTTGCCAGTACTTAATTTCTTCTACAACAATAAGGTTAACTTTCCTATATTTAAGTCACAAATGATTTAGCATCTGTAATGACTAATGACATTGACGACCTCAAGCCTTTTTTTTTAAATTGGGTCCCAAATGCTGATCATTAGTCTTATGTCACTTTGACGCCGTGTTTGAACGCTGTACTAATCTGTGCATAAAGCGACAAGGTACAAAAGTCTGCAGTGTAACGATAAAATGTGATTTAAGTACATTCGTTGTCGTAATATTGAACCGTATATAAATCGTGTTCATTAAGAGTTATGAAGCGACGCTTAAATGCGTAGAGCAGCTGATAAAAATGTTTCATGCAAATTTTTCTCCGGGCGTTAACGTTTCCCACTAAATGAAGTCCGATTTTCAGGATTTTTAATGTGCTGTAGTTATAATGAAAAATATAAGTTTCCGTTTTTTGTTTTTTAATGTTGCAGACATAGTTTTTCATAATATTTACATCAAAAAATGTAAAAATCGACGTAGGTTTATGGGAAGAGATACTTTTCCGCATTTTGTATTTAAATTTTCAGCCACACAATCCTCTTAAATGTACAGTCGAATTCATAAGTAGCTGTAGATTTTAATACCTTGTCGCAATAACTGTCTGTGCCAATTGAAGTTGGGAAAGATGTAAACACACCCAAACGAACCAATTTACCATTATTACTCGATAATTACTTGTTTTTAAAGATCAAGTGAGGTCTTACCAATGCCAACCAATGCCCAATAACTATGTATTACTTATACATTTTTTCAATAAAATCTCGCTTAGTAAATATTTGAGACACATAAGTGTCAAATAGTACTAATTTATTTAAGTACAAAATTCGCAATTTCAATTGACACAGACTATAATATCAATAGCTGCGATGAAGCACTCAAACAACTTTTTTAACTTTGTTAAAATGTTCCACAGACTCCGGTTTTATATTTTTTTAATGTTGCCACATTCATCGCCTAACACAATTAATCAACAGAAAAGCGGCCTAATCATGATCCGACTAAATATAATTTTAAAACCATTGGAACTCCACCTCGCAACTAGTGTTGCTCAGGGCACTTTGCGCTTAGAAAAGTCGCAACTCTAGTTGCGCAAGGCACGCGAGTGGTTAACATTATCTTTTTAATATTATCTTTTTTAACTGTTAAATACGAAGGTCACACACTTTACATTATGTAAAGTGTGTTTCACAGACATTTTCAGTTCTTAATCCATTTATTAACAGTTTCTAATTTCACCATATTTAAAATATTTAGAAATATCTATAAGTAAATGATTTTACTACTTTCAATTGTCACAAAACTGTTTTAGGAATGCCACTAAGACAAAATTGTGACAGATATGGAAATAAAAAAAAATTACGATAATATCCGCTTTAGATAATCATACATACGTAACGTACATACAAACATTAAATCACGCCTGTCTCCCAGACAAGTAGGCCGAGACCACTTCGTTCCACTTGCTACAAAATAATCTAAGGTATTATGACTCTATTTAATTCTGTTCTATTTTCATATCTGATGACCTGTCCGAGCTATGCTTATGAGTTCGACCGTACAATGGAACCTTTATGCTTAGAAAGTCCCACGAGCTAGATAAATTGGAAACTCGTAATAGCTTGAAAAGGCAATTTTTGCTACTAATATGCCGACGAACCCGTGTGATTGCCGGGTTAGAATAGTGCCACTCCATATCTTCCCGTGGATGTCGTAAGAGACGGCTAAGGGAATAAAGGCGTATAGTACTGTTAGGCGATGGGCTTGCAACCTGTCACTAATACACTGGTAAACATCTCAGCCTAAGTGTGCTAAATGTGGTTCCAGAATTATCAACAAGTTTTTAGAGTTGTTGGTAATTCTGTAAAAAGAGAAAAGATAAAAAAAGATGTTTATTCAGTAAGTAGGCCGCACGGGCACTTTTACACGTCAAAAATCTACCAGCGCTTCGCAATAGACCACTGCTGAGAAGAAGCGCCGCAAGAAACTCAACAGTTAGTCGTTTTTTAAATATACAATTTTAAAACTTAACCTAGCATTATATAAAACAATGAATATAACATACGATAAGAAATAAATGTATTCACGCGTAGTTGAGCAGGAAAATGTGTCTAAACTCTGAATTTTCTCCAGAACTAATTAGTAGTAAGTAATAGAAAATAATTATGAAAATTATACTTAATTATGATGGTGTAATATTTACAACTACATAAAAAGTTTCGAAAGATTCTCCTACAGAAACCGTGTCCCCTAGACAATATACAATGCTTAAGTACATATTTCTTACGATTAAGTTATTATTAAGTTATTTGGGTGTTTAGTTTAGGCCAAGCACTTTTATCTGATAGATAGTCCTCGACCCTATAGTAAGCTTTAGACATCAGCGACTTTTTCAAGTAAGTTTTAAGTACTGGAAATGGTAACTTTAAAACTTCGTCAGGTAATTTATTATAGAAATGGATGCATTGACCTACAAATGATTTAAAAACCTTACGAACACGAATTTTTTTAATAGCTATTTTATTTTTATTTCTTGTATTAAAATTTTGTATATCACAATTCTTAATAAAAGAGTCCTGATTTTTAATGAGATAAATAATATTCTCATAAATAAATTGTGACGCTACTGTCAAAATACTAATTTCTTTAAATAGTAATCTTAAAGAATCACGGGAGTTTAGGTTATACAACGTGTTACAAAATACCCCGTAAAAAATCTAATAAATTATCAAAGCCTAATATATTGTCAACCCTAGCAAGCTGTCATGTCAGGGAACCGGAGTTAGCATAGATTATTTTAACAGAGAGGCCTACCTACCAATTTAATAAATTTTCAATTTAAATGGGTTTAAAACTATATCTCGACGAGCGAGGTTGTGCATTGTACAAGGCAGAGCTCACTTTGAGCCGTTCCTGTAATTTTGACGTTCTTTACGAAAAAGTAAGTGCTGGTTTAGGTTTCTTCGTAAGTAGTTTAGGTCTTTTAAAATCTTCCAAAACTCGACTTATAATATCTATCTAATCGAATTCTGTACATTTTGTTAGGATGTCTCTTAATCGTTTCACAAATTAGGTAAAAATGTACATAAACAATCTGCGTAGTTTTCTCTTTAATTTTACTGAAATAGGGTTTTCACATCAATGAAAGCAATAATGGTTTTCTTTTTTTTGCCGGTAAGTCATGCGGTGATAGTACGGTTCTCAAATATTGTAAATGGACTTATTATAAGGCACCATTTAACCCCCTTTCGGCTTTACGGGTATTTTTGTAACACCTTGTATATAGAACGGATGGCTCTTTTTTGTAACACGAATATAGTCTGTATGTCAGCAGCTTTTCCCCAAACCAGAATACCGTATGACATAACACTATGAAAATAACTATAATAAACTAAGCGAGCTGTCTCAACATTCGTAAGTTGCCTGATTTTCCTAACAGCATAAGCTGCAGAACTTAATTTACCTGCTAGTACTGCTATGTGGGGACTCCATTGCAAGTTTGTAGTTGTAGCTCTGCCCACCCCACTCTGGGAATAAAGGCGTGAGTTTATGTATGTGTATGTAAGTATATGCCGACGAAAGGGGTTTGGGTAAAAGTGTTGTCATTTGTAAAAGTCATACATTTTCAAGGTGAGCGGCCAATAGTAAAAGTGGTAAATTATGATAGCATAATTAAAAATAAACATGTTTTGTTATGTAATGTAATACTCTTAAGTGCATCGGAGCCGAGATATTTAATATTCTTACATGGGCGTACTTTTAGTACCAAAAACTGAACACTTAAATCTTAAATATCTCGGCTCCGATGTTATTATATAAATAAACACACATATGAGTACCTAGGTGGGTTTTAGTTTTTTTTTTTTTCTTGTTTTTTATTTCTCCTTTTTCTTCCTTTATCTCTCACGTAAGATTTTTTGGCATGTTTTCCTGCTGATCTACGTATGTTATTGGATATTATATTGAATTTAATATTTATTGCTTTATATAATGCTAGATTAAGTAGTACCATTGTAATTAATATGTTTAATAAATGACTGACTGCTGAGTTTCTTGCGGCGGCGTTTCTTCTCAGCAGTGTCTCCTCTTGGGAAGCGCTGGTAGATTCTTGACGTGTAAAAGTGCCCGTACGGCCTACTTACTGAATAAATTTCTTTTATCTTTTATCTTTATCTTTTATTAAACGCCATAAATTATATATATCTATGCTTATTTTAAGGTCCTCTAAATAACTATGCAAAAATCATCCGCGGCCGCTGAAAAAAAATATGACAATATTCTTCAAACAAATTTACGCAATGCCCTTTTAAAAGTAGTACTGACTCAATATTACTGTATACCTATATTCTTAGACATGTTGCGCTCCCCGGGCGGCCTCGCCTACTCGTAAACAATAACAATACAGTTTATTGAGTCATACAGGCTATACAGCGTGTTTGGCTCCGTAATGGGATTAGTGCCGTCATGTGGTCGCTCTATTTTTATCATCATGTAGTTTGATTAGCAAAAGGTATTTGGGACTAGAGTTGTACTAGCATGAACGTTCTTGAATCGTAAAACTTTTAATTGAGAATTTCTTGTAAGTTTCTAGAATAAAAATAAATATAAGGGGGGGACAATCTTACACCGATTGACCTAGTCCCAAACTAAGCTCTAGGCTTGTACTATGGGTTTACAAATAAATAGTTATAAATAATTATAGAGAAATATATACTTAAATACATAGAAAACATGAGTCAGGAACAAATATTTGCGCTCATCACACAAATATCTGCCCTTACCGGGATCCGAACACAGGACCACTAGCTTCGTAGGCAGGGTCACTACCCACTAGGGCGAATATACTTAGTTTTTGAATCGAGAAAGAACACTTGGATATCAAATACTTGATGAGATTTCTAAATTAATGGGATTGTTTTCAAAATTCGTCAGATATTATAAGGTGCTAACAAATTAGTCACGGATATTTTAAAAGATAAAGAGATACATTTCATTAAAACAATTAACTTTTAACTGTAATTAAGGAACCTTTGTATATCATTTTATTGTTTTTATTTACCGAACAAAAATTATCACCCCTATTATGTACCTGTCAAGATGTTTAACACTGTTTGTCAAAAGTGGTTTTTCGTAAATGTCATTATGATTCGGCGGGAAAACTGTAGGTTATTAAATACTACCGTCTGAATGATAGTTTAAAGAGGATCTAGAATGTCTAAAGAGGTCTCATTTAATTATTTTATTAACAGGGTGTTTTAACGTAGCAAATTTGTTTTCTAGTTTTCTCTCTATGATGTTTCATACTTAAATGTACTCCGAGAACCGAGTACTATCAGCTGTAAAAATATCCGTGACTAATTTGTTAGCACCTTATACTAGGTGACACTTAAGACGTAATACAAAATGTAATTTCCCGAATCTACTCATGATTACAATCAACTATTAATATCGGACCAACTTCGAAAACGTAAACACAAAATCATAAACACATAATCAATCAATACATACAAATTGTGAAACCAGCTGATTGCTTTTAGTACCTATGGGAGATTAAATTTTTTTCTATCGATTTCGATATTAGTCCCATAGTAAAAGTTGATCGTACTGATGAGTAGATCTAGAAAATAAAATGTTGTATTACGTCTTAGGTGTCACCCTGTGTATAGGTCAGGATCAAATTAGAAATGAGGATCCTCATCTCGAAGATCGCGAGATCCGCAGAAAAACTTAAATTACTGACGTGGACGCAACAACCATAGCAAATATAATAGTTTTAATCCACGAAAATACTCTCTCTATATTATTTTATCTATGTAAATGAAAAAATGTCGGTTTGACCGCTGCGGACGCAAAATGTATCCAAAAGAACATTTTGGGTTTAGTACACTTCGTTCAGAAGCGAATTTGACGGGCAGAGCGCGTCTCCGTGAATTGGGAACAATATTGATGATTACACATATAGTCAACAAGCGTAAGACATAGGACATCAATGAAAATGTTTGTATTTATCTTGCTTCTCAGTTATAAGCTGCGTAATTGAAAATGCACATGCTTAAACGGGTTATGTACGCTTTGACGGGACAACTTAAACTCGCCGGTTTATATGAACTACATACACATACACATACATACATAAACTCACGCCTTTATTACCAGAGTGGGGTAGGCAGAGCTACAGAATTTCCAACAACTTTAAAAACTTTTTGATAATTCTGTAATCACATTTTGCACACTTAGGCGAAGATGTTTACCAGTGTATTAGTGACAGGTTGCAAGCCCATCGCCTAACAGTACTACACGCCTTTATTACCTTAGTCGGCTTTTACGACATCCACGGAAAGATACGGAGTGGCACTATTCTAATCCGGCTACCACACGGGGATCAGTGTATTCAATCATGGTATACCTATAATCACTATCTCATGGTACCGGGTCGACATTTCATTGGTACCAGGGCTAATGGAAAATTGAGAATTAGATCGCGTACATTGAAAATTACATTTAACTTGTACGAAAATAATAAATAAGTTGTTTAACCATCTATACCCCTATTTTACCATCCCGACAATGACAGGTGGCAAGTGACATTTCAGTGTACATAGCGCAGTTTATATGATACCCAGTGATGTATCAGCGTGTTAACTTTGCAATGTATAACGAATTATCATCTGTCAGGTATCATTATCAATATGGTGACATAGGGTGCTGCTATTTTGACGAAATGCGACAGACGAGCAGTTCCATAAACGTATTGCTAATTAGACCCTGTGATAACCCTATCATTTTACGGTACATACATGAAGGTCAAAGCTTCTGTCCTTGGGCAGGCGGGTAGGGAGTGTAGTGGTGGCACGTTCGGCGTTATTAATCCACGAACCACTCGAGCTATGAGCACGTACTTAACTCTTTCCTTCAACTGACACGTGCGGGATCAACGTCCCTGAAAACATCTCTATATACGTATATGTTTCAATAAATAGTATCTTTGGAAGCTACCGTAATTATTTGGTTAACGCTTAATGGCCGATAGGCTTACTTCGGATTAAAATTTGACACATTTTGTATGGGCAAATGTCAAATTTTAACCCGGTGTAAGCCTTATCTATCCACGGTTTAAATATAGGAACCCGACATGATTTGCAACTGCCAAAGCAATAGAATTAAAATGTGGTGCAAAACAAAAGCCCAGATTTTTGAAAAACCTTCTAATACAAAAGGTGGTTTCTAAATTGGCCGGATTCCTTTCACTATCTTGGTAACTCATTATTTTATAGAATTTCACTATCGATTGTATCATTTCACCGAATTTCATTTCATCGAACGCTGGTTTTTGCTGTAACCATGATGTTTTTACAGTATCTACAACCTTTATTAAGTAGGTTTGGTTAGACTTGCGACTACCAAAAAAAAAACTTATGCGGCGAGAAATGCCTATGTATTGTAATGAAAATTCTGCGAAATCATCCTTTTGTGGAAGGACTTTCGATAAAATTATAGTAACCCCACTTTCTTTGATACTGAGGTTGCTCATACTACAAGTGTTTCGCGTATACGTTTTTGATAGCGATAACGTTGTGCGCGTCGGGGATGTTTGCGGATGCTCACACAGATGGCTTTACTGCTATACTGCGCAAAAGAGTCGCATCCCTGTTGCACAGATTGCGGGGCAGCCCGAACAGCATGTTGTACTCTATTGCAGAGAGGTTTCATGGCTCTTTCCAGAACCATTGGAACAAACTCCACATGCCTTCTGCCAAATAAATGTTTTTGTATTATTATTCATTTTATTTTTCTTTGTTTATTATGTATTTCTATTTTACTATATGTGCAATATGGAAAGTATTATTTCTGAATTAAACAATTTGAATTTGAATTTGAATGCATCTTGTGTAGGACCATAATAGGCCTACTCGAAAGGTCCGGAGTTGACAGAAGCGGTCGACACGAGCTGTCATCAACTAACGTCAATCCTTTATATCATAACGAGTTGTGTATACGTGAAAAACTTAAGTAAACGACCTCTTGCATGTAGTTGTGTACAAAACTGGGTTAATCAAATAGGAATTATTTCTACCGCTATGCCTTAAAGAAAGATAGAAAAGCTATATTTGTTTAGCGTTTTATTATAAGAGATGAGTTTCTTTGTATTTTTGAGAAGATAGCTATTCAATTTGACTATCAACTATTATTATTTTACTTTAGTACGTAAAATAACAAATGTCATATAAATTCCTTTTACAATGTATTATGGTTGTAATTTTTTTGGATGAAGCCACTTTTCTACAAAAAATATCCAGAGACAATGTTTACATTTAATCTGTTCTAAAAATATAATACAAGATCTCTTTTCTGGGACGATTCCAAATTGCCTTATGTTATATTGTATTTGAAAAAAGTTGTAGGATAAGCACCTTATACCTACAGTCAGTCATAATTATTGTTTGACGTCAAAAATATATTAATACGCGTTTACAATAAGGTATGTGCACACATATGTATACAGGCTGGCCTATACTTAAAGGATCTAAAACCAACCTGTGACTTTGCTTTATCTAAAGAACCTAACATGAGTCTATTAAAAGCCTAACGAATTTCTAGAGATTCGAAATTAGTTTCAGGTTTTTTAATCTCCTTTCCATAACTAAAGGATTTAGCTCAATTTATTTAGGAACAACTATTGTTATGATATGCAATAAATATTTAGAATTTTGATTTACTGATTCGTTGCACTTTCAGTTGCGTATCGCAATTTTTAGCAAACCTTAGCTAATGGTAAACTTTTGGCGCCATTGGCTTAAAACAGGACTAAATAAAATGTGGGATCGAAATGAAGTATGAGACTTGCTTTATTTAGAATCTACTATTTTTACAAAACTCCACTCAAATCTCTGTCTATCACCGTTGCCATCTTTTAATCCAGAGACCCGTTCATTCCGTTCGTCTACATTCTATCCCTTCACTCCC
The DNA here is from genome assembly GCA_963966035.1 of Acleris laterana. Lineage (NCBI taxonomy): Eukaryota > Metazoa > Arthropoda > Insecta > Lepidoptera > Tortricidae > Acleris > Acleris laterana. Next base: position 4,427,929 of record OZ014463.1, on the reverse strand, counting down.
GCTCATACATTCTCATTCATTCTTCATTCATTCTTCTAACATTCGAATAAGGCTTGTCTCACAATCTTACACTCAAAAGGAATGTAAAGGTGTACCCCAAGGAAGCGTTCTTTACCACTATCATTAAAACCTTAATAACTCCTAAACTAATATATCCTGGACCGGTTTAAAAGGGACTTTGTTATGCTGTAATATTAACGTCAAGTTCAGGGACACGTTTTCGATATTAATACCTTTGACTGTACACAGTGTAACATCACCATCGTCGTTAGATAAACCTTTTAAATTAACTACATACATACATAGGTACATAAACTCACGCCTTTATTCCCAGAGTGGGGTAGGCAGAGCTACAGAATTTCCAACAACTATAAAAACTTTTTGATATTTCTGTAACCACATTTTGCACACTTAGGCGAAGATGTTTACCAGTGTATTAGTGACAGGATACAAGCCCATCGCCTAACAGTACTACACGCCTTTATTACCTTAGTCGGCTTTTACGACATCCACGGAAAGATACGGAGTGGCACTAGGTATTCTAATCCGGCTACCACACGGGAAAATTAACTATATTTATTTCAATGAGTTAATGAAATATCCCAGTATTTTCCAATTTAACACCCTAAATACACTTACTACCCGTTATATTAAATTTCCGCCTGTATGTAGCAAACATAAATATTTTTCCAATTTTGGAAATTGAGGGTGGAAAGGCATACTGTAATTTCACAGTCGTGGGAGTTAACAGGTCTTTGAAAACACTTGGCCGGTTTTGACTATTCCGGTTACAAAATATCTCGTTATTAAGCTGTAGTCAAAATTTAATTTAGGCTACCCTTGAAGTATTTAATCTTTGATCGCAAATTTAACCCTTTCAAGCATCGTTAAATTAATTACTCAGATTAACTTAGGCTTCGGAACTCGAGTGGAATGACGAGTGGGCAATTAAATCCTCCATTGTAGTCAATTACAAGTAATTAATTTTATACGTCGTTATGTAAAATCGTATGTAACACAAAGTCGCTTTTTCCGTTTAAATATCGGAGGAAAAATATCAATATCGGAGGACAATCTCACACAAATTGATCTAGCCCCAAACTGAGCTCTAGGCTTGTACTATAGGTACTACACAACGACCAACGTACTTATTCACCTAGAACAATAAATACATATAGAAAACACAGGGTAACTAGTTCACTACCATTTTGTTTGGAATGTATCTCTATCCCGAATATTTCAATCATAAGTCATGTTTTCTAATTACCTTTACTATTCTTTAGGGAATGGAAATAACCGGCTATAACCGGTTTTAACCCGTTAAATTGCATTCCCTACTATGTTCTTAGTACACGTGGCGCAGTTAATCAAGAATTCGAAGTCATGCAACAAGTACTGCTTATATTGCCATACGGGAAAAAAGTTTTAACCGTCTTGTTCCAAGAGATTTATTTCGGTAAAATATTGGAGTTATTGCTGATTTACATTGGTCCAGTAAAAACATGCCAGTAGAAGTACACTGAAGAGTTTGTTGTCACGTTTCAAGGGAGAGCTAATGTAACGACGCAATGAACTTCTACTGGCAATCTTTTGCTGGGTCGATTAAATCAGCCGTTATCCCTATATTATGTTTGAAGTTCGAATGAATCAGTTCGTCGATATAAACAGACGTCATTTGATTCAATTTGACCAATAATAAATAAAAAATATTATATTGCAATAAACGGCCTAAACTAGTAGTCCTTTACTTAAAAACGCACAACATTTGTAATTTTGCGAGGATTGTTATATTTTTATAAATTTTATAGGGCACTTAAGAAATCTGGGGGTCCAGACAAGACGCACACGCCGTTGTCGTTTTTCTGTTCTAACGTCTTGAAATGTATGGGATCACAAATTGATCACGTGGTTTATCGAAGAGAATAGAAAAGTACCTAGCCAACATTACACTTTTCGTTTTTCGTAAATATTTTGAATCGAACAGAAAAACGCTCTGAGCTGTCACAATGACAAAACCCGTACAAACGGCTAGTCAAGTGGCACTTTTGACGTGCATTCTGTTCTGTATTCTACAGTAAAATGTAGAAAACTATTCTCTCGCCAAAGACTTGCAGAAAAGCGCTCGGCGCTCAAGAGAATAATCAAAATGGCGATTTTTGAATCAGCTGTGCGTGAGTTGTTATTATTCAAGCGGTGATAAATCAAGTTTTAGAATTGTTATTTACCAAATGATGTATTCTTTGTGACTATTGTGAGCTGCAAACAATGAAAAGTGTTTAATTAAAGTATCCGAATCGTCGTGGTCGTCCGAATCAAGACCATATTAGAAGTGCCGAAGCTTTCTTGTGAGAAAGATTTCCTACATATGAATTACTCTGCTACAATAATGTAACAGTAAAACAACTTTGGACTCAGGTACCCTGGCCTGGCTGCAAGAGTACAAAGGGTAGTTCTATTCGAAGTAAAGGTAAGGATGATGTGAATTACGGTAAGCACCTGACTAGGTACTCACAAGAATAATAACCTAAATAAACATGTAGCTACTTATTTAATAAATGATTATTTTTGCAGGTTCCGTGTATTTGACATGGTGTGTGGCCAGGGATATGACCAACGGAAAATGGTTGTCATGCAGCACCTAGGTAACTAGTAATGCAAGCACTCAACCAACTAATACATGGATGTTGTGACCGCAAACAATGTCGATTGTTAATTTGCTAAGCATCAGTGAGAGGTAGGTACCTAGGTATATCTTCTTTCAACACTGAATAGTTTCTCTGTAAGCACACTGTTTCCCTTGATATGGTGATGAATGTAATGGTGACGTCATGAAATGAAAATTTATTATGACATACCTACTTAATTAAGGTTAGGGCCTCCTAGAAACCATTTATTATAAATGCATACTTATAAGTATTATGAGGTCCCACATTCCCATTAATTAGTCTCTTATATGATGTGCTTTATATCTTGGTAGGTATAACCCATAGAATTTTAAAGTTATGATAAACCTGATTGTTGTGCTATTCCATTTGAATATGCTGTTCTAGTTGCACTTTCTAAACTAGGTTCAAGCTACTGCAGGAGGTCATTGATTTTAAAAATGTTACTTAGGTAGGTACTCTTTTATTTTTCCACTAGGTAAGTATATCCAAATTTTGGACTCTCTTGTTTGTTGTAGTGTAATTTAGTCAGATTGTTGTTTAGAAAATACTGTATACCTATCTAAATAAGTTTATTCAAAGCCATGTCCGTCTAATATAAAAATAAATAAAGCCTCAAGATTAGTTTAGTGGTTCTGGCGTGAATGAGTAACTAACATCCAAACTTTCACATTTATATAATATAAGTGAGAAGTAAGATACTATCTACTACAAACCAAGTTCATAAAAGTTCCATTCCATCCACCATTGCTTGAAAAAGTTACCTACTGAGTTTTCTTGTTTTTTTACATTACAGGTAATCCAGAGTACTCAGGGGCCATGGATAATGACTATAATCTATTTTGGGAGCCGCATCAAGCAGGGAGAATGACAATGATTTGCATGGGGAGTGTTTCAACATTCTTGGAATCAATTATGATATACTTACCTGAATAACTGCTCTTACAGTTATTATTTTGAATAACATTTTGTTAAAATCTAATTAAAGCTTTAACTCATGAAGTTGTCATGAAAACCAATAACATTTGCATGGCAACAAATGTAATACTCAAGTGAGTTAATGGTGTTTCTTACGAAATAAAAGACTTAAATTATTGAATATGGATTTAATTTCTTCCTTTTTATTACCTATGTGCAATAACTAGAATGAACAATGTCTGGGTAAGTTACATAGGTACATATCAATTTACAAGAGCTGCCATAAATGGAAACACATGTGATTGCTGATTGTATAAGTCCTGTAAGTTCTGGTGATTTCATTGTTGTATCTACTTATATCACATAACGGACCGAACCGGTGCTCAAAATATGATGACGCACCGTAAATTTAGCGACGTATGTTATGCGTCACGTTTTTAAGGCATACTATCAACACCGGTGCTCAAAATACGCATGTTGGATGCGTCAGATTTTGGTTCAGAGAAATTTGGCCAGGATGTAGCTCTTTACGCGTGCTGACACGCAGACTTGCTCAGGCTTGGAGTTCAGCTTAAGGTGAGGCCAGCAAGGGTGCCTCGCTACCTGCACTAGCTTTGGCAAGTTGGATCTGGATATTAACCCTGTAAAAAGTCAAACATAAGTTGAATTATACAAATTTCCTAAAGATTAACTTTTGTCACAAAAATAGTATTCTTCAACTTTTGTGCTATGATTATGTCGATACTAGCTTCTGCCCGCGACTTTGTCCGCGTAGATTTCGATTTACGTCATTCCCTCGGGAACTTTTAAATTTTCTGGGATGTAATGTAGCCTATGTGTTAAGGGCTATTCCCAGTTGTCCACAACCCTATTGTCCACACTGGGAAAAAAAATCCCAGTACTTCACACCCTCGAAATTATGAGGACATTTCACACTAATTAATTTGACTGAACTGTGTTAGTTTAATATCTACTAAGGTACATAAATAAAAACTAACTAAAAACTTGTCCACAGTGTGGACATAAGGGTGTCGACAACTGCGAATAGCCCTGTGTTAATCCAGGGTATAAGTTATTTCCATTCCAAATTAAATCCAAATCCGTCCAGCCATTGCAGCGTGAAGGAGTAACAAACACACACAAACTTTCGCATTCATAATATTAGTAGGATAAGTACCTAATGATTATGTTATTTATATACCAGGTGGCTACAAGTTTTTTTTTATTAATGCCATATTAATTTATTATGAAATTTCTAGTAACATTCTTACACAAATAGAATTACTTACTCTTTACCATGGATAGGTACTTTTATAGAAAACCCCGAAACTAGCCCGCGTCTTTGTCTTTACTAAGTTTATAATTGTTTATGAAAACGTAATTCCTGAGTGTAGCCTTAGTGCAAAATAAAAATTACAAACATTCATAAATTAATTAAAAGTATTTTAATTTATGCAAACCAACATCCAAACTGATTATGTACAGATGTAGTAGGTAATCATACGCCAACATGTCTTGCTGGATCTTGCTATTTTAGTCAACTTTTAGTACCCACCAGTAAGCTAATTAACAAACAAGACAAAGTTATCCTAGAACGATTGTTTCCTACATCTGTAGCAATATTACAAACTAGATATTTAGAGATTAGAGATAGAGAGTTTAAGCACGTACCTAAAAACATCTAAACCTACGTAGTATGTAGGTTATAGTAATCCTTCTGTAGACACAGTTTTACTTAGCTTGTGATATCACAACAGTAATTCGTCGAAGTGTTTTTCGCCCTGACTAGGCCCTTTTTTGCCCTTATTAGTATCAAAGACCCGCCCGTGACTTTGCTTATTGTCTAAAACATGTTAAACATCAAAACTATAGACGCAAGACGATACTTTAACTAAAAGAAATATAAAAATAATTATTTACAAGCCGAAATTGTAACTTCGTTATAACCTGCAAATAAACTTTTGACAGTTGATGTAAAATTGACACAGCGACACTTGACGTTTCAATTTGCGCGAAGCATAGACAATTTAAGGCTAAATCATCATTATAGCGCACATTGAGGACATCGTAGAATCGACAGCACGTTTTTCTGTTCTATCTCCTTTTGTCTCACATATTTTGGACGCTAACGCCTAGGCGTTCAATTTTATAGAAAGGAAAACGCCTGGAAGCGTTGGCATCTTGTCTGGACCCCCTTGGCTGCATCAAATTAGAGATTGCAATTTCACGGGTAATTGGCTGTTTTTGTATGAAAATAACCGACTAAAACCGGTTATAACCGGTTATTTGCATTCCCTACATCAAATCGAATGACGTCTATTTACTCCGATGAACTGTCTAGCTCAAAACTCGGCCCAATCCAAAATTCCCAAAACAAACATTAAATCGATCAGAAATAATATTGTCTAAGAAATTTCGCAATGTTTTCCTTCTGTTTGTCTTTGGTTAATTAACCCATCTTTTCCCACTTCTGGCTGTACTTACGCCTTCCTCTTTTGCTATATTTTGAACGGAACCCCTCGGGGCTTAATTAAAAGCCAAGACTGATATTAAACAATTGAGGCCTTTGTTGTATTCTTTAATTTATTTTATGTACATTTTTTTTTTTTAGAAAATGTTAATAGGTAGTCAACGAAAACCGTGTTTTATATACTTTTTACATTGTTGTTAAATCATTATGAATTTACCTTAGTTACAAATTTTATATTTATTTGATTAAATGAATGTAGCTTGAGAGATCGGTATTTGTTTTTGCCAACCCACGCACCTTGTGTTACGTACCACAAGCATCTCATTGGCGCCCAACGTGGGGCCCGAATAAACATCTCAGATATTAGTCAGCGATGACGAGAAATGAATATAAAATATGTAATGACAGAACCAAGAAAACCGCATTGTGTTGCACCGTATTGCGTAGGTAATAGCGTATAAATTTACTTGCCTTGTTTTGCCCTAGGTAAGTCGAGGCGACGTCACAATGACTTCACGCCGCGTGTAGTGATCCTCGGATTCGCCGGGGCTCCCGTAGACTCGTTAGCTCAGTAGGTTAGAGCGCCGACCTCGGTTAGAACTTCGGAGGGCGGAGGTTCAAATCCTCCACGAGTCAGTCCTTTTTTTTTTTCTTTTTGCTGATGATGATTGTAAACTGTGCTAAATATCCCAGAATTTAGGATAATAATTTGACAGATGTATTTCCCTTAACTTTTGATGTCTGCCATGTTCTGTGGCTCTTATTTTTGTTTTCTATTGTATAATCAAATAACTGGGTTGTTTTTCTCGTAATGAACAGTTAATCGCACCAAAAGAGTGCTTACAGACTATAATGTTATAATTTAACATTTGACCTTTTTAGTCGCATATCTGTCATGGATTTGTCTAAGTGGCATGCTTCAAACAGTTTAGTGGTGACAAATTAAACTAATACAATTATTTGCTTTATTACGATTGCTGGGAAGATGTCATAGAAGTGTTTCGGCAGTTTCGAGTAAAAGGTTCGAAAGTATTTTATAACAACTGTTTACTTTTTTATATCTAACACAAATGATTAAATAAAACATCGGTTTGTTCCAGACAATGCAGAAGTTAATGGTTGCGTATGTGCAATGCAACCATCAGCATTATTTTTTTTTTTAATGGAAATACCTTCACACAATCAGTCATGTATGGTGAATTTTGGGTTGCAGTAATAAATGTCATTGAAAAATATAATTAAATAATATTGTACATAATGCGATTCTATTGATCTTGTTCTATTGCCGTCTTGCGATTGTTTTGCGATGACTTGTCCGAGCCCTGATAATGATCCACAGTCTGAAAAGTTTTTCACAACAAAAGCAACTTTTTTTTCTTTTATTATCTTTATAAGGACGCCGGTTGTCAGGAAGAGTATGCTATTGAGTAAACCGCCTGTGGACCAACTTTGTAGCATATTTAGCTGCGGTAGGTACTCACTGTGCAGGGTTTGGATTGCTGCATCCATTTTATCATTTAACTTAAACTTAAAATACGCAAAACCATCGTTTTTTTTTAAATTTCTTTAATTTTAATCCCTTGCGTTGCAGAAATCAATTTGATTGATATAGTTATTGATACATTACACACACACACATATTTACCAACTTTAGGCGAAGGTCATTTAGCTATTCGACCTGGAATTATTAATTTCAAGGATTATTTGAATAATACTACAGATCGATATACAGATCGACGATAGTGAGTGGACGGGTCGGAAGGGGCCGCCCTAGGCGTACTTTTTCGAGTCAAATCGGTGAAATACTGGAAAAGGGCCGAATCTTAAGTACCCGAAACCGACGTGCGTGCATGACTCGATGTATGAATGTGGAAGAAGCGAAAGAAATTTGTCAAGATCGTAGCAAGTGGAAACAAGTGGTCTCTGCCTACCCCTCTGGGAAACAGGCGTGATTTAATGTATGTATGTATGTACTCGACTTCAAGCGCATTGATGATAAGTAGTCTGACAACAGTTTTACTTTGCAAAAATTGCTACATGTATTTCTTTTGGAATATTATGGAAATGTAATGGGAATTGAAAACACAACATTTTTAATTACATCTCTTTATTCAGTTACAATGAACCTAAATGCTGATTTGATTCGCCATGGTCCTTAATTCCATACAAAATTCATTCAACTTTAAACATTTCAAATAAAGCACAAAAATTATAGTAGTTCATAAATATATTTATAGACATAATACAAATTAAGTGCATACATTTTTACACAAACGAAACATCTACGTATGTCCCAATTTTTACATGATTACACAATTTTAAATACATACAAAAATTATTAATTAAAATTGTAGATGTATGTACAATAGCAAATTAAATATGTTTAACATCAATTTTTACAAGAAAGCTTCCGCTACTTTTTTTAAATGGGGGCTCACCACTTAAGGGCTGTGGCGTCAGCTGATCAAAAAAACTCCATGATCAGGTGGCAGCCACAGCCACGAAAAAGTAACAGAATTAGGAAAAAAACATATGATTTACAACATTCAATAAAATTTACGCGCTACTATGTTATAATCTCAATAAATACAATACGATGGCCATTACAAACAAATCTCCTCGAAATAACGCCTACATATATTATTTTATATTATCATGATATGTCTATATAACTATATAAAATAGACATACATACTACCTATCATTGAAAACAGCACAATTTATTTACAAGAATAATTTCACTTTCTAAAGGACAGTTTCGTTCGTGCACGTCCTAGGTCCGTTGACGAGGGAATATCTACTGGAGCCGTTTTTCCTACTAGTAACAGCACCTCTAATGAACAGTTCTTTGAAAGTTTCCCTAAACTGCCGTGACATGCCGCAGTAGATGGCAAAATTAATCGGGTAGGAGACGATGATGAAGAAATTGGTGACCAGAATAAGGATGTTTGCAATATGGTAGTCCAAGATCTCGACGATGGTGCTAGATATAATGTGGAGAATAGTGACGACTGCAACAGGAATCTCTACTAAGAGGAAGACAGTGACCACAACGATCAACATGAGGGTTGTACAATTGGAGTCCCTGAGTCTTTTGCATTCTGATTTCCTGTTCTCCTTGAAGAGCTTCTGCCTGTTGAGTTGTGCAGTCCTCATGGCTCGGAAGAGGAGAACATTGAGGACAACCAGGGAGGTGCAGGGAATGAGGTGGACAAAGAGGACCCGGAAACCGTAGTAGGAGATGAAGTACGCGTCCATTGAGAGCGTCTTGACCCAAGGAGCGATTTCCATCTGGAAGGAAACAAAGGTTAAATCATGATAAAAATCTAAGTGCAATGTCTATAAGGGTCATAACTACTATAACATTGACAGGGTAGTGACTATAGTTGCGATTGGTTATTTAACCATGACACGTTTTTCGCATAATTTTAGTTGTATCTTCGGATCCATAAGATCGTTGATGATGATTTTTGATTCAGTAATAGCATCATCATCATTATCACTTATAAGTTCTTAATCCTGGTAAACTATTTTTTTAATTAATGTTGAATTTTTAAAGGAAAAAGCAATTCCAAATTGACGCCGGAATCAATGCGCGCGCTAACTATCTCCATCCCATCTTCTCGTGTACAGTCAAGCAAATTGATTCCTAGACCATTTTGGACTATGTCGAAGTGACATAGTAAATAAAATCATAAGAAGTCTCTTACGTTTTGAATGATTGCGTCACTATGACATAGTACAAAAATAGTCTAGGAATCAAATTCCTTTACTATACATAAAGGGCGCCCATTTTTATTCTTGTGTGAGCGTTGCAGCATATGGCCTTTTTATAACCAAGAAAGTGATGACCATAATATTACCGGGACACGTAAGAAGGCGGCTTACTGCATAACTATAGTATCAGCATTTTAAATGTAATTTTGACATTAAAAGAGTATAGAATGCTTCGGCTATTACATTTTGCCTAGCCTTCTTTGGTATACGCTGCCATCCTACGGAAAAAACCCTTGAGAGTTTCATTTGCTTCTATAAATGAATTGCACTTACACTGGTGCCTCTTCTTCATACGAGGGCAGTACGGCAGAATAATGATGCTTACCCGGCAGACTGGCTCGAAGTGACCGCGCCAGACGGTGACGTGTGGCACGAACTGGTGGTCGAAGAAGCGTGGCAGCTGGTGCAGGAAGGCAGCGATGCCGATGTAGATCAGGCACTTGGTCACAATTGGCATTGTGCACCTGCAGAAGGAAGTAAATTACAAGCCAAGAAGGTGCAGAATTTATACCATAGTTTTTTACGGCCAAGGAGGAGGCAAATAACCACACAGTCTTCCTTAGGTTTTGCTAGTGGGATGTCAGGCGGGATCCTGCCATTTAGCCAAAATGTTTTCGGTCGAATGTATCATTTCCCATAAAGGGTTTTATTTAATTTTTGTTTCACATGGATATCGCCGCCGGGATATCAGAATCGCTTGCTACGTCTATTATATCAGGTAAGGGTACACTTGTGACTGCATTAAAAATAAGTCAACTGCGGCGGGAAGAAAATTTGAGATATGAGACATTTGACCAAACATATTATGGCGAAACGGAATAGACCCCATCTTAGACCCATAATAATTTACAATCTCAAAACTGTAATTAAGGACTTAGGGTTAATAACCGTGTTTGTATGCAAAAAACCGGTTAAAACCGGTTATTTGCATTGTCTAACTGTAATTCATTAGCGCATCTCAGGCAAGATTAGTTTCTTATAGTTACGCTGAGGAATAATACCTTTATTTCTAAGAAGAGGAAATACGCGTGGATCTTTTCAATCGCATTTCTCAACAATAAATGAAAATACCGTAAAGTACCGCTAATTAAAAAGAGAGATCCGATAAGCCATGTGACGTCATGTAACACGTCGGTCATATACTTAAGCTCCAAGTTAATTCTGCTTTGCTAGAAACCAGCGGGGGTGGAACTAGGCCTTAATGTAACATCGTGTGTCTCGAACACTCCTAATGTTAAATACTCGTGGTCCCTTGACGATTAAACCGTGTACGCTAGCTACTTAAAGGATTACAACCGTCTAGTGCCCGGAATATTAAAACCAAATAAAACATTCGCTGTTCACATTAAATATTTAACCCCCCAAGTGCTTTACGCCGAAATACCACCAAAGTATGGCCGTTAAAATTTTAGTATGCCCTTTGCGTATTTAAAATGTGATCAAAAGAGATTCTTCAAGCTGGCAACACGTGAAACAATGTTATAGTAACTCTCAATTAAAATAATGATCCTTTACCATTCGTAGTTTCAAAACTTTTCCGCATAGCTAAAAGTGGGATGTCAAAATTTCATGTTACGTACAATCTTGACGCAACGCTTTAAAATTTTAGGTTAATATCGTAAACTTTTCAAAGGCCTTAGACAAGATGTAAAACAACGCAAACTTACCCAATTTACGAAAACTATAAATTGAAATTGACATAGACATAGACATGACATACCTATACTCTGATTATTCTAAGACGATGCCTGTGACAGCTCATATGAAAACTTATTACACATATTTCTTTAACTTTACATAAATACTACATCGGTACAAACCTAGCGACGCCGTCCAGGAATTCAAATAATTAATCGCTTATTTTTAAACTCACCGCTTGTGATATAAGTGAACGAAATTACAAAATACGGCTGTCACAGGCGTCATCTTACAATAATCAGAGTATAGTTCACATAGAATCCGCCACCAAACATATACAGATCGAAAGTGCGTACTTTTTCGAATCAAATCGGAGAAATACTAGAAAAGGGCCGAGTCTTAAGTACACGAAACCGACGTGCGTGCATGACTCGATGTGGAAGAAGCGAAAAAAATTTGTCAAGATCGTAGCAAGTGGAATGAAGTGGTCTCTGCCTACCCCTCTGGGAAACAGGCGTGATTTAATGTATGTATAGTCACTACTAACAAAATGGCTTACACAGCTTGATTACCACGAGACTGAACTTCTTCTTGTCGTGACAATATAGGCAACTACTGCAGAATTGTATCTATGTATATAATATATGATCTAATACATGCCTACATGGAAATGCACACACGTACACACAAATGAAATAGTAAGAAAGTTAATATTGCTTGTACAAATAGGTTAAGTGTGTAACACAGGGCTTCCTAGCTCAGGATGCAGGGTCGTGTTATGTCCACGGAAATGTTGTGTACTAAATAAACTTTTTCATTTTAATTTTCAGAATACAGGTCAATAATCGCCTCATTAAACTCCAAGATCAGTAAGTCCGCGTTTTAGGCGTGCGTCACGCACCATAAACATCCACAGTAAACAGGACGTAACACTGATATTTTATTTGGCCAAATTTTTATTGCAGTCGTAAAGGATTTCTAGTTCGTAAAAGACGGCCCCTACCAAAGTAACGAGAACATTCACGCGTTTTTAATTGAATATTATTGTTATAGATTACAAGAAAGTAATTGTTTAGATGGCCTCGGTTTTAACGACGTTTACACTATGGTTTTGTCTAAAGGACCTTTACACATATTTGTAGTTAAACGGGACTTTATCGTGTAAAATTATCACTTTGAATGATCTCGACGTTTCGATCGTAATGCAACGACCGTGGTAACGAGTAGACTGGAGACGCGGGCATCAACGTTTTGTTGCATTACATTGTTGCATAGCGCTTGCTGCTGCCAAGTACCTTTTGTAGTAGAGTCGTCAACTATTTTTGCATGCTAACCTCTCCTAATTATATTTAAGTCGGATCCCCTTGACTGCCATACATATCGTTGGTCATATCATAATGTATTGTTAGTCATACTTTTTTTTGTCATAACTTCTTTCAGGCTGAAGTTACAGTTTTTGATAAACGTTTATCGTGTAGATTATTTAGGTTAGGTTAGGTTAGTTTTATAACAATCCTGAAAAAATAACCGTGTCCTGAGAAAAATGCATTATGACTTGCGAAAATTATGACTTGAAACACATTATCACTAAAAATAATTATGGCAGTCAATAGAGACCCTATTTAAGTAAATTAATTGTTTTTCCTGTAAGTGATTTATGTAATCATTTGAGAAATATATGTCTTAAACCGAAACGTTTGCAGGTGGTGCGAGTTTATCACAACTACGCGTGTTGGTCTTGGTTTATAAATAGAAAAATAAATATTTTATCTAACCCAAAGACACATTTGAAAACGAGATGACAAGCAGAAAAAAAACATTTAACATGGCGTTGAAAAGGGCTCAGCTTTGTGTGGCAGCAAGCCGCGGCGCTGGATTTCAGAGGGACCCTGACTTAAAAACTAAATGAAATATCCATACTAATATTATAAATGTGAAAGTGTGTCTGTCTGTCTGTTACCTCTTCACGCTTAAACCGCTGAACAGATTTAGGTGAAATTTGGTGCAAAGATAGTTGGAATCCAAAAGGACAAAGGATAGTTTTTTCCCGAAATTCATCCTCTAAGGGGGTGAAATAGAGGGTAAAAATTTGTATGGAGCTACGATATAAACGAGTTCCACGCAGACGAAGATAGTCTAAAATAAAAACAAATACATTCAACATTATAGTTACGCACCTACTATTACTTTAAACTAAGGTTATATTTTGCCCTTCTCAGAATATTGATAGAAACGTAAAGAAAACAACGATATTATATACAAATATGACAACGATATTACAAATGTTATTATACCGCCGGCCATTAGTGAGTTTATAAATGGTGAAAGTATATAAATATGAACATAACTGTAACATAAATATAACGCAATAACACAATACAATGCAATATTGATTAACATTATAGGACATTTTTAATTGTGATTTAATTTTGGTTTAATTTTATGACTTGTTAATTATTAAAAATAGTTCTTAAAATACCTATGTATTTCCAAATTTTATAGAAAAAAATATATTTGTACACCATTGTATGGTAGGGCAAGATATTTATGTACCCAATGTAACATTGTAACATCCTTTTACACTTGTTTTACAAATAAAGAAATTCTGATTCTGATTCTGATTCTGATATTTATTCGCCATGGTTACTTGAGATTCTGTATATTTTTCAAGCGATGTAGCTACAAAAGGAAAGTTCATGGCTTAACTTTTTTTTTTTTTTTAATGGCATAGTGATGACAAACGAGCACACAGGCCACCTGATGGTAAGTGGAAACTGTGACCCATAGACATTCGCATTCACAAGACTGCAGAGCAATCCTAAGACTGCAAATGCGTAACTATCTGAATCGTTAAAAGTCGATTATTCTTCAATCGAAGAATCAGTCTGGCAAAGCAATCCAGTTTCCGTTACAAGAGGCCTGTAAACAGGCGCTTCCTGCAGGCTAATCGAGAGCTAGCCTGAATAAATCATGTCGGGACTGAATCAGAGGTGGACCCACGATGACAGTCCTTGAATTACAAGTAGGGAGTTCTATCAAAGGATTTTAGCAGAAAATTCAGTATTTTTTTTTATATTCGGTGTCAATGTTTTTCTTTAGGTATGGAGAAGACAAGGACAAGGCCACATGATAGTAAGTGAGATATGACACCCATAGCCTCCTTAGGCCCACCCCACGACACAACGAAATGTCAAAGGAAAATTAATCTATTATAAATGAAATAAATTCAACTTTCTAATTTGATCATGAATCAAAAACAAAATAAATTCCACTTTAACTCCTTTGCATATTTCAAAGGCCGTATTATGTACAGTCACCAGCAATAATAAATCTTATCCAACATTAGGCACAAAACTATCTGACACGCTCTTATATATCTAGTAAAAAAGACTGCCCAATGTTGGGTTTCTATCTTAGTTCTCAGGGTTGGCAACACATTGGCAGACTTAGGATTGCAACCTTAAGATTGTAGTCTTGAGAATACAAATATCGGTCTCACATCCCGATTACCATCCAGGTGGCCTGAGTGCTCGTATGCCTCTTTCATGCCACTAAAAAGGTACCACCACTAACAGGTCCCAATCGAGTTCTTATCGAGTAGGTACTAAACGAGTTCCGATAGTTATCCGAGATGACGTGGGGTTAATTCCGGCGAGCCAGCGCGCGGTGTAAAAGTGTTTATGAGCGAGAGAGTTAATGAGACTCGGAGAGAGAACACTATTATTAGTCGTGTTATTGAATGTACAGTTAATTTGGTTGATATTCATAAAATATCGGTTTTACGTTGGAAACGTCTTTTAGAATTGCTGTCGAATTAAGCTCTAAGTAATGAGTAGTAAGAAACGCAAAATCAACGATTCATAACCGATTTTATACAAGAAAAATGCAATTTACCTCGAAACAACTATCATTCCGCCGGTAAGACATAAAATTAAAAAAAAAAAAAAATTATTTTTATTTTGAGATGGTGGTAAAAAAAAACGTTAAGTCTGTGGCCACCAAAAAATTATAACTCCAGCACGTTTAAACGCCTGTCAATGAAACGAAATTTCGATGAAGTAAAACATTCTAAGAAAAGAGTGTCGGTGGTTCAAGGGTTAATTCTAGACATTATAATTACGTGTGTAAGGTATTTCGAGAACCGGCATCCATGGCGCATTCCGGGGACATTCCTAAAATGTGCCACATAATTCCTGCGAACTGGATACCGAAATACTTGTGTAAGGTAGTTTAGGTAGTAGATAATATGCTCGTGTGGTGGCCAGTAGGTGGCCGATAATGACGATTTATTGATTTTGTTGATGTTGTTAATAATAAAGATGAAGAACACGTGTACCACGTACCACGTCCTGGCTACAGGTGCGTGGCACACGTAGATATGCCACTGTAACAGCAGCCAGATGCTGGGCGTGTGTTGGCCAGATGGTGGCAAATAGTGACAATGTTAATGATATTGATTTTGTTGATGTTCTTAGTAATAAAGATGAAGAACGTACCAGGTCCTGGCTACAGGCGCGTGGCACACGTAGATGTACCGCTGCACCGCCAGGGCCAGCGTCAGCCAGATGCTGGCCGTGTGAAACATCGCCGGGATCACCTGCAACAGAATAAGCCAATGAAGATGCTGCCGCAACTTGACTCACAACTGTCTTAGGGAATGTATGTATGTAAACACTTAATTGTACAAAACACAGAAATTCAAATACAATATTAGCAGAATAAGAATGTACAAGGCGAAATTATCTCTCTAAGGAATCTCTTCCAGATCGGATCCCTTTGACTGCCATACATATCGTTGGTCATAATGTATTGTTAGTCATACTTTTTTTTGTCATAACTTCTTTCAGGCTGAAGTTACAGTTTTTAATAAACGTTTATCGTGTAGATTAGTTAGGTTACGTTAGGTTAGTTCTATAAAAATCTTGAAAAATAACCGTGTCCTGAGAAAAATGCATTATGACTTGCAAAATTTAACTTAAAACGCATTATGACTTAAAATAATTATGGCAGTCAATAGAGACCCCTTCCAGATAACCTCAAATATCAAGTATAACTGTCTAATAGCGCAGAGCTAGTAAATTCTTTACATGTTGTTTTGTCCTCACACTGGAACACAACAATGCGAACACTGCTACTTAAAGGCATGTTAAAAATAAGATGGCGGTAGCGATCCGAATGGACCCTGCAGGAGATTCTACCACTAGACTACAATGTACAATTTATTTACATAAAAAAACGATGAAAATACAATCCCTGCATAATGCGAGTCAGATAAGGATTTATAACGGAAGCAGTAAAAGTTCGCGTTCTAACAGAGCTTTAGCTAAATTGCCTGAAAGTTATCACGGAAGCTCTCAAGTCGAAAATCTGCTCAAATTATTATCATTTCACTTAATGACGTTTCAAGATGGCGATGATTAAGGTCATTGCCGGAAATAGGACTTGTTAAAAAGTTATTTTGGCAAACGACGATCGCCAAAAATTCCTTACCCACAAAAATGAAACATATCTGTTTACAGATCTTGGCATCATGATATATTTAGTACGACGAGGATCACCCTGTGTATGAGGTTTTCTTGGAATATCCGAATCGTATCGTATGGAATTTTGAAAATAAACATTCTTGCCTATTCTTGAACGGTTTTTTTTCATTAAACAACACCATCAATTTTGGCAAGATAATAAGTATTTTATCTTTTTATGGTTCAATGAACATATTGACATATAACCCGTGACTGTTGGAGGGGGGAGACGGGGTCCATAAAAATTCAGCATCATCCTTTAAAATTACACTTGAGTCATTAATGGAAACAGTCAGGATGTACATACATACATACATACATAAACTCACGCCTTTATTCCCAGAGTGGGGTAGGCAGAGCTACAGAATTTCCAACAACTATAAAAACTTTTTGATGATTCTGTAACCACATTTTGCACACTTAGGCGAAGATGTTTACCAGTGTATTAGTGACAGGTTGCAAGCCCATCGCCTAACAGTACTACACGCCTTTATTACCTTAGTCGGTTTTTACGACATCCACGGGAAGACTTGGAGTGGCACTATTCTAATCCGGCAACCACACGAAAAAGTCAGGATGTCTCCAAATGAAATAGTTCATGGCTTACTGAAGACAGATAGCGGTATAAGAGTTCTTGTACAAAGCTGAGAAGGGCCGTTTTCAACGCCATGTTAAATTTTGTTTTTGTCATTTGTTTTTTTTTCAAGTGTGTGTATGCGTCGAATAAATGATTTCTCTTCTATTATATTCTATTCTATTGTTGAGTGGTGGTCGCGTCTCAGAAGTTAGTGTAAACTTATGACCTGTATCTATGCAAAATAAGTCTATTACATTTGTATAATTTCCAAAATATTTATTTCCCGTCACAGTTTTTATTTTGATAGATTTATTTTGTATGTAGTCACAAGTTTAACCTAACCTTATAGATGTAGCAAGTTTCAATATCCCGGATATAAAACAAAAATAATACAAAACGCTTTTTGGGAAATGATCCATCCACCAAAATTATTTTGTACCAAACCCGTTGACTTTTCTAAAATGCACTTTGTCCCAGGTTTTTGAGATGTACGGGAATCGGTAAAAGGTCTGTTCACTGGACGGGAAGCGGGAATGCAATTTGTTCCAGGATGTTGAACAAATACTTTTTTCTCGTTTATTGTTTGCATCTGCTTTCTGCTTGATTAATAAATAATTAAATTCACTAGCGGACCTTGCTTTGAATAATTATTTATGTTTTTCATCATCATTACGATTATTATTATTTTGCGTAGAAAAAGTACTCATGTGCTTTCTATTATGTCTTATATTAAGTAATTCAGTAAAAAATATAGTACACTGCGATAGCTCTAAAACTGCCTGGGGTTCGTAGCTTTTTCTCACTGGCACTCATCATGCTCCTATGCAAGTTTAACCAACTTCACCTGAACCCAAAAAAACAGGCTTAGTGATGGCAGGATGGCAAGGCTCGTCCAGATCGCTCCCACATCCATCATCTTGTCCATCAACCTACCGTCAAGCAGCAGTGTTCACATTGTTGTAATCCGGTGTGGAGATGAGACAACCGGTGAAATTCTAGCATAGAAGCATTCCATCTTAGTCATTAGGATGGCAATGCAATTGTAGTTTTGAGAATGCAATTGTAGTTTTGAGAATCCAAATGTCTACGGGTTGCAGATCACGGCCCTGTGTGCTCGTTTGCCTTATCCATGACATAAAAGAAAAAAACCGGCCAAGTGGGAGTCAGACTCGCGCACGAAGGGTTCCGTACCATTATCTATACAACATTAGCAAAAAACGGCAAAATTATTTATTCTTAAATCGTATATGCAAGCTTGCAGAACTGACAAGATCAAAAACACCGAACTGCGCTCCAAAACTGATATTGCGGATGTGGGTGCCAAGACCGCTAAGCTTCACTGAAAAACCAAATGGCTTCATTTTACTAAGTTTTATGGTTAAAATAGGACCTACACGTGAGTTTGGTTGAGTGAACCACTAAAAAGGTTGAAGTAACCTTTTCAATGTGTTGTTTTTACTAAGGTTAGGTGTTACCTCAACGAAACTCATGGGTAGGTCCTAAAATTTAGTAAAATCAACCCATTCGGTTTTTCAGTGTTAAGTGGGACTGGGCTGGACACGTCTGCCGAATGCATCTAGGACGACGGGCCAAGGTTGCCACCGAATGGACCCCGCAAGATGGCCAGAGCCAGACCAAAAGGAGATGGCGGGATGACTTAGACGCGTTTCAAAGCGAATGGCGGGAGCATGCACTGAATCGGGACGAATGGCGGAAAAGAGGGGAGGCCTTTGCCCAGCAGTGGAACACCCAAGAAGGCTAAAAAAAAAAGTTACCGAATATTCTGTGAATATTTCAGGCGTTTACATGGTGTCGATATTACTATCGAGCAAAAAACGGCAAGAATATCACGTTTGTTTTATGGGAATATTAATTTTAATTCTGTTTTTAGTAGGTAGGTAGGTAGGTAGGTATTTGTTGTTATAGCGGCAACAGAAATACATCATCTGTAAAAAAAAATACGGTTTTGCTATCACAGTTCATGAGATACAGCCATGAGGCAGACGGGTGCAAGGACAGTGAAGTCTTAGTAATAGGGTCCCGTTTTTACCCTTTGGGTACGGAACCCTAAACACCTTTTCTAGACAGCTGTAGTTACTTCGAAATTCTATTTTCCAAATGCCAGACTGACATTTAAAAAATAAACCTCTATTTTTATTCAAAGACGGTCGTAAATCATTATCAAGTAATCTCCTCGTCTAAAAAAAGAAAAACAATCAATCAATCAATTTTCTATTTTATCTCAAACAACATAGACTTCACTTCAACTTGTCAGGGACTTACCCTCTTCAACGGATATTGGCAGTTGACAGACGGAATCCTGTTTAAATTTGGAATCGTCAAATAATTTAAAATGGCGCCGCGCTGTCGCAAATTTATCTTAGATGTTCGTAAAGGTGCTGTTTTTGAAATTTTCTTGTATTTTGTATGGGGATGGATTAGTAACCAGTTTAGCCAACTGCAAATGTAAATTGGTGGTTTTGGAGAAAGGTTACTACTTATCGATGCAGGACTATGCTATCTCTTTCGTAACTTGATTAGAGTGTGACAGGCGTAAAATAACAAAACAAAACCAGTATTGTATTTTAAAAAGATTTTTTTCTTAGTCACAACAACATGGCAATATTTTAAGCAATTTACTTGCCAGAGACAGAGAAAAAGCCGCGGGCCACAGACTAAAAAAAAAACTTGCATCACATTTGCCAGATTTATTTATTTATTAACATAGACATAATTTGTAACGCTTTCGTTTTTTTAATGTGTCTCAGCTCATTTTAAGTCTCAGCTAAAATCCAGTTTAGGGCAAATGATAATTTCGGACAAACAATGAGACAGACGTTGTCAGGGATTCCAAGGTCACCCGCGCCCTTGTTCGAAGATGTGTAACTGGTTTGTGTATACTGTGACAAGGTACTGGCACCCGCCATCGCCACGGAAACCAAGACAAAAGCAAAGGCGGTACCGAATTACCTTCCAATATTACCAAGAAAATGTCGTATAAATTACCAAAATCATTTTCAAACGACTGTGGAAAACCATTTTCAATTTTCCACAGCATAAAAGCGCGTACACACTCGTAATTAATTAGCAACTAATTGGTTAGGGAGCGTAAATTGAAGGCAACATGTCATCTACGTAATAATGGAGCCAGTGAGTAAAATTGACACGCCTTTGTATTTAAAATGTTTGGTGTTAAAAATAGATACTGTATTTTGTACGTTTGAGAACAATAAAAACATGAATAATTAACAAAAAAAACAAAAAATTCTAACGCGGGATTGTATTGTCAACGTTATGAATAGGCCTTATTTACTTGACAATAATGGCGTCGATATCAAAACAATATGAAAATAATGTCTAAAGCAATATGGTTTTACCGAGTTAAATAGAGTAGCTGCTTACTTATTTTAATATAGTGTGATGGAACCAGTCATGGACATGGACCAATGATGGACACTTAGTTTTTATTTCACAGAAGATACGGGTTATTCATTTGTTTTGCAACAATCCATTTAGGACTATGGTCTATTGTATATGTACAATTTTCATTAAGATTTATGTGTCTATTACAGGTGCTTGTTCTAAAAGTGTCCAACACTGGTGCCATCAACCTACTGTATTTATTTTTTCTCAAAAAATGCTGTGTAATCTTGCCATAACATCGATAAATACAACTCAGTAGGTTGAAGTTCTTGGGAAAGCTACGAAAGTGTCCGGTAAGGTGGAGTGATTTTGAATTCGGAACGAATAAGTGTCCAGTAAGTTTGTATTTAAATTCCATAACATATCTATCATATTATTTGATTTTGGAACTATCTGTACAGACCTGTGACAGCCTTTTAAAAGGCTAAAGAGGTAAGCACGAGAAGGTCTCATGGAAAAAAAAGAATATTAATACTCGGTGAGGATTTTCGCATAAATAAACGTTATTAAAAAAACAATTGAATGCGCGTCATAATTAAAATACTCATATTTATACAACATTTTTAATTAACATGATAAACTGACGTTCAGCTCTACAGGGGTTGGCCGTTTAATACAACAAAGCGGTCCTTTTAATAAAAAAAAAATGTCATTAACGAGGCCAGTGTTGCCACGATGTATGCAGATTTGTTTGTACAATCGTAGTTAATTTAAAAAAAGACCAGTGGTGATGAAGTGTATTACCAAAAATATTAAAAAAACTTGTTTGAAATAAAAGACCCACTGGAGCGCATAAACTGGTATTAATGAGCAATTTTATTAAACAACGTAAATACACGGTATTTAATTGTATAGTCAACTAGATATTTACCCATTGAGTAAGTATAATCTAGTATATACAGGTATTTGACAACGTCGTTAGTTAAGAAGTGCACATTTTTAGGGGCATAGCTTTGTATGTTTTTTTTTTCCTTTAAAATAAAAACTAAGAAAACACACAAGCCGAACGTTTCGGCCGATCTTCCTATGGCTGCGGCTCCACTGAGGCGGAGATGAGCGGAGTGGAGCGGAGCTGTGCCAATATTAACCAATAGAATCTAAACTAACGTGCGCAAGGCGCGCTCGACGTGACCGCATGCGCTTACTATTGGTTAATATTGGCACAGCTCCGCTCCGCTCAGCCTCAGTGGAACCGCAGCCTAACGCTTGTTCCACGCTCGCGCTTGCACACTCGGCTCAAGCGGAACGTGACAATAAGGCGGAACGTGACACTTCTTCGTGCGTGCAGCCGGCGTTCATCGATTTATAAGACGTTATTCAAATTCAAATTCAATTTTTTTATTTCGGACTAAAAATCCATAGTGTTAGTAACAAACTTATCTTAGTTTTAGTAATCCATAAAAATATTAAAAGCGACGGGGTGCAGCGACTACAGGCGCGTGCAGCTGCACGTAGCGCTGCAGCATATATTTGTTATACGTCAAAAAAAACGTTGAAAATGATTAATCTTAAATTTTTCTTGAGCTATCTGAATCTTGTTGAATTCTGTGATAAAAACTACTTAGATAAATAACTAAACAATCACCCGTCTCAATCGGTTTATTTGTATTATACATTATAAAGCACAATACAATAAATGCACTTGACCCTGTAGTCCCTTTGTACTAGATTGATACTTCAAGTAAAATGTTCGAGACGACATTGCTTTGTATCAAAGCGGCAAAATATCTTATTCAATAAATCGACTACTATTGTACAATTTAATCATAATAAGAACACCCTTTTCTCAGTCCAATGCTTCTATTTTAATATTAAGTCTTTCTCCAAAAATATTTTTTCCACTTGAACGATAGATTGATTTGGAATAAAATAATTGGATTTGGAGTAATATGTTCTTAAACAATTTTATCATGCAAATAAATTAACAAGTGTAACAAAAAGCAAGGTTTAAAAAACCCACTTTTTGGATGTCGTCCAAGTAATGTTACTTATCATGTTCATATTTAATTTTATAATTTTAATATATCACACACATATGACACTCTATACTACTCTATCTTATCGACAGAAGCCATGCTGCCAAATTGAAAATGCACACGCTAAAATGTGTTTTGTTCGCTCTGGCGGGACTACTTAAACTCGCCGCTGCGATTTCGCTCGTTCGTCCGACCGTCTGTTGCTTTTGAGAGAATAACACCGCTGTAGCATAATGGAAGCGAGCGAGCAACATGGGTCGGGGCAGAAGCGACTCGGATAGGTTGGGTTGTTAGGTTTTTCTTTTTATAAACCGGGAACAACTTGCTGTTATTATTTATCTGATCTATGGCTTTATGCTGTTTAGTATTTTGAATACATTATTCAGCTTAACAAAGTTTCTGTTTTATAGTTGAAAATTCGACTCAACACTGTTATGCATAAAGACTATTTGACTAACTAAATTTAAACGTCAAGATTTCTGCGAAACAATACTTGATCACATGCGTTTCTGCTTATTGACACTTATGCTAGAAGTTATTATGCTTTAAACATTGAATCCAAAAAAAAAATGGGATCCATTTACGTCGCTTAACGTCATTAACGTCTTGTCTTGGTTTTTTGCGGGTGGTAGGACCTTGTGCAGGGTCCGTCCGGATCGCCACCACCGTCTTATCCATTAACCTACCGCCAAACATCAGTGTTCGCATTGTTGTGTTCCGGTTTGGGGATAAGACAGCCGGTGAAATGACTAGCATAGAGGCATTCCATCTTAGTCCTCAGGGTTGGCAACGCATTTGCAGTCTTAAGATTGCTCTGCAGTCTTGTGAATGCGAATGTCTATGGGTCGCAGTTTCCACTTGCCATCAGGTGGCCTGTGTGCTCGTTTGTCATCTCTATGCCATAAATAAAAATATGTCCTTATAGATAAAACGTTGTTGTACTAGGTTGAACCAAGATTTTATGATGCGTTAATCGAATCATATCTTCCATGTATTCAAATTCATTCTTCATTTGAAAAGGAATTGTCAATGTCATTTACATTAGTAATTGTCTTTGGAGTACCATGCAGGTGATATTAAAATGATATATTGACGTCCTGCAATCTAGACAAATTGCTACTTATACTCCATTAGTTTAGGTACTTGACTAAATGTAATCCAAAAAACCACGTGACATACTTGGTCAGCCAATAGAAGCAGAACGATACGTCAAAGCTCGACTAAACAGTTTTGATTGGCTGTTTAACGGAGCCACGTGGTTTAGTTTGTTTACATTTATTTAAGTACCTAAACATATGGAGTATAGGCCTGTTCTATATTTTACAATTTGACTACATAGTTTTTATGCAACTAAGACACTCTGGCAGAGTACAATAGAGCGCTTGTTCGCTGGTCAATTTTGCTGGGTAGACCAAATTCTAACTCCTATAAGTCTGCCCTTAAACGTTTTTAAAAAGCGCTTCTATTGAAACTTCAGTGTTCATCTCAAGCTACTGAAACACTGGAGTTTTTCAGCATCTCGAACAATCGCAACGAATCACTTACTAAGCACTAAAAATCCGATCTTAAAGCAAAAGTATCTTAACAGACTCAACTTTTAAGTCGATTATAGCTCAAAACTCCGATGCTCAAGATACCAACCAGACTATTTGCGGTTGGTGAACTAATAGAGCGGTATTGATAGTCTTGATTTATTGCTTTGAGAACTGCACACGTAAGTTTGTTAAATGGAGTCTTCTAAGACAGAAAATGTCGACTAAGACTCGTTTGATCAGAGTTGGAATTTGGTCCAATTTCTTTATTAAAGCTCGGTGAAATCGGATTGAAATGCTTTTATACAGCTACTGTGTAGTTATAGTAAACATAAGACAGATAAAGGTCAACAGGAGGTTGATTTGACTCAGCCCGGGGTCAAATTATGACCGTCGTTCAAAGTCAAGGACAAAGTGAACGACGACGATGATCTAATGGGCACCTATTATTTCATCGAAACATCTTTCAAGAAAGGTACGAGTATAGTTAAGTAGAATTTTCATTTCATCGAAAGGCATTTCTCGCAGCATGAGTTAACTTTTTTTTGTGTTGCAATGTCTAGTGTAGGGGTTTGCTTATTTAGTTTATACTGTTATTGGTTGGTTTGATTTTTGGCATTTCACTATTTGTATTTGTAATGTATAAAACATCCTGAAAACATCATGGTTTCAGCAGAAAATTGATTCGATGAAATTCTATTCGATACAATCATTGAAGTCAAATTCCATATGATGGGATGTTTAAGACCTACACAGTGCTTAAAGGTTTTTCAAGCGTTCATTTTTTATTTTAGTTCTTAGTGTTAGCAATACTGGTATTAATAAACTAATCTCAACTCTAATGCTCGTTTCGAGATGTGTCAAAAATTACAGTGTTCTATGGTTTGACGTTTACTTTGACGTATCTTGTTACGGGCCTCTCATCCATGATGATTTTATTAATACAGCCCTTAGAATGGCAGTCTTGAGATTGCGCCTGACGTGTCAGGTTCCATTTCCTATCAAGTTAACTTGGCATAAAATAAATCCTTTTAAAACGATCACTTGAGTTTGAAAGCTGTATTACTATGTCAGTTGCATTCAGACGTGTTCGGAATAGGCAACAATAAAACAAAGACTTTCTAAAGCGTAATAAATATCCCGTTCTTCCAGTAAAAACAAAGCTCTTACTACAAACATATATATATTTACTTTGAGAGAAAATGGATTCTCACGCGGTCCTATGCTAATGCATGCTCAATATGCCCATGCAATAAAGGTGGATTCGACCAAACTTGAATTAATACGTGAATAACTATACTATATAAAAGGCAAATTAAAGAAGTTCTGGCTTGACTCTATCTCCTAAATATCAATTATCCTCTAGGTACGAAAAATGTAAATGTTCCTCTAGGTGCGAAAAGCACAAGACCGGTCTGAGTGGAGAGCCTTGGGGGAGGCCTGTCCAGCAGTGGACGTCTTTCGGCTGACATGATGATGATGATGACGTAAAATGTAGTTTATGTATGTATATTTAACTATTAATATGTATATTTCTATATCTATTTATGTAGGTATTTGAATGTAGTTTTATTTTAAATTTATTTATATAAGTTTTATTGGTTACTAAATGTGATATATTCTTCTTCTTGTACACTTGTTTACTCGTTGCACAACCGTTCACTCTTCTCAATCTCTCAAGGGTTAGCTGGAAGAGATCCCTTAAAGGGATAAGTTCGCCTTTGTACATATTTTTATATTAATTGTATTATTATGGTTTTTCTTTTGTACAATAAAGTGTTTACATACATACATACACATATCTATCCCACTATTTGATTCTCGAGTAAACCTGTAGTTTTTAGGGTTCCGTAGTCAAACTCTTATAATTTCTTCATGTCCGTCCGTCCATCCGTCCGTCCGCAGCCTAGCTCAGAGACACTTAAGTAGTACTAGAAATGTGACTAAGCCACGACAAGAAAGTGGTATTAATAAAACCTAGATTTTTTAAGTAAGTATACCTCCACTACACGTAACGACGGGATGTATTTTTTTTCCTCGTCTACCCCATAGTGGGGTGTCGTTGGATAGGTCTTTAAAAAAAATCGATTAAGGGATCTGTTTATGAAATATAAAAATGCTTTAAAGAGCTAATTCCCCCCCCCCCCCACTCTAAAAAGTTGTTAATAATCCTGTAACCACATTTTGCATAATAATTAGGCTAAGATGTTTACCAGTGTATTAGTGACAGGTTGCAAGCCCATCGCCTAACAGTTCTGTACTATACAACCTTTATTCCCTTAGTCGTCTCTTACGGCATGCACGGGAGCCGAACATTATGAACAACTTTCACTATGGGACCAACTATGAAATCGCGAAAAAAAAAACAGCTGTTTCATTGAAAAGTTCAATACGTACTCGACCAAAATGTATGAAGCAGCTGATTTTTTTTCGTGATTTCGGAGTTGGTCCCGTAGTGAAAGTTGTTCATACTCGTGGGTAGAACACAGACATGATCATTTTGATCACACCAATTGACCTAGTCCCAAACTTTTTAAGCTCTAGGCTTGTACTATGGGAACTAGGTAAAGATATCATACCTAAAATTAATGAATAAACACTTAAATACATTAAAAACCTCCAAGACTCATGATCAAATACTCGTGCAAAACCGGGACTGCTCGCTTCGCAGGCTTAGGGTTACTACCTACTAGGCCAACGCGATGTCGATAAGACTATAACCTCAAGACTGCAATACCAAGACTGCAAATATTGAGGACTACAGTGAAATGTTTTTATTCCAATCATTTCGCCGGTTCTGATGCAAACAATGCTGTTCGGTGGTAGGCTGAGATGGTAACAGCAATCTGATCGAGTCCTGCACTTTGCACTTAGGTCTCGTACCCCTAAAATATTATTAGCTATCGTAAAACGGGGTGAGAAGGGGTTAAGGGGTGAGTAGTATATGTTACTAGTTATAAGACTGAAATTATTTCCAATTGGGATTGACCGAAAAAAATTACTCAAGGTTTTCACTTTCTAATTCGAAAGAATAGGAAATTTTAAGACACCGATTTCATTAATTTTGTATTTGACCCAATAGTTTTGTTTTAATATCTTTATTTATTTAGCAGACATTTTATGGATGACATGATTATTTTAAATTTGGGTTAGCATTTTCTAATAAATTACAACAATTAAATGATATCTACTGAAAAAAAGTGATTGTAATAGTTTATTAAAATATACTGTTTCAAGCTGTTTTCACCTAACCAGCACCTAGGAGGGCTTCAAGCCGAAAACGAAAGTCAAAAAAAGGTTAAATATACTTTTGCCAAAATATCCAAAATTAGACAAATATTTCAAAAACTTAATAATGCAGAACGGCTTTAAATCCCTTTCCTCAAAATCGTTTTCGAATTGGAGTAACTGTAAAAATATGAACAATCCCAATTGAGGTAACGTGATTGTCCATTTAATATTTGTTCTTATTTGTAACTAGTTATGACATATTTTAGATTGAGTCCCCACTCACCCCTTAAACCCTACTCTGTTTAACAATATGTATCAAGCCATTGAGACGCATTTAAAATAGCCAACAGTAAAATACTTGCCAAAGTGTAATAAAAGCCTCGTTCTAGCAAGAACAAAGCTGTTATTACAAACCGCGGCAATACGTTTCCTTTGAGAAAAACTAGGTCCCGCGGTCCCGCGCAATGCACGCGTGCCTCTCCGGACCGGTATTGCATTCTTGCACTGAACCGATACGGTTTACGATATTTTATCTCCCATCGATTTTGTTTTATGTTTTTTACCAGACACGTATATACACCAGAATGGTTTTGAGGACCTTTAAATACATGTAAATGTATGCATTCAGCTTCATAGGGTCACTACCGACTAGGCCAGTGCATCGTCGAAAAAGACATAATATTAAAATATGTTTTTTTTCCATATTATTATAATATGGAAAAAATATGCTAAGTTCTCATCTGTCATTGTAAAATTGAAATCTGACAGAAAGTAGTAGCTACGTGCAAAAGTGCGCTAATTATGTATTTAATTAAGCACCTGTCTCACAATCGACAAGTAAATTTATCTGCCATTACAAGTTGGCTCTCTACTTGTCTATTTTCAAGTGTAAGAAAGAGAAAGGGCTAAAGGGCATTGTGTTAATTTGTTTGAAGAATATTTTTCAGCGGCCACGGATGATTTTTACATAGTTATTTAGAGGACCTCGAAGTACACATAGATATATATAATTTAGGGCTTTTAATAATATCGGAGCCGAGATATTTAAGATTTAAGTGTTCAGTATTTGGTACTAAAAGTACGCCTAGGTAAGAATATTAAATATCTCGGCTCCGATGCATTTAAGAGTACCTATTACATTACATAATAAAATAAAAAGTAAAAAAATAAAAAATAAAAAAGCCTTTTAATTTCATGCAAACAATAAAAGAACTCTTAAAATGTAACTTATATAAGATAACTTAAATAAAATAATCCCATCCTGGTGCTTTATGCTTTTGTGTTATGCAAATAAATGTTATTAAAGGAAGGATTTATGATCTATATTAAATTTGTTAAATTAAAGAGTCTGCATGAACCCCTCCGCAGGTGAAGGCCTCCTCCAAAGATGCCCAGTTTCCTCTATCTTTGGCGACTTGCATCCAGCTTGGGCCAGCCGTTTTTGATATTTCATTACATAACAAAACATATTTATTTTGAATTATTCTATCATGATTTACCACTTTTACTAATGGCCGCTCACCTTGAAAATGTATGACTTTTACAAATGACAACACTTTTACCCAAAACCTTTTTATCTGTCAAATATGCTTTACTGGTCGATTGTGGAACACGAGGTAGGTCTAATGTACCATGTTATCTCATCCATTGTAACTTTTTAAGAATAAAATGTTGAAACTCTGAACATTTTTAAAAGCTGATTTAGCACATACCCGTGCACTATTTAGTGTGACCGGAAATTTGAACTCGGTCTTCTAGAAAACCTTACAAATGAAAATCAACCATAACTTAACCGAAATAAAGTCTGGATTCAACTATTTTATTCTTAGACAGTTTTAGAATCGAGGCATTGGAAATTGAACTTAAACGGAGAGGTGTAAAGTAAGGTTTTAAGTGACAAGGTAACCAAGACTGCAATTTCCCACCACCGGAAGCGAGTAGCTCGGGGATATATGGGCCACCGCAGGATGTATTACTTAATAACTATGCACTTAGAGAATGCAATATAAGTGAGCTTGCTCTTCTTTTGTCGAAACAATAAAAAGTAGTAACTGAAAAATGAATCGTTCCACATTGTATTGTATTATTTGCAGACCTAGGAATATACGGGGCAAAATTAAATGACAGCTAGGGATTGCCTATATCGATAAACTCAATTATCGATGCTTTTCCTAAATACTAGTGATCACACCAAGTTTTGTTTGTAAAAATAAAATGTTATTGAATTGATTATTTTTTATAATAAAATTCAAGCGCAGCAACGAAAATTTAAATTACTACAATAATGGTATAAATTTTGCATGAAATTGATCGGAAGATGCTCCCTAAGTCTTGTTAGTGCAAAACCAGCTCAGTACCCTTACCATGACTTTTAATTACCGTAGTCACTAGCGACTCGAATGCTCTGTCCCTTGCACTCTATGAGAATACTTGCGAGGTCTGTGAGGGACAGAGCTTCGTCTCGCTAGCGAGTACGTTAATTGTAACTCCTGGTAAGGGTATAGTTCAGACTCGAGCCGAAGTGGTTACACTCTGCTCGTTATTAGTCGCGAGAACTTCGTCTAATTGCTTTCGATCGAGTTCAGTGTTCGACGTTTCGGTGTAAGCTTGGGTATTAACTGATTTGCATCTATTCTCAGCCGATTACCGTATAGCCAGTGTCAATTTAAATTGCCAAAGATGTAAACAAACTAGTAACTGTTTGACACATAACCTCAAATATTCATGGAGCATGTTTTTATTTTAAACAGCTGTTGCCCGCGACTTCGTTTGCACAGAAAAATAAAATAGCCTATGTTCATCAGGGAAAATGTAGGATTCTAATTAAGTTTAGGAGCCTATTCAAACAAACAAACAAACAATCAAACCTTTCCTCTTTAGTGTAGATAACGAATAATTTATAGTTATTTAATCTTTAGCATAAATCATTGCTAAGATCTCACTAGAACTTTAAAAGCACGTGATTATAGAATAATAATCGTAAATTGATTCGTTTAGTTGTGTTTACATCTTTGCCAACTTCAATTGGCAGAGGCTATAGGTACTATTGTGATGGTGATTCTACTATAAATACGAAAGTTTGTGTGTGAATTAGTTTGTTCATCCCACACGCTGCAATGGTTCGACAATTTTGAAAATTGGCCGCGGACAGCTAAGTAATTCATAAGTATTTTAAGTTTATCATGATGGAAAATATCTTGCCGTTAACCACTAAAGGGTTAAAGCTGCACCCACACCGGAGCTTAACGGTGCGTTATTACGGTGCGTCAAAAACGGCGCCATGTTGTTACTATGGCCCCGTCTTTTGTTTACGCAACGACACCGTAATATACGCACCGTTAAGCTATTTATTTATTTATTTTATTTTTATGGCATAGAGAAGACAAACGAGCACACAGATCACCTGATGGTAAGTGGAAACTGTGACCCATAGACATTCGCATTCACAAGACTGCAATGCAATCTTAAGAATGCAAATGCGTTGCCAACCCTGAGGACGAAGATGGAATGCCTCTATGCTAGTCATTTCACCGGCTGTCTTATCCCCAAACCGGAACACAATAATGTGAACACTGCTGTTTGGCTCCGGTGTGGGCGCAGCTTAAGAGTTTTCGCGTCGATCCATTATGTTGTAAGTACCAAGTATTGAATGTAGAGCAAAAGTCCTTCTTAGATTAGATACAACCAACAAACAAAGGGTGCAAATAAGCTTTTTATGCAGCCAGTAAAACAAAGGAAATAATAAATTACAGCCAACAAAGCTGGGAAAACAATCAGCATAAGTAAACAAGTGATTGAATAATTCAGATATTGAGCAGGAAATAAAGGCTTACGATCAGTTATTATGCAGTAACAATAAGTGGAAGATCTTGACCGATTGCAAGTAAACCCTTCGAGCAAATAAGTTGTTTTTACCACGTTACGAAGGCGAGCGTTATGTGTATTCACATTAACTGCTGCTATATACACGGAAATATTAAAAGCCCACGTCTCTAATTCACCATCCTGACAATTACAAGTGACAGGTGACATTTCAGTAGATATAGGTCACATAGCGCAGCTTATATGACGCCCAGTGCTGTGTCAGTCAGCGTTGTATCTGTGCAATGTATACCGAATTGACACTTGTCACACGTGACACGAGTGTCATTGTCAAGATGGTGAAGTCAAGTTTTAAAAGGTTATTTTGTTGTTTTCTTGAATGACATCTAGGTATTCATATAAAACCAAGAAGCTTATAATACAGCCTATGCATAGCTGGCAAACAATATAAGCTATGAAAAATAACCTTCAATTACGTGAGGTATTTATTGCATCTTTCTCCAAGAAAGAACAAAATTAACAATAACATTTTATTTATTTATTTATTTAAGGATTACCAACATCGTAACAATAAAAGGAATTTTAGGCTAGTTTATATAGAACGCTTATATAATTATAAGTAACCACAGCTAAGAAAAGAGGTTCAAAAGATATGTGACGTAAGTCAAGGTTATACTTTCTAGCTTTAGTGACACTGCCTATGAAGCTAAAGCGGCCCTGGATTCAGCGGTAAGAACAGATATATGTGTGATGAACGCGAATATTAGTTCCTGTTTGTGTTTGTGTGTTTTCTAAGTAGATATTTAAGTATATATCTTCCTATATTAGTACTGTATTTATATTATTGTCTAGTACCTATAGTTCAAGTCTAGAGCTTAGTTTGGGACTGGGTCAAATGGTGTGACATTGTCGTCGCCTGATACTATTTCTTTATACTGTTTTTTCTGACTAACAGACAACGCATTTTAAATCGCTGAATTTAGGAACATTATATTTTGGGAGGAATATTCCTTGGATATCCTAGGGGTAAACTAAGACGGGGTTTTTAGACATCGGGGTTAAATTAGAGAGCGGGAAACTAATTCGACGGGAAACTGATTGTATGAAATCGCGTGTAGTGTATTATATGAATAAGGATCCGTCATGCAATCCCCTACTTTCTCCGCTTCTGCAATAATGTACTATTGCCAGACGTTTTATTACAAAAGAAAAGAAATACGAAAAAATAACTTCATCATAAGAACAGTACATGTCATTTGGTGTATCATTCCCGGGGTTCGAGGAAAACCCGAGAATGAGGTCTTGTAATGAGGGAACATTTGCAACACGTAGCGTGTGCTTTAAGGATATTTTGCGAGAACGTTGACTGAATGCGTGCCGTAAATTACAAGGCATGAAAGGGCATTGGGTAAATTTGTTTGAAGAATATTGTCATTTTATTTTTCAGCGGCCATGGATCATTTTTACATAGTCATTTAGAGGACCTCGAAATACACAGAGATACATATCATTTATGGTGTTTAATAATATCGGAGCCGAGATATTTAAGATTTAAGTGTTCAGTTTTTGGTACTAAAAGGACGCCCAGGTAAGAATATTAAATATCTCGACTCCGATGCTCTTAAGAGTATTACATTATATAACAAAATATGTTTATTTTGCATAATTTTATCATTATTAACCATTTTAACTCGCCGCTCATCTTGAAAATGTATGACTTTTACCAATGACAACACTTTTACCCAAACCCCTTTGCGAAAGAAAATAGGGACTATTGCCTAAAAGTACAAAAAGTATGGTCCTACCTCCGCTGAAACATTTGATTTTTGATTACACACATACATACCTACCTACCATACGTAAACTGTTAAGCTCATAACCGTTCTTTTGGGTCCGCGCAATCGGGTAAAGAATTGTAGGTACGGGCGGCCTTTGTCACTTTAACGTTTTGTTTGATCTGCTACACTAATCTGTCAAAAGCGTTAAAGTGACAAGGTATCAAAGTGTGCAGCTACTTGTAAACCCGACTGTATCTATCTCAAATTAATAACTAAAGCAGAATGAGGTTTCACATACTAAGTACAGATGTTTAGTATGAGACGCCACCATTTAACTTAGCACGGCAGTGCATACCTGATATTAGGTACCTTAAGTGATATAATATACCTGTTCCACAAGTAAATGAATACTAAGTATCCATACTTCTTAATACAAATACAGTATGTCGAGTCAATCTTGCCGGCAAGGCTTCTAATTTACCGGGTAAACCATTATTGCCTTTGACATATTATCGTATTATCAATTTTATAATAGCTCTTATACATTTGGAGATCGAGTTAAAATTAATACGATAGATATAGAGGCCCAGCCGGGGTGAGCTGTTTTCTGTGGTGTTAAATGTTAGATGTGGTGTAATAAAAAAAAAAAATATTTTATTTACTTAGGCTCCCTTTCTGTTACGATCTTTACGTCACCACCGCCATTCAAAACAAACAAGAAGAAATGCGTCGAAAATTAAAAAAAAGAAAATTTGGAATAAGTAGAAAAACTTAGTACTTAATCGTTGAGTTTAATTTTATTGAATAAAGTTACATACATACATACATACATAAGCTCACGCCTTTATTCCCAGAGTGGGTTAGGCAGAGCTACAGAATTACTAACAGCTCTAAAAACTTGTTAATAATTCTGTAACCACATTTTGCACAAGTACAATTAGGCTAAGATGTTTACCAGTGTATTAGTGACAGGTTGCAAGCCAATCGCCTAACAGTACTACACAGCCTTTATTCCCTTAGTCGTCTCTTACGACATCCACGGGAGGACATGGAGTGGCACTATTCTTACCCGGCAACCACGCAATAAAGTTGTATTTTATTTTCTTATTTCTTTTTAAGGTGTATCCATATTAATATCTACACTTGACATTAAAGACGTAAAATTGGCTCACCCCTGCCGAGCTCTGCTGATGAGGATTAAAATATACGCAGGTATGGCAATAAAAGCAAAAAATTATCAGTGTCACAACAGTTGTCTGTGGCGAGTAACCGGTTTTTTGAATTAGAATCATTTAAATTGAATTTTTAAATGGTGTTTTTATTCTTAAGCCAAACCTAGCCTAAACTAACCGAGAAAAGTCAATGTTATGAAATGAAAATATCTACTTGCTGCTTGCTTGGTGCTTTGAAATAATGGGGTGCCTTAACTCATTTGACAAGTATTTATACTTACTAGTATTTGTACTAAAGATTCCAAGTACAAATACTCTCAAGTATCCCAAGTCCTTACAGGCCGACATACTCGTAATGCCTTAGGTATCTGTGGCACAAATTGGCTGCCATAGCTCGCCGTGTCGATAATGGGAACGTTTACCCTACCATCGTGTCTGTAACACGCGTTTACCCTACTATAATCGTTGTTGTTCAGAAACTGCTATGAACCTTGAACAATATGGACACACAGTGTGTTAAAGGCAGTCTAATTTATAATGAAGGCTTCGGGCCTTATTCTGGGTACAATACAAAATTCCCGAAGTCATAATTTTTTAAATCGATAACAGGCGTGAAAATATGTATGAATCTGTGTAATTATTGATATTAAAAACTACAGTTATCCATAAATCAATAAAATTAAAATAGCTGTTGAAACGAAAGTTCTATCATAACATGATATTCATTCATATTATTTACTGTACACCCGTGTGCATAATGTTATTGGAAATAGACTTTGATTTTGTGATCAAAAGTCTATTTTTAGCTTGGACACGTGATTCCGTCATTCCCTTATTACATGTTTTTAGGGATCCGTACTAAATACTGAATAACAAAAGGCAAGCTCAAAAACCCGACTGTTGCTAACCAACTTTAAATCATTATAATTCCTAAATGATTTTATCATAATGAAAAATGATGAGAGAAACCTAAGCTTGATTTTTTTATACCTATTTAATGATACCCCACTTGTAATATTTCGTTGATCTTTTTTTTTTCTTTTCTACTATATGGCGTCTTAGTGCCGCCATATTGAATTTTGATTACTGTCATATCTTTAGCGACACTCAGAAGATTAAGAGAAATCGGTCGACATACATACATACATACATAAACTCACGCCTTTATTCCCAGAGTGGGGTAGGCAGAGCTACAGAATTACCAACAACTCTAAAAGCTTGTTGATAATTCTGTAACCACATTTTGCACACTTAGGCTAAGATTGTAACACTCGATTTTCGCCCGCTGCATGAGATTGGGGTCGTGTGGTCACTTGGCTCGAGGATCAATCGCTAAAGGGTTGGGCGCCGTAGATTGAGAGAAAGCGACTGGCCACAAACAGGATCGATGGTGGTGGTTTCATAAATTAGACAAATTGTTTAAGTTAAGTGTATTTTAATTTATCACTTCGTAAAAAAGAAAGTACAGACTCAGATTAATTGCATCATACTACGTTCTGAAGGAACAACACAAAGTAATAAAATTAGAGAGCGTCCCCTCTTTTATATTTAAATTCTAATTAACCACGCCTTTAGGCACACAAGAAATAGTTACAAACATTTATTTTACCAAAGGGTAAGTAAGGAAAGGTCCGGGTTACCTACGAGATTAGCATCAGTAAACCCGTAACGTATTTTCCCATTACTAAGATTGTAACAATTACAAAAGAGTAAGTAAGGAAAGATCCGGGTTACCTACGAGATTAGCATCAGTAAACCCGTACAGTTCTTTTCCATTACTAGGATTGATAACCTTACAAAAGAGTAAGTAAGGAAAGATCCGGGTTACCTACGAGATTAGCATCAGTAAACCCGTACAGTTCTTTTCCATTACTAGAATTGATAAACATTGCAAAAGAGTAAGTAAGGAAAGATCCGGGTTACCTACGAGATTAGCATCAGTAAACCCGTACAGTTCTTTTCCATTACTAGAATTGATAAACATTACAAAAGAGGCGCTTGCTACCAACGCGGTCTAAGGATGGACGACGTATAATAGGTTAGAGTAAACGCGGAATAAAATAAAGAAAATAAAAGAAAAGAAAGTCAACGTCACGCGACATCAGTGAACGCAGGCGTCAGGATCCCACGCGAAATGTACTCGTCATCGCACGGCTACCTTCCTCGTGCACAAACACGTCGAAGCAATCTCAGCACACCGCATGCACGAAGATAACCTCCGCCTTGAGGTTATAGGTTAGCCCGAACATCTCCGGAGCAGACTTGATACTTCAGGGGTAGCCTTGAAATTTCCGGGGTAGCCTTGAAATTTCCGGGGTAGCCTTGAAACCCTAAAACGTACAATATAACGTCTCAGTAAAGGAACAAACAAGAACATATCCTCAGACAACACATCACACTTAACGAATAAAGTTTACCTTTCGGGCAGTAAATTAGAGGCAATTGGCTTTTATACTCGGAGACCGCGGAGTTGGTGTTATCAAAACACCGTAAAGAACATCTGAAATAGACCGATACACTTTTAGAAATAGAACATGGCGATTACGTAACACAATTGCGACGCGCCCCTTCCAAATGAAATACTCACCCTTCAGACGCGTGACAACGCACGTTAAGACTTGATTATTATCAAGTTATGCTTGGTGAAAATAAGACATCTTGATTGTAAGACACAGCGTCAAGAACAAGGAAACCACCTAGGCCTGTTCTAAATTAAATCTCATCCTTGATCGGCAAACACCAAGTGACGCTCTCTGGCGTTACCGGTGTTGCCACCTACCATACTTACATTGGAGTTAAAACTTCAATACCTCTGATTCCTCTCAATAAAGAAAGACTTTTTGCTTAGCTGAAATTAAGTGAAAAAAAATATCTAGAACGAGTAAATACGAATTCAAAAATAAAAAGATGCTACACCCAAAACAGAGTAATAAAGCCGATGTGCGAACGCCTTAACCTCCTGTCAAAAGTCAAAGTGACATTTCATACTATGACAACAACGGCTAACAAACGATAACAATGTCTGGGTTTTCAATTAAAAATAATAAGGAATAGATAGTGTAAACCGGTTAAATACGACTTCTAAATAAGGCACAGGAACCTAGCTCTAGGATACCAAAGCTCCGTGTTGAACTATGTGAGACAAAACGAGTATCCAAGTGTAAAAACGGCCGTGTTTATGTCGACCGTTTGTGATCAACGTTGATATACTAAAACACCGGTCACCAGGTGTATGTGGCCTGATACTCGTTCGCTCGTCAAACAGTAGACGCTAAACTCAGCCAGGAATTAGCGCGGAAGGCTTTCCGACAAAAGAAAGGATGACTGTAAGTATGACAGAGAAAAAGTGACAACCCGATTTTGGGGTGTTACAGTAGGGTTCCAGTTGGGAAAAATAATTTTATTTCAGAATTGCTAAGATTCTGAAATAAAATTATTATACACATTCTCATGTGTAAGAACAGACAGCCATAACGGCAAAGAACGGAGAGTCCATCCAGTGTTCCGGCTTAAGACACGAAGGCACTGCAGCACCTTAGCATCATTCCAATCCGTGGCTGTTGCCTGACAGGGATGCATCGCGGCCTACGGCACTGCAGGTCTCGGCGCCTCATTTACCAAAAAAAAAAAAAACTAATCAGGTTGGAAAACATAACATCGTGCAATGGTCTTCGCCATAAAGGGGAAGCCAGTTAAATCATAGGCCCGATCAGGGTCCACTAACGGCAAACGTGGTTGCCCGTCTCAGACCTACTACGCTTAAACACACCCTCTTCTACCGAAAAGAAAATAAAAGTCTTATCTCTAATGGTCTTCGCCATAAAGGGGAAGCCAGATAAATCATAGGCCCGATCCGGGTCCACTAACGGCAAACGTGGTTGCCCGTCTCAGACCTACTACGCATAAGCTACACTAATTGCTAAAGTAAACTTATAAACTACTTTCCTAGTGTTTGTTGGCTCTGCCTCCAACCAAACGCTCTAAACCTATATCAGAGTTTGTTGGTTCAATTTCCAAACAAACGCTCTAGATCCTAAACTAAATCAAGTATGTACTAAAGTTAGTATCTCTTTAAGTACACATCAACCTCAACTGAGAGAAACATCCGCGAGAATTATACAGCTCTACACAAAGAACTGAAACTACAATGAGGGGTGTGACACACTACCAACCTCTTAAGCGGCTTAATTGAATTGATTAAACTACCACTTATAAGAACTGTGGCAGAAACCCTATAATTAAGTAAACACTCAAGTGAGACTATTTAAAATCAAGTGTTGAAACTATAACACACAAATTTCAACCTAAACTTGTAAAAGGAA
Organism: Acleris laterana; assembly: GCA_963966035.1. Lineage (NCBI taxonomy): Eukaryota > Metazoa > Arthropoda > Insecta > Lepidoptera > Tortricidae > Acleris > Acleris laterana. The sequence continues at coordinate 4,389,108 of OZ014463.1, read as the reverse complement.
ATCTCAACTGAAACCAGTATAAAGAGATTAGAACAATGGAAAAGAGGACGCACTCTGTTTACCACCAGAATGTCCTTTTCACAAGTTTTATCTCGAACAGATTGCGCCTATGGCGTAATCGGAAGAAATCCTAAAACTAATAAAATATTATGGTAAGAGAAAAATTACCAATAACTACACGCTTTACCATACTACGGACAAAACATGACAGCACAACTAAAATTAAATGGATGCGCATCCTTGCTTACTTAAAATTAAGACTTAGCCTACCTCACTCTACTTCAATATGCTTTCATTCCAGTAATCCAATCCTTTAAAAGAGCCAACAGTCAGGACAAATCTTTTCCCTTCAATAAAACACCTGCAGTCCGGACGAAATATACCAAACAAACCAGTAAATCAAACCTTAAAGAGCCAACGGTCGGGACAAATATTCTACCAACGCCAAAAATCTCAGCAAGTCCAGACATGGAAGTCTGCTTTAAGAGCAGTTAAAAGGTCCGCGTAACACGAAGAGTCACCCTTACACGAACGGAACCAAGAGAGAGCTGGTCCGTCCAGAATATCCGGAAAACCGGTGAAAGTCGCAGCCGTAGGATGTCGCATGTGTCTGATGTTGAGAAAGGTATTTGTAATTTACTCAGTTCGTGCGCAAGCTCCTCTTTTGTCAGCCATTCTATTTTAATTGACAAGTCCATTTTAACAGAGTGTATAAGTTAGACACTTAGCATAACAGTTTAAACACCAAGAGTGGTAGATAATAGTAATTGCTTAATAAAGTAAACAGTAGTAAATTAAAATGGCGAAGAAAGTTACTTAAACCACACGGACAAGTCGTCTTATATATATTTTTCCTAATGTGCTAGTTAAAGTTAGAGATACCTAACCTATGTGCCAATCCTTAGACCTGCCTCACTATGAACCTGATAACTAAAACCACACCAACGATCCTTCAAGCCCCACGTTGGGCGCCACTGTAACACTCGATTTTCGCCCGCTGCATGAGATTGGGGTCGTGTGGTCACTTGGCTCGAGGATCAATCGCTAAAGGGTTGGGCGCCGTAGATTGAGAGAAAGCGACTGGCCACAAACAGGATCGATGGTGGTGGTTTCATAAATTAGACAAATTGTTTAAGTTAAGTGTATTTTAATTTATCACTTCGTAAAAAAGAAAGTACAGACTCAGATTAATTGCATCATACTACGTTCTGAAGGAACAACACAAAGTAATAAAATTAGAGAGCGTCCCCTCTTTTATATTTAAATTCTAATTAACCACGCCTTTAGGCACACAAGAAATAGTTACAAACATTTATTTTACCAAAGGGTAAGTAAGGAAAGGTCCGGGTTACCTACGAGATTAGCATCAGTAAACCCGTAACGTATTTTCCCATTACTAAGATTGTAACAATTACAAAAGAGTAAGTAAGGAAAGATCCGGGTTACCTACGAGATTAGCATCAGTAAACCCGTACAGTTCTTTTCCATTACTAGGATTGATAACCTTACAAAAGAGTAAGTAAGGAAAGATCCGGGTTACCTACGAGATTAGCATCAGTAAACCCGTACAGTTCTTTTCCATTACTAGAATTGATAAACATTGCAAAAGAGTAAGTAAGGAAAGATCCGGGTTACCTACGAGATTAGCATCAGTAAACCCGTACAGTTCTTTTCCATTACTAGAATTGATAAACATTACAAAAGAGGCGCTTGCTACCAACGCGGTCTAAGGATGGACGACGTATAATAGGTTAGAGTAAACGCGGAATAAAATAAAGAAAATAAAAGAAAAGAAAGTCAACGTCACGCGACATCAGTGAACGCAGGCGTCAGGATCCCACGCGAAATGTACTCGTCATCGCACGGCTACCTTCCTCGTGCACAAACACGTCGAAGCAATCTCAGCACACCGCATGCACGAAGATAACCTCCGCCTTGAGGTTATAGGTTAGCCCGAACATCTCCGGAGCAGACTTGATACTTCAGGGGTAGCCTTGAAATTTCCGGGGTAGCCTTGAAATTTCCGGGGTAGCCTTGAAACCCTAAAACGTACAATATAACGTCTCAGTAAAGGAACAAACAAGAACATATCCTCAGACAACACATCACACTTAACGAATAAAGTTTACCTTTCGGGCAGTAAATTAGAGGCAATTGGCTTTTATACTCGGAGACCGCGGAGTTGGTGTTATCAAAACACCGTAAAGAACATCTGAAATAGACCGATACACTTTTAGAAATAGAACATGGCGATTACGTAACACAATTGCGACGCGCCCCTTCCAAATGAAATACTCACCCTTCAGACGCGTGACAACGCACGTTAAGACTTGATTATTATCAAGTTATGCTTGGTGAAAATAAGACATCTTGATTGTAAGACACAGCGTCAAGAACAAGGAAACCACCTAGGCCTGTTCTAAATTAAATCTCATCCTTGATCGGCAAACACCAAGTGACGCTCTCTGGCGTTACCGGTGTTGCCACCTACCATACTTACATTGGAGTTAAAACTTCAATACCTCTGATTCCTCTCAATAAAGAAAGACTTTTTGCTTAGCTGAAATTAAGTGAAAAAAAATATCTAGAACGAGTAAATACGAATTCAAAAATAAAAAGATGCTACACCCAAAACAGAGTAATAAAGCCGATGTGCGAACGCCTTAACCTCCTGTCAAAAGTCAAAGTGACATTTCATACTATGACAACAACGGCTAACAAACGATAACAATGTCTGGGTTTTCAATTAAAAATAATAAGGAATAGATAGTGTAAACCGGTTAAATACGACTTCTAAATAAGGCACAGGAACCTAGCTCTAGGATACCAAAGCTCCGTGTTGAACTATGTGAGACAAAACGAGTATCCAAGTGTAAAAACGGCCGTGTTTATGTCGACCGTTTGTGATCAACGTTGATATACTAAAACACCGGTCACCAGGTGTATGTGGCCTGATACTCGTTCGCTCGTCAAACAGTAGACGCTAAACTCAGCCAGGAATTAGCGCGGAAGGCTTTCCGACAAAAGAAAGGATGACTGTAAGTATGACAGAGAAAAAGTGACAACCCGATTTTGGGGTGTTACAAGATGTTTACCAGTGTATTAGTGACAGGTTGCAAGCCCATCGCCTAACAGTACTATACGCCTTTATTCCCTTAGCCGTCTCTTACGACATCCACGGGAAGATATGGAGTGGCACTATTCTAACCCGGCAACCACACGGGTCAAACCGGTCGGTCGACATAATAATCATCAAAATCGGTCCAAGCGTTTAGTTCCTTGTGCGCCACAAAGGAACAAACATATATAGACTTATAAACACATTACCATCCTCCTTCGGTAGTGGGGTAAAAATGGAACCATTATAAGATGACTTTGTTCTCCGTCTGTGTCCAATTATGTTTTTACTTAACAAGTTCAAAGGGTCTAAATACTTAGCCATTTTTAATTATAGCCCTGCTCCCACTTAGTGAGTCTCGGTCCAAAGTTGTAAAAGATGCAAACGTCATGGAGGCAAAACGGGACACTCAATAGTTTATGGTAAACTTTTAATTTTAATTTTAGCGTTGTCAGTGGTGGAAGGGCAAAAAAATATCAGGTAATGATACCAATATATAAATGAAAACTGGGTTCTCATAACTTCACGCACAAAAATTGTATTTTACCGCATTACATCGAGTTTTTAACTTTTGTTTTCTGACCACTCACTGCATTAGGCATTAAGTTGACCATTTGTACTTTATTATATTTTGTGCAAATAAGTAATAACAAATAAATCAATGAAAAAATTCTGTTAAAAACACTTTTTAAACAAATTGCCTTGGTTGTATGAGATTTTTTCTTCAGTTCTTCCTATTTTGTATGCGAAATAAAAAAATAACCCAGCGGGCAAAAATTAGTTTTTTACGTTTATTTTAGGTACTCCTAGAAAGAATAAGGCTCTTGTGGTACCTATCTTTCTTCAAAAGAACCACTATCGTGCATGCTGAAACCACATTTTTTCTGGGAAAGCGTGTCAAAATCAACCTTGACCTCGTCGTCACTTAACATCACGTGAGACTGAGGTCAAACGCAAACCAATTTCAGATAAAAAAAGTTTCAGACACTTACCTCATTCATATAATTCCAAGCTTGACAGGCTGTGACAGGGCTGAGCGGCTTATAGTGGTTTCCGAACGTGTACATGTAGAAGAGCCATGGCGCTGGGAACAGCATGGTGAACATGTCGCAGAGAGCCATTGCCATCAGCACCACGTTGGTGGGAGTGCGCATGTGGCGCCGGGAGAGTACCACCACTATCAGGGTGTTGGCGACGGTCGTGGTTGCTAGGAGGAACGGTGCGATGTATCTGTGGGAAAATAACAAGGGATAATCTTACACAAATTGCCAAAGTAAGCTGTAGGCTTCTTTCTACCAAAGGTAATAAGTTTCTGTAAAAAAAAAATGGGACAAGTTTTTAATGCTGGCTGTGCTTTTTTTTGCACAGTCGTCGTCTATTTGTCAAGACGATTCTAACAAGCTCTATCACGACGGGTTATTATGTGTAATTTAGGAGTTCCTATGGCCACCCTGAGTCTCCATCATCAGACCAGCTCGATGGTACTAAATTGTTGTATTGTCATCAAAACTTAAATGTTGGTACATATTGTAGTCGTGTTGGTAGGTTATTTTTGACTCTATTTTGTTTCTTATATATAAATGGAGTTATCGGTATTTTTCTGTTTTTATAGTTTTAGTGTTGTTTGATATGACTGTTTGTTTCATAAGAAAAAAATATTCTTGGATTTAAGGTTATACGTTATACCTAATTTGAAGTGGAATGACAGGTACCAGGATTGACAACTTGATATTTTTTATTCTAATTTAAAATGCGGCATTAAACCAGTAAAATTTATAAACCTCTGAATATTCAACTGGCACAAATTCCATTAATCGCTTCATTCTTTACATGTAGTTAAAGCAAATTCTCCCGAAGCGAAAGACCCGCCCAAACCATGTTTTCCCGTCGGGGCTTCAAATAGTTTTAAAGTGATAAAATTTTGCTGTTATATCAACGTTTGGTTTAATTCCTGTAAATATGTGGAGGATTACTAGGGTGACGGAATCAGTAATGGATAAGGACCAATGATGGACACTTAATTCTTGTTTTGTAGAAGATAAGGGTTATTCATTCGTTTTGCAACAGTCAATTTAGGACCGTATGATATTTGAATTAAAAATGAAGTGTCCATTACTGGTGCCTGTTACCTAAGTGTCCATCACTGGGGCCGCCACCCTAGATAAAAACATAACTTGTATGCACATAAGCCTTTAACAACTGACCAAAGGACAGACATTTTTTTTTATTCGAGTGTGTATAACCCATTATGGGAGATACATTAATCTAAATAAATCCATGTTTTCAATATCGAGAATAGGCATTAATGACTCAGTAAAACGTAAGCTACAAACGTTAATAGAATCCAAAAAACAAATGTACACTTACCCATACATAGGCTCAGCATAATTTATAGGGAACATACACGTGACGTTCAGGTAGACATGGCTGACATTCGACGCGCAATAGTCATCAGTAGTAAAATTCGTATATCCAGGGTAGACAGTCTCATTGTCATAAAAACTATAGTTCAATTTAGAACTCGATCCGTCAATGACGTCATTTGTTCCGTACGAAGCCTCCTCGAACGTTCCAGATTTGAAATTCTTTGTGTAGTTGTAAGGGAACTCTCCAGTCCAATCATTGTCCGCCATCTTTTTTTCCGTTAGGTCGCTGTCATGGTGGTTATTTTGTTTTATCTGTGGACAAAGGAAAATATTGTGAGCAGGTTTTTTACTAGTTTAAGTAGCGAGACTTTGTTCGCGTTGACTTTTATTAGGGATAGTTTTATTCAGGATAAAAAGTAGCCTTTATGTCGATTCAGGGATAAGCTATTTTATTTGCTTTCCAAGTTTTAGCAAATCCATTCACTTTCAGCGTTAGGGAGTAACGAACATACTCGTACACAAACCGAATTCTGGCATTTAAAATATTAATGTGATAGTCCGATGGAAAATAGTCTGTCACATCTACGTATTATAATTAGTGATCGAATAAAAAAAAATGCCTACTGCCCTCTGTGGGAATAAAGGCGTGAGTTTATATTGTTTGTATGTAAAAAAAAATATTAGGGGACCGACAATCTCACACCAATTGATCTACTTAGTCCCAAATTTAGCTCTAGGCTTGTACTATTTATTTATTTATTAAATTAATTCTAAATTGCACAAAAGAACACTTAATATACAAAAGGCGAACTTAATGCCGCAAGGCATTCTCTACTAGTTAACCGTTGAGTAAAGAAGAGATTGTGGTGGCGGTAACTTATACATAAAAGTATATACCTACATATCAATATACTAAAATTTATATAAATACATAAGTATTACTATGGGTATATAAATACTTATATAGATAAATGAATACTTAATGACATGTAAAAGTGCCCGTGAGGCCTATTAACTGACTAATCGTCATCTTCAGCTTTTCTTCATTTTTTATTTTTGAAAAGCAGCCTGTTTATCTGTCCAATTATTTTCACGTCTCTTCGTTGCTCCATACTGGGCCTGATAAATTGCTTTACCCTCACTGCCCTTGGAAAATTGAAATTCGATGTTACGTTAGCTGTAATATTTTCTTTCGATTTAGTTAAAAAGTGGTGAGCAAAATCACATTTTAGAATTTTGTGCTTAGTGACTCTAACGTGAATGTTAGAAAGTCGACTACAAAGAGATGGATCCAGCTTTTCACCTTATTGCATTGCAATTAGCGTCAAAAATGTCTTCATAGGGTGACGGCACCAATGATGGACACTTTTAGCTGACAGGCACCAGTAATGGACACTACTCTTAATTCAAATGTCATACGGTCCTAAATTGATTGTTGCAAAACAAATGAATAACCCTTATCTTCTGTAAAATAAGAATCATTGTCCATTGTTGGTGCCTTGTCTATTACTGGATCATCCTAGTCGACTGTACTAATTTTTTTTAAGCACAATGGCATAATTTTCTCAAAAGTCAGTAAACAATGAAGTTAATTAGGAGTAATGACTGCCCTTTATAAACAAAAAGTCTGTTTTATTTAACTTTTACAATATTAATTTCAGCCTCGTGCGCGGCTGATTCGGCACGCCGTTATTGTTGGCAGATGGTGGCTACGGGGTTCCGCGGAGCAAATAAAAACTCCTTTGAGAAACATTTAAATTAATTTTAAACAGCACAAAATTATAATTGAAATACTAATGAAAAAAATCCGGCTCGAAGGACCATGTGAAATCCGGGTGGAAGGACCATTATTTGTCAATATGGTTCTGAGGACCAAGATTGATTTAGTTGACTCGAAGTCAGGTATTTTTAGTGATTTTGCAATGGAATAAGAATTAACGGCATAATTTTTGCTTCGTTTTGTATTTCTAAACCAGCGTCATATATTTATTAAACCTTTATTGCATAAAATAAACACAAAAAGCGTGACTTAATGCTTAATCGCATTCTCTGCCAGTCAACCAAATTATACAGAAAATAACAAAATATGTATATATATTAGTTTAAATAAACACTTATTGTTTATTGCTTCAGTATGCTTTTGTGTTTTGGTGTAGTTTAGTTTGGGACCAGAGGGGCTATTGCTTAACGCACTCGCAATCTCAATTTGTTTTCATTTTGAAAATCGAAGGCTTGTCTGCATACAAAATGAAAACAATTGTTCCGCTTTGAAGCCAATTGACATTGCGAGTGCGTTAGGCAATAGCGACGCAGGTCAATTTGTGTGACATTTTCCCCTTAAGTATATGGTTTTATTTTATTGATATTACCTTCATTAGTTTAACAAGTATGTAATTGTATTCAGTAAGTGTTATTTCATGACACATTTTTTTTTAGTAAATAAAAGCTCAAGCCATATTCCACGCTCAATTAATTGGCACTTAAGTCAAAAAGCTTCATTTTCATAAAAACATCGACAACAAAGCTTCTAACATCTGCGGGTAAAATTAAAAAAAAATCTCTTCCACGAATTGGTCTCTGGAATTAAAACGTAGATGGTGAACTTAAAAAGTCTTAATTACTTTATTACTTAAATAAAAATCGTGGTGAATATTTTTTGGACATTTTGGTCGCTCATGTTTTTGTTGTTCTATTAAGGCCAGAAGAACACAGTAAATATATATAATCTCATAAAAAAATGCTTTTAGTTTGTATGAATTATCTCTTTACTAGTAATCTCCGAAATTACAGAGATTTGAGTAGTTATTTAATCAGGAGGAATATATTTTTAGGATTCCACACCTCGAAAGGAACAAGCGGAACCCTTATAAGATCACTTTGTTGTCCGTCCGTCCGTCCGTCCGTCCGTCTGTCAAGACCCTTTTTCTCAGGAATGCGGAAAGTATTAAGTTGAAATTTATATAAAATACTCAGGTCTATAAATACCTTTGAGCTGTAACAAAATCAAACCTATATGTCAACGCATTCGAAAGTAACAGCAATTTAAGACGCTTATTTTCAGTCTCGCAACTACTCGCAAGGGAATCAATACCTAAAGGGTACTTCCAGTCGATCTAGAATCTTGAAGTGAATTTTTCATGAAGCAATGTTTTATATCACATATATAGGAAAAAATTCGAGAACCTTAAATTTTTAGTTACATCACATTATTTTAACTCATTATTTTATTTCATCTCATTATTTTTTTCGGTGAAATACTGGAAAAGGGTCGAATCTTAAGTAACCGAAACCGACGTGCGTGCATGACTCGATGTATGAATGTGGAAGAAGCGAAAGTTTGTCAAGATCGTAGCAAGTGGAAAGAAGTGGTCTCTGCCTACCCCTCTGGGAAACAGGCGTAATTTAATGTATGTATGTATGTACTATCAGCCCAATGGAACCCTGACCCACCATAGGACGGTGTCACAGTGACATTATAAAACAATTTGTTTGACACTTCTTATGACTTGAATCATAACGTCTCTGTGACACAGTTCTATGGCGGGTCAAGGTTCCAATGGTCTGATAGTACCTAAAGGTTTGCACGGAACCCCCGGTGCGCGAGACCGGGTTTTTTTTATTTGAAATGTGGCCCATGTTACCTTGTAAATAAAAAATGTTAAATTATTGATGCAAAGGTCTAAAACTGCCTTAGTAATATCAGATGAATAATACATAGTGATTAATTGTAGAGAAACGGACGCTTGCCTCGGGAGTTGAATAATTTGTCGTAGTTAGTAGTTTGGGTTAGGATTGCATGATTACTCGTGTAATCCCGGGCTTAAGCTCGACATTGAATAACGATATCGAAGATTGTTTTATTACGATACTGTAGGTCGTAATCACTTGCAAGTGAAAAACAATAATTCTGTAACTCTGCTGGGAATAAAGGTATGAGTTTATGTAGTACTAGCTTCTGCCCGCGACTCCGTCCGCGTGGAACTCGTTTATATCGTAGCTCCATTCAAATTTTAACCCCCCATTTCACCGCCTTAGGGGATGAATTTCGGGAAAAAAACTATCCTATGCCCTTTCCCAGGATTCAAACTATCTTTGCACCAAATTTCACTTAAATCGGTTCAGCGGTTTAAGCGTGAAGAGGTAACAGACAGACAGACACACTTTCGCATTTATAATATCAGTATGGATGTATGTACATACAAAGTCAAAAGTCTAAGTCAAATCACATTAAAAACACAAAAAAAAAACACCCATAAAATATCTTGACACTATAAAACGCTTTCTCAGTTAAAAACACTTTTAGCCTACTGACATATACATCAAAAGAAGGTGCATTCTTAATGTCCAAGCTTACACCCGTATTTATAGTGAAGAAAAGTAATTACTTGAGTAAAAGTAATTACTAAAGTAACGATTTTTATATGACTTTTGACACTACTAATACTCAAGTAATTACTTATCTTGACTATAAATACGGGTGTTAATTTATTATAAATTCGAACACCTACCGCCCGCAACGCATTCGAAGTGCGCGCCAAACGGACCAACACAGGGTTTATGTCCTTACAAGTTCGCCTCAGGTTGGGGCGGCGCACCCTAAACTATTTTTTATGCATCCACATGTATTTGGCTACGTCAAGGATGTAAGTACATACTCGGAACCGTGAGTATTAGTATATCTGAGAGAATTAAAAACAAAATTAACCTACTCGTATTTATTAGTACCTACATTGTGTATTAAGGGTGGTAAAGAAATAATTACAAACGAGAGTCTGTTACATTTAAGAGTCGAGCTTTGTATTTCCTTTACCACCCGTGTAATATACCTACAATGTTTTTCATCACAATTGCGAGGAAGTGAAATAAAATCAGACAAAAGATCATAATTTTTAACTTATTTATCAGCGGCAGATTCATTGTCCACAAACCACCACCACAAATAATGTCAAACGTGTTCGGAGTCCGATTCTAGTGACAGTCGTGATCAATAGTGAATATGCGAGTTTTTGAGGAAATTGTATGCAACTGACGTTTCATCTCCAATGAAATTTCATATCGAATGGTACAAGAATTGGGGTCCTGACGTATTGTGAAAGTTTGAGTCTACGTATAATATTTAAAAAAAAAGCTATTACGTACGATAGGGCGTAATGGTAAAGGCTCGCGGGTATTATTTTGAATTTACAGTCAATTTGTCTAGCATGTTAGGACACTATTTACGAGCAAGTGTGATGAAAAATTAATTAAGATAACATGATAACATGTGGTTGCCGTGCTAGAATAGTGTCACTCCATGTCTTCCCGTGGATGTCATAAAAAGCGACTAAGGCTATAAAGGCTTGTAGTAATGTTAGGCGATGGGCTTGCAACCTGTCACTAATACGCTGGTAAAAATCTTAGCCTAATTGTGTAAAATGTGGTTACAGAATTATCAACAAGTTTTTAGAGTTGTAGGTAATTCTGTAGCTGTTTCTACTTCACTTTGGGATTACATGCGTGAAGGTATGTAAGTAAGATAACATAGAAGCAAGATGGGCTGAAACAAATTGGAATAAAGCCCACGTCGCAGCTATTATCGGCATTATCACCTTAAAGTTAGTTTAATTAGGTTCGAAATGTAAATCGTCCATCTTTCTGTAGTTCGCGCGGTTCGTTAGCAAACCGCTAGTTAGCTAATGAATGGCTTCCGTCTCGCTCCATTCTTACAGTTGGTCGGTCAGTCGCACAGTGGGTGGTTTATAGACAGTAGGTTCAAATTTACGAAGTTTCTTTTATACTTTTAACTAGCGGCCCGCCCTCGCTTCGCTTCAGTTTATGTGAGTTTTCTGTAACACCCGTACATGAAACATAATTTATTATAGGTACATAAAAACCTTCCTCTTGAATCACTATTTATAAAAAAAAACCTCATCAAAATCAGTTGCGTTGTTCAACAGACAGACAGCAGGAAGCGACTTTGTTTTATACTATGTAGTGATGAAAGTAACTTTGTCTATAGTCTATACTTTTAGGTATTTAAAAAAATGTAAACATTCCAAATCACGTAACAACCAATCAAACCTGTTTTATCGAGCTTTGACGTACGACGACTTTGACGGCAGTCAATAGAAGCAGAACACTGTCTACTTCTATTGGCTGACGAACTATATCACGTGGTTGTTTTGTTTAAATTTTTTTAAATGCCTAAAAGTATACACTAAATGTAGATTTCAATTATCGTTATTCCCTAGGGATCATTAAAAAAAATCGGAATGAAACGTAGTTTATGTGTAATTCATGGTAAAAGCTATCTCCATTTGAATCAAATCCGTGTAGATGTTGCAGCGTGAAGGAGTGACAAACTAACACACACACAAACTTTCACATTTATAATAATAACTGCCGCACTCAGAGACGTCAATTAAATTTAATACTTGTTTAGTGACGTGTTGTCGTATTCTATTGCTATAGCAAATAAAGTGAAAGCAGCAATTAAGCATCAAGCATTAAATTTAATTTATTTCTCTGAGCGCGGCAGTAAGTAGGTAGGATAAGATAGATAACATTATAAAAGACTATCTGCATATTACATCTGTAAACTTAAAGTAAACGGTCAGTATTAATCACAAATAAATGATAAATTAAAAAAAGAATAGTCTTATGAATGCGAATGTCTATGGGTCACAGTTTCTACTTTCCATTAGGTGGCCTGTGTGCTCGTTTGTCTTCTCCATGCCATAAAAAAAAAAAAAAAAAAAACGGATAAATAAGACACAACACGTAAAACGTTTCTGGCAGCTTTTTAAAAGGGGTATCATTAAATTTCTTCGAGACCGGCAACGCATTGGTGACGCCTCTGGTGTTGCAAATGTCCATAGGCGGCGGTGACCACTTCCCATCGGGTGGGCTGTCTGCCTGTTTGGCCGTCGACGGCAATAAAAAAAAAACTAGTTAATACTGACCCTGCCTACGAAGCTAACGGGTTCGAATCCCGGTAAGGGTAGATACTCGTATTTATGTGTTGAGCACTGGTAGTTATGTTTTTCTGAGTCTTGGATCGTTTATTCCTAGTACTAGCCAAGCCTTTTAAGCAATTTCCGGTTCCTGCCCAATATCCTGTATGAAAGACATTTTTGTACGAATAATTTGAGTTACCGGGAGGAACTTAACAAATCTTTTTTTTTTATAATGGAACGCCCATGCGGTTCGCGTCATTTTTAAAGCATTACAAAAAGTTTTCATTCCAATTTTTACTTGTCTGTGACAGCGCCCGCTTTTACGCATGCGCGGTGATGTACTAAGTTTTGGCGCCATTCATTGAATATACGTTTTGTTGTAATGTAAGAGAGTAGATAAAGTAGTGTATGAAACTGCACATAAATTGGTATTAAAACACTGTGTGATACTATTTAAAAACTCGTGTTTTAATCCTACATTATGCAACAATTTCATAAACTACTATACTCAGTCCTGACGATGCTTATTATTTTATTTTCGTGGGCTAAAAAAGCCTTCGCAGCATATGGATTGACTCGCCAGAGCTAAACAATCTTTTTAAGTTAATTATTATTTCGCTCTTCTTTAGTGTTTTAACTTAACAAGTCCGAAAGGGTGTTAGAAACTAAAACAATTTTAATTATAGCCCGTGTTCCACTTAGCGAACTAAAGTTTATACTTATTAAAAACAAGTCTCGGCCAAAAGTTGACGGGAGTTTATAATAGACGCAAAATGCCATCGAGGCAAAACGAGTTAAGTACACAATAGTTCCGGGAATTTATATTAACCTTTTTTTTCCGTACCCAATGGGTACTAGGGCCCTGTTACTAAGAATTTGCTGTCCATCGGTTTGTCTGTCTCATGAACCATAATAGGTAGAGATAGAGGCATTCCATCTTAGGCCTCAGGGTTGGCAACTTTGCGGTCTTAGGATTGAAGTCACCATTAAGTGGCATGTACGCTTGCCGGGTCTATATCGAATGGCATACAATTATTAGTCCTATCGTTGTGTCGCATAACGTCTTTTGTCCTAATAACGTGTGGCATACACTTTGTTCCGCATATTTTGGATTGTCCGAAATTGTTGCTCCTATTATCGTTTGTCCTAAATATTATTTGTCCTAACGTTTGATGTGGCTAAGATTCAACTGTCGAATGATTGATGTGCATAATTGTAATATTCCTAATATTTAATGTGCTAAAATTGTTTTGACTACATGTCATTAAGCATAAATCTTTTTAGCAAGCAGAGTTAAAAGTTGACGACTAGCAAAACCCAAAAAAAACCTATTACTGATTATACAGTATGTAACTGAACGAAAGGCCAACCTTAAAATCGGTGGATGTTAAAAACGGGTATAATAAAATTAACCACTTTTTGTATTAATCCAATCACTTTTTTTGTTTATAATTTTACTAAATGTAATAACTTAACCTCTTTCTCATCAGTCGGTTAACGAGCTTAATAACATCCTGTGATGTAAGTTTGACATTAGTTATCACTTCATAACTAAAGTAAACAAACTAGGTATTTACAAATAATCTAATTCTGCATATCAGGCTATTACAGTTTCAACTATGACTACATTACCGTATCAAGTTAACATTAGAACACACACGCTTAACCGCACTGCACAATGAATTTTAAGCAATCCAATCCAATTTTTGTAGTGGCAAGCGGTTACTATGATTGAGTGACCATTACCTAACTGCCGATGACGTATTCTGGCTGTTGCAGCAGTTGCAAAGCTGTTGCTCGGCGTAGAAACTGATTGACCAGTAGAACAAATTGATCTAAAATGTGTAAATAAATAACAAAGACTAATAAACATCGTCTCTGACATTTTTGCTCTGTCATGATTGTCTCAAACCATAGAACGACAGATTATTTTTTTTCATAACAAAAAGGTTAGGCTACCAATAAATTGTATTTTCTTTCAATTTGATATTTGACATCCTTCACTTTCGTCATATAAATTTAAATCGTAATTGCAATAATAATGCCTTTAAATTTTACTGCGGTTGAGATAATGGATATGATCCTTGCGTACGGAGAGTGCAGGGGCAATGGGAATGCAGCCCTCCGCTTGTACTCCGAGAGGTATCCTACAAGAAGGCAACCAAGTAATGCTCGTGTCATTGTTAATGCCATTACACGGCTGAGAAATAACGATCGGCCGGTGCCTGTGAACTCAGGTGGTCCTCAACGTGTTCATGTTACGCGGGAAGAACAGGTATTGGATCATTTTCAAAACCAACCAGGTTCTAGTACTAGGCGGGCAGGACGCAATTTAGGCTTGAGTCACACCCTCGTACACAAAATACTAACACGCGATCGGCAACATCCTTTCTCCGTAACTAAGGTTCGAGCGTTGAAACCTGACGATTATCCCAGACGGGTTGAGTATGCTTATTGGGCGTTAGAAAAAAAAAGAGAAGATCCTCACTTTCTAAGAAAAGTTATTTGGAGTGATGAGAGCCTCTTTACAAGGAATATTATGTGGAATCGACGGGTTGTACATCATTGGGCTCCAAAAGTTCGAAATCCACACTGTCTCATCAAACCAGGTGGTCAATAAATGTATGGGCGGTATAAGAGACAACGATATCATTGGGCCAGTGTTCATAATTGGCACAACAAACGCTGAGCGGTATCTCCAAGTGCTTAACGGACCTCTCAGTCGCTATGTTGATAGCTTACCTCTCAGTCACAACGTACAGACATGGTTCCAACATGACGGTGCTCCTCCTCATATCGCGATTCGAGTACGGAACAGGTTAAAGACATGTTTGGAAACCAATGTATCGGGCGGTTCGCACCAATCCCTTGGGCTCCGCGTTCGCCGGATCTTACTCCGCTTGATTATTTCTTTTGGGGTTGGGTGAAACAGTTCTTGTTCAAAAAATAATCAAGTACTCGCGAAGAAATGGAATTACGAATAGTTCAAGCTTTCGAGAAAATCAAACGCCGTATTCGAGAAAATCCTAGTTTGATGAGAAGGGTGCATGACAATAATTATCGTCGCTTGCAGAGATGTGTACATAACGGCGGACGACACATAGAACTGCGTCGCATTTAATACGTGAATGTGCACACACCTTTATACTTTAACTGACATTATGACGTTTACGTTGTTGTCACTGATAAGATTGTAAACAAATGAGACAGGGAGTTACATTTTTATTACATTATTATTATTTTTTTACACTATCAGTAAAAAGTTTCCTGATTTCATTAAATTAGGTACCACATCCATTTTTCTCGCCTAAACATTAATGGTTCTCTTTCTTATCCTTTCGTTCTGATACATACTGTATATAAAAAAATGTTTTATTTACAAACCTAACCTTGTCGAACTTGTTGGTTCTGGCGTTTCGCTCGCTCGTTAGGGTCACAGTTTTACCTAACACTCCTCCTCGCTTCGCTCGTCGTCGTACCTAACCTAACCGAAATCTGACCTGCCTGAAGGTAGAATACGTAACGATTCTGACTTCACGCCTACCATAGTTTAGTTTAGGTGCTGTAATTGTAGCCAGTTTAATAATAGGCAAAATAATTATTAGGACAATTCATGTTAGGAATATTATGCTTTAGGTAATTAGACTTTAGAGTTATCAATATTAGGACAAACTTGCTTTAGGACGTCAAATGAGTATGCGCAAAAATTATTAGGACAAACGAGTAGTATGCCATTCAACAGTATGCCTAACATTCTCGGCCAAACATTTTTAGGACAAAAAACGTTATGCGATACGACAGGCGCCCACGCTTGCCATTGCCGTACGCTGTTTGCCATTCCCAAGCTTTAAAAAATAAATAAATTAAGTAGCCTATGTGATAATCTCCATTTCAAATCAATTTAAGATAGCACACAAACTTTTGCATTTATATTATGACTAGATGTTTTAATAGCTTTTCTGTCTAGTGAATAAGAGCTACCATATCGTCAACAGTATGATAGTGATATGGAAGCGAGACGGGCTTACACATACTAGAATAAAGGCTTAACAGATAAAGCGTATTCGATTCCACTGTATTTGCCCCTTTACACTTTCTGGTTAATTTGTTAGTTAAAGGTCGGGTTTATCGTAAATTATACTTCTCCAATTGGGTTTGCCGTTAAACTTCAAGTTGTTAGGATAGTTGGGATTGAAAACTTAATGTTTTGATTAATTAACTTACAAAGTTATCACTTTATACCCGACTGCGGCAAAGCCCAAAAGGAGAGTTATGTGTTTGACCTGTATGTATGTCCGACTGTTGGAAGACAAACGAGCACACAGGCCACCTGATGGTAAGTGGAAACTGAGACCCATAGACATTTGCATTCACAAGATTGCAATGCAATCCTAAGACTGCAAATGCGTTGCCAACCTTGAGGACTAAGATGGAATGCCTCTATGCTAGTAATTTCACCGGCTGTCTTATCCCCAAACCGGAACACAACAATGCGAACACTGCTGTTTGGCGGTAGGTTAATAATATTTACTCGTTATTCCTGGTATACTTAAGTAATTCTCTCTATCTCTTTCTCTTGCCTATAAACACACAATACCACTACATATGCATTTCCATGCTCTCGTTAGTTCATCTATATACTATGTAACTAAATTCTTCATTGCACAATAAAGTTTGTCTGCTAAAGCAAGTATCACTAATTTCCAAAATGAAAGTAGAAGCGTCCTCGTAGCAGAGACTTAACCTAAAGCAACGTTTAAATTAATTAAATAATCCTATTAAAAACACCCGAAACAAACAATTCGCTGCTGCAACCCTCCCCCTCATTAAGAGTAGAGTTTCACGAAATTATACGAGAAATATCTTAGTTTATATTCAAGTTATTTGAGTTAAAATTGTACGTGATACATGATGCGCGCTTAATTTGGACAATAATATTAAAATATGTTATATTTTAGAGCAATCTTTGTACGCCAATACGAGCGAGGTACAGTCAGCTATAAAACCAAGTGGACATATTTTATGTATCCATTCCATTAGGGGTAGAACTTTGTATGGTATCTGTTCGGGCTGCTATCATATATACGTTTACAAAACCCCCAAACAATGTTTCACCCTTCTGCTTATTCTAGTAGAATCGCACCTAAAATTCCACAGTTGCAATAGTACATTACTTAACAAGGACTGTAAAAGAAAGAAAGCCCGAAATCGCAGGTATTTCGCAGGTTGTAAATATGCGATAGAGGGCTTTCTTTTTTACTGCCCGTGATGAGTACACAATTTTACGTCTTCACCTGGCCACAATGCGAGTTTTACCGTGCGCACAGCGTGCGATAAAACTCACATTATGGCCAGGTGTTACGTAAAAGAGTTTACAAACTACCTACAGCGGGCCTAATATGACTGCGTCTATATCGGGTGTCAAATGTGGACAACGCATCCGTCGCACTCGTTAGGCAATAGCCCCTCAGCCCGCATTGCGATTACCTCTAACCTCCTGAGGCCCAGATTAAATGCCGTTAATTCAAAGTATGAATCTTGTGTCAATCAATTAAAGTTCAAAATATTATTTTCTAATGTCATTTATAGCACTAGGCCCCAGGATGCTAACAGTATAAACAATAGTTCGTCTTCAAACAAACGTATGTCGCTTGCATGTGTGCGTGCCTCGCCCGTACGCGCTGCGAGCCACCACAAGCACACTCAACAGGACGGACTAAGCCGGTTTAGTCAGGGTTGCGGCGTTTAGCTTATCGAGCGATATAGCGCCTGAGTGGCAATAGGTAACGAAAACTCCCAAAGGGCCGAAAATGAACTACTTTTCAATTTATACTTCAAAAGTCCCGTCTCACTAAAGTTATAAACTTCTGCATATCCCCCGAAGCGGACTGTACACACGAGTAACAATAAACAACTCCAACAGAACAACAATTCCAGTGGCGACTTCCAACTTAATCTTTTCTCCAAACGGCAACTCTAAAACTTTCTGTAATCGTGTATCTAGAGCACCTAAGCGGTGAGTTCTCTAACTTTGTCCAGCATACACTGTAATGGAAACTGGTTACTTTACATATAAATTTGTACGTGCAGTGGTCTGTTTTTATTGTATTTAAGTGTACATCTATAATATCTAGTTTCAAGCTGAATTGACAATATTTAAAGGTTGCCCAAATTGACCATTTAGGAGGGATTATTGGATTTTTTTCAAAAACATACATAACACATTACATTAAACCACGCCTGATTCCCAGAGGGGTAGGCAGAGACCACTACTTTTCACTTGCTACGATCTTGACAAACTTTCGCTTGTTCCACATTCATACATCGAGTCATGCACGCACGTCGGTTTCGGGTACTTAAGATTCGGCCCTCTTTTCCAAAAACAACAATCAATATATAACTAACTTCAAACAATCACTATATATTCGAAGTTATTATGTTGGTCCGATCAAATATCGATTCCAACAGTAAACGTCGTCGGTAAACAACTCCGCCACACAGGGCGTTTGAGAACTGTTCCTCGTCGCATGGCACTTGCAGGTAAGAACCCGCGCGTCATCGGGCCCACCTACTACGAGCGCCTACCTCAAACGCCATGTGACGAAATGTTTAGGCACCGGCTTAAAAATCATTTGTTAGATAACCCAGTCTATTCGGCAAATGAGTATAAGTATGCAAATTGACTTATAATAAGATTGACTTCGACTTTTTTAATGTACTTTGCATTTGTATTGTCATTTTTACTTTTTTACTTTTACTATTTTTATTATTATGACTTAATTCTATTTCTGACGACCTCAATGTAACTGCATATATATATATACATATAGGTACAGGTAATTAAGTAACAATATAAAGACCTAGAGGTTCATAAAAAGTACAGTAATAGGTACTACAGGTTATTAAAACTTAAAACTAATGATACGTACACTTTCATTGCCGCCGACCTGCGGGTCCATTTTGTATGAAAATCAGATACCTTTGCAATGAAAAGTATAAGGAAATTATATATTTGGTACAATATTTGCACAAAATTTGCTATAGTAAGTCATTGCACAAAATATATACAGGAAGAAGATAAAAGAGGGTCCAGAGATCATATTCTATAAAATGTTGCTTGACAATTATCTTTGAGGGTACTAATTGAACTAATAAATGGGTCAATATCATATAAACGCTCATTACTTAAACGAGGAACTCGTCTGAAGAAAGTGTGTGTGTGTGTGTTTGGTGTAGTTAGTACGAGCAAAACTGACATGAAACAGTTTACGAAGACGCAAGGAGGGACGTAGAATATTGAAAGTTATATAATTTGACATGTAATTTAATTTATGGTGTGTTATATTGAGTAATAAAATCTGAATCTGAAACCTTCCTGTCAACTTTATGTCAAACACCAATGATATTGACCGTCAACACCATTTTTCCGGATATCGCGGCTTTGAAGAATAGAGTATTTGACAACATTGAAATAAAATTGTTTTTTCATTAACAATAGATAAACATTGTAAAAATACTAGGAACACATCAATCTTTTATTTATGTTTTGCTATTTTAATATTTTTAAATTCATAAAATACAACAATAAGGAGGCTGTTTGATTGTGACGTCACAAGATAGTAATCCATATAAATTCCATAGTAACGGAGCGTTTTTGATGTTTAATAAAAAGAAGCTGATTTGACTTTTGTCAAATACCGTATTGCAGCATAATCATGAAAATTTATTCATAAAGATGTCAAAGTGTGCAACCTCTTAATACCAACTAATAATATTATAATTTTGAATATTGATCTCTAGAAACCCCCTATTAATAATACTCTTCATTTTAATTTCCTTCTTTTAAAATAAACCTCTCTTATGAAACATTTGCCGAGCTCAACATGATACCGCGAAGGCTCATAAATTCAAAGTTAAAACTACAAAATGTATAGAACCGCTCCAGCGCAACGTATATTTAAACAGAATAAACTGTTTCATATTTTACTTGATACTAACGGAGTAGAGGTAAAACTTGGTACAAGTATTCTTACCGCCGCCTTGAGATAATATAGTTTGTAGAATTTTTACTAGTTAGTGTGCAGCGGAGTAGATACTTGTAAGCTAGGTTGTACAAATATAAAACCATAACGACGACGCGTTGGCCTTATCTTATCTTATCTTACAGATGGCCCCTTTCAAATAGGTACACTTCGACCCATTACTAACTGTTAACTGTTTTTTTTAACATATAATTGTGCTGTAAAACATTGTTACTTTCGCTCTGTGTGCGTTCTCTCTGAATAAATTTATTTTCTTTCTTTCTTTCTTTCTTTAGAATCTTTTGTGCAATTACCTTCTTACACGCTCAGTTGTTCGAATGTGCAGGTTTCCTCACGATGTTTTTCCTTCACCGCAAGAGCGTCGGTGCACTTAAGTTAGAAAAACTCTGGTACATGGTGACCGCGGGGGTTATATCTCGGTACCTTACGATCACGAGTCGACCCCCTAAGCCACTAGGCCACCGACGCTCTCACGCGTCGGCCTAGTTGGCAGTGATCCTTCCTACGAAGCAAGCGGTTCCGGGTTCAAATACCGAGGCAGATAATTGTGTGATGAGTGCGAATATTTGTTCCAGTGTCTTGGTGGTTTTCTATGTGTTTAAGTAATGTTTGGGATTAGTTTAATTTGTATGACATTGTCTCCTGTTAAAAAAAAGTTGAGTAAAATATTGACGACGCGACTAGCCTTGTAACTAGACTCTAATTAACCGTGACCCTGTATACGAATATCTTAAATGTTTTCTATGTATTTAAGTATGTATTTCTCTATATATTAGTTATGTATATCGTTGCCTAATACAGTATTTGACAAAAGTCAAATCAGTTTCTTTTTATGAAACATCAAAAACGCTCCTTTACTATGGAATTTATAGGGATTACTATCTTGTGACGTCACAGTCAAACAGCGTCCTTATTGTTGGATTTTATGAATTTAAAAATCTTAAAATAGCAAATATAAATAAAAGATTGATGAAGTATTTTTATAATGTTTATCTGTTGGTAATGAAAAACCAATTTAAATTCACTCTTGTCAAATACCCTATTCAGACTACAAAGATACGACCTCATTCCATTGAAATTCCAGGGAAGCCTAGAGCTTAATTTGGGACTATATATGGTCCATTTATGTGAGATTATGATCTGACATTTACTGTTTTTTTTAATAGGCACACAATGCAAAGGTGCCAGTTTCATTTGCCATTTGTATATTAAACAGACGTACACTCAAACAAATAAATTTCAAGGCTACTATTTATACGACATAAAAATGATGCAGAAGGTCAAATCAAATCCCAAAAACTTTCTTAGCATTCGATTGATTACGTCATTATGACATAGTTCTATATATCAGCCCAGAAATCCATTTCATTTATCAATCCGCAAACCCAACACCGAACCAATTACGTTGCCTCTCCTATTATAACAAAAACTCGTTCAACCAAGGAAGTTATTACAGCTTTATTAAAATAAGCTACAAAACATTTTGTACCCATTCAAGAGCTGAACTGAAAACCCTTTTAGAATGACAAAGGGAACAGTGAACCCCTTCGCTCCCCGATTGTGAACCGAAACCACCCTGTAATTGGATAGACTTGCCCGAAGTATCACCCTGTACTGTGAAAATTTCACGGAATTTGAGAACCTTGAAAATTCGTCTTGCTTCAAGTTAGATAGATGGTCACCCTGATGGTTTGAGTAGTGTGACCATTGTTTATATTATGACGGGACCTTTTTTTGTCATAAGTTATTTAACTAAATAAATATGGTTAATTCTTTTAAACGCAGTATTGCTCATTCATTACTTCATATCGCTGATTGTAGTAAGTTTAGCAATTGTTTCGTTTTTTGAATTTATTAAGGTAATTTTATATTTTGCTGATTTTAGGGTTACGGAAATTAGGTTTATTCAGTGATTTTGAATCCGGACGATCATTTCATCATGTATTAGATAACGAAGTCTTTAAAGCACGGTACTAGGTTTAGTGTTTGAAATGACGAGCATTTTCTCGAGCCTTGTAAGATAATTAAATCGTATTAGGCCTCATATTATTACCACGCAGTAGATGAGTCTCGTGGGCTAGTTTATAAATAAACGTCCAATACAACGGTAGGATATAATTGGACCTTTGAAATTTTGGGCACATGCACATTAGTCGCCACTGAGTTGTTCATCTGTACCGAGTATTACTAAAGTGACACACACAGCCACGTCCGCTGCGAGAAATTCTAAATTGCTACAATTAAGATGCAATTCAAGCCGTACGCTGCAGCATTTCAAAGCGATCCAATTTCATATTCATTTGACACTAAAGGAAGGAATATTTGAAAACGGGACTGTCCTATTTACCACTAGATTTATGGTTACATTAGTTTTCGCTCAAGCAATTACTATAAAACACTCGAATGAAGAGGTGCCAACACAAATTGAAAAACAAATGACTTTTTAGTCCTAATGAAAAACAATGACTGTGCTCAAAATTTACATTTCAGTTACAAATAATGAAACCAAAAAATAACGCATTTAAAGTTTTGATGGAACTCCTAATATTCTTTTGTTTTATGATTTCAGACCCAGATTTACTTACTTAATTTCTTTAGATTGGTAAAGTTTACAAGTCCAATGTTACAAGATTTTTTTTTTAACTTTGGGGGCAAATGACCATGCAGCTTACCTGATGGGAGGTAATCACCAGCCCCCATAAACACCAGCATCTCAAGAATATAATAATCATAAATATATTATTTTAAACAGCATTTCGACGGTGATATTGCCAAACCAACCGCGTAACTCACAAATTTTTGATAGAGCCAAATAAACCTTACTGTCCAATTAAAAAGGAGCATGTTGCTCCTTATTTAAAATGTTACTTACGCGGTTTTGCAAATTCACCGAAGATTTCTTAACAAAATATGAAAATACCGTCAAAAAGAATAGTAGCGAAAGTGAAATTAAAATAAAAATCGACTAAGAAATACGGATGAAACAAGTTTAAAACTGCTAATTAGACAGCGATTAAACAGAGAATCCGATTGCACTGTGACGTCATGTAACACGTCGATCATATAAACTCCATGTTAATTCAGTTTTGCTAGAAAGACAAAGGAATAAATCTTAGTTGGCTTAATATCTTGGTTATTTTTATAGCTATTCAAAAAATGATTTTTGTCAACTATTTGTTACATGAAGCAGCATTATTCAAGCTGTGAAAAAATTACATGAATATTCCCTATTAGTGAAATTAAAACTCATTTCACAAATACCCAGTATGCACCCTCCTTTTTTTGTAAACGTTACACTGACGTGTCGCTTTTTGGTCGTTTGATCGATTGTGAATTTGTGGTGGCATGTCCAATATGTCCCTTTATAAATTAATTTATATTGGTAAAACAACGCCTATTTATTAAAATTAAGCATAATTTATTATTAAAGTTCACCCGTTTATAGCCTATAAAATTTAATTAAAACCTGCCATGGGAATGAAGCGTTTCTGAAAACATAAAATTATTAAATGTAAGTTTTCACATAAATGATACTAGTTAGGAAAGATGTAAGTACAACCTTTTTTGTAAAAATCACTTTTACGAAAGTTTGCTTTTACAGTAACGGATCTGTTTGATACATGACCGTTTTCTTGCAACTGACTATTGTTTTTTTTTAAGCCTTTGCTTTGCACAAGTTAGAGCGTAGATTTTTTTGATCTATGTATGTTAGTAACGAGTAGGGTCGTAATAAAATCCAAGTTTATGATCTTGGGCCCCCCCAAGCACTCCCCCGTGAGCCGTCATCTCATTTTTTGTAAAGTTTTTATTTATGTGAGATTTAAACAGTCGTTTACAAAGGGGCTTTGAAACTGTTGCTTAAAATTAGACTTGAGTTTCCTTAAAGTGACACAATCAAGAAACTCATACGTCAATTCTCAGAAAAACCAACGTACCCTATATTCCTTACACATTCTCGCATAGCTATTATAGTAGATTGTTCAACAAGGGACTAAAACAAGCCATAATGACACGAGATGTTTAGCGACCCAAGCGGAGCGCGGGTGGCTATAGTTCGAGTGTCATTATGCTTCTTTAGTCTCGCGTTATACACTTTTCACTTTGAAGGCGAGGAAAAAAATGACGTTCTGTACAAAATTAAAATACTGATTATAACTAAATTTCTAACAAATTTGTTGCGCAGTTTTTTTTTCTTTTTTTTGTAAAGTGACGCTTTAAATGCTTGCATATTTAGCAAACGATTTTGAACCTATTTGGACCAAGCATAATGGGTGAATCAGATTCATATTCGTACTCGTAATCATTAATCGTGTTTCACGAAATTAAATCTTTGCACAATTGTAATTTCGAGGTTATTTCCACGCCCTTAAAATTATCTGTACGCAATCACTGAAAATGGCGATAATCCTCCATTCACAATTACCATAATTTCGTGTTTAAGGGATTCCAAAGTAAATGAAAAAAATACTTTATTTAGTCCCGATGCGCAGACTAAAGTAACATCTTAAGAGCATGAGAAGTGAAAAGGTAATAAACACTATACAAAATGAATTTACACGTAAACGACATTAAACGCCAGGCTTCCCCAATTTCCACACAGAAACGACCTGAATTTACGTCTTTGGCACACTCGTCCATTGTTCACAAACGGGCCCGACCCAAATTGACTGGTCGCGTAAAATATGGCTCTCGTGACATCTCGTCACTTTGGTACC
Source organism: Acleris laterana (assembly GCA_963966035.1). Classification (NCBI taxonomy): domain Eukaryota; kingdom Metazoa; phylum Arthropoda; class Insecta; order Lepidoptera; family Tortricidae; genus Acleris; species Acleris laterana. Next base: position 4,363,932 of record OZ014463.1, on the reverse strand, counting down.
CTTACCATGAGTTGCAATGGGGATAGACCAAAAAAAAAGAATAAGTACTGTTTTTTTGTAATTTTTGTGTAATGTGATAAATGCCTAGTTTTTAGTTTATTGATCCCTGGCTGTGCTAATGCTGTTGCACACCTGTACTTGGTGCACAAACAGGACTATTTTCTTTTAAATCTTCTAAACACGCATTTGTTTGTGCTACTGTTGGTGTGTCTAATTAAATATATAAAAAATAAAAATAAAAATAAAAAGATACCAATTTCATTAATTTTGTATTTGACCTACTAGTTTGGTTTTAAATTCTTTATTTATTTAGCAGACATTTTATGGATGACATGATTATTTTTAATTTGGGATTTAATTTTCTTATATATTACAACAAGGAGCGTCGGTGACCTAGTGGTTTAGGGGGTCGACTCGTGATCGTAAGGTACCGAGTTCGAACCCCTGCGGTCACCATGTACCAATGAGTTTTTCTAACTTAAGTGCATTATCCGATGCTCTTACGGTGAAGAAAACACATCGTGAGGAAACCGGCACATTCGAACAGCTGAGTTTGTAAGAGGGTAATTGCACAAAAGATCCTAAAGGGTCGAGAAAGGGCCCATCTGTAAGATACCAATAATATATTACAACAGTTAAATGATATCTAATGATAAAAAGTGTTTGTGGTAATGTATTAAAACATACTTTTTCAAGTGGTTTTTGCCTAACCCGTAAAATACACCTAGCTTTCAAGCCGAAAGCGAAAGTCAAACAAAAGTTTAAATATACTTTTGACAAAATATCCGAAATAGATAAATATTTCAAAAACCAATGCAGAACGGTTTTAAAACCCTATTCCTGGAAATGGTTTTCGAATTAGAGTAATTGTTAAAATATGAACAATCTCAATTACTGTACCCGCTAGCGAGTCGAATGGTCTGTCCCTTACACCATTGTTATAGTGTAAGGGATACAGTATTCGACTTGCTAGCGAGTACGGTAATTGTAACTCATGGTAAGGGTACAGAAAGAGCAGGTGATTGGAATCGAAATGAGCTCTTAATAAATTCTTGACTCGATTTAGGGTCAATTTTGTGGAGATAACAAGCTGCGTGGCAACGAATGTGTGAGGTGATTAGGTTTGCTGTATAAATGTAAATTGGGCAATAATGCTGTTAGGTTGGTAAGCTTGGGAGATATCAATGGTTGTTAGAATTTGTTTTTGTTGGCCGCAATTTATTAAATGCTGTTAAGTTCCTATTTAGTGTCGTATTTTTTCGACAAGTTATAGTTAAAAATCACATGGAATTATTATGTTATGTATAACTATTATCTGATGCAGTAATTAAAACACCACACCTCTTTTTAAGGGTCCGTACCCAAAAGATAAAAACGGGACCCTATTACTAAGAATCCACTGTCTGTTTATCTGTTTGTCACCAAGCTGCATCTCATGAACCATGATAGCTAGACAGTTGAAATTTTTACAGATGTGTTTCTGTTGGCGCTATAACAACACATACTAATAACAGAATAAAATCAATATTTAAGTCATACAACAAATGTAACTTAAGTCTAATGTTCTATCGATAATGGTACGGAACCCTTCGAGCGCAAGTCCGACTCGCACTTGGCCGGTATTTATAGTTTTTTTTTGAATAAAAAGCTATTAAACCCGCGTCAATTCAAGGGTAGAACTTATATCATCCTTATGCCCGTTTAATAAAACAAAACAACCTAATTCCCTAAAACAATCGAATGTACTAAACTTACTTTTAAACAACTCCCATTGTTTCTTAATCTCTAAGCCACTGAAACACGATTTATTTCATTTCTAAATAAAATCACTCCAAGTATCATAAATAAGTGAAATGAGAAATCTCGCGGAAAAAAATGGAGAGGAAATTTTCTGCTACAAATAATCTGAGTCAAGCTAACAACTTGACGATTTGGGCCGTTAAAACGTAGCTTCCAGAAACATTTATAGAAAATAAAATGGCTTAGTCATCGATGTATCATTATCGGTAACTTAACATCCTTAATCTTAGTACTCGTTGATCTCCAAAAAAGATTATTTCTGAATTTATCGAAAGCTATTTGCAAATACTTATAATCATGTATTGTTTGAGAAAAACATTATATATTAAGTATATGCCTTGGCGGACACAAGGATTACCTAACTCGAATTTTAGCACCTCGTTAGGAAATCCCCTACTTTCCGAGCCTAGGCAATAATATACTAAAACGCGTTAGTATATGTTTAAATAGTCTGTGTAAAGTGTGTGCATAGGAGATGTAAACAAAATAGAATATAATCTCAAATGTTTATGGAGCCTGTTTTTATGTTCAAAACTTATTCTCTAGTATGTAACAAAAAGCAAGCTTTAAAAAACGCAACTGCTGTTTGGATAATGTCGTCAAAGTAATGTTACTTATTATGCATAAAAAAATATTTTGCCAATTTCACATTTAAATAATTTTAATTATAGCCTATGACACTAGTGGATAAGATGAATCTAACCAAGTATAATTTATTACAATCGGTTTAGTCGTTTAGTAGTTACTAAGCATCATAGAGTAGAACATACAAGTGAAACACATAACCCTCCTCTTGGGTTTTGCCGCAGTCGGGTAAAAAATCAAACTATTTCCCAATAACACATCCAATAAACTAGGAGCAATGTATGGCGCTGTTCGAGACATTTTAACTACCGCCCCTCGCCCCATTTAACCGTGGACCATGGACAAAGCCCACTTTTTTTATCTCGACAACTTGTCAGCGGCAGACGCTCGGTGTAATTGTTACATAAACTTCATGGCCCAAAGATCGGACCAAGTTTATGTGAATGCACATTAAGCTTGTTTTTTATTTTTTTTGGTTTTGTGTGTGTTTAATTTCCCAAACTGTCCAGTCATCTTTATAATACTATAAATAAACACTTAGATATTTATAGACCCGATTATCATCACTGTCAAATAATCATACCAAAATGGCTTCAAACAAAAAATTATAATGAGACTGAGTGACTATTAGTACAGTGACAAAACACACCCACACATACACACAATTCACACACACATACAGTCACTCACTCAAACAAGCACACATGCACACACACACACGCGCCCAAACACGCGCACACCCACACATACACGGTGAGTCAGGACATATTTTATTTTATTAATGCTAAGTAAAGTACCTATATTTATGTTGATTTTTGGAAGAGCGAGACGTCCCAACACAGACTTTTTAAGTCTAAAGGGAGGCCTCAGCAACTGTAATTTTATAAACTGGCTAAGTGATAATATACATATTTTTTTTTGATAAATAAATAAATAAAATCTTTATTCAAAATAATTTTATCCATACTCACACCTTTATTCCCAGAGTGGGATAGGTAGCTACAGAATTACCAAAAGCTCCAAAAACTTGTTAATAATGTATCACAATTTTTCACCAACAGTACATAACTTAAGACTATGTATCGTAACTCACCCTATATTACCGACGTGTAAAAGAGCCCTCATGTGGCCTATTTACTGAATTATTCTATATTTTGAATTTTGAATTTCGTCGCTTATTGCGGATAGGAACGATTTAATGTACAGTTGTTCAAAGTAATTATTATTCTTTTATCACTTTTATTATCAAACCTTACGTTAGTATAGGTTTTTTTAACTTTTTTATTATTATTGCACCCCTCCTCATGATTTAACTGGCCAAGAATTTTGATTATATTTCTTCAGAAATGCTTTACCAAATCAATACTAATTAAAAAGTATTAAAACGCTCACCAGGGCCTCTGTTCTACTCAGTAAAACCATATTATATATATACCATAAATGTATATGCCATATATGTATATTGCCTTTGATATATAACCTAAACTCCCGTGATTCTTTAAGATTACTATTTAAAGAAATTAGTATTTTGACAGTAGCGTCACAATTTATTTATGAGAATATTATTTATGTCATTAAAAATCAGGACTCTTTTATTAAGAATTGCGATATACATAATTTTAATACGAGAAATAAAAATAAAATAGCTATTAAAAAATTTCGTGTTCGTAAGGTTTTTAAATCATTTGTAGGTCAATGCATCCATTTCTATAATAAATTACTTACCTGACGAAGTTTTGAAGTTACCATTTCCAGTACTTAAAACTTACTTGAAAAAGTCGCTGATGTCTAAAGCTTACTATAGGGTCGAGGACTATCTATCAGATAAAAGCGCTTGGCCTAAACTAAACACCCAAATAACTTAATAATAACTTAATCGTAAGAAATATGTAAACATTGTATATTGTCTAGGGGACACGGTTTCTGTAGGAGAATGTATCGAAACTTTTTATGTAGTTGTATTACACCATCATAATTAAGTATAATTTTCATAATTATTTTTCTATTACTTACTAATAATTACTAGCCACTTGAGTGCCCGCGATTCGAAAAAGGTGCTCTAGAAGTGCCCAGGACTTTTCGCGCGCCAGCGGCGCAGTGTCATATTTTGTTAAAAAATCGATTGCTTGGCTTTCTGTGAACCGTTTGCTATAATTCTTTTAAACGTAGATAAAGACACTATTATTCTTTAAATACTATTTGCCAGTTTTTTCAAATTTGCAGCAATTTCTCTCACAAATTGTCAATAACTAAAAAATAACCTTATATCGATCCAGACCGATTTCGGCCACAGCGACTAGGATCCGACTATTTAGAGCGTCGTTCGTGAGCTCTGTGATGACTAGCAAAGCCGATCTTTGCATTAAAAGTTCGACCACATTCACTGCAAGTCAGCACCCCCCCGACATAATTGTACTGCATGGCCGCAGGTGTTCGGGCCTTGAGTTCGTCTCGCTTTGCATCGAGCTCCTCACGTCTCTTCGTTTCGAACTCGGACACCTTAGTGCTCACTGTATGCCTCCAAGACGGCCGGTCTGCTGCCATTGCCTCCCACTGTGACGGGTCGATGTCACACCGTTTCATGTGTCGCTTAAGCACATCTTTGTACCGCAGAAATTGGCCGCCGCGTTTTCTCTTGCCATCCTGCAGTTCTGAGTAAAAGATGCGCCTTGCCACTCTGTCATCTGACATGCGGGAGACATGGCCGCCCCACCGCAGCTGTCGACGCATTAGATAAGCCTCTATTCCACCGATATTAGCTCTTCGTAGGACTTCCGTGTTACGAACACGGTCAGACCAACGTATGTTCATAATATCACGTAGGCATTTTAGGTGGAATCTATCTAATGTTCGAATATGCTTGCGGTAAAGGCACCACGCTTCGGAGGCATACAAGAGATTTGGCAGAACTATCGCCATGTATACAGCTATTTTTGTAGAGAGCTTTATGTCGTGTGAGCGAAACACCTTGGAACGAAGTTTGCCGAAGGCTGCGGCAGCTGCTCCAATTCTACCGTTGACTTCGTTGTCAAGGAGGCACCGCGATGTTATGGTGCTACCCAGATACTTGAACTTGTCTACCTGCTTAAGCGAGTTGTCACCGAGTTTGATGTCGACTGGGGCTCCATTCAGTGTATCAAGAGCCAATACTTCGGTCTTTTTAACACTGATCTTGAGGCCGAATTTGCGACACGACTCATCAAGACTCGTCATAAGCCTTTGTAGACCCTCTGGGGATTCCGCCACAAAACACAGATCATCTGCATACATCAACTCCGTAATAGTTGCGTGAGACACCTTGGTGCGAGCTTTTAGTCTAGCAAGGTTGAAGACTCCGCCACCAGTGGTACGGAAACGAATACAGATGCCATCAGACAGAGTCTGTAATGCCTCCCGTACCACAACTGCAAAGTACAGAGTGAAGAGAGTTGGGGCGAGCACGCAGCCTTGCTTTACGCCGCAGCTTACCGAAAAAAACTCTGAGTCCTCACCCTGCACACTGACACAACACTGCATGTCATCATGCAGGAGACGGATCATTCTCACAAACTTGTCAGTGCATCCAAGTTTCGTCAGTACTACCCATAAAGCTTCTCGAGGAACGCTGTCGAAAGCTTTTTCAAGGTCAACGAAACAAAGGTACAGTGGTTGACTTTGCTCTCGACTTTTCTCTTGAAGTTGTCGAACAGAGAAAATAGCCTCACACGTGCCTCGATTCGGTCGGAAGCCAAATTGGGTTTCAGGCAGAATATCTTCGGACAAGTGCATCAAGCGGTTTAGCAGTACTCGAGCAAAGACTTTTCCTGAAGAAGTAAGCAAGGATATGCCCCTATAGGAGTTGCAGTCCGATCTGTCACCTTTGTTTTTGTACAAAGAGCAAATACGTGAAACTCGAAAATCATCCGGTATCCGCTCTTCATTCCACATTCGAACAAAAAGTTTCCAGATCGTTTCATGCAAATCCCCACCACCATACCTCAGCAATTCTCCAGGAATGTTGTCAATGCCACCCGCTTTCTGGTTCTGCTGTTGTTGAACGGCAACGACGACTTCTTGCAACAACAATGGTGCATCCAGCTCATTAATCGTGGGGAAAAATGCCATCGAGGCGATGTGTGACATGTCCGCAGCTCGATCAACATTGAGCAAGTTATTAAAGTGCTCACCCCAACGATTAAGTACATCATGTTTGCTGGTTAACAGTTTTGTGCCGTCGAGTGATCTCAGGGGCACTCTATTACGAACTGTTGTACCAACAAGCTTGCGGACCTCCTCGTAAAATGCACCCAGCTGTTTAGTATCTGCAAGCCACTGTATGCGAGCAGCCTTATCTTGCCACCACTTGTCCTTTATTTCACGTACATATGCCCGTAGTTCGGCACCACTGATCTTGACTTGCTCCGCCTGGTGGCCGTCCCGGCTCCGGCGCAATATAGAACGGTGCTTCTCAATTGCTCTGGTCAAATGTTCGTCATTGTCGTCAAACCAATCCTCGTGTCTACTGGGCTTGAAACCCAGTGTCTGCGAGGCGGCAGCGACTAGACTGGACGACAACGTTTGCCAGTTAGCAACAGCATCCCCACTCTCAATGTCCATCGCCTGAACAGCACCACTAACTGCCTGAGCATAGGTCTCGCGTAATTGTAGACTCTGCAGTTTTCCTATGTCTAGGCGTTTGGGCTTTACTCCATGGGATCTGCGTGGAGGACGAAGACGAAGCCTCAGTTTAGTGACGACAAGTCTGTGGTCTGTAGAGCAGATCGCATTTGCCTCGCGCATAACACGAGTGATATGTACTTGAGAAATATCTCGTTGTCGGACAATCACATAGTCAATCAGGTGCCAATGTTTCGACCTTGGATGCATCCAAGTGGTCTTATATTTTGCCGGGAGTCTGAACATGGTGTTGGTAATTGCAAGCTCAAATTGAGCACAGAGGGATAGAAGGAGTTGCCCATTACTATTTATGTTTCCTACACCATGTCTTCCTAAGACCTTAGGCCAAGCTTCAAAATCTCTCCCGACTCTCGCGTTAAAGTCGCCCATCAACAGTACCTGCTCTCTAGGGGGTATCCTAGAGAGGATTTCCGAGATCTCTTCATAAAACTTGGCCTTGATGTCATCATCCTTGTCCAGTGTTGGCGCATAAACACTGATGACATTTAGATAATTTTCCTTGTCCAGATGTACGCGCAGCGTGGTAACGCGGTCGGATATGTGGATTGGACACTCCTCTAAGTTAGATACAATGTGATTGCTGATCGCAAAACCGACACCTGACCTCCTAGGCTCTGAAGCAGGAGTACCTTTCCAAAAGAAGGTATACCCGCCCCGGCGCTCCACCCTCTCCCCCTCGTCTGCTAGATGCGTTTCGCTGAGAGCAGCGATATCCACACCGTAGCGTCGGAGTTCTCGAGATACGAGGGCGGTCTTACGAGGAGGACACAGACTTGTTTCACGATCAAGGAGGGTGCGTACGTTCCACGCCGCAAATGTCATAATCCGAGATTTAAAGATGTTATTTTTATTACTAAATAACCTTACATACCTAACGTAACGAGTGCCGCTTTGGACGTCCAATTACCGACAATTCCAACCACGGCATACTACAAACACACTTAACACAAACACTATACATGTTATACTTCACAACTAAATAATTAACTAGCCGATTGTAACTCGATTCGGTACTCTTGTTTTCATTACAAAAGTAAACAAAAACCCACGTGAAGGTCGAACTCTCGCGGACATCGAAACAACTTTTTTAACTTTGTTAAAATGTTCCACAGACTCCGGTTTTATATTTTTTTAATGTTGCCACATTCATCGCCTAACACAATAACTCAACAGAAAAGCGGCCTAATCATGATCCGACTAAATATAATTTTAAAACCGTTGGAACTCCGCCTCGCAACTAGTGTTGCTCAGGGCACTTTGCGCTTAGAAAAAGTCGCAACTCTAGTTGCGCAAGGCACGCGAGTGGCTAGTTCTGGAGAAAATTCAGAGATTTGACACATTTTCCTGCTCAACTACGCGTGAAAACATTTATTTCTTATCGTATGTTAGATTCATTGTTTTATATAATGCTAGGTTAAGTTTTATAATTGTATATTTAAAAAACGATTAACTGTTGAGTTTCTTGCGGCGTTTCTTCTCAGCAGTGGTCTCTTGCGAAGCGCTGGTAGATTTTTGACGTGTAAAAGTGCCCGTGCGGCCTACTTACTAAATAAACATCTTTTATCTTTTATCTTTTTTATCTTTTATGTTATCGTAGGTATTATCAACATTACGAAAGCTCTTATTTACTTGACAGTATCAGCGGTCGGGGTAAAAACAATACAATAACACGTTAAATGACAATTGGCGTAAAGAACAACTAAATTGTACTGTAAAATTGGCCTAAAGACAATTGGCGTAAAGGACAGCTAAATTGTACTGTAAAATTGTCCTATACGATATACGCCATTTTAACCATCGGTATGTTTTTACCCAAGAGATGTAAACGACATTTAATTTTCAATGATTCATATTCAAATCTAACCGTTGCATTTTTTGCTCTTCCCTAAGTTTATGATAAATTATTTATTTACGTTGTTAACTCAGCAAACCGCTCCGAAAACCTTTTAAGCGGGCGTCGGTATTTTAACCGAATCTCTTCGCTAAAAGCATTAGGTAACCACTCTGATCTCATTTTAGATGATGCATCACACCTGTGCAAAATTTGTGATTGATCACAATAGATATGTTTTCATATGCCATGGGGAGGTAAATTTTACGTTGCATAGCATGAGTTAAGGGATTTCAGTGTTCTTACTATATTTTATACCAGAGGTCCCCAAACATTTTTGTCTCATAGGCCACTTTGCAATTTAATATTAAAAAAAGTTAAGGATATTTTGCACGGATCTAGCGGGAGGTCTAGCAGGCAAAACATGTACTGTATTGTATGTAAAATTGAAGGCGGAAAAATATTATTAACGAACAGAAAAAAAAACTTAATTGATATAGACAGATATGTGTTTTATTTATACATTTATAAGAAAGTATTACGTTAGTAAGTAGGTTGCTACTATGTGTGTATATATATTATTATATGGATAACGGGAAGCCAAAATTAAAGTCACGAACTGGGGTGTCATTCTCTCAAAAACAACGGACGGGCGGACGAACGAGCGAAATCGCAGCGGTGAGTTTAAATAGTCCCGTCAGAGCGAACAAAACACATTTCAGCGCGTGCATTTTACGTTCGACCCATCGCTAAAATGTGTTTTGTTCGCACTGACGGGACTACTTAAACTCGCCGCTTGGACATTGACTCGTCCGTCCGTCCGACCGTCGTTCTTGAGAGAATCACTACCCTGCTTAAATGGGATCCACGATTGCGGACCCCCATTTTCTTTTCCCTCTTACTTGTATAAATCAAACCTAACCTAACCTACGTATGACAATTAAATTATGTATTTAATCTAAAATGGCTCCAACAAAACCCTTCGGGAAAATGAAAATTCAGCCAAAAAAATATTCAGAAAAACGTAATTCGGATTTTTAAGTTGTTCCCGCGTGGCCAGTGTATATCTGTAAAATTGTTAAGTACTTGTAGTTTTATAAAACGTGCCCCAGGTGGCCTGTGTGCTCGTTCGCCTTCACAATGTCATAAAAACACACACACATAAAAAATATGTAAATATACATACATACACATACATACATAAACTCACGCCTTTATTCCCAGAGTGGGGTAGGCAGAGCTACAGAATTACCAACAACTCTAAAAATTTGTTAATAATTAATATGTAAATATGTATGTTTTATCTATTGATATTTATAGAAATTACTTTTAGTGTTGTACTTATTTGGCTATTCGTTGTAAATTAATTATTTCTCAATCACTCAAAGGTTAACTGGAAGAGATCCCTTAAAGGGATAAGTTCGCCTTTGTGCATCCCTGTCATATTTTTGTCTATTTCATAAATGTTATCTCTTGTTTGGACAATAAAGTGTTCATACATACATAACTAACAACGCAATAGAAAAGCCTGTGTTCGGTGCTTGTTAAAGTATAATCTTAAAAATTACTCACGACGAACGTATACCTTAATTAGTTTCACATTCCCCAAGAAATGTAACAATACAAAACAAGGAAAAATATTTATACCTTACAGTAGGCCTCTTCATATAATTATATACACGGAATGGCTCATGTACTTATAGGCCCTTAGGGACTAGACGTCTAATAACCCTTTGAACATTGTCATGTCACGTGAACGACATTTCTAATTTATTTTACTCGAAATAAATGGTTACGCAAATAATAAAAATGTACAAAATCCGGATCGAAGGACCAAAATTCGAAATTCGGTTGAAGGACTTAATTTTAAATCCGGTCGAAGGACCAAGTTTATCGAAAATTCGGTTTAAAGGACCAAGTAGTGATTTAATTAGGGTTTTAAAAACTTTTAATAACCGCTATTGAGTAAATGACTGACTGACTGACAGGTGGCGTAAACTGCTAAAACTAGAGACTTGAAATTTGAAAATAATATTTCTTGGTCACCCTAGGAGTGCACTGAGACCTTTTTTTTCTAAAATCGGAATATAATAATACCTACTATGCGGCAGCAGGGAACCCTCGGTACGCGAATCCAACTCACACTTGACCAGTATTCACATTTTCAATTTCTCACATATCTCATATTTCCAATACACTAACCTCTCAGCCAAAACACGTTATACACTTGTATTCGAGTACAGTCGCCTTACAATATCTCTACACGCGTTTTCTATTCATAGTTACGGTCTAGAATAATAAAACGAGGGTAAGAACTTGGCTTCATTACTTGAGGTACTTTTATGAGTCCCCTATTTATTTCATAACTTGGCGTATATTTTATCGTTCACGCTAAAGTTTTTGATGCTTGTGCAACTTCGTTACGTGTGATGGTAATAGCGATAGAGATTGTCGCTTCTATCTTCGAATGTAACATAATGAAAAAAAACAAAATTTAAAATATTTATACAGTAAATTGGCCACATGAGAGCTCTTTTACACGTCAGTAATATAGGGTGAGTTTACCAGCGCTTCGGACAAGACCATCATTGCGGAGAAGCGCCGCAAGAAACTCCAGCAGCAGGTAATGTTTTTTAATCATAAAAACATAATAATACTTAAACGTTAGTTACATAAAGTAATAATAAGGTAATAAAGTAATAAATTCTTAAAACTACCAAAAATAAAATAAGGTATTACAATAAACCTTAAACTAAAAATAATAACTATGAGAACAACACGACGAGGCCTCTACGTCAAAAGCCATAACTAGAATAATTAATTTAACAACAAGTCCTTGCTAACGTGAACAGACCGGACCCCACAAAAAGAACCCGCATAAAACTGGTTGATTGTGGTTGCCTGTTGGTAGTGACACTAAATTATATAACAGCAACACTTTGAAAATATTTGTCTGATAATATTTTATGAGTACCGACAGATTGATCAAAAGTAACAACTAAATACTACAGATAGGAAAGCCTTTATGCGGAAAGATAATCTCAAAGCAGTTTTAACTAATCAAGAATCACTTATAATGACGAAATAATTATGTATTGATCGAACAATGAAACTATTTGTAAGTTTCAGCAATGTAAAGCTGTTATGTTTTTTCCACATAACTACAATATACCTATCACGCTTGCATTCGCAACTGACAGTATATTTGTCACTCGTGTGTCTTTAAAAAACGAAGATTACCGATCGCTATAATAAAAATGGTTGCACTGTAAGCATGTTTATTTTCAGAACACCTTTTAAAAAAGTTTCCGATGTCAATTGAACTCTTTCATCCCTCAGATAAACTCCATGACACGTAATACAGCCGTCGTCACGTGATTGATGAGCTACCCAACATTTAATATTATAAAACTACGCAGGTGGGCCATTATCGATCAACGAATGAGTCAACGGTTCGCAAAGAGGGAGTATAGGAATACAGTTGTTTTCTTTCCTGTCGTACGGAAAATGATTTAGATAACCATAAAGGTGTACAGTTTGTCTAGTACCCATAGTACGAGTACAAGCCTAGAGCTTAGTTTAGGACTAGGTCAATTGATGTGACACTATCCCCTGATATTTATTAATTTTATTTATTTATTTATATTTATTTATGTCAGAAAAGTGAGGGACTATGCTATACCGGCTTTTCATCAAAGTTCTCAGAGGCTATCCCCGTTATTCATAAACGCACAAAAAACCTATTTTAGTTAAAGTATGCGTTGTCCCTTTCTGTCAAAAATGTCTCAATGACAGATAAGAATAAGGCATATTTCAGCACACTAGCCTATTTATGTATGTATATTTTTGTTTATATTTTTAGAGGGTAAGACGTCAACGCATTGGTAGCGTTGAGATTACAAACGTCTTTTAGTGTTGGTAGGACCTTGTACCAGGTCCATCCGGATCACTAACCTACCACCAAGCAGCGATCGCACTGTTGTGTTCCGGTGTGGGGATAACACAACCGGTGAAATTACTAGCAGAAAGGCATTCCATCTTAATCCTCAGGGTTGGTAACGCATTTGCGGTCTTAGGGTCGAATTAATAAAGTCTTCTTGACTGAGATGACCGCCACAAGATACGTCAAAGTAAACGTCAAGCTATAAAATACTGTCATTTTTGATGCATCTTGAGACGGAGATTACAGTCGAGATATTAATACGGCCATTAGGATTGCAGTTTTAAGATTGTAGTCTTGAAATTGCAATTCAAGACAGGTGATAGGTGACATTTCAGTGGACATGGCGCAGCTTGTATGAAACCCAGTGATGTATCAGCGTGTTAACTTTGCAATGTATACCGAATTGTCACTTGTCACATGCCATGGGGGCTTCATGCAATTAAGAGATAGAAAAACGACATTAAAGATAATTATGTGTGGAAGGAACCCTGTTACTTAATGTGCTTGCAAATAATGTACCCTATCGCAAAAGACAAATGATTCATTTTGAAGCAATTTCTTTTGATAAGACGGTGTCGTTATGATAAAGTTGAAGTTCGCGACGGTTGTATAATAATTGTTATGACACCATTTTGGCTTGAACAAAACAAAGTCATTTTATTGTATCATTGCGCCAACGTTGATCCTACCAAGTTTATTCCACAAAACAATATTCAACTAAGCGTCTAACTTAGTTTCGTTAAATAAATACTTCCCCAAGTTAGCACAATTGGGTAGTATTCGAGCTAAAGTGCCCTACAGTGGGAATTTCTCGAGAGCTTTACAATATTACTGCCTGCTACACTGAATTGTAATGTCACGAATTGGTCCTAGATATTGTCTTTTCAGCGAATCGAGAAGTATATTTTTGTTGAATGAAATTCTTGGAATGTTTCAACAAAGAGGTTGTTCACCATTTCCAAGTTAAGAGTTTGGTTTGATGGAGATTTCGCTTAATGATGGGCATTAAATGTTTGAGATCTTTGATTAAGTTATCATGAAAAGTACTTTTACGCATCACCCTATAGACACTGCATTATGATTAATTCTTCGAATCTCTCTCTAAATGTTATAAATGCGAAAGTTTGTGTGTGTGTGTGTGTGTGTGTTAGTTGGTGCAACGGCTGGACGGATTTTGATGAAATTTGAAATGCAGATTATGGCAGATATCTTAAATCCTGGATTAGCTCATGGGTTACTTTTCATGCCGAAATTTTTTAAAGTTCCCGTGGGAATAACCATAATCGAAATCAAAGCAGACAAAATAAAACCGTCATCACCTAGTCCACTATAATGGTTGACTGGTCGAGAATGCCTATACGCATTAAGTCCACCACTTGTACATTTACATGTATTTGTATTTAGCAAAGAATTTTAAATAAATGAATAAATATACCAGTAGCGCTTTACAAAGCTTTTATAACGCCAACGAAGTGAAAAAAAAAAATGTTCTCCATAAAAATCAAGTAAAAGATTCGAGCGTTTAAAAAATCGCTACAAAAACGTTCCGCAGAGCACATCCAGAGATGATTGATGACGCGTTTAATGGCGTTCTGTGCGTCTTCAGCCGATAGCATTTCTAAATTATGTCACCCACGCTTCAGCACACGCTGTAGGTTAAAGGTGACAGAACAAACACCCTGTAGCTGTGGGTGGGGCGATATAGTAACCTCGCATATTGATGGAATGATGAATTGCTGAATATATTGCTTCTTCTTCCTAAAGAAATATAGTGTGTAGTCGAACAATGAAGTAGATACACAGGGTGATAGAACCAGTAATGGACAAGGCACCAATAATGGACACTTGATTCTTATTTTACCGAAGATAAGGATTATTTATTTCTTTTGCAACACTCGAGTTAAGACCGTATGAGATTTGAATTAAGTGTCCATCATTCGTGCCGTCACCCAAAGTAAAAAAAAAAGGTCGCTTCTAACAAGATTGTGATTGTGCATAAGGGTTTTGATTCCAGATGAGCCTAACAACCGTTAGATACATCAACTAAACTTAGATGTTAGTTGAATTACTAAAGTATTGCTGTACTACTACGCTTTGGTTGATTAGAGGTCCCCAAACTTTTTGTTCTCATTGAGCTCTTGGCATTTTCGGTTTGACTGTAGCGATTAATCTCCCGAAATTTATTTTCTCTAGTATTTTAATTTCCATCCTTTTTTTCTCCACCTTTCTCCAATCGTATTTTTCCCCAGTTATATTTTTTACCAGTAGCATATTTTCCATACATACATTCCAAAGAGTGAATGTCCCAGCGGTGCGTGCATTTTCAATTAGGCAACCTTATACGTTCGATCTCATCGACACAAGCCATGCTGCCAAATTTAAAATGCACACGCTAAAAAGTATTTTATTCGCTCTGACGGGACTACTTAAACTCGCCGCTGCGATATTCACTCATTCGTTCGTCCAACCGCGTTTTTGAGAGAATCACACCTCAGATCTTAAGACTGCACCGAGCGTACGCCGGATGTACAGTGGCGCCCTCATTACTTTTATTGTGTTTTCTAATAAACTAAAGTATTTTCTTGAAATTGGACGATTTTTTTTTGTGCTACAAATAAAAACACAACTTATAGGGTATATCATATAGTTTAATAACAATTCACCTTCGAGTTATCAACTTAACGGAAAAAAGTGGCCACCTTTTCCCGTTAAGCTGACTACTCAAAGGGTAATTGTTATTAAAGTTTGTTACGTATCCCATAAATTGTGTTTTTACTTGCACTACAAAAATATTTCATCTGATTCCAAGGAAATTCTTTAGTTAATTAGAAAACACAATAATAGTAATGAGGGCGCCACTGGACGCTCGGCGTTTGCTCGGCGCAGTCTTAACATACCTGGCCTGTCCGGCTAACCGGTAGCGTCCGGAGCGGGAGTAAAGTACAGGTATCCGGCCCGAGGGCATAACATAACGACATTTCCCTGCGCTTTGACAGTTTTATTATATTTCAGTGACTTTGAGCTTAAGGCCAGGCAAGGTGATGCAATATTGCATACCAAACTTAAAGCACTCAGGATATAGGAAGCCTTTGCCTATCAGTGGGCTTTGACATAACGAAGATCTTATGGACTGCATCCTAAACTGATTTCATTGATGTTTGCTGTATTATTAAACACTTAACACCGTTTTATTTTTAACAGTTGGCTAAGTAAATAGTTTTATGCCCTTGGGTATAAATATTTATATTGTACTTTCTAGATTAAAAAATACGGCAAAATTTATCAACTGCCACTATTAGTTATTGCGTACATAAGTAATTTTTATGTGCGTTTTATTATTTTTGTGTAGGTATGCATGTTAAAATTTTACGTAAATATTTATTGAAACAAATAAATAAATGTTACTATTTGTCAAGATCGTAGCAAGTGGAAAGAAGTGGTCTCTGCCTACCCATCTGGGAAATAGGCGTGATTTAATGTGTGTATGTGTACTGTACAATGTCACACCAAGTAGGTGAATTCCCATACTAAAATATAATATAAACACGTATATAGAGAAATACATACTTAAATGCATAGAAAACATCCATGACAGGAACAAATATTCGCGCTCATCACAAATATATATCATTATCGGGATTTGAACCCAGGACCGCTAGCTTCGTAGCCAGGGTCACTACCAACTGGGTCAACGTGTCGTCATTTAATGATTTAATCTTTATTGCACAAAAATAAGTACAAATGGCGGACCTCATGCCTTATGGCACTATTACATACATACATACATAAACTCACGCCTTTATTCCCAGAGTGGGGTAGGCAGAGCTACAGAATTACCAACAATTCTAAAAACTTGTTGATAATTCTGTAACCACATTTTGCACTTTTAGGCTAAGATGTTTACCAGTATATTAGTGACAGGTTGCAAGCCCATCGCCTAACAGTACTATACGCCTTTATTCCCACAAATCTAAACACACAAAAAACAATCAATTTATTGCACACAAATAAGTACAATTGGCGGACCTAATGCCTTATGGCATTATTTAAGAATATTATTCCATTTTCACTACCTCTTTGAAATGTTCTGGCAGTCAATGGAAACTTACACTAAACTTATATACCAGGTAAAATTATTTAAAGCAGCTGACGAGCTCCTCACTTATTAAGTTATTTAAAATGAAATGATTTTCGTATTCCACTGTTACTAAGCAATCTACTACCATCTTAGCTTAAAATAGAATAAAAGAGAAAAATCCAAACGTAAGTCCAACTTAAATCTCTCACAAGTATAATTAGGTATACAATAACAATCTTTTAATACCAAGGGCGAAAAACCGAGCCCATTATCCTCTTCAGGTGTGAAATATCGGGCAGAAATGTCGTCTTTACCATTAAGGCACTAATGAAGGTCGTTAAGGGCCTGCGGATTAGTGACGTAATGATAGATGAAGATTACGCGCCTGTTAATTATTATTAGTAATTAACTGCCAGAAATTTGATAAAGCAGATTGAGATTAATTAAGAATAAATATAATTAAGTGTTTGGGAAGTTTCGTCTTAAGTCAGGGGAAGTCGCAAGAGATATTAACTGTCAGGTGTCTAGAGATAGTCAAAATACTAATTTATTTAATAGTAACCATGGAATTACACGTGTTTAACTTATAAATAGAAACTAGCGACCCGCCCTCGCTTCGCTTCGGTTTATGTGAGTTTTCGGTAACACCCGTACATAAAACAAAGTTTATTATACATGAAAACCTTCCTCTTGAATCACTCTATCTATTAAAAAAAACCGCATCAAAATCCGTTGCGTAGTTTTAAAGATCTAAGCATACATAGGGACAGACAGCGGGAAGCGACTTTGTTTTATAATAATATAAATAATATATAATATGTAGTGATGATAAATGCGGCTCCTTTTTACGATGTGTC
This sequence comes from Acleris laterana, assembly GCA_963966035.1. Lineage (NCBI taxonomy): Eukaryota > Metazoa > Arthropoda > Insecta > Lepidoptera > Tortricidae > Acleris > Acleris laterana. Next base: position 4,346,161 of record OZ014463.1, on the reverse strand, counting down.
AAAAGAATACGTATACTGGGCTTGTGCCATGTACCTACATCGAACTTTGAACCACCATAGAACGGTGTCACAGTGACGTGATAAAACAATTTGTTTGACGCTTCTTATGAATTGAATCATAAAGTCACTGTGACACAGTTCTATGGTGGGTCAAGGTTCCATTGGGCTGATAGTAAATTGCCATCTTATAATAGTTATAATTTAAAGTAATTATGTAATTTCAAATTCATAACGAACACAAAAATGGTTACGTATCAGAACGCCTAAAATTAAAAAGCCTAATGTATCATAATCCCTAAAAGTTCATAATACCTAATGGTCTTTTTTATTGAAACCGTACATTTTTCGGGATTGTTATAAAACTAACCTAACCTAACCTAATGAGTTCTAAACAATGGCATTTTAAAAAATCCAGAAAAGTTTTCGGTTTCTGTAAAAAAGACCATTAGGTATTATAAACTTTTAGGTATTATGATACATTAGGCTTATTAATTTTAGGCGTTCTGATACGTAACCAAAAAAATAACTCTTCGTTCCGATATTTATTTCTATTTGGGGAGATTAATTTCGTGGTCAGTACAAAATAATTAATTCCCAATTATCAGATTCTTTCAATATGCGGCTAATAAACGAGTGTAACAAAGTTGTTGCCAAACTTCAGTAATTAATATTTATGTAACAGATCCTTAGACTCATTATCTTTCAACTCTGACTGAAAAATATATACAAGAAGACACAGAGAAATCGTTGTGAAACGGTCCCAGCTCCCAACTCAGCCGTGAAGCCAGCACTGGTCTTCCGTTGGAACCGCTTGGTGAAGAGACGGAAAGTGACACTCTTAACACAAAACAACGTCAAAAGACAAACTACATGGATTAAGAAACAAAGAGATTATTTCGAACGACCATAAAGTTTGCAACCAGTTATAGCTGGCAACATGAACGTAACAAAAAACAAACTATAGTCTGTGAGAGGCGTGGGAGGTTATGACAATGTCAACAAAGCACAACGTAGTTACGTAACAATACTAACAATATGAACAAAAAACGGCCAAGTACGAATCGGACTCGCCGATGAAGAGTTCCGTAGTAGCAGGTAACAATAAAAAACTACTTACTAGATCTCGTTCAAACCAATTATCGGTGGAAGTTTGCATAGTAATGTACATCATATATTTTTTTTAGTTTTATTATTCTCTTATTTTAGAAGTTACACACATTTTACCACTTTGGAAGTGTCTCTCACGCTAACTATTCAGTTTTTTATTTTTATTAGAAACCTCAATATCATTTTTGAAGACCTATCCATAGCGTTTCAGTTCTAAGTATGCGGAACCCCCAAAATATATTGTTTGTTTTTCTATTTTTGTGTGAAAATGTTAATGTGGTTTACAGAATACTATAATATCTACTTACCAAGTTTCAACAGTTTAGTTCTTATAGTTTCGGAAAAAATTTACATATGGACGGACAGACAGACAGACAGACAGATAGACATGACGAATCCATAAGGGTTCCGTTTTTTGCAATTTGCTACGGAACCCTAAAAATGGAAAATGTAATAAAAAACTTAAAGTAAGAGTCGCAGCACCTGGAAATAGCAAACTTTGTACACTCGTTATCTTACACTTTGTATTTTTAATTGCACTTTCTGCGCGATAACAGAGTTGACAAGTTTTTAATTACAAGTTATAAAGAGGTCCGTCACGAGGCTCGGACGGGAGCTCCGATTATTCTAGTAGAATAGAATGTCATAGTCTTTTACTTACCTTGACCTAGGTCTTATATAACCAGACGAAAAAATGACATATATACATACATAAACTCACGCCTTTATTCCCAGAGTGGGGTAGGCAGAGCTACAGAATTTCCAACTTAGTATAAAAACTTTTTGATAATTCTGTAACCACATTTTGCACAAAAAACAAAATGGCAGTTTGTTAGTTTTTGCTAGATTTAAACTCTATAGACAATTGAAATATACAGGGTGGAAAAAACGAATGCCACATGGACTGGACAGCAGCTACCTTAAATATTGGAAATAGCATTCAGCCTACCTTAGAAAGAAAGGACGTTTGTCTCATAGAACCGCGTATTTATTAGCGACCTTATTTTTTAACATGGAGGGTTAAATTTGCTATGACTATCAAATTACGCATACCTACGTCCTATTTTAGGGTTCCGTACCCTAAAAAATGGAACCCTATTACTAAAACTCCACTGTCCATCTGTCTGTCTGTCACCAGGCTGTATCTCATGAACCGTGATAGCTAGACAGTTGAAATTTTCACAGATGATATATTTCTGTTGCCGCTATAATATCTAATATTAAAGATGATGATGATGAGATGATGTGATGATTCTGTAGCTCTGCCTACCCCACTCTGGGAATAAAGGCGTGAGCTTATGTGTATGTGTATAAGATCAATATTTAAGTGGGACTTCCATACAACAAACGTAATTTATTTGCCATTTTTTTATTTATGTTAAGGAAATCCAACAGCTATACAATTAGAACAATAGACAGAATAGGAAACCGTTAGCCAAATACAGAATCTCACTTTTTTTTTATGGCGTAGAGAAGACAAACGAGCACACAGGCCAGCTGATGGTAAGTGGAAACTGTGACCCATAGACATTCGTATACACAAGACTGCAATGCAATCCTAAGACTGCAAATGCGTTGCCAACCCTAAGGACTAAGATGGAATGCCTGTATGCTAGTCATTTCACTACTAGATATAGAAAAAAATGCAATAATAGATGAATTAGCGAGAGCGTGGAATTGCATATGGTAGTGGTATTGTGTGTGTATAGGCAAGACAAAGAGGGAGAAAAATACTTAAAGTACTTCTCTCTCTCTTTCTCTTGCCTATAATCAAACAATACCACTACATTATGCAATTCCACGCTCTCGCTAATTCATCTATAAATGCGTACAATACACAGAACGACACAAACTTAAATATAAACTAATAAAATTTGACAGCTATGATTCGCCAACACATCGTTCATTGAATACAAGACGGACACATTCCAAAATGAGTCAGTGTCGCATTTTAAAATTAGAAGCTATTTCTATAAGATTTTCAATGCAAGAGCAAATTATTTTGAAATGTGTCCGTTTTGTATTCAATGAGCGACATGCTAGTGTCACTCACTCCAAGCACACGCCGACCATTTTTGTCTCACGGTTGAGCCTTTCAGTTAAATATATCTAGGTCCAGCTCTCTTGCCAGGTTTTTTGTGTCTAATGTTGTATAGATCCGAGAGACCGACACTTGACCCGTTTATTTATACATGGTGATTTTTTTTTGGTGATCAGGAACCAATTTTACTAATTCAGTTATTAATGTCGATCACGTTTAAGTCGCAGTTACATGAAACAAAACTTATTTTTTTATGTAAAAAATATATTTTGAAACTAACTTTTCATTGAAATTAATTGTCACCCTACTAATTGTTTAGTCTATTTTATTTATACATGGTGATTTTTTTTTGGTGATCAGGAACCAATTTTACTAATTCAGTTATTAATGTCGATCACGTTTAAGTCGCAGTTACATGAAACAAAACTTATTTTTTTATGTAAAAAATATATTTTGAAACTAACTTTTCATTGAAATTAATTGTCACCCTACTAATTGTTTAGTCTATGAGTTAACAACACTTAACTGATAAGTTCATTGACGTAATATCTGTCAAATTTCCCGCCAAAGCGATGGCACTTGACGGATCTACTTCAATTCAATAATTAATGTAGGATGTCCATGTATCCAGTGGTGATTGGTTTTAACAATATCATTAACTTAAATAAATTAAACAGTGAGTTAATTGTTTGAGACATCAACCATTAAAATCCATTTTTGTTGCTTATTAATAATTTTCAACTCCTGATCACCGATAAAAAATCACCGTGTATAGGTGGGGACAATTCTTGTTCCACTTTATTTCAACACACATCGCCTTAGTTTTTATCCCGTTACGTCAGTGTCAAGACGTAATAAAATGTCAGGATCACTAGACAGTTATTTCCCTCGGGTATTTAACACTTAACCAGAAAGGACGACACGTAGGTGTGACGTATAGAAGAAACAAGAGCAAAGCTGTTAGAAATATAAGTAATACTAGCTTCTGCCCGCGACTTTGTCCGCGTAGATTTCGATTAGATATAGTTATTCCCTCGGGAGCTTTTAAATTTTCCGGGATAAGTAGCCTATGTGTTAATCCAGTGTATAAGCTATCTCCATTCTAAATTTCATCCCAATCCGCCCAGCCGTTGCAGCGTGAGGGAGTAACAAGCACACACACACACACACAAACTTTCTCATTTATAATATTTGTAGGATTTGGTGTTGTTACAAATTACCCCCTTTACCCTTGGATTTATTTTCAGTATTATCTAGGCTGTATATCGGTTTTTATGTATGCGTTTTTTCCAGAGAATGATAAACACACCAACACACACACTTTCGCATTAATAATATTAGTAGGATTAGTGGGATACTCGTTTTAGTATGATGAGATGATAATTATTATCCGGTAGTTATTATAGCGCCTGCCCGGTTGGATGAAAAGCAACGTATATGTTAATCCAGGGTAAAAGCTATTTCGAATTTCATCCAAATCCGTCCAAGTGTGAAGGAGTAACAAACACACACACACACAAACCTTCGCATTTATAATATAAGTTGCCTATACGAATCAACATTTACATTACTGACTTCTAGAAACAAACGAACTACGAGTACATTATCAGACTGCCTAATCTCTAGCTGTTAGCGACCGACTTGCCTATTAGAGAAACTTGTATATCACTTGCGATCGAGTTGTCGGCCATCTTTGATCTCTCAAACGCTTTATAAAGGGAGTTCGCTCCGAAGTTTCCAACTTTGATTAAGATATTGAAATTAATCGCAAAGATTGTTTGGCGATTTTCAATGTTTTTCTTTTACACAATGTCTTTGTGTTCAAGTTTAATTTGTTAAATGCGAGATTTTGGCGGCGTAAAATTGTTTTATCTTTAGCTATCCTATTATTGGGATTTCCAAAGTCCAATAAAAGCATCGTGTACCTAATAATGTAGGTAGCGTTCACATTTTTTTTTTTTTTATTGTATTTTGTTATTATTGCAGTTGCATTATAAACCTAACCTTATTTTATCTTAAAGTAATTTGGAGTAGGTATTTAGTTTAACATGTCAAATTGAATTGTTATTTCTTTTTTTTGACGACGCGTTCTCCTAGTAGCTAGTGACCCTGCCTACGAAGCTAGCGGTCCTGGGTTCAAATCCCGGTAAGAGCAAATATTTGTGTGATGAGCGCGAAATGTTCCTGAGTCTTGGATGTTTTCTATGTATGTATGTATTTCACGATATAAGTATTTATATGGTTGTCTAGTACCCATAGTACAGTTGGGACTAGGTCAATTGGTGTCATTGCCCCCTGATATTTATTTTTAAATTTTTTGCCCTTACCGGGAATCGAACCCAGGACCTCTAGCTTCACATAAAATAATGTTGTATCCCAATAACATACTTTGATAATAGTTAGTTTGAAACATGCACAACAAGGGTAAACAAATATTCGCGCTCATAATACAAAGTTTGACGCTAGCCAAATTCCAACCCAGAAAGTTTTACTCGTAAGTTAGTTAGGTGTAAAGGAGACCAACGATCTTTAAACGTCAGCTGCGTACTACCTATACGCGCATGCGTGGCTGAGCTACGAGCAATGAGAATTCTAATAGTTTTTTTGTTCTGTGGATAGATAAAATAACTATTATTAGCACTTACTTTAAGACACAAAAATTGACTAATTTTACCTTCATCAAGATTAAAACTTTATTCAGATGACACGCATGTCATGTACAATAAAAATTGCCAAGTACGTTACAAAATATCAAAAATTAAAATAGCTTAACACTGAAGACTGCGCCGAGCGTACACCGGATGTACAGTGGCAATTATTTCAGTGTTAGATAGCCCATTTATCAGGCTATAATATATCATACTCACATAAACCGAAGTAAAGCGAGGGCGGGTTGCTAGTTTTTCATATTACTAGCAACTCTCATCGCTTCGCTTCGGTTTAAGTCAGAATTGTACCTAAAAATCTTCCTATTTAATAATTCTATCTATTGATCCAAACCGTTTTAAAATAAGTTGCGTAGTTTTAAAGATCTTAGCGTACATGCAGAAAGAAAAAAAGCGGGACACGACTTTGTGTTAAAGGCGAAGCATGTATAAGTAAAAATAAGTGGGTACAGTAGAACACAACCGATATGGCGTCTCGTGAATCTTCGTTCGCGCAGACACGAACAACGATTCCGATGATTTCAGAAAGCACGATTAAAACCCACGATCAGACTTGTACGTAATAGTTATAAGTTATAAGGTGCAAATTTAATTGCATGTATTTTTTCCATCTCACTCACGCACGTTTGACGGCTGATTGAATGACACGCGGGCGCGCGACAACATGGCGTCACTAATAACCAATGATAGCACAGAATACAACCACGCAACGCTGGTTGGTTCCCGCGCTTCGAAAAAATTACATCTGCGCAGGTACATCGATAAGCCATATTGGTTGTGTTTTTACTGTACGTATATTCGTAGCACCTCTACACACGACCGAACACCTCTACACACGACCGTAGCCCTTATCAACCCCACTCAGTGCTTTATCCCCCCTTGTCCTAATCTGTTCATAATTCATTCTTTCGTGAATAAACGCTGAATTATATTCGGAGATTTCAGATTCAGTTTAGTTTACATCATTTTCAACGTACTCTTCATTTTAAGAGGGGACAAATCATTATACGCTGTATTTCTCAAAGGTAATGGCTATAATTATGTTTATTTTTTGGGTATCCAACTATTTTGATTATTTTGTAGTAGAATGTGACCAAGTAATGAAGTATATAATGTATTTGCGGTACAGTCTAGAGCACAAATAAATGATCATTTATGTACCTTGTCACTTTAACGTCGTGTTTGAAATGTTATACAAAATTGTGACGCCAATGCAACTGAAAATTGAAGTATTGTCAGTGATTTTACGATTTTCGAACTTTTTAATGAATCTGAAAAGAATTAATTAAAAAAATGATGACAGACTTAATTTATTTTAATTACTTCAAAGATAGCACATTTCTGCTAAAATTTGATAAAATTTGTGATTTCAGTTTATGTCTTTTTTTTTTATGGCATAGAGATGACAAACGAGCACACAGGCCACCTGATGGTAAGTGGAAACTGTGACCCATAGACATTCGCATTCACAAGACTGCAGAGCAATCCTAAGACTGCAAATGCGTTGCCAACCCTGAGGACTAAGATGGAATGCCTCTATGCTAGTCATTTCACCGGCTGTCTTATCCCCAAACCGGAACACAACAATGCGAACACTGTTGTTTGGCGGTAGGTTAATGGATAAGACGGTAGTAGCGACCCGGACGGACCCTGCACAAGGTCCTACCACCCGCAAAACCCTGCACTTAGCCGCCTCAACGAGCTACCATAAAAAATGCTTAAAATATATTGTAGGTTGTAAATAATAAAAAATAACACGTTCTTTACTTCAGGGTCATAATGTATGTTCTACCATTTTTAAAACAATAGAAATAAAAACGTAAAATAAAGTTTCTTGACCCCTTTTATTATTTCATTGTCTTTGTTAGTTAACCGAAATTATAATATTGAGTTCAAAACATACAGCACTATAAAGTAAGGACAGAAAAACGGACAGTGAAGGCTTAGCGATAGCGTCTCTAATTACGGGTAGGTACGGATCCCTAAAAAAAAATGTACAAAAGATTCGAATGAATTAAAAAGCTGCTGCGATAGATCACTTACAGACATCAAAGCCAGCTTTAGATTAAAATGTTGAAATCAAGTTGACAAATCACTTGAGCAAATAAGTCTTTTTAGAATCACTATAACATTTTTTCGACAGAGTAATTAAATGGAGTACTTTAATGCCCCGCCACAAGGTTAATTTTAAGTCATTTGTGGTGAGAGTACCCACCAAAGATCGGTCGACCTTTTTAAACGTGGAATTCTGGCCGAGGGGTATCATATTTCGGCGATTTCGTGGCCGCCGGCTAGCTGACACCGCAAAAGTGTATAAATAGTCGTTTTAATTTAATGTTATACATTGTTATGTATTTGTAAATATGGGCCTTGTTGTCTGAAATAAAGTTCATTCTATTCTATTCTATTCTAATAGAGGTGAAATATATTAATTTCGACAATTTGATTCGATTTGAAGTAACACTACGGTAGCTCAATTTGATGTTGTAGGTATTTAACATAAATTAATTCAACTTTTAATAAGATAGCGACAGACAGAGATCTGTATAGTGCTCTGTACTTAAGTATTTCTCTCTCTCTTTCTCTATACACAAACTATACCACTACATATGCAACTCCACGCTCTCGCTAATTTATCTATAAAAGTTTTTATACGTTGCAAGAAATTTTTAATGACAAAGACGAAATGATTTAAAATATTTGTGACCTATCAGTTGTAAATGTTTAGCTTTAATTTAATTTTAATTCTCAACCTAGTATAGTCTTTATTATTTCTAGCGAGCCGATCTTCTACACAAAGGCCATTGTTTGTGTACAATACTATTATCTTTCTTTGTGTCCGTAACAGCAAGCCAGTAGGTTTAAAATGTAAAGTGTCAGGATACAGATATGTCTTTATTATTTGAACCGGTCTTATTCCCTACACAATACTACCATCTTCTGTCGCCAGGGTTGTACTTTACATTTTAAACCTACTGACTAAGAGGATAGGGTTGATAATTCTATGGACATTCAATGTAGTTCTAACTTTTTTGTATGTAATCGGCTTGCGGTTACGGACACAAAGAAAGATAATAGTATTGTACACAATTAATGGCCTTTGTGTAGAAGATCGGCTCGCTAGAAATAATAAAGACTATACCTACTTGATAAAATGTATGACATTATTTATATACTTATAACTTTATTTGGAAATATTTTAACTTGCTCGTTTAATGTGTGATTCTATTTTAGAATGTAAATAACAATACTGCCCTGCAGGGTTACATGACAGATTTTTTTATTAGTACAAGAACTCCCTGTACTATATACCCGTGTAAAACAATTAATAAATATGAATATGAATATGAATATGAAGGCTAAAACAAATCGGAATAGAAGCTCTGGGCCTCTTTTGTACTCGGTAAAAAAAAACACACGTAAAAATAGCACAAAAACACGGAGCTCTTAACAAAACTAACTAGAATTAATATATTATAATTATAATATTCGGTCTGTTACCTTACCTATGAAATAGGCGTTTTTTTTACTTGTTTTATTTCGTACGGAATTCATTATTTTCAATTTTAACTTCAAAACCCTTTAAAATTTCATTAATACTCTATGTTACAAAGGTTTTAGATACAAATAATATGGTTAAAGTTCTTAAAATTAAAGTGTGAACTCAACTCTTTTCATGTGCTGCGAGTTCAAGTGTTTCAATTACGTAGAGTTATATGAAGCTAACTATTATTAAGTAATTAAGATATGTACATATAATATAGCTTAGAAGTGTCCAATAGGCTGACAGAATTTTGTTTGGTAAGCATTTGACGTTACTAAGTAATCTACAAAATTAAATGTATGAAAACCACCGTTTTCATAAAATTCTCCATATAAACTAACTAACGGTAAGAGATCCCTTAAAGGGATAAGTTCGCCTTTGTACATGTTAATCTTAAGTTTTAGTACGAATTTACTTGTAATTGTTTTTTTTAATTGTGCAATAAAGACTTTACATACATACATACATACATACATACATACATACAAACATACATACATACATGCATACATACATAAAACGCCAATTTCATAGGTAAGGTAAGGACCTAATATGAATTAAGGTCAGCTTAGTTCTGTGTATAGAACATTAAAAAAGTGGTAAAGGATCGGACTCCATATTGCCTTTGATACGATATGGTATTGTTTTTAAGGCTGGTTTTACCCTGTATAATAGAGGTCCAGGACCTCAAACCTCTTACTTAAAAAAAATTGAGTAATTGAAACTAATACAATTTGGTGCGTTCAAAAATTTTCTGTAAATTCAAATTAGGAATTTGGGCGAAATTCGTCGGTGACGTAAACCATTTAGTGCGGCAATCCGTTTCTCGTTAGCGCTCCGCGAGGCGCGAGCGCAGTGTACCTTTACCAAACAGTATCACAACGACTTCCTGCCTGGCCAGGACTTTTACTCCAATAAATCTATAATAATTAGGAGCACCTTGCAAAATATCACGAATTCACAATTTCTGGGTGCCGCCGCGAAATCTGCCATATTCATAGATTTTAACTATAACTCTAACAAGCTATATGCAATCCTCAAGACGTAAAATTCAACACACAGTTATAAATAAAATTTGAGACACAATCTAACAAAGAATTACCTAGCCCCAAACCTAGATCTAGGCTTGTACAGTCGAAGTCATAAATATGTTTACACTTTAGTACCTCTTCACTTTAATCGCTGTGACAATTTCATAATGACAGTTTAAACATGACGTTAAATAGACAAGGTACTGAAGTGTAAACATATTTTTGACTTCGACTGTACTACGGGTACTAGGCAACGATAAACATAGTTATATAGAGAAATAACTACTTATATACAAAGAAAAGACCCAAGACTCAAAATTTCACGCTCGCGAGAATTCTCGCGCTCATCACAGAAATATTTGTTCCCAGAATCGTCCCGCGACCGCTAGCTTCGTAGGTAGGATGAACCAACTAGATTCATTGCACTGTCGATAATTTATAGCTCCAAAATCAACATAATGCTACTGTGCTGGTACGCACGTTTAGTAATTGTTATCGATTCACGTATTGATGAATTGCATTTAGATTAGACATTACTGTACGTGTAGCTAGCGCGCATTAGTTAGTACTGTAGTAAGTTAACGTTGTATATATACGCATGTGTAATTGTAATTAAATAAGATTGCAACTGACTGACAAAGTGGTTACTCTCTCACCCCCTACCATTATGAATATCTCCGGTAAAGCTCCCAGATAATTCGGCATTTCTCTCATTTCGACTTCTACGCGGACAGTCATGGGCAAATGCTACTTGTTATTTCAGTTTCAGTGTTGCCATACTGTTTTAAACCTGATGATTGTGGAAACACGATGTTCGTTTTGCCGGCAGAACGAGTACCGGTGCAATTTGCGGCTATAAGTTCATAATTACGGCTACGGACTGCCTGGTCGCCTTAAGCTTCAGTCAGGTTAATTAGGTATTTTAGGGAACGCTTTAGCAGTTCCATTTCGGTTTATTGTCGTTGGATTTTGAATACAAAGTTTTTTATTCTTTTTAACCAGATTTTTTTTGTGTTGTACGTGATCTTGTTATCATAGATTATTAAAGTACTTATTTAACTCTTAAGTATGTGATAGTGAATGACTGCCTTATTATTGGATGGCTGCCTTTTTTGATTATTAACTGGTAACACTGAGAGACCCTAGGCGTCTCTCTATGCCAACGGCTTTTGTATCAGACAACGGATAAGAGATTGTTGAGTTTTAACACGTTCACGGACACAGGCCCAACCTCGAAATTGCGTGATACGGCACAAATAAATTCCATACAACTTTTTCTACGGCCATGGACGAACTGTCACATTTAACGTTGTTTCAAACATTGTGCCACTTTATGAAGGAATAAATATGTATGTAATGTCGTACAAAAAAATCTTACCTATTGTGGCAGCTCGTCCACAGCCGTTACGTCCACAGCCGTGATGTGCCATAACACGTGTCGTTCCCCTTTTAGGGTAGTGCATGAGGTTGAGGTTGCCCTAGAGCTTTTTTGCTGTGACACTAGCGGCTTATGTTAAAACCTAAAACGGCACAGAGTCCGTGCTTCCTATAAATGCTATGGGAAAAGGCCGGCCGTGGACGGAGTTCCGTTTTTGGTGTAATTAAAAACACCGGCCACAGCCGCAGTGCCATTTCACGAGGGTCTCAGTTTCCGTCTCTCGACGTACTGTCCGTGAACGTGTTAATTACAAAAATAAACTGAAATTACCGAAGACACTTGTTTAATTTGTGCGAAATTTTTAATATAATATGAGGCACTAGAATAAATAAATAAGTCAAAAAGGTAGATAAGTGCCGCGTAAGTTCGCGTTTTGTAAAGTCATCATCAAAAGTAGATAAGCAGAATCACATGCTCAAACACGAAACGCCATATTCTCTTTTTTTTTTTTCATTGGCCTCCCCTCTTGAGTGCATGCTCCCGCCATTCGCTTTGAAACGCGTCTAAGTCATCCCGCCATCTTTTTGGTCGTCTCTGCTCCGGTGGCCATCTTGTGGGGTGGCAACCGAATATTCTCTTAAAAGATAAAAAAAGATAAAAGATGTTTATTCGGTACATAGGCGGCACGGGCACTTTTACACGTCAAAAATCTACCTTGAAAATAGAGTCGGGTTCAGATCATTTTGACTTTTTTGGTTGCGTAGTTACTTCTGCTGCTGACTGTATATCAAGTGTATTATTTTGTGCAATGAATATTACAATAAATAAAAAAATCACAGAGAAATCTCACACAAATTGACCTAGTCTTAATTAACTGTTGCTATGGTTACATAGATAATAAATACTTATACCCGGGTCCGCTAGCTTCGAAGGTAGGGTACCAAGGCGTCGGTCGTCAACATATTTTGCGTTTTTTTTTTTGTAATTTAAGCGGGAAGAACATTTGTATTCTCAAGACTGCAAACGTAAGACTGAGGTCTTGGATATAATTCCTAAATGTGATTTCACCTTTTTTCTTTCTAAGCCTCTTTTCTTCAGGGTAGAAACCAAAATGAATATTTAAATAAATAAATAAATCACAGAGAAATCTCACACAAATTAGCGAAGTCTTAATTAATTGTTGCTATGGTTACATAGATAATAAATAATAATAGATAATTTCACCTTTTGTCTTTCTAAGCCTCTTTTCTTCTGGGTAGAAACCAAATTGCCTTTGGCATGTTATCGTATTGTCAACTTTTTGATAGGTCTTATTTACATGTCAGTAACGACGGCAGAGTTAAAAATAGTACAGTCGACGCCATAAATATGTTTACACTTTAGTACCTCGTCACTTTACCCGCTATGACAATTTCAAATGGCAGTTTAAACATGACGCTAAATAGACAAGGTACTGAAGTGTAAATATATTTATGGCGTCGACTGTACCAAAACACGTCAAAGAGGTCGCATCACTAATCTGTTTTACTATCGAGTCTGTGCTTCACGCGGACTCTCTCTCTCTATGGCACGCCGGGTATTGGGAATGGCGTCTTTATTGTAATTGTTGAGAACTTAATAAATAAAAACTGATTGGAAGACACAACATGTTTTATTGCTAAATCAAGATATATGTAAAAAAAGATACTATGGTTTTTACCGTGTTCGATAGAGGCCCTGCTTGCTTGTAGTTTGCTTTTGTTTTGCCTGTTAAGTCAGGTGCATAATACAAACTCATAGAGAAAACTCGTTCGGCGCTACACCGAGTAAATAGGGGAGAAACTCCATTACATATTCCATTTCGGGATCGCTTGTTGTTTTCCATATTTTTTTTCGAATATCGCCCCAAGTAACAAACTCGCTATCGGAGATATAAGCAAAACAGATGATTCTCGCAGGTTGTAGAAAAACACACCCTGTACACAGGGTGGCCCAGAACTTGACGTAAATATTAAGACTACGCCGAGCGTACGCCGGATGTACAGTGGCGCCCTCATTACTTTTATTGCGTTTTCTAATAAACTAAAGTATTTTCTTGAAATTGGACGAAATGTGTTTGTATTACAAATGAAAACACAACTTATAGGGTATATCACATAGTTTAATAACAATTCACCTTCGAGTTATTAACTTAACGAAAAAAAGTGGACACCTTTTCCCGTTAAGCTGACTACTCAAAGGGTAATTGTTATTAAAGTTTGTTACGTATCCCATAAATTGTGTTTATACTTGCGCTACAAACACATTTTGTTTGGTTCCAAGGAAATTCTTTAGTTAATTAGAAAACCCAATAGTAGGTAGGTAATGAGGGCGCCACTGGACGCTCGGCGTTTGCTCGGCGCAGTCTTAAAATAAGAAAGCCCTTTTCTTAGCGGTCCGGAATATAGTTTTAACTTTTCAATCTGTTAATTTGGTTTAGGAGTTATTAAGGTTTTAGTGATACTGGCAAATAACGCTACCTTAGCTAAGTAATACGTGTAGTACTAGTACTAGTAGTACTAGTACTAGTAGTAGTAGTAATTATTTTCTCCTTAACACTGCAACGGCTGAACATATTTGGATTAAATTTGAAATGGAGATAGCTTATACCCTGGATTAACACATGAACTTTTCATTCTGGAGAATTTATAAGTTGCCGACAGGAAAGGAAAGAGCTTTAGAACAATATTGCTTTTGACGTGTTTTAGTATTTATCGCCATTATCGTCAAGTAAATAAGAGCCGTTGTAACGTTAACAATACAATGACACGCCGAAGATAATATGGTTTTACCCAGTAGAATAGAGGCTTTGGGTACAATCTCACATATTGTCCTATTATCATCGTAAGATAAGATAAGATAAGAAAATCATTTATTGCCAAAACTGTGTTCATTGTTATAACATGTAAGTCAATGGGGTTGGGCTTATACTATATGTACAGACAGCGTCATATATAAGACTAGCCACCCGCCCTCGCTTCGCTTCCATTTATGTGAGTATGATATATAACCTTTCCTTATAAATGGGCTATATAACACTGAAATAATTTTCCAAATCGGACCGGTAGTTCCTGAGATTAGCGCGATCAAGCAAACAAACAAACTAACTCTTCAGCTTTATAATATTAGTACCTATAGATAACATTCAAAGTGCTCAAATGGTCGGGTACACCATATTCATTGTATGGTGTACCGAACTATTTGAGCACTTTGTATGTTACCTTATATATGACGCTGACTGTACTAGGTACAGTACAGTACTTACCATTCAAGTGTAAATTGGGCTTACGCGAACGGGCTATGTTCTAAACAATATCAAGTCAAATATAATAATAGGTACCTACTTACTCTGAAATATAATGATACCTAAATACTTTGTTTTATATTTTGTAGTTGTATATTTTTCTGGTTTTTAAGTTAAGTGCTATACCAACAAACAACAACTGTTTGTATTGTTGCAGTGGGGACTTCCTGCCACAGGTATTTCTTACCTACTAGGAAGACCCAACCCTGTTGTCATTTTTGTAATTCGCATTTGTGAAATAAATTATTTTCATTTTCATTTTCATTTTCATTTTCATTTCACTCTACGGTGGCACGGAATCCTCGGTGCGTGAGTCCGACTCACACTTGACCGGTTTTATTATGTTAATGTTAAAATTTTCAATAAAAAGGCATATTCACAAAAGGACAACAACCTAACTGGCCGACCTCGATCCATCACTCAACTTAAAAACTGCCCCGAATAATTATTCAGTGTCAATTTGTGAATAATTAATTCAATATCATTTTATGAATAATTTTGCAATTTTATTAGGTGTCAAAGGGATGCTCTCGATGCGAGCGCCTTCTAATTTGATCAAGTTAACTGGCAAAGTGATTGGTAAAGTATCGTAAGAGGATTAAAGCTGCAGTTGAGGCCTAAGTTTATTTATTATTTACTAGCGACCCACCCTCGCTTCGCTTTGGTTTATGTGAGTTTTCTGTAACACCCGTACATAAACCTGCATCTATTATACATATAAACCTTCCTCTTGAATCTCTCTGTCTCTTGAAGCTCTCACAAGACCCATCTCAAACCCCCCGGTGTAAATGTAACGAATAATACGGAACTCTAAAAACTAACAAGTGACATACAAAACCTAAAAGCATGAATTATGATTAAAAGTACAAACAAAAACAACAGAAGCGAGCTCAGACACCAGACAGTATTTCATTTTCATTAGAACTAAAACTTTTCTCTACAAAACGCTGTTTTGTAGCATAATTTTTTGTCCTCTACCAGTGCTGGTAATGTAAGGGTTATTTACGAGAAGCATGGTTTAAAAACTAGTTTAACCATGGGTAAATAGTAACTACTACACGACAGACCAGTTTCAGTCGTGGCATAATTTTACTATTAATAATACTGATATTATAAAATTGAAGAGTTTGTTTGTTTGTTTGCTTGAACGCGCTAATCTCAGGAACTACAGGTCCGATTTGAAAACTTCTTTCAGTGTAAGATAGCCCATTTATTGAGGAAGGTTTTATGCTATAATATATCATACTCACATTTATAAACCGAAGCGAAGCGAGGGCGGGTCACTAGTAATCTATATAGCCATATTAGGCTTTGCGTATATAAGTTGTTATCGCAGAATCTACATTCGCATAGTTTGATTACGCGGAATTAGGTTAGTCCGAATATTATTCGGTCATATTTTTCGTGTTCTGAATCATGTCTACGCATAAATTAAATGAGGATAATATTGTTTTGCCGAAGACTATTGACACATAAATATGATTTGTCATAACATTATTTGACTGAATTTATTTTGTAACATTATTAGACTAACGCTAAAAACGAACGTAGCAGTTAGTTTTTGATAAGGTCACGATTCTAACCTAACCTCACCTAACCTAACCTACTTTTCTGGTAGCAGTTTGTTTTTTTTATGATCGCAGTTCTAACCTATCAGGTAGGTTACTACCTTTCTAGTAGCAGTACGTAAGGCAAGTAAGTTTCGTTTCTTTTTCTATTTCTTCTTTTATTTGATATACATAGATAGTGTGGTTGCCGGATTAGAATAGTGCCACTCCAAGTCTTCCCGTGGATGCCGTAAAAGCCGACTAAGGTAATAAAGGCGTGTAGTACTGTTAGGCGATGGGCTTGCAACCTGTCACTAATACACTGGTAAACATCTTCGCCTAAGTGTGCAAAATGTGGTTACAGAATTATCAAAAAGTTTTTATAGTTGTTGGAAATTCTGTAGCTCTGCTTACCCCACTCTGGGAATAAAGGCGTGAGTTTATGTATGCATATTAAATGTAGATCGAAGCGCATTTTATCCTAGCAAGGATTTCAATCTATCTCTTATAATATTCCTGCTAGATGAATGTTTGTACCTTTCTAATTACCTACTCCAAGTATTTTCTCCAAATAAAAGTTTATAATAATGTATAATAGCCCCAAACAATACACGTGTATTATTAAGGAAGGGTCAAAAGAAACAGAGATCACAATAGGCGTACTTGCCTTTAAAAATGTTCTGGGAAAGTATTTTTGATATTAAAATAAAATTGGGTATTCGAGCGGAAACCCGACAATACGGGCAGTATTACGTTCTTTACAACCCACATGAAATTTTATTTTTGCGGGTAAGGACTAAAAAACATGTACTAATGACTTTTTAGGGTACCGTAGTCGAACCAAGAACCCTTATAATATACCACGTCTTTATATCATTATACTGTCATTTAATAAAAAGCGATTAAAATCAGAATTTAACCATACAACGCATGACTTTTTATCTGTGGAAAAACATATATGATTGATACTTATTGTGGTTATTGTCTTAGGGATGATTTTTCAAACTCCAGCCCCCTATTTCACAATCATGACAATGACAGGTGTCAGGTAACATTTCAATATATACTGCGCAGCGTATGTGAAACCCAGTAATATATCAGCGTGTTAACTTTGCAATGAATGCCGAATTGTCACCTGTCACGGGTCATAGCCAAAATGGTGAAATAGGGGGCAGATAACACTAAATGTCAGGTAAATTGTAGCTCTGTATCTTTCTTAAAACAAAAAAAAATCTTTGTAAAAAGAGAGAGCTACAATTTACGGGTGATTCTTCGGGGCCCTGATTTTTGACGTCCGAGGGCTTAGTCCAATGAACTCTTAGTTTAGAAGGTTGTTTTTTTTTTCAGAGGTGACTGATATTCATGTTTAACTGGGACACCGGTCGATTTTCGTGTAACTGATTCTAAACATAGATAAAAAAAATAAAAAAACCCATTATTCTTATTACTCTGTCGTGTCCGTCCTCCATTTTCTTGAAATCATATGATAATAACTTAAGTTTAGTCAACTTTATCAATATCTTGAGTGACCACATAAAAAGAAGATTAGTTGTTAAATTAAAAAAAAACAACAAATATTTTTTACATGCAATATTATTCTTATAACTGAGGATTTAACATTTGTCCGCCGTAAAATTCTTATTACTCTGGAGCGGGCTTCAATCAGCTGTATCATAAAGACATTTAAAAACCTAGCGAAAACTCCCACGTGGGCCGGTTTTTAGTCGCGTTCCGAACGTGCCAGGTGGTGGACGTGTCGGCTGATGCTCATCGCTCCGGAGTTACGAAGGCAAATATATCATTACTCTGTCCTTGGTTTACGTAATATTCTTATCACTCTGTTAGTTTTTTTAATAAGTGTGTAATATTTAAAAAAAAATACTTGTGCTTGTTTAACTGCTTTACGTGCTATCTTACCGTAGCATTAACGGTAGCCTTCCAATATGTTTGTATTATGAACCATCAGCTTGTTTTCATATTTTTCTTACTCTTCTGTCCCTTATTGCTTCGGAGTTATGGACAGCGGAATAAGAAAATCGTCAGTTTTCATAGTTTTTTTTCACTTTCGATGTTGTGATTTATTAATTAGAGACTCATGCAGTCGTTTTAACTTGCTTCAAAAACTTATGTTATCAATCCGACACGTATTTAGGTAAGCAATTAATTCACATATCGTCGGTGATACTGCAATACCGCGTAACGAACAATTTAGATAAAATGCAAAATACACCTTATCATGTAAGTCAGTAAGGTACATTTTACAACTTATTGAATTTGTTAGCTGCGCTGTTTTGCAGTATCAACGACGATATGTTAATCTATTAGGGCTCCCAAACAACTAAACAAAAAAATATAGCTGATGTTTGTATGTTTGTTTGTAAATTTGTATGTACCTACCTATGTGTTTTTTCAAGCATTTCCCCGAAACTATCAGTTGGACTGTGACCATTATTTTTTATTAGCTTAAATTTACTTCAACATTGGGAACAGTGTTGAACAGTGCAAGTTTCATCAAAAACCGCTCAGTACAATTTCAAGAAATTTCAATTTCGTATTTTTTATGTATAAAAGTATATTTTTTAAAATAAAACTATAACACTGCTTAAGCACGCCTAAAATTAGTTTTCTATGATGCTTATTAATACAAATAATAAATTATTGTATACCTAGGTACTTCAATAATAATTGCACATGTTTTATTTTTATGTAATTTAAATACCGAGAAAATCACATAATTTTTAATATTTTAAACCTATTCTTACTTCTCTGTCGTCAATTTCTTATTCCTCTGGGCACAAAAGTTAAAAAGTTAATTATTTTCTTTAAGAATTCATAAAAATGAGTGTCAAAACCATATTCATGTTTCTAAATAAATCTACTTTCGTGGGAGAATATATTTATTACTTAAATATGCAAAAAAAAATACGACAGAGGAATAAGACAAAAATCACGACCTCGAAGAATCACCCTTACCTAACAGATAGTGTTGTCTGGAGGTTGAAAAATCAGCTCTTAGGTATTTAGTTACGATAACTTCAGAGGAAACGTATGAGTCAGATATTTTTTTTATACAAAATGAACTTTTAAGTATGAATAGATGTCGCTGTTACATTATTTACGTCAGTTTTTTGTGATCTCTTTAATGTCTGAGTCTCACGGAAGTTTTATGTTTAATACCTTCCTGATGTGTATTTAATAATTACAATAATATGTTAACAGTTATAACCAAAAAAAAGTGAGTGTACGGAAAAGAAAATTGGATCATATAGGTACCTACACATTGCACACTTAACTTTGGGGATTTAGTGAAAAAGGGTACTAAATAGTCAACTTAACTCGCAATAAAAAAAGGTTTACACATGAACGGAGTATGCTAGACTTAAACCTGTTTTAACTTGGTCTTCAGGAGACTTATCGCCGTTTCTGTAAACTTTGTTTTGTACTAATGTCTGCCGCATTCTGCTTTCTTATTTTACTCAATCACCCAAAGGTTAGCTGGAAAAGATCCCTTAAAGGGATAAGTTCGCCTTTGTACATTCTAACTCTGTATTGTATTAAATTTTCTGTTTTTTTTTTGTGTACAATAAAGTGTTTACATACATACATAAATACTTATTCCCTACAAGGAAATTAAAAAATAAATAAAACTGATAACTAAAACATATCAAAACCCTGCAAATCTCCCGCTCGGGGCAGCGTCCCTAAAATGCTTGCAGCATTACCCCGCTGCACGGCCAGGCTAAGCCGTTGGGCAAAAAAAGACCCGGCCCTGGGATCGCCAATAATAATAATATAATAATAAGAATAATATTTATTCCCTTTTTCACTAGGACCCCAAATCTATAGGTACACGTGTCGAAACATATTGCATTCAGGCAATGGCGTATGTTTTTCAACAATATTGGCCAGGGATCAGTGAATTCGTCGGCATCCGACCTCTAAGAGAAAAGATCCATGTCTAGCACTAAGCGTGTTTTAGGTGAAATGCAGGGTAGTGATTCTCTGAACAATGACGGTCGGACGAACGGATGAGTGAATGTCCAAGCGGCGAGTTTAAGTAGTCCCGTCAGTGCGAACAAAATAAATAAATAAAACATATTTTAGCGCGTGCATTTTCAATTTAGCAGCATGGTTTCTGCCGATGGATCGAACGTATAAGGCTGCTTAATTGAAAATGCACGCGCTAAAATGTGTTTTGTTCGCTCTGACGGGACTACCTAAACTCGCCGCTGCGATTTCGCTCGTTCGTCCGCCCGTCCGTTTTGAGAGAATAACACCTCTGATGATGATGATGACTTACCACTTAGAATTGATCTAGAGGCTTCTTATGTTGTTAAACACGCAAAGATGCCGATGCAGTTAAAAACCGTAGTACCTGTAAATAAAAATGTTTTCCTTAGCACGATAAAACCCTTTTTAATGAAGAATCATGGAACGCGTAATTGTGTTAAATAGAGATTGAAGTATATTAATTTGTTTACAACTCATAATTCTTTGTTAATAAAGACACTTTAATGTTTCACGCCTTTTTACACTTTATCATGTGAAAAGCTGGGTAGTGATTCTCTCAACAACGACGGTCGGACGGACGGACGAGTGAATGTCCAAGCGGCGAGTTTAAGTAGTCCCGTCAGAGCGAACAAAACCTATTTTAGCGCGTGCATTTTCAATTTAGCAGCATGGTTTCTGCCGATGGATCGAACGTATAAGGCTGCTTAATTGAAAATGCACGCGCTAAAATGTGTTTTGTTCGCTCTGACGGGACTACTTAAACTCGCCGCTGCGATTTCGCTCGTTCGTCCGCCCGTCCGTTTTGAGAGAATAACGTTATGACGATGATGACTTACCACTTAGAATTGATCTAGAGGCTTCTACTATTAAAATCGCAAAGATGATCAAGTTAAAAAACGTACCTGCAAATAAAAATGTTTTCCTTAGCACGATAAAACCCTTTTTAATGAAGAATCATGGACCGCGTAATTGCGTTAAATAGAGATTTAAGTATATTAATTTGTTTACAACTCATAATTCTTTGTTAATTCCGTTTTGGGATTTAGACGCTTTAATGTTTCACGCTTTTTTAGACTTTACCATTTGAACAGCTGTTGGTTTGGTTTTGTTGTTTTGCTCTTTTTTTAATTTGTATTGTGATTTTAAAGTTAGTATTTAATTTTAACTTCTAATTATTTAAATTTCTACAAGGATACTTGTTTATTTCCACTTTTTATTGGCAAGGAAAACGTACAGATTTAGTTTTTCATTACAAAAAAATCGCACTAGGTTTTAGAGAGAATTTACGCATTTGTATGGAAATTTTAAGTTTTACAGTTCTCTTAATGGACAGCATTAGATACTTCGAAACATCTCAAAATTTATTTAAATCCGACACGGATAAAAGTTACTCAACACTAACTTGGTTGTAGCGCATGGCTGGTTGTTGGTTAAAAGTAAGAGTAAACGCAGGATTAGACAAAGGTATTTAAATATATTAAAGAGCACGTTATTTATGACGTTTATCATTATCACAATGGTGGTAAAACGTGGAAGAGAGCGAACATGCGCGAACAGCCACTGTAAAAAAAAAAAAGATTTTACACAGATAACATAGAAGAGTCCGTTCATTTGACTAACAATACGTTTAAAAAAGGTATCAATTTACAAGCTATAATTTTGGTAAAACGTGTTTGTACTTAAACCATATGAAATGGTTTAAGTACAAACTCGTTTTTGCAAAATAAAAGTTACCTATTTCATTGATTGGTAGAGAATGCCATTAGACTTTAAGTCCGCCATTTTTACTTTTTTGTGTGAAAGGTTAAATTAATATTTCATAGGTTACATGGGATTATTAAATAAGTTAGGTTAGACTTTTAACCACATAAAATTGTAATTAATGCAGCGGGAAGTATATCTTTGGGAAGTGAAAGTTGAAAGTGACGTGATATAGTTTGCCAAATTATGATTTAATAAAACATTAGTGAACCAAACCTATGACTACGATTAAAATTAAATAATCGTGTTCGGTTTCCAACTTAATTGAAACTTAATTGAAATTGAAACCGCAAACAAGTTAATTACTCGACATTCTTCCTAATTATCCTGTAGACCTTAACGCAAACAAACACCCGCCAATTTAACAAAATACGAATTACATTTGAATTCCAACCGAAGGAGCGTTTCCATTTCTTTCAATTATAAAAGCAATATCGAAAAACGATAGGTAAACATTGCAGTGAATTTTAATTGGGATCTCAGGAACGATACAATCTTATAAAGTCACTGTAAAAACGAATTCTACGCAATCTTCAACGTTACTCACTTACAATAGGAGCTAGAACGATTTTAATTCGCGTATAAAAAGTTTGTTTTAAAAACCAACTTACGAGCGGTTTCAAACAGTTTGAAATTGAACTAGCATTGGAAATTTACCTCTATAGTGTAAAGGATAGGGAGTGTATGAGTTTGAGCGACGGCTATTGCAAACAATATGAAAGTAAAGAAGAATGGTAGTCATAAACAATAATAATGAAAATTCATTGGTGTCACGGAGGCAGGGGCGACAAGTTTGTTTGGTTAAGGGCCCCATTCACGACCCGATTCGTTCAGCCGGGTG
The DNA here is from genome assembly GCA_963966035.1 of Acleris laterana. Lineage (NCBI taxonomy): Eukaryota > Metazoa > Arthropoda > Insecta > Lepidoptera > Tortricidae > Acleris > Acleris laterana. Next base: position 4,322,912 of record OZ014463.1, on the reverse strand, counting down.
AACTGGGCGCTTTATAATCAGCGAGGAAATAAATAGGAGCGATCAACTTCGCGAAAGTTAATACTTATAAGATTACATAAAGATTATATTTGATCTTTTTTTTGTTTAATCGAAAGAAGAAGTGTTTATTCAGGGTGCGATACAAGTGTTGGATAAAGCTTTAAGTAAGAAAATGTTTATTTTTAAAACCCTGTACGTCCTTTAAAAAAAAATTAGGCCTTCTATTCCATCATTAACAAAATTAAATCCGATCCGAAACCGATCATCGAATTTTAATCGATTTTAATCGGTAATCGATAAGATTAAAACGTTTACGTTTACGTTTAAAAAAATATTGCCATAGACGGACAAACAGGCAAACGAGCCACCTAATGGGAAGTGGTCACCGCCGCCTATGAACGTGCAACGCCAGAGGCATCACCAATGCGTTGCCGGTCTCGAAAAAACTTAATTACACCATTTTAAAAAGCACCATACTCGTATTTTAGTGCGTTGGGATAATCTCCGCAGAAAACTGATACAAAATTTTTATAGCACGCGCCAGGTGCGTTTTAAAAGAACTGCCATTGAAAAGATTTAAAGTAAAGTTACTCCAGTGGCTAAATATAAAACTACATTAGGTACATAGATACAAATAGAACAAGACACAGAGAAACAATATCGAACGGTCCCAACTCAGAATTCATTATGAATGTAATTTTTTATCATTGACATTAACTTCTATTATTCATACCTATCATTTATTTCATTGTGACACTTAGATTAAGATTAAAATTTCCCATAACGATCAAAGGAGCTATTTGGTTAACGCACTCGCAATCGCAATTGTTTTCATTTTGAAAATCGAAGGCTTGTCTGCATACAAAATGAAAACAATTGTTCCGCTTTGAAGCCATTTGAGATTGCGAGTGCGTTAGGCAATAGCGACGCAGATGAGACATATGATTCCTACAATAATTAATATTATCTTATGAATCTTATGATGTACCATGTCTATAGCGAATAAATTATTTCATTTCATTTCAGGAACGTTCTACCTACATAGAAACGACGCGTAGTTGAGCGCAGTGACAAGGAAATGGGAATGAACATCCTCCCGATGACAAGAAGTAGTGCGGTGGTAGAATGAAGCCGTTGCCACCAGTCTAAACCAGAGTTCCCCATACATTTTTGTTTCGTAGACCACTTAGCAATTTTTTCAGTTTCGAGTAGACAGTGCGTGAATAAAGTTGGAGGCCTAACCGGCAAAAAATTGACACAGGCTACAATTAAAATTAAGCGTGTAATAATATTTATTTACGAAACTAAAAACGTCATTTATACCTACTGTAGGTAGATATGTGTTTTTTTTATAAAAAGAAAGAGTACAAAAGTCACAGAGGCTTATGGGTAGTCAGTGAGTTCGGTATAAGGGCTACTATTGAAGTTGGGTTTTATAAAGAAACCGCTAGATCAAATTTCAATCATGTGTCAAAAGTGTCATTTATTTTTGAATTTTATAAATAGGTTGGTTTCCACAACTCGATATGTATACATTAATAAGAAACTATTACGTAAGTCATTCATTAGGTTCCTACTATATGTGTGTATGAATATGGATTATTAAAGCTACAACTAAAGTCAGGACCTGCTTAAATGGGTTCCACCATCGCAGACCCACATTTTCATCTCATGGACGCCCATTGTTTTTTTCCGCTCACATGGACCCCTTGCCGATTGCCGTCGTCCTGGGGGTCGATATATACCACTTCGGGGATCACTAGTCTAAACAGTTCCTTCAAACACTCATTATACAGACGGTAGAAGACGCTGAGAGATACAATGTATCCCGATCGAACTTAAACATCAATTTCTCGATTAATAACGACGATAATTGAATTTAAACTTAACGGTTTTGTAATAGGGTCGGCGATTAGCGAACAAACTTCGCTAAAGATAACATCAAGTAATAATTGAAGGCATAAGAGAAACAAAGTAAATTTCAGTTAATTATTAGTTAAATTAAATTTTAGAGATCTTGCGTTCTCACTTAAGTTTCGGTACAGGTGCTTTGCATTGCTTTGATCTGAGTATTAATTAGATATATTTACGGGGGATGATTTATAATCTGATCGAGTGGCTACGTCACCAAAATAGCCGATTTTAACTGGTTTCAATTCGTTTCCATTTTTGAATATCACCGGTGATTAAAATTCTCACGTCTATGACATGAAATACGACACTCCATACACTCCATAGCAAAATTACTGCGTGACTTAATTTTGAAGGTACCGTAATCAGAACGCTTAAAATTAATAAAACTAATGTACCTATGTATCACAACCCTTAAAGTTCATAATATCTAATAAGCTATTTTTCTGAAACAATAATCTCTTAAAGGTTTTTTAAAAGGCCATTGTGAAGAACTCATTGGGTTATAGTGCCCGGCCGTTAAGAAGTCAATCCTGACACCTGTCATTCCAGTACAAATTATAACCTCAAACCCAAGAATAGGTTATAAATCGTACTCTGATGACAGATGTCAGGAGTGACTTCGTAACGGCCGGTTACTATAGGTAAGATTTGTTTTATAACAATCCTGATAAGTTTATGATAATTGATTTAATTTTAAGTGTTAATATTCGTAACCATTTTGAATTTTTATCATCAGCATAGTTTAAATATAATAATAGTTGGTCTCCGGCCCTTGAGCGGTTTCTGTTACCTATTGCAGTTCGGGAGGTCGCTAAGATTGCGTCTATATGAGTCGCTCCAAATTTAAATTACGTACACAACTTTACTAAACGCGGCGATATGGCGTGGCCCCGACTAAACCAGCTCGGTCCGTCCTGTTGAGTTTGCTTGTGGTGGCTCGCGGCGCGTACGGTCAAGCCACGCACACATGCAAGCCGATATACCTTTGTTTGAAGACGTACTACTGTTTATACTGTGTCTTTGGTGATAAAAAAATCAACCCTCTTGTAAACTGAATTTAGAACAAAGGAATCAATTGGGATTGTTCATATTTTTACAATTACTCCAATTCGAAAACCATTTCGAGGAATAGGGGTTTAAAGCCGTTCTGCATTATTAAGTTTTTGAAATATTTTTCTATTTTGGATATTTCGACAAAAGCATATTTAACCTTTGTTTGACTTTCGTTTTCGGCTTGAAGCCCTCCTAGGTGTACCTTAGGGGTTAGGCGAAAACAGCTTGAAATAGTATGTTTTATACACTACTAGCGACCCGCCCTCGCTTCGCTTCGGTTTATATGAGTTTTCTGTAACACCCGTTCATAAAAAAATCATTTATTATACATGTAAACCTTCCTTTTGAATCACTCTATCTTTTAAAAAAAACCGCATCAAAATCCGTTGCGTAGTTTTAAAGATCTAAGCATACATAGGGACAGACAGCGGAAAGCGACTTTGTTTTATACTATGTAGTGATTACAATCACTTTTTTTCATTGGATATCATTTAATTGTTATAATTTATTAGAAAATGCCATCCCAAATTTAAAATTTATCATGTCATCCATAAAATGTCTGCTGAATAAATAAAGATATTAAAACAAAACTATTGGGTCAAATACAAAATTAATGAAATCAGTGTCTTAAAATTTCCTATTCTTTCGAATGAGAAAGTAAAAATCGTGAGTTTTTTTTTTGGTCAATCCCAATTGTCTTCTATAGTTATCGTTAATTGTATGGTTTTTCTCAAATAGGGTTGCTGTTGTGTATTGGTAATTAAACTGTGGTAGGTGGCACTGCCTACAACACGAACAGTCCAGGGTTCAATTCCCGGTAATAGCATATATTTAAATAAGGAGTGCGAGCATTTGTACCTTTGTCTTTGGTTTTCTATGTATTTCTATGGATGTTGTCTATCTGTTCATACTTAAGCCTAGTATAAGCTTAAGGCTTAGCTTAACTTGGTAAACTTAATAATTAATTATCCTTGATTTTTAATTAATTAAGAATAAAAATACACGGGAGATTATATTTTAGGTATTCTTGTATTTTTGACACATTTATTGTGAAAACGAGTAGCAGTCAAAGTGTTAACATATAACTTAGCTCATAAATCAACTTCAAAGTCGTAAAGGGTGTCATAAAAATTTAAGCACGCTATAAAGCGATGAGTGTGAAATACTAAGTTTCCTGAGTAAATCCCGTCTTTGCTTTTACAAAGAAAAGAGTGTGTTATGGCTTTAACTGCGTAAAGAATAAGCCCAGATATAGTCGGATTTAGTTACCTTTGCTTCGATGGTTCGGTCATTTGGAAAGAATGGATGAAAGAAGATTGTCGAAAGAGATATACAGATCGAAAGTGAGTGGAAGGGTCGGAAGGGGCCGCCCTAGGCGTACTTTTTCGAGTCAAATCGGAGAAATACTGGAAAAGGGCCGAATCTTAAGTACCCGAAACCGACGTGCGTGCATGACTCGATGTATGAATGTGGAAGAAGCGAAATAAATTTGTCAAGATCGTAGCAAGTGGAAAGAAGTGGTCTCTGCCTACCCCTCTGGGAAACAGGCGTGATTTAATGTATGTATGTATGTACTTATTTATACCGGCAACAGGTAGACGCTTCAAATATTTACAGAATATTTAGTTACATTTTCACTTTAAACATATAATTATATTATGACATTAAAATAATAAAATATTTAAGGGGGGCTGCCATACAACAAATTTAATTTTTATCGGTATATACGTATCGTTTCATAACGCTTCGTTGGTCCAATGTATAATTTCTCATAATCTGATTTTGAGTAAGATAACTTTTCAAGATTTCTAAAAAAACTGCGGTTAGTAGTAGGAAATTGGTTTAGTACAAACGAAAATGAGGACAAACGATGCATTAGGACAAATGACGATTAGGGATTATGATATCGACCCGTGTTATGTGTATGTGTGAATGCGAACACTAATGAATACAATGTACTTATGAATACGTGTCTGTTAATTATAATTATAATTGAAGCAATAAGGAACAGTCTTCTCAACTCGAGCCTCTAAGCGTAACTAACGACTGACACGGCGTATTTGACACATGTCAGTGTGTTAATGAGTTCGTGTGTTTGAGGGAGAATGGTATTCTAATTGGAATAGTCAGTCTCGTATTGTGAAGATGAGTAATCATTTTCTCGTTAAGACTTTATAATGAATTGATGTACGTATTTAATTTTATTAAGAAACAGAAAACCGGGCAAGAGCATGTCGGAGCATGCTCAGTGTAGGGTTACGAAGCCGTTACGACAATCAAAAACCTAAGTATATTAAAATCAACATGTATGAACTAATTTTCTATTTAAAGTTATTTGGTTCTGTCTTTGATGATTTTAAGTAGGTATAAACACTTTAGTCGCCTGTATCTCAGGAACTAATTAAGTCTAATTAGTCGTGATAGTTTTCTTTTTAAATTGCACTTTCATTAAAGATATTTTTCAGATTTTTAGTATTTGGAGTTTTGGCTGTAGGTGGGGGGAGGACACTTGACTCTAACAAAAATTAGCGCTTTAAAGCTAAATATTTCATAAACGGATTCCTTAATCAAAAAGCTTTTTTCGCAAACCCGCAATAAGCGCACGTTACGTGTGTAGGGGAGGTGCACTAAAATTTTTTTTTCAAGATTTTGTTTTACCATTATGTTAGCGTTACTAATATGTATATTCATGCCAAATTACAGCTTTCTAGTTCTGAGGGTCTCTGAGCTAGGCTGCGGACGGACGGACGGACATGGCGAAACTATAAGGGTTCGTAGTTTGACTACGGAACCCTAAAAATGAGAACTGGTTCCATTAGAAAAAGAAACGTCAGTTTAATTAGAGCTCTGCCATCAAACGTCATATTGATGTCAGGTTTTGTCCTTATATATATATTTTTATTTTTTTTCATTTCCCAAAACGACACATGTAACTTCGACGCGACATCTACCAGCAGTAACTACTCGCAATGTGGTGTTCCAGTGTGGGGTTAAAATAAGAAATTACTAGCGTAGAGGCATTGTTATCTTAGATATCAGGATGGGTAATGCATGAGCAATCTTAGGATCGAAGTCTGAAGATTGTCTTAGAATGCAAACGTCCCACTTACCATAAGGTGGCAGTACGCTTAGTTGCCTTCCCAATGCTATAAAAAAAACAGATACAGGATGCTAGTAATAAAAACCGGTTACTCTACAGAATATGATATTCGCAAAAGATCATACTAGCAAAATATAATATACGCATAACATCATACTCGCAAAACATCATATTATTATACGCATAACATCATACTAGCAAAACACGATATTCGCAAAACATTATATTTACAAATAGTCGGATTTTGTTATAAAATCATTAGGTAGGTTTAGGTTATGTTATATTTATATCAGGCCCGGAGGGCCAAACTACCCAGAAATAGGAGCTCTGCCGTAGCGGAGCTCCGTTGACACTATCTAATTCATGTCTTAATAATAGTTAAGTTTTACTAATGTGATGTCTTGCTAGTATGATGATTTGCGAACGTCATGTTTTGCGAATATGATGTTTTGCTTTTATGATATTTTTCAGAATATCATGTTTTCCAACGACAGAAGGATAAAAACATACCTAGTAGATACGAGTAAATGTTCTTCTGTGGCATGTTTACTTTTATCTCGCTGCGACTGGCTCGTTCATTTGTAAAATAAACGAGAGAAACTTTTTAATTAGTTCACGAAACTAATTATGTAAGGATTAACTTCGTTTCTTTCTCAAGGGAGTTGTTTTTAAAGTAAATTTGTAATATTAAAAGCAAGAAAAAAGACCAGGCTTTATTACCCTTTCAAATGTAAATTAGTATGGAGTTAGTTACAGTAATAAAGGCGTATGTGGCAATGCGCTGATTACCCATTAAGGCGTTTTACTTATAAATTACAGTCAGACTGGTTGTTTGGCGAAAACGTGCAAGGAATTGCAAATTCAAATAAATAAAAAAAATCTAGTGTTTTAGCCATAATATATAAATTTTTCAGTCCAAGTAAAACTCATTTATTGAAATTTACCCGAGAGCTATTAAAACAATCTTAGATGAAACGTATTGCTTTCTTGCGGTTCAAGATATTTCCATACACAATTTCATTAAATTAAAACCCTGAAAGCGTAATAATAAAGAAATATAATAATAGTACATACATACATACATTAAATCACGCCTGTTTCCCAGAGGGGTAGGCAGAGACCATTTCTTTCCATTTGCTACGATCTTGACAAATCTCTTTCGCTTCTTCCACATTCATACATCGAGTCATGCACGCACGTCGGTTTCATAATGATACTTAGGCCCGTATTAATAAACTCATCTTGGCTGAGATGCGCGTCACAAGATACGTCAAAGTAAACGTCAAACCATAGAACACTGTCATTTTTGACGCATCTCGAGACGAGCATTAGAGTTGAGATTAGTTTATTAATACGGGCCTTAGTATAAAGCTATAATAACTAGCTATAAAGGGCCTCTGCGTGTTGACCTCGGCTCCGTATACGCGTTCCAAAAGAAAAATAAATAATTAAATAAATAGAACACATCCAAGACTCAGGACAAACAATCGCGCTCATCACATCACACAAATTTGCGCTTGCTGGGGTTTGAACCCGGGACAGGTAGCTTCTTAAGCAGGTTCACTACCAACTAGGCTAACGAGCAGAGCTCTGAACTGGTTTTAAAAATAACAGGTTAGTACCGGTTTTTTCGATTTTGCTCCGAACTTTTGTAGGGAACGCGAACGTTTTGAAAACTTTATTTTAACCTTTGTTACACGGTTTAATCCACGAGCGGCGAGTCGAGAAACAAACGCGTTCGTTGCAACATGTTTTTTTGACTTGTCATGTGAAGACGCGCTGGATTAATCTGATTTTCAAGTTAAAAACCGGTTTTTCAAGTTCAAAACCGGTTTTTCAAGTTCGAAGCCGGTTTTTCAACTTCATAACCGGTTAAGTCGAAAATAACTTTATCGAACGGAATCGAAACGAAAAGGTTTTGCGTCAAGTCTAACATACTCTTAATAACGGTTTGAAAATTTTACCCGTACCTGAGCCCTGTTAACGAGTCGTCAAATGAATTCTAAACTAAAAAAAACGATGTAAAAGCTAAACCACATATTAAAAACTCTGTTCACCCCTTTAAAAACCTAAATTAAATCAAAACAAGGTGTTACAAGTTACAAAGTTGGAACAACGTCCGCGCCGAAAGGGGTCAACCTCGTAATTAAGCTCTTCCCGTTTCACTTTCGACGTAACTTTTTTAATAAACCCCCTATTCGCGGTCCAGTCCGGGGATGCTGCCATTTTGGTTACAAAACTGGTTAATAAAGCCACCTTTTATTATTAAACTATATTCTGACCACGACTTCGTCCACGTGGGAATCACAACCAATATTTAATGTAATTGTCTAAAAGTGTCCTTGGGTTTTTTTGAGTATTCGGAGGACTACATGAGAGCGTGGTATAATATTAGTTATCTATTATGTATGTATGTATGTAAACTCTTTATTGCACATAAACAATGACAAGACTTGTTTGCATCAATATAAATAATGTACATAGGCGAACTTATCCCTAATGGGATCTCTTCCAGTTAACCTTGGAGTAGATTTCAGAAAATTTCAGGAAATAACAAATAGTAGGTACATACAACAGAGAAACAAGAAGAAAATAAAATATCTTCTTTAATAAGATACATACAAAGATAAATTATAAGATACCAATATTTACTACCACACATACTTTAACAGCAGTTAAAACCTACAAGAGGTATGTACGAGTATCAACACTTAGACTCATCCTGTTGATTTAGCCACAACTATTATTTAGTTGAATCATTTTTAACAACGACTCGTACTGTTATAATGTTTGTGTTTCAATGACAATTAAACGGCTAAACGTATTAAGATGAAATCAGGCACACAGATAGTCGACACACCCTTATTATTTCGGAAATTTTAAAAGTTGGGCGGTTTTCAAATAAATGTACATACAATTAAGCAACGGTAGCTTTAGTCAGTTGAGTTACGAATTAGTCTTACATTTGTATACCTGTGCTCATACGCCAATAGGCGGTATCTCAAATTCAATCATCACCTGTTAGTAATTATGGTCGCAATTGCTACAGGAGTTTTGTCGGAGATACCACCTTTTTTAACCGACTTCTTGTCTTATAGTATTATAGTTAATTTTACTAAAGGTACGGTAAGTAACGCTTTTTAAAAATCACCCAGTCAATGAAGGAAAAGCGATAAAGTACTTTCATAAAAACACAGTCGGACAGAATTAAGAGAAAAGCAAGCACACAATATTATTATACCCTATGATTAAGCAGATACGTTTTTAAACATTCATTCACATCCACCCAAATTAAATTCACTTACGTGATGTGACATTTAAAAGGACCTTATTAAATTTAACCAGCCAAGAGACTTTTGCACCTATTGCCATAAATATCAAAGTACACTATCGAGTGAAAAACTTTGATTAAAAGCTTACGATGTCTAGACGACGTTATAGCAGTATAAAGTAGAAGAGGAACTTAAAATACTTGAGTTAAAAGTTTTCGGACATAAAGGTATTAGAAAAGTTTAGAAAAACCATATACCATTTCCTTTCTAGACACTTAAAGAGCGGGATAACAGTTGTGACTTACAAACACGCTATATTTTTACACTGTTCGATGTTAAGGATGTTCTTTTTGATAATCTATCGATGTTTTGAAAAACTTATGTCCGCCGTTTCGTTTAACAGAAATTGACAAAACGTTTAAAGAGATATAACTACAGACCCTAGGGGGCACCCAGTGGTGGCATAGTCATCAGCCCACGGTGCCCCCGCTAACAGCCTTTGGAGGTTAACACCGGAGAGGTTTTAGACGGTAGGCTTCCACCTCAGCTCCTCAGCTGAGGTGGTTGAGAGTCCGTCATACCCCCCCCATTAGGCTACCCTAGCCGGGGGGGACGATGCGTAAAAGCATTTCGTCTAGGCCAAAAAAAAAAGGCTAGGTAAGGTTAGTTTTATAACAACCCAGGAAATCGTTTGTTTGGTTTCCGAGTAAATATTTTTCGGACAAATGAAAATTTCGGACAAATGTTTTTTGTATGACTGTATAAAACAGCGTTTAAAATTACTGACAAATTAAAATTGATTCGTAGAGTTAGTATTTTTAGTTATGTCGGAATTAAAGGTAGCCTATGTTAGTTCAGGCAATAGGTAAGTTATTTTCATTCTCAAATACATCCAATTCCATCCAGCTGTTGCAGCATAAATAAGTGAACAAACATACTACCTCACTAAATTTTTACATCTATGGTAATAAATATTATAAAGCCGAAGAGTTTCTTTGTTCATTTGTTAGCTTGAAAAATTATTTCAGTGTCAGATAGCTCATTTATCGAGGAAGGCTATATTATCATACTCACATAAACCGAAGCTAGCGGTCGCTAGTTATTAATATTAGTGTGATATTATTTCAGTTTCCTTGAACTAACTGCAAGGCATTGCTATGAAGAAAGGCACAATCTTTATACCCTTCTAACCAATGTTTAATACGTTTTATATCCTTGTCCAGAAACTACTTTATAAGTTTCGTTGCACGGCAAGTTTTTAATGAAATTCCCCGAGATAGAAACCAATTGTAGATGCTGTAATGTCTGGTAGAGTTTTTAGCAGTAGATGGAAATAAATTTGAGTTTGGAACTTGAAACTGGAGTTTAAAATAACGGTCGAGTGCGAGTTGGATTGTAAAGAAGTTGTTTTTTGCGTTTTGAAGGCATTTTTTTTGGATTTTATAAGGTTTTTTCTATTTAGTAATAATTATGCTGTATTGCTATATATTTCAACTTCTCAATTAATAAGAAACTATAGGATATTTCAAACTTGCCGCGTGCCGCGCAGAAGTCATAGAATAAACCATTCAAATGCGCTTCGTCATAGTCACCTAACTATCTTAATCGAGATAATATCTTGAGTACCAGAAGTTGAGTAACTTCCGTATCTGTGTTCTTCATCAGTAGTTCCACTTCATCAAATGATATGCTTTTTGAAATCTTGGGCTTTGTACTGAAAATACCGACACGCTGTGTATGCCTTTAATATTTGAGGAGTTCCCTCCACATCTCAGGAATCCCCTCATCAGATAATGACTCGGTGACAGTTTACGGAGTAATTGCAAATATAAATAAAAAACGAAATGAGAACCTCCTCCTTTTTTGAAGACCTTTGAAATAAGATTCCTGTCAATATTGTATCAAAAGCAATATGGCTTTAATGATTATAATAGAGCTCCTGGTCCTATTATGTACTAGCGTACCGCCCTCGCTTCGCTTCGGTTTATGCGAGTATGATATATAGCCTATAAATAAATAAATAAAAATATAAATATTAGGGGGACAATGTCAAACTAATTGACTAGTCCCAAACTAAGCTCTAGGCTTGTACTATGGGTACCTAGACAACGATATAAATACTGAAATGACTAGCATAGAGGCATTCCATCTTAGCCTCAGGGTTGGCAACGCATTTGCAGTCTTAGGATTGCATTGCAGTCTTGTGATTGCGAATGTCTATGGGTCACAGTTTCCACTTACCATCAGGTGGTCTGGTGCTCGTTTGTCTACTCGATGCCATTTGCTAGACTTAAACTCTCTTCAAGCAACACTTATCTGATGTGTATAGACATATTTAATAAACTGCCGGATGCATTTAAAGAGAAGAGCCTCAAGCAATTTATTCATTTGACGAAACAATGGTTGACAGATAAGTGTTATTACAGTGTGCGAGACTTTCTTTGTGATAATTTATAGTATTGAATAATAATATTGATATGTATTACTAACATGTTAATAAAATATTAATGCTAATATAATAAAATAGAAATAATTTAATACAGTTACAAAAAATCTAGTTAGATATTGACATTGTGGTTAAAATTTATAATTTCATGTTGTTTGATTTATGTTTTATTGTTTGATATAAGTAGATTAAATTTTTCTAAAGCGTGTACACCTGTAATGGTAGGGTTAAGTGAAACATAATTATAAGCAAATGTACCTGCAAACTATAACCTTAATCTATACGCAATAAATTTCATTTCATTTCATTTCATTTAAAAAAAAAAAAAAAAACTTATATAGAGAAATATATACTTAAATACATAGAAAACATCCATGACTCAGCCTACAGCCTTCATCGATAAATGGGCTATCTAACACTGAAATCAATTTTCAATTCGGACCAGAGTGGCTATTGCTTAACGCACTCGCAATCGCAATTGTTTTCATTCTGAAAATCGAAGGCTTGTCTGCATACAACATGAAAACAATTGCTCCGCTTTGAAGGCAATTGATATTGCGATTGCGTTAGGCAATAGCGACGCAGTAGTTCTTGAGATTAGCGCGTTCAAGCCAACAAACAAACAAATAAATTCTTCAGCTTTATAATATTAGTATAGATGTACATATCAAACTTTTATTTGGTTGTCTTGTTTTTTTTTTCGTTTTTCTCTCTTTATCTCTCTCGTAATATTTTTGACATGTTTTCCTACTGAAATACGCATGATATTTGATATTATATTTAATTTAATATTGATAGGTTTATATAATGCTAGACTAAGTAGTATCATTGTAGTATTAAATATGGTTAAAAAACGACTGACTGCTGAGTTTCTTGCGGCGTTTCTTCTCGGCAGTGGTCTTCTCTTGGGAAGCGCAGGTAGATTCTTGACGTGTAAAAGTGCACGTGCGGCCTACTTTCTGAATAAATATATTTTATCTTTTATATTTTATTTGAAAGTTAATAAGTTAATTATTACTCAAAATTGATTGCACTCTGAAATTAAATTCCTCTTAATTAATCTTGAAACTAATTGGGTAAAACTCTTTACTGTTTCCTGGAACAGCGGGGCCTCCAGAAACAAGAATAAATCCTTTATTAAAATAGGAAACTAGACTGTAAAAATTAGGACACTACCGAGTATCTACCTAACGTGACTACCTATGTACAGTCAGCTGCAGAGAAAAGTGACCCCCCCTGCATACAAGTTTCCTAGCAAAGGTGGTTACATTTCTCTGCAGCTGACTGTACTAACTAGGTCCTGTGTTGTATGTTCGCTGTGTCATAAAATCGCAATGCTAGATGAAAACAGTAATAACTCAAAATGTAAGTGTATTTTAAAATGAACTTTAATACAGCAAAACTAGCAAGGATTTTGAGTTGATACTGTTTTGATCTATCAATGCGAAATAGCAACAAGCCCATGTTTTCAAAGAAAATCTATTCCATTTCAATAAATATAACGAACTCGTACAACTGCATCAATTGTGAGAGTTGTCTGTCGCTCCCACTTCCTTTGTGTCTGAAATTCATATTATTGTTTGTTTATTGCAAGTGGGATTGGAATTAGCTCCTGAACAAACATTTCAATCATACTTCGTTAAACACGTTTCGAATAGAATAGAAACGATTCGAAAACGTGTTCCAAAACTATCTTCTTTTTGGGTCACTATACTGCCATCTTATTTAAGATAAAAATAAAGATAAAAAAGATAAAAGATGTTTATTCAGTAAGTAGGCCGCACGGGCACTTTTACCAGCGCTTCGCAAGAGACCACTGCTGAGAAGAAACACCGCAAGAAACTCAACAGCTAGTCGTTTTTTTAAATGTACAATTATAAAACTTCTAGCATTATATAAAACCATGAATCTAACATACGATAAGAAATAAACGTATTCACGCGTAGTTGAGCAGGAAAATGTGTCAAAACTCTGAATTTTCTCCAGAGCTAATTAGTAGTACAGTAGGTAAGTAATAGAAAAATAATTATAAAAATTGTACTTAAGAAGGCGGTTAACTGCTGGAATAGCCCAAAAAAAATAGGGCATGCTTCGATCGCCCTAGGCGTACTTTTTCGAATCCAATCGGAGAAATACTCGAAAAGGGCCGAATCTTAAGTAGGTACCCGAAATCGACGTGCGTGCATGACTCCATGTAATGAATGTAGAAGAAGCGAAATAAATTTGTCAAGATTGTAGCTTGTGGAAAGAAGCGGTCTCTGCCTACCTTTCTGGGAAACAGGCGTGATTTAATGTATGTATGTATGTATGAAGCCCTATAAAGCGAAAAACGGAAAATTCTCTATTCTTAGTACGTCGCAGATGGTAGAAAAAAGTGACACGGTTTGTTTTTATACAGATTAAGGTGTTTCCGTTATCTATGTGTATTTATCTATATCTTTGCTATGAGCTTTGGTTGATATAACTAATATGTATTGTGTATTAATTTTTTCTCAAATAAGGAAACTTTCTCTTGGTTGGCTCTCTTTTTTTTTAGGAAAATAAAACCAATAAAAATAAAAGTGAAACGCGTACCCGTTGGGTTAATTGGAAACCTTATTTAAATCCAATATCTCGTTGAAATGTAAAAATAAATATTAGGCTTCACTCCTATTTCCCCTCCTAATAAGCCAGATTGCTTTACCAGAAGGGTCAGGTGTGTAAAAAATAATATTTTCTGCATGTTTAAACATCGTTTTCCCGTTTGATTATATAAAAAAGTTGCCAGACTTCCACTTTGAAGATTAATGAGAAGATAATTTTTAATCTAAGAATATGGAATGACAGTAGCTGTCAATACCAAAACAAAAAAAAGTTAAAATATCTAAAATATAATATTGCAATGTTAAATTACGACATACATACCTATACATTAAATCACGCCTGTTTCCCAGAGGGGTAGGCAGAGACGACTTCTTTCGACTTGCTACAATCCTGACAGATCTCTTTCGCTTCTTCCACATTCATACATCGAGTCATGCACGCATGCATGTTATTACTGAATATAATAAATCAGCTCCGTGTAAGGATTCAATAACGCGGACACCATGTACAATATCATAATTCTATTCAAGACGTTATCTGTTGATGTAGTTTATCGCACCGCGCTTAATTCGTGTACAAAACAAATGAACATACGTATTGTATCTTATCACTTTATCAGATATCTTGAAAAACCCATAAACGGTGTTATCGTGGGAAATTATTGTTCGATAATAATATACAATACATATAAATAATTAAGATTAAAGTAGATCCGCAAGAAAGGCCTAACAATGAACACGTTAATTTTGCTATTAATGATTGCTTGTGTTGCGGGTATGTATTTTTTTTTGTTTTACCCTTCACTACCATATTATAAAACAAAGTTGCTTTCCGCTGTCTGTCTGTCCCTATGTCTGCTTAGATCTTTAAAACTACGCAACGGATTTTGATGCAGTTTGTTTTAATAGATAGAGTGATTCAGGAGAGAGGTTTTCATGTGTAATAAATTCTGTATTATGTTCGGGTGTTACAATAAACCGAAGCGACGCGAGGGCGGGTTGCTAGTTAAAAATAGAATAGAATAGAATCATTTAAAATCGAAGTTACGAATTAAATAGCTCTTTTTTTTCCCTCGATTTAGTCACGAATGACGAGGAAAAGGGATAAGTCATCCGATGTTACGAAATTTTGCGTAGGGTGTTTTTTTCGGTTGTATTTTACGAAAGGTACCGGATAATGAGAAAATATATTAAACTAGTGACCCGCCCTCGCTTCGCTTCGGTTTTTGTGAGTTTTCTGTAACACCCGTACATAAACCAGAACTTATTATACATAAAAACCTTCTTCTTTAATCACTCTAACTATTGATGAAAACCGTTTTAAATTCTGTTTCGCAGTCTAGAAGATTTAGCCGAACAGACGGCGGAAGCGACTTTGTTTTTTACTATGGAAAGATAAAGATTGACTTATATAACGCACAACAGTTTACTATACTATAATTCCATTCATATTCTTTAACAAGTCAGTCGCTAACGTTTACAGGATTCAACTTTTTTGGTTATTATATTGAACCATAATTATATTAAAAAAAAAACATTACCCAACAACCAAACCAAATATTTCACACTTTGGACTACACTAACTCGAGTTAGTAAACGTCAGAATTATACCACAACTGTAATTTTAGCTCGAGTTAGGGTCTCCCCAGGCCTATTGACGTGGAATCGGCTTGAGCCGGTAAGAAAAAGTTTTATGTCCGTGCAGTAAGAGTGAAAAAGGTATCGCTCGGCTCGGCTCGGCTCGGCTCGGCGTTGCGAGCGGAACGTCGTCGTTTTCGATCTTATTGCGTGGACATAAAACTTATTCTTACCGGCTCAAGCCGATTCCCCGTCGTTAGGTCTAGGGAGACCCTTAGTGTCTTAACCCGGTGTAAAAATTTTGGTGCAAGTGGCCCTTAATCTTTGTTTCATTTTTAGCGATACCACAGCCTTTTCAAAGTGAGAGGATAGTGGGCGGGGAGCTGACGACGATCGATCAGTACCCGTTCCAGGCCGCTCTCTTGCAAATTTGGTTTCTTGATATATTTAGCCACCTTTGCGGCGCGAGCATTTTAAATGCGAGATCTATACTCACTGCAGCGCATTGTTTCATGTAAGTACATTTACGTTCAAAAATAACTGTCACACTAAAATTATTTACAAATGGCCTCGTTAATTCCCCCCAAAACCTGGGCCACAAAATATTTGAACGAACACTGGGAATGAAGCCCGGGACAGTCAGCTTCGTCGGCAGGGTCCCTACCAACTACCCAACGCGTCGTCAAATTAGTGTTTGGTTCGTTGCCCACTGTACTTTTTTTGCACAGTCATTATTTGCTTCCCAAAAAAAAATAACGAGTCCCAACTAGGTTTTTTTTTGTCGTTTATAAGTTCTTTTACATAAAATAGTGTGCAGATTATAGGTAAACATTTCGAGATTTTCTTACGAAGGATTAAGTATAGCGGATCTGTGACTCTATCATTACACGGTAAAATCTATTGCTTTTGATTCCCAGAGTGAGGGCAGAGCTACAGAATTACTAACCACTCCAAAAACCTGTAGACAACTTTACTCTGTAACCACATTTAGCACATGCTAAGATGTTTACCAGTGTATTAGTGACAGGATTCAACCACATCGCCTAACACAGCTACACAGCCTTTATTCCCTTCTATTCGGGTACATAATATGTGTTACAAATTGCAACCTAAGTCCTATGGACAGACGTCGTCCATAGGTTTAGAATTTGGAACTCAGAATGGTTCGAAATATTGTAATACATATTATGTAACTGATTGATAGAGTAAGGAATGAAAAAGTCAGAGAGAAATGTGGAATAAAAGAAGATGTATTGACTAAGATTGAAAAGGGCATGCTTCGATGGTTCGGTCATTTGGAAAGGGTGGATGAAAGAAGACTGACGAAAGAGATATACAGATCGAAAGTGAGCGGACGGGTCGGAAGGGGCCGCCCTAGGCGTACTTTTTCGAGTCAAATCGGAGAAATACTGGAAAAGGGCCGAATCTTAAGAACCCGAAACCGACGTGCGTGCATGACTCGATGTATGAATGTGGAAGAAGCGAAAGAAATTTGTCAAGATCGTAGCAAGTGGAAAGAAGTGGTCTCTGCCTACCCCTCTGGGAAACAGGCGTGATTTAATGTATATGTATATGACGTGATGTTCAACGGGTTACCAGGAACAAATTGTGACCCTAACACACACCGTGAAATATAAAAGCTTTGTCAATATTCTTTCTTTTCTCTAGGTTCTATACGGATCCTAGAGCCTTCCGAGTGCGTGTGGGCTCCACTTACGCCAACAGCGGAGGTATTACCCACGACGCTGCCCAGGTCATCCTACATCCCGACTACAATCCGCGGAATTTAGACTGCGATGTCGCCATCGTTCGTACTGCTAGTATCATCGTGCACAATCAGCTGGTCCAGCCTATCATGATCTCTGGTCCGGGGTATAACTTGCCGGATAATGACCCGGTTGTGGCGCTGGGATGGGGACACACTACGGTGAGTAAAGTTGTCATCAACAGAACTTCTGAACGATGTAAACAAATTAGTACTGTTTGACACATAACCTCAAATGTTCGCCGTGCGTGTTTTTATGAAAAAATAACGTATAATAATAATTATATAAGTAGGTAAATGATTTAAACAGAATAGATGTCTATATAAATTGTTATAATGCACTGCATATGCAAATTTTAAGAAATCGAGCTTTACAAAATATACGTATTCAAGTCGTCCTCTCCTCGCCAATTTTGCCGTGCCCGACAGGGTCCACAGTTAAGTTTTATTATATAACAACTAAAACTTAAGTTAACCTAATATCCTGTAAACTAATGTTGTGGAATGCAATAAATGATTGAGTATTGAGTATTGCGTATAAAAGCACGTGATTATCGAGTAATCATGGCGAATTGGTGCGTTTGATTTTGTTTACTTACATCTTTTGCAAGTTCTATTGACGGCGACTTTAGGCTGTTACGGCAGCTTGTTGTTTTTAATAGTTATTTTGGTCATGATTTACGTAATTATTTATTTACTAGCTGTTGCCCGTGACTCCGTCCGCGGAGAAAAATAATTACATACTTAGTCATCATCAGGATTCATGTAGGATTGTAATGGTGAAAGAATTTTTCAAATCGGTCCAGTAGTTTCGAAGCCTATTCAATTCAAACAAACAAACAAACATACAATAAAATCTTTTCTCTTTTTAATATTAGTGTAGATTTTTCTATTTACTATAACATTGTTTTCACAGTTTGACAGAGGGGATCCGCGAGTTTTAGCATACTTTTATCACAGTTGTTAAATAATCCTTAACTTAAATTGAAATAATACTTAGGTAGTGCTTAAGTACGGCACTTTTAAACCTAATTTTGTTAGGCTACAGTCTCTTGAGAGTCATATTTTTTAATAGCTGTAGACTGTCTTAATTAAGATACGTCTCTGTTTAGTTAGGTTTGATTTATTAGAATTCTTTAATTTATAAAAAAAAAATATACTCCTAGCGTTACATCGTTTTTTCGAAGTGTTTTCAAAATTGTGCCAAGAATTTTTCAGTGATTATTATTATTTATTTATTTATTTATTAAACCAGCAACAAAAATTACAAATATACAAAAGCCCTGCAAAACTGTATTAGTACATGTTCCAACATCGTAAGAAGATGGGAGTGAGTGAAGATTGTATATGTATGTATGTATGTATGTATGTATGTGTGTATGTACAAAAGAGAAACCTTGTCTTCCCGTGGATGTCGTTAGAGGTGACTAAGGGAACGAAGACTTGTTAAGCGTAGCTTAGCCTAATCGTGCAAAATGTGGTTTCAGAAAAATATCAACAAATTTTTAGAGTTGTAGGTGATTTTGTAGCTCTGCCTACCCCTCTGGAAATGGCGTGAGTTTATGTACGTTATTTTTAACAGCACGGCGGCGTTTCATCCGAGCAGCTCCGTGATGTCCACGTCTGGACAGTAAACCAGGCCATCTGCAGAACCCGCTATATGGAGCTTGAAGACGAGGTGACCAACAACATGCTGTGCTCTGGCTGGCTGGATGTAGGCGGTAGGGATCAGTGCCAGGGCGATTCCGGTGGACCTCTGGTCCACAATGGAGTGCTGGTGGGGGTCTGTTCTTGGGGGGAGCAGTGCGCTCTGGCGAGATACCCGGGGGTGAATGCGAGAGTGTCAAGGTTTTCGGCTTGGATTCAGGCTAACGCGTAGTTATACTAACCTACTACCTACCAACCTACTGAACCTACTTTAAGAAAAGAGGCAGAGGTGAAAATCCCTTCCGGAGACCTGGGAAGGGAGCGCCCAGGTACTGCCGGGCTCGCACCGGCTAAATTCACCAATGCCCCTGTTACCATCTAGAATTTAGACTCCCGCGCATACTACCGTAGCCAGTGCTGAAAGGCCGGAGGAAGAAATCCTTCCTCCGTTTACTTAACCAAAAAATGTTGGTTTTTACAAGATTGTGAACGTTAGGGCGTCTGAATTTGAATGATCAGTGTTTACCACAAACAGACAGACGGTAGGAGAGGTTACTATAAAACTATTTCTACCCGATATGCTATCAGTTCAATGGAACCCTGACCCATCATAAAACTATGTCACAGTGAAGTTATGATTCAAGTCGTGAGAAATGTCAAGTAAATTGTTTTATAATGTCACTGTGACATGACACCGTTCTATGGTGGGTCAGGGTTACCTTAAATATTACCTTAGTACCTTATATAAGCAAATATAATTATTTTGAAGCAATTTTGGTTTTATTGCATTACCTATCTAATAACCTTCAAAAATCAATTATAGGTATAATTATTATTATCAATAAAGCTAATCATTGGGTATCCCCAAACGATATAAGAAATACCTAGTCAATAAAATGATTACAATTTATTAATAGATAAAACTTATCATTAAACAATCTAATTGTAAATTTGACTTATAATAGTTTATCAGTGTTTTGTAATCAGTAAAAAAACCCTGAAGTTATTGCGTGTCCTACTTTTAGATCGGATTACAATTGAAACAAAAACAAATTCAGAGGGAAATGGTTTTAGGTTAAACGAAAATTCGGACAAATGATAGGTCCAACCTAAACCCTTTGAGACTCTAGCCAAGATGCACTACGCTAACTATCGTTTCTATTCGTTTCGTTTTTAAACCAATCACGTCACTGATAGATCACGTGACTTTTCGTATCACGTCATCTACCAGTGGCGCGATTGGTTTAAAAATGTAAACGAATAGAAACGCTCGTTAGTGTAGTGTATTTTGGCAAGGGCTTCTAAATGGCACTTTAATTCGTCTGTCGAGATAACAAGTGTATTCTACAGAAAGTTATTAGATAAAGTAAATATGTACGTATATTTTTAAATATTTAAACGTGCCCAATGCGTGACAAATTTCTATACGCCTCTAGCCACTGACAACAAGCTTTATGTATACACGGTGATTTTTTTTTGGTGATCAGGAATACATTTTTCTAATTCAGTTATTAATGGCAATCACGTTTAAGTCACAGTTATACATACATTAAATCACGCCTGTTTCCCAGAGGGGTAGGCAGAGACCACTTCTTTCCACTTGCTACGATCTTGACAAATTTCTTTCGCTTCTTCCACATTCATACATCGAGTCATGCACGCACGTCGGTTTCGGGTACTTAAGATTCGGCCCTTTTCCAGTATTTCACCGATTTGACTCGAAAAAGTACGCCTAGGGCGGCCCCTTCCGACCCGTCCACTCACTATCGATCAGTCACAGTTATATGAAACACAACTTATATTTTTAAGTAAAAAAATCATTTTGAAACTATCTTTTAATTGAAATTAATTGTCACCCTACTAATTGTTTGGTCTATGAGTTAACAACACTTAACTGATAAGTTCATTGACGTAATATCTGTCAAATTTCCCGCCAAAGCGATGGCACTTGACGTATTACTTCACTTCAATAATTAATGTAGGATGTCCATTAGGGTGGAGCGAATTCCAAAATTCTTGAATATAGCAATGGAACCCCACTAAAAGGATGACTATTTTTTTATGATTTAAGGAAAAAATAATTAAATAAATCTCTGTATATACTTTTAGCCCTCTACTTTTTATTATATAAAGCAATATACGTATATTTTTTATAAATTGAATTTATGCTTATTTTTTACAACAAGTTAATTTATTCATTGAATAACATCGTCTGGTAACAGATATGATCGATTTCTATGCTTATTTTTGTTTCTACGTGTTTTATTAAGACACGGTAAAACCACGTAAATAGGGTTTTTATTAAAAAGGCCCTTTTACCAGGAAATTTGCAACAAATTGGTGTTAACAACATATTACACAACTGTGAAAACTATTTTAAATGTGATAAGATAATAAAAAGAATTCTAGTTAAAGTAAATATATGCTAAAAATACGTGTAAACATAGCCCAAAAAGGGCGTAAGCGACGCCGACAGGCGAAATTTGACGCTTATTTAAAACATGTAAGTAACCTTTTTTTGCAGTAAAATGATACTTTTCGTAATCAATAACATCCTTACTTTAGCACAAGAATGTCTAAAAAAAATATGTCATACATATTTTTTATACTGTAGCATTTTCCTTGTTTTGCGTGAAATTGCTGTTTAATGTGAAATTTAGAAATTATATTGTTTCATAAATATTCAAAAAGGCACTAAAATTATGGTAATTTCTTATTATGTACTTATTAAGTATTACTTATTGAAATTAAAATGTACAAATATTATTGTAGTAGTATATTTAAATAATTGATGAAAATTTTCCTTCATTTATTTCTTTGGCAGCTGGGTAGAGGGCTAAAAGTAGTGTTTATTTTGAAACTTGATATAATCACTATAATCTACATGCCAAACTTCAACTTTTTGTACCGGTTCTGAATTGAATAACAAGTTTTTATTTTTTCCCATACAACAACGCTCCACCCTAATGTCCATGTATCCAGTGGTGATTGGTTTTAACAATATCGTTAACTTAAATTAATTAAACAGTGAGTTAATTGTTTGAGACATCAACCATTAAATTCCATTTTTATTGCTTATTAGTAATTTTCAACTCATCACATCACCGATAAAATATCACCGTGTATATTTGACTCGATACGTGTACAGATATTAGTGCTTTCGACTGTACAAAAGGCACCTCTACCGTCTCCTGTTACGCAATTCCACTCTATATGAACGACTTTAACTAGCTCTCGATACCGAAGGTGGAGAAAAATGATCTCGAAACAGCTCAAGGGCTTCTTACCCAGATATACCTACATAGCTACTAGAACTGACATTGACATAGACTGGTGTCTGTATGTACTATACAAGTGTTAAAGAGCTTGGTAATTCTGTAGCTCTGCCTAACCCACTCTGGGAATAAAGGCGTGAGTTTATGTATGTATCTGCCTCCAGGCCATAAGGAACCTTGGCCCACCTGGAGAAGTCTAAATAGGCTGAGGACCCAGGTTGGCCGAAGCAAAGATAACCTGTGTCGGTGGGGGTACTCAAGTAGCGCAGACGCTAGCTGTGAATGTGGAGAACCCCTGCAAACCATGTTACACCTCACTAACTGTCCCGCGTGCCCGACCACCTGCTCGCGTGAGGACTTACTTGCCAGTAACCAGAGGGCTACCACGGTAGCTTTCTGGGCAAGTAAGATTTAGCCCGAGTTCTTGCCGACACGAAAGAAGAAGATGTATGTATGTATGTTAAAAAAAAAAACGAATACTCCAACATACTTGACAGTGGTTTGCATTTTTGGGTTCCGTACCCAAAGGGTAAAAACGGGACCCTATTACTAAGACTCCACTATCTGTCAGTCTGTCGCCAGGCTGTATCTCATGAACCGTGATAGCTAGACAGTTGAAATTTTCACAGATAATATATTTCTGTTGGCGCTATAACATTAAATACGACGATATTGACGACGCGCTGGCCTAGTGGGTAGTGACGATGCCTACGAAGCTAGCGGTCCTGGGTTCGAATCCCGGTAAGGGCAGATATTTGTGTGATGAGCGCGAATATTTGTTCCTGAGTCATGGATGTTTTCTAAATGTGTTTAAGTATATATTTCTCTATATAAGTATTTATATCGCTGTCTAGTACCCATAGTACAAGCCTAGAGCTTAGTTTGGGACTAGATCAATTGGTGTGAGATTGTGTCCCCTTATATTTACTTATTTATTTATACTAAAAACAGAACAAAAATGAATATTTAAGGGGTGCTCCCATGCAACAATTTTTTTTTTTTTACCGTTTTTTGCTTGATAGTAGTAACGGCAACAGGTAGACGATTGAAATGTGTTCTCTTTAAGAATAAATAAATAAATTACAATAAAATAAATATTTAAGGGGCCCCCCTTAAATCCCATACAACAATCGTGATTTTCTATAGATATAATACGGAACTCTGGTCTGGTGGAGAGATCCACCGTAGAGAGATCTACGGTGGATCTCTCTGCTCTACGGTGCTCTGTATGACCAGTTTTATCGTGTTTAAAATTTAAAATCTATTGTTTATCTTCCTCTGCTTTATTTGCTATCGATTTTACCAATCTGTAATAAGACTTACTCCGAAATTAGTCTACACAAATTCGGCATTTAATCTAGGTAAAGACCTTATTCTCGTGGTCGAATCCGCCCTTAGTAAGTTACTTAATACGTGTAACAAATCGATAACCACAAGACTTAGGTACATCATCAAAGTGACTTGTCGCATGAATATACGTAATATTTCCCTCGACCCCATTTCATATTACAGCGATACCAATAACCTATATCACCCGTAGAATATTGCGTCAATATCACCTTAATAAAAAAACCAATTAGGTTTACTGCCTCCGCCATCAAAGACAATATCCCGACAGCTAAACCTATACAAGATCGATGCAATAACTATAAAAAATAACTACATTTTGCCTCAATACAACACAGTTATGCGGGAGGTAGAATAAAAAAGGAAGTATGTAAGTATGGCGATAGTGACATTGGCCCGCTTTCATAAGTTTGTTGAAAAGAGTCAGAAATATTAGGTTCGATGAAAAGAAAACCGACCAAGTGCAAGTCGGATTTATACACGAAGGGTTTCGCACCACCGTACGGTCACAAGCGTTAATTTGGGACCTATTTCAAGAAAAATATGCTTGTCAGATACCTACGTTTGTCATGTATCGATCTTTGTCAAGTGTTGGCGACACTTATCCGACAGATGGCGTTACTAGCCATTCTGCGTAAGTTTACTAATAATTAAATCTTTTGTTAATTTAGAGTAATTTTAAATGTAAATTATCTTTTCATTATTTATTCGATATTGTAGTATTTAAATATTCCATTAATACTTTTACGTTCAGCGCATGAGAAAATAATGGAGGGTATGTTGGTGGATTACCTACATGACCCTATATTTTCACTCATGACGCGAATTGGCTTTGTATGATTTCTTTGTTCGCCCTACTCATATTTCAAAATTAACCGACATGGGCGAAAGGTTATAAAAGGGCCGCGCTCACTTCATTCGCTTTATTTACCGCTTCAACTACTACTACATTTAAAACACTTGTGCTAACGTACGTATAGGTACTAAATACCTATCAAGTTATTAAAATCGGTGCAAATCCCCAAATCGGGGTTCACCGTTCACCGTTCACCGTTAGGACTACGATTCACTGCTATATATACCTCCGCTAGGAGCACTCCACCGCTAGGACCGTCTAGACCATCGCAACTATCAATCTACAGTAGAACCCGCTTAATACGATCACGTTTAATACGATTTCCCGCATAATACGCCATTTTCTGCCGGTCCCTGCAACTTAAGGCCAGATTCATACATTTTTTCACGGTTAATACGACTCGCGTCCCGCTTAATACGTCTTCTAAAACCATAATACCAAGTTATGTACGCGGGTGAAAAAGAGCATATCGTACTAAGGGGCGCGACGAAGTGCTTTCAGTCGAAGACTTTATTGAAAGTGCAGGTTCCACCCAAAACGCAACCATAAGTGATGATGAAGACGCACACGAACAGGAGGAAACGCCTCCAATTTTGTCAAATGCTCAGGCGTTGTCAGTTGTAGCAGATTTAAGACGCTATGTATCTTCTATGGGTAATAGCGAAGAAGCGATCCATAAATTAAATTCTATTGAAAATCTTGTTATGAAAAATGCATCCAAATCGTTACGTCAATCTAAAATAAATAATTACTTTAAGTAAAACAATTGTTATTAATATACACTTTTACATAAACATATTTTTTTGTATCTTCCATTTAAAATAAACAAATTACATGTAAATGTGTGTACATGAATTATTACTAGTTTTATTTTCACGTTTAATACGATTTCCCGTTTAAGACACTTTTTTTGCTAGGTCCCCTCAGAATCGTCTTAAGCGGGTTCTACTGTACTTCTTCTCTACCCTTCTACTAGGCCGCCGCGGCGTCTATCTTCGGTGACCAGGATCGTCGTGTGGGTTCCGGTGCTACACACCGGGTGCTACCCCCCGACGCCAGGATCCTGGCATCGTTCACCGTCGGGCTGCCGACGGGTTTCTTCACCGCCGCTCCGTGTCACTCCATACAACGCTACCCTCCTAAGTCAATAAGCAGTATCTGAAATTCAATCACCAAAGCAGATTCAATTGTATTTTGTTAGCAATGAGGTTGATATTGCTATAGGAGGTTTATGTTAGATACTGCGTTTTGTCTTGGGATGGCAGAACGAGAGAAGTGCTATCCACTTCACGGAACCAGACCACACCCTATGAACCTACCCTCTTCTGTTCACGCTACCTGCAAGCCCATCGCCTCGAAATACTACACGCCGTAAAATAAGTTTAAGAAGCAGTTATTTTTTTAAACTGGTTCTCATAAATACCGCATTTTTCAGACCTTGGCTGGTACCATATTTTGTCTTTGTAAGTCCCATCTAGCGATTTATGACCTGAAGAACATAGGACCTCTATTGTCGATCGAGTATCAACTTGACGGGCAATTTTTTCTGTCTGATTTCTCCCTCGTTTCGGAGAGGCAATCTCACAGGTATTCGGTGACACGTTTAACACATAATAAAAGACTTCATCTTGGAATATGAGAGTTTGTAAAATATATTATGTTATTTATAGTCTTGACAGTACTTTATACGTAGAGGGTGTCTAAAAGTCAGCGCAAACAAGTTTATAATTTAATATTCTGTGATATATTTAAACCGAGTTTTTGGATATACTGTATGTTTTCAAATTATTACAGCTTATTGATCTTGAACGTAGGTACTAAAATAATAATTATTGTATAAGGATTCAATAAAACTAGCTAAAAATAAACTTTGAACTTTCTCCAAAATCATTATAAAATACGCATAACCTCGTGAGACCCAGCGTCCTAAATTTAGGATATTTGCCAAAGTGACTTTTGATTTTAGTTGACTAACAGAAAATTCTTTTTCGAACAAACAAAATTTAACGTGGGCCTCACGAGGATAAAATAACTAAAATTCGGTAATAACTAGGTACTTAGCGTGATCTTAGTCTCCATTTAGAGTGACTGGAAAAAATACAGTTTATCATAATTATAATACAAAACAGGTTTATCGTAAATCTTGCGTAATCGTACTGACCTTGCGCCTACTTAAAACAACCTTTTCCCAACTATTGTTAAGACCAATACAATCTGAAAATTCTTCGGGCTTTAAAACCTTTCGTTGAGCAGGCAAGTAAATCTACCGGCCTAACCTATCGGTCAAATATATAATGTAGCAGTAACAAAGCATTTCCTTGAGGTTACCCTTCCCTTCCCCTTACCCTTCCCCCTGCCCCTTTATCCAAGCTTAGTTTATCACGCGGTTTCATCGGGCTTCTGAAGGGTATCCCCAGGGCTATAACTCTTCAAAAGTTAAGGAACGGGTAAAATATTCAGACAATGACCACTGGGACTGAAAGCGAATAAGAGTTAAGTAGGTTCCTTTTCATGGAGCAAGGAAATGGAGAAATGGAACTTTCCATTTAAGAAAGGTTCCCAGGATTCGCAGGTACGAATGCATAAGGAATTTAAAGTAACTTTTATTGTGGTTTTCCTTCAGAAAAATCTGAAATGACAGAAGTCAGTTTTCCTCATAATACAAGGATATAAATCGAGATAGTGATCGGGTATTTTATCTATTGATATTTATAGACTTTTTTTTTATTCAGGGGAATTCAGGGGACAATGTCACACCAATTGACCTAGTCCCAAACTAAGCTCTAGGCTTGTACTATGACACTATGATACTAGACAACGATATAAATACTAATATAGAGAAATACAGTGTGTTACCGGCATGCGGGCATTTATTAAAACTGCCGATAATACGTTGCTAAAGTAATTGTTTGCAATCAAAAAATAATTAAATTTACTTCAGAATGAATTTTCTTAGATACTGTCCATTTTTAATGTAGTGCATGTGCTGCGTGTTCATCGTTATAAGTATCGCTGTTGCTTGGTACAAGGCATGTCGTGGTACGGGGGCAAATCATAATAATCAAAGTATCCGTCGACTGTCATTTATACTTGTCAAATTGCTGTGCTTTACATTGCTGGCAATTAAAATTTTGTTAGAAAGTTAACAAAGCCTGAAAACTTGTTTATTAATTAAATTAATGTCATAGTTACGTTAAAGATATACGTTATTTTATCCTACTTTAAAAAAAGCCAGGGTGCTGGTAACACACTGTATATACTTAAATATATAGAAAACATCCATAACTCAGGAGCACCTAGGAGTTAACGCTCTGCAGGGTCACAATAGGTAACTAACAAACCGACCCCTTGTGGTTGGACACGAGTTAGTATAGACAGTATTTTTTTATACCAACTGTACTTTATATGAAATTAACTTTATATCATAAGTTGATTATAGTAAATATGCATTATACTTAATGTATGTTATATAAAATATTTTTAGAACAAATGATCGTTATATAAAACGATAATTATATCATATTTAAATATATTCAATGTTGTTATATGATTCAATAATTATATCAAATGAGCGTTATATCGACTGATATTATAGAAAATATTTTTATATCGATCGTTACGCACCTGTATATATATCTAATATAGCAAACCCGCCCTCGCTTCGTTTCGGTTTATGTGAGTATGATATATAGCTTATAAGCATTCCTCGATAAACAAGCTATCTAACACTGAAATAATTTTTCAAATAGGACCAGCAGTTCCTGATATTAGCGCGTTCAAGCAAACAAACAAAAAAACTCTTCAGCTTTATAATATTTGTATAGATAAGATCATTTATTCAGCCAAGAGTGGGGATCAAACAAAACGTTTCAATTTAAAAACTATTAACGTTTAATGATTCAGTTGATTGAATTTCCTTCTCACATATCAAAGGAGTTAGTTCCAATTTTCGGCCAACGTCATTAGTGATTGGTCGAATGGAATTGGAAACCTTAATTTGACCTAATTATCAGGAGAATAGCCGTATGGCGATACGTTTTGATGAAACCATACGGAGTTGAATGGTTTCATTGAATGGTTTTATATCTGTCTAATAACATGTAACATCATTTCGTTTAACTAAATCGTTTGTAAAGAAGTTTCGAAGAGGCTCATGACGTCACGGGAGACCGAAGAGCTGGCAGTTTCCTCGCTCAACGTATAAGTTTAACCATCCAGCGAGGAAATGCTACCAGCATCTTTGGTACAATGCTGCAGGGGCCATTCTTAGATTTAATGTTTTAGTTAATTTATATATTATTTAGAGTTAGGTTTATTAAAAAAAAAACAGTTATTGTGTTATGGTTGTTGTATTATTATATGTTGTTTTTATTTTTTTTAATTTTTTTTTGTGGCATATAGAAGACAAACGAGCACACAGGCCACCTGATGGTAAGTGGAAACTGTGACCCATAGACATTCGCATTCACAAGACTGCAATGCAATCCTAAGACTGCAAATGCGTTGCCAACCCTGAGGACTAAGATGGAATGCAACAATGCGAACACTGCTGTTTGGCGGTAGGTTAATGGATAAGATGGTGGTAGCGATCCGGACGGACCCTGCACAAGGTCCTACCACCCGCAAAGTTTGTATTAAAGAAATGAATACATTAATCGTTTGTTTCTTCCGTACAAAAAATGAAAAACGGTACCCTTACAGGATCACTCGTGCGTCGGTTTGTCTGTTCTTCTGTCTGTCACAGCCAAGTTACAAGTGAGTAGGAACTTACCTATTAAAATTTCTTCAGAAGCCAGCTTTGCTTATCTGCAATAAAAAGATAATTTGTTATGAATTAAGTTTAATCCAAACTTAAAAAAATACCCCGCTAAATTGCTAATTCTATAAATAATATATAATAAAATGTCACATAAACTAAACGAGTTCTAAACTCAGCTCTTTACTTGTGCTACTAGACAACGATAAAAACATTTATGTTGAAATAATTATACAGATAAATGGATAGAAAATATACAACACTCAGGAAAAAATACTTGTGGCCGTCACAGAAGTATATGATCTTTCCGGGAATCGAACCCGGCAACGCTAGCCTAGTATTACCAAGCTCATTAACCTAACCATGACATCAATAATGATTTTAAGCGAGAACTACATCCAGAAATACCTTTAAAATAAATAAAAACACATTTACCGCAAAGGGGATGAAAAAAAAACTTCTAATAAAAAAAAACATACGGATCTTCCACTTTTGAAACTTTAAAAAATTTGTAGAAATTTAAGTGACATCACTAGTCTCAATTAGGTAAAACCTCTCTATATTTTTAGTCGAAAGTTAAAAATTCCCTTTCCCTCACGTGTGATGTATGGCGTCCGTTTATATCCCAAAATAACCGATGAAATATCGATAATGATACATCACTTTAGTTTGTCCCGGGGGATATTATGGGTTTTATCACGAATTTCCCCTCGGACTGGGGAGTTTTCCTTGCGAAGGAAAGGCGTGTCGCCAATTGATTCATCGATTGATGTCGTGGAGTTTTCTAATGAGTTAATTAACCCATTCATAGCCAATGACGCCCATTGGCGTCATTCTTTACAAATAATTTTCATTTTGACCCTTTGAACGCCTTGGACTTGATACAGACGTTAGTCCTTACACGCCAATGACAGCTGAAAACTACAGCTAATGTCAAACTTAAGTTACAAATACTCGGGTCTATTTTGCACTACATCTGTGACCACTATATGGGTCGATGGCGTCGTAGGCACGACAGTACACTACCACTTTAGTGGTTCTTGGCGTTCATAGGGTTAACAAAAACGCCTGATGTGAATTTCTAAAATATATTTAAGCGAAAAAACCGAGTATAAAAAAGCAAGCGATCACTAATTTCGTGGATCTTAAGTAGGATCTCTGTATCTTGAATAATCTTGATGTCATAAATGGTAAGGATTTGATGCATACACAGCATTAAACCCTAAAATTGGCAAAAAAAATACGGATGATACCTACTAGCATTTTAAAATTTAGATAGCAATTAGACAGAGAGGTCCGGTATGCACTATAACTCTATGTAACAGGGCGGCCATATATACTTGGAAGCTAAAAATCGAGCTACTTTCTATGGAAATTCAGTACTAACTGCCGCACTCAGATACGTCAATTACATTTAATGCTTAATTAAAGTTTCTGCTGTCACTTTCTTTGTTATACCAATAGAATAAGACAACACGTCACCTAACAAGCATTAAATTTAATTGACGTCTCTGAGTGCGGCAGTAAGTGGCCCGATCTCTTTGCTCCCAAGTGTACTTACGCTTCAAGTTAATTCTACTTTGCTAGAAAGAGATAGGAACAAATGTTTGCTGGCTAATATCTTGGTTATTGTTATAAATATAAAAAAAATATTTTTGGTAAATGTTTGTAACATGTGAAAAAAGTTATAAATAGTCCCTATTAGTTTCAAGCAAAACGTATTGTCCTTGTTAATATTTATGGTGCGGCATAATCGCCTTAGTGACCAAGAACTTTAAAAAAGAAGGAAAAAACAATTAAAAAACGGATAGTACTTTATTTAGAGCTAATTTTTCAATCTCCAGATGACACAATCTGTCAGGTAAATTGTAGCTTAATTCTTATCTTTCTTATGACAAAGAAAAGGACAGAGCTACAATTTACCTGACAGACAATGTTATCTGGAGATTGAAAAATCAGCCCTTAATCTAACACATGATTAAACATAAATCACATCGTTATAACATTGTGGGTAAAAACGGAATTGAAGTAAAGTACTCAACACAATACAAACCGCCATTTTCCACTCTCTAAAGACATCTTCACACGAGTACGGAGCATTACTGGAATGACTTTTTCTGTTACGTGAAGCGAAATGGTGCTAGTCCCATTTGCCAGCACGGCGATTGGTGGTGAAATAATAAAAATGTGAAGTCACGTAGAAATTTGTAATAGCAATAAAAAGGTTACGTGACTTTTTTAGTTTCGTACCTTAAGGGTGCTGACGAAATTATTACTTACGAGTATAAAATATTATAAGTTAAGATTAGTAAGCGACTCTGTGAACCATCATGTGTCATACGATTAAATAGCCTAAGCTAGGTATCTATGAGTCTGTCTGTCTGTCCGTTCGTCCGTTTGTCTGTTCTATCTTTTAAAACGACAGTGGCATGTGAATGAATTATTCGCAAAATGGAATAAATTATTCTTCAAAATAGGTTTAATAAAATGTTATATTTTAATGGGTTTCAATGAAAATTGAGTATTTTTTCAGATGTATTGCATTATGCTATCAGAA
Source organism: Acleris laterana (assembly GCA_963966035.1). Classification (NCBI taxonomy): domain Eukaryota; kingdom Metazoa; phylum Arthropoda; class Insecta; order Lepidoptera; family Tortricidae; genus Acleris; species Acleris laterana. Next base: position 4,290,764 of record OZ014463.1, on the reverse strand, counting down.
AAAAAAGGCAATGATACTGCAATTGGCCACTTGAAGTGTTTAGCAATAATAAAATATTTTACTGCTACCTAAACGCATTTTGTTCGTGTCATCGATAACCCCATTAAAAAAAAAACAACAAACAAACAGACAATATTAAATGTCTTCCATCGTACATACTAATGCTGTTTACTTGGCTATCCTCACTTAGACGCTCTCCAATAAATTACACCTAGTCATATTATTACAATACTGACTTGTTTGTCATCATATTATTGTTAAAGTACCCCTCTGACCATTATTTCTAGGGTTACCTATAAGAAATCCCTAAATCCTGAATAAGTTCGTTCGTCATTGTTCTCGTAAAATATATTCTACTATCCTACTAATAATATAAATGCGAATTTTGTTACTCCTTCAAGCTGCCACTACTAGCCGGATTAGAATGCAATATGACATAGAGATACGAGGGGCGGCTGATAAGTTCGCGGCCTGGGGGATAAAATAGAAGAAAAGCTTATAGGACTTTTTTTTATTTTTCAATGTAATCGCCTTCGAGTAAAATACATTTTTCACATCTGCCATAGAGTGCCCTTAAACTACTTAAAAAATATTTTTTCTCCTTGTCTTCAAAATGGCGTTCTACGGCCGCCTTCATCTCATCATCATTGGAAAATCTCCGGCCTCGTGACTCCTTTTTCAAATTAGAAAAAAGGTAAAAGTCGCTGGGGGCTAGGTCCGGACTGTACGGTGGATGGCCAATTTCAGAAAAGCCAGTATCCTTCAAAGCCTGCCGGGAAACTCGCGATGTATGAACAGGTGCATTGTCCTGCAGAAACAGCACTTTGCGCGCGAGTTTCCCGCGCCGTTTCTGAATGACTGCCGCACGCACTTGAACCAGTAAATTAGCGTAATATTTACCATTCATTGTAGTTCCTTTAGGCAAGTAATCAATTAATATAACACCTTCGCTATCCCAGAAAACGGTCGCCATAAGTTTCGAGGCCGACTTTTCCACCTTAAATTTCTTCGGTGGGCGTTCCCCGGCTTTCATCCATTGCATGGACTCCTGTTTAGACTCCGGATCGTACTGGCGAATCCAGGTCTCATCTACAGTTATGATTCGGTCACAAATTTCTTCAAGGTTGTCCCCAGCTAACTCTAAAAATCTTTACAAGTCTGTAGTCGTCGCTCTTTGTCGAACGGTGTCAGCATTTTCGGCATCCAACGCGCACTTATTTTTCGCATGTGCAAATGTTCGTGAATAATTTCTCCGACCCGTTCTTTACTAATCTGCACCTCTTCTGCTATCTGCCACAATTTAACTCTTCGATCGGCCAGAACTATTTATTCGATTTCTCGGACATTTTCCTCGGTGACTACCGTCACAGGACGGCCCGGGCGGGCGTCATCTTCACAGCTCTCTCGCCCTTGTTGAAATAAGCGACTCCATTTTTTCACCATAGAATAAGATGGCCCAGATTTCGGAAAAACTGATGACATATCTTCAAAAATTTCTTTCGGAGTTTTTCCTTTTTTAACGAGGTACTTTATTACAGCACGATACTCAAAATTACGAGAATTCTCCGAAGTTGCCGCCATGGTGATGTTTGATCTTCCACAGATAAAATAATAAAGATGCCCATAATTAATAAAGAGTATATTCACAATACCAAAGAGTTTTTGTACAAGTGATATCAAGAAAGAGGTTATATGTCTTTGCTCAGTACCTCAGGCCGCGAACTTATCAGCCGCCCCTCGTAGCTTGTATCCGGGATTAACAAGTTACTTTTCATTCTAGAAAGTTCTCGAAAGAATAACGATAATCGATATCTATGCAGACAATGTCGCGGGCAGGAACTAGTAATTTTATATCACCTTGCCCCCTTACAGATAAACATGGAATAAGCTTGTAATAGTTTATACCACGCCTTGTCACTTTCAGTCAGACGCAAATGTTACAATTACAGATAAGGACAAAGCATGGCATAAACTATTCCAAGCTCATTCGACGTTTATAAGTAAGGGGGTAAGTGTCGAATCGCCGCCATGTCAAATGGGAAGAACACCGCAGCCTTCACTACGATGATTGAAAAACGTGCTTCCATTAATGCCCCCCCTCTTTTTACCCTCGATGAGTAGCCGTGGTTTTCCTTTTGATAGTAAGCTACTATTTGATAGTTTCAAATGCAGTATTTATTACTTCTCTCTTGCTTGCTTTCATACGCTTTTAATGCGAATCTAATTGAGTTGATAAATATTATACATACCTTCACGCCTGTTATACCAGACTGGTTGACAGACCTACAGAATTACCTACAACTTTAAAAACTTGTTGATAATTTTGCACAAAATAAGTTTAGATGTTTACCAGCGTATTATTTATTTAAACTTCTTTGCACAAAATAAAATAAAGTACAAATGGCGGACTTAATGCCCAATGGCATTCTCTACCAGTCAACCAGTAGGTGAAACAGAAATAAAAACTAAGGTCGGTGCGAAGAAAAAAGCGTGAAATTAGTGACAGGTTGCAAGCCCATCGCCTAACAGTACTACAAGCCTTTATTCCCTTTGTCGCCTTTTACAAAACATGGAAAACATGGAGTGGGGTTATTCTAACCCGGTGACCACACAGGTTGATAAGTATCAAACAAGTTATAATTATTTTTAACAAGTTATAAAGGCGTGAGCTTATGTATGTATGTGTAAATATCAAACTCCAATATGTCCTTGAAATTTGGTATAACTCAATTTAACCAACTATACCCAAACCCATATAGGCACTAATACCACTATCACTATTATCACTATTTGATTTAGCCCATCTTGCTCCTATATAGTGGGAGATCTTAGGTCCCGATTTCTAAGGGAACCTTGCATTTTTGAGACAAAGCAAATCCCTTGGACCAGGTGTTCCTGGGGGTGATCTGATCTGATTTAGGCCGGGTGCCCAGTGGTACCCCCCCGCAGGTGGGCAGGGGAGGGGGGGGGGAAAGTGCATCCGGCGCACCTCACTCTAAATTTAATATCTCCATACATCTAGCAAGTATATCAAGTTTGGTATCTTTTTCTTATAATTCGAGGACGAGGAATTCATTTCTGAAACAAAAATTTTACCCACCGATACAAAAAAAAAGAGAAATTCAAAAATAAAAAAAAATCTTTACATATTTTTTTCCGAAAATTTTATTTTTTCTTAAAACTATGGTGATTTGCGTCACAAAAAAAATACTAGTAAATAGCCCAGTTATCTTACTATATAAAAAAAATTACTTGTCATACATTATTTGTCTGAAAACTGTGTTAAAAAAAATATTTTGTGCCGCGCGGCGGACCACGCCCAAATAGGTACACGCTGTCAGATTTAGTATAAGGGACGCATTCAATTTTAAACTTTATTTATTCTACATACACAAGTAGGTAATAAAATAAATACGTCCTGTAATTATAAAAGAAAGGGTAAATAAATTAAAAATTACAATATAACTGAATATGGGATTATCCTATGCTATAGGTAAAACTTTTACTTTACAAGCAATCAGAATGGGTCAGTCAATGGACAAATTGGAAACGATAAGTTACTGGGTATTATTATGTTGTTAGAAACCAAGGCCTTTATTGTAAAAAAAACTGGTCGCGTGCTAATCTGACTCGCGCACCGAGGGTTCCGTACTGCCGCACATTACGTATTTATTATATTCCAATTTCGAATCGAATCCACGCGACCCAACTCACAATTGACTATATTTTAGTATTGGTGGTTTTTCTTCAGGGTTTGTCATATAATCATACCCAATTTGGCGCTTGTATATGTTTTACTGTTCTTACGAAACAGCAAAAATTTAAAAAAACCTTGAAATGGAACGTGTCGTGTATGAGAGTGGGTACCTCTTTATTATTTTAATCATTTTTTTTTTGTTCTAAATCTTCCTTAATACATACATAGTATTAAGGTCCCGTTGGTCTCCATTCGGAAAAGTAATCCTTAAAAGGCAAAATCTTCATTTAGGGATTTAAATAATAAAACATACCTACGAGGTCCGGTCCGAAAACTTTTAGTTAAACAAAAAATAAAAGAAATATAATAAAACTTTATTTACAACTTTTCAAAGTATTGCCCTGCTACATCTATGCACTTATGCATTCGACTAGACCAACTTTCAAAACAGGAAAAAACCGTTCTTGCGGAAGGTCAAAAAAGTCCCCTGAATTCGTCCACTGCTTCATCCGCCGTCGAAAGTTTTCGTCCACGTAATGATTTTTTTACCGTGGGGAGTAAAAAAATCACATGGAGCCAGGTCAGGGCTATAGGAAGGGTGTGGTAGCAGTTGCACTCCCGATTTGTTCAAAAAATCCATGGTACTGGCAATCGACACGGCCAAGCCAATGGTAACCGTTTTCCGATCTTCTAGTGGAATTACGGCTACAGGCCCACTTCTTCGAAAAAAAACAGCAACCATTTTTTTGTTGACGCTTCGGCCGCGAACTACTTTAGTGGGTAAATCATCTTCTTCAAAGACCCATACTGTCGATTGTTGTTTTGTAAATGGGTCTTAGCTGTATATCCAAGATTCGTCAGATGTCACAATGTAGGTCACTTGTTGTGATATGTCTCCTTCGAATTTATTTAGCATAAATTTGCACCAATCGACACGTCTATCTTTTTGCTCCGGTGTGAATGTGGTATCTATCGAGACGAAACCTTCCGAACTTTAAGGTGATCATGCAAAATGGTTGAAACTGCCTGGGATCCAACCTTCAGTTCGATCTGAATCTCTCGCTTGGTAATATTTCGAGATTCCTTGATTAGCCACTCCATCCTGATGACGTTTTCTGGAGTGACTGCCGTTGGCGGTCGCCCCGGTCTAGGATAATCTTTGACGTCGCTCCGCCCATGCTTAAATTCACGGAACCAGTAACTGACAGTGGCAAGAGATGGAGATAATGCCCTAAAAGCACTGGTTAACTTTTCATGAGAATCCTTGTAAGTTAGCCCTCGTTTATAATCGTAATATATCATAGCACGAAATTCTTCCCGCGATACCTCCATCGTTGCGAATAAAAGGTAACAGACATATTTTTCTTCTAATTTGTAAAAAAATAACTGTATGTTACTGGTCAGTGACATTACACAAAAGACTTTGTAATGAAATTTGCCTTTAAGCTGCAATAAAATGAAATCAATAGGATTAATAATACGCCGTTGACTAACTTTTTTTGGACCGGCCCTCGTACGTTAGTAACTAACCGGGAAACAAACCCAGCGGTTGACCTTTTTTGCATAATTTCTCTTAATTTTGTTGTGTTTGTTGTTAATCATTGCTTACCACTTTACGCATCAAATACAGCAATAAAACGATGTAGGACTTATTCCGGAAAAGTACTTGGTTCGATTCCCTTTCCAATACCAAGGCGAAACCTTTAATTGCAGTAAGTATTACGTCCTATCCAAAATCAAGGCTTTGGTTCCTTAAAACATTATCTTACTTTTAGTTTCCGAACTCCCCGTACTGTGACATTTCAATTTATCACCCTGTATACTTATGCAATATGGCCGAGAGGGGGCTGCCTACGAAAAGTTGTCTCAACATGGTGTGGCTGACCGTACCGTGGGCCGCCTCGCGATCCATTTTTTTTTTTAACACAATTATTAAATAAAATGTACCTACGTCAAGTTTATTTTTTTATATAGTAGGATATCTGGGCTATTCACTAGTATTTTTTTTTCCTGGGAGAGTCACCATAATTTTAAGCAAGGAGAGGATTTTTGAAAAAAAAGTGAAGTTTTTTTTTTGTGTGGGATAGTAAAAGTTTAGTTTCAGAAATGAATTCCTCGTCCTCGAATTATAAGAAAAAGGCACCCAACTTGACATAGGTGCTAGGTGTATGCAGATATGAAGCTTAGAGTGAGGTGCGCCGGATGCACTCCCCCCCCCTCCCCTGACCACCTGTGGGGGGGTACCACTGGGCACCCGGTCTAAATCAGCTCAGATCACCCCCAGGAACACATGGTCCAAGGGATTTGCTTTGTCTCAAAAATGCAAGGTTCCCTTAGAAATCGGGACCTAAGATCTCTAATAAAATAATCCCATATTCAGTTATATTGTAATTTTTAATTTATTTACCCTTTCTTTTATAATTACAGGACGTATTTATTTTATTACCTACTTGTGTATGTAGAATAAATAAAGTTTAAAATTGAATGCGTCCCTTATACTAAATCTGACAGCGTGTACCTATTTGGGCGTGGTCCGCCGCGCGGCACAAAATATTTTTTTTAACACAGTTTTCAGACAAATAATGTATAACATGTAATTTTTTTATATAGTAAGATAACTGGGCTATTTACTAGTATTTTTTTTGTGACGCAAATCACCATAGTTTTAAGAAAAACTAAAATTTTCGGAAAAAAATATGTAAAGATTTTTTTTTTATTTTTGAATTTCTCTTTTTTTTTGTATGGGTGGGTAAAATTTTTGTTTCAGAAATGAATTCCTCGTCCTCGAATTATAAGAAAAAGACACCAAACTTGATATACTTGTTAGATGTATGGAGATATTAAATTTAGAGTGAGGTGCGCCGGATGCACTTTTCCCCCCCCTCCCCTGCCCACCTGCGGGGGGGTACCACTGGGCACCCGGCCTAAATCAGCTCAGATCACCCCCAGGAACACCTGGTCCAAGGGATTTGCTTTGTCTCAAAATTGCAAGGTGCAGGACCTAAGATCTCCCACTAATATCGTTTATTGTTACAGTTAATCAAAGAAGGTGTCATAAAGTCATTTTTTTTTTATTGTGTTGTTTGTTACACGGTAATTTACAGTCTCGGGCCTCTATTCTAAGCGGTAAAATCAATATGGCTTTTGAGTTGTTATCGTATACAGGGTGTTTGGCAGTCGGGTGTAGGGGTTTTAAGGGATGATAGTAAGGGTCATTCTGAACATTTTTGACCACATTTACTATTATGCTAAGTTTCACGGTTTCCGAGATATTGATCATTTTAATAGGATTTTTTGTCATTTTTCCTTATGTCCGTGATACGAAAAACCCCTTACCTAATTCAAGTTTTAATTTAAAAAAAAAATAGTGTTTTCTTGCATGACTTGAATCACTATGAAATAAGGAAGTTTTAAAGCTACATGCAATTTTTTTTTCCTTACAACTTTTTGAGTAACCTCACAAAATTGGTTTTTCCATACTTGGTGAAAAACAAACGCGGGGTTCTCTTAGTATGGAGAAAGTAACTCTTGCGCGTTTACTCAAAAATTTGTAAAGAAAAAAAAATGGCATGTAGCTTTAAAACTTTCTTATTTCATATTGATTCAAGTCATGCAAGAAAACCCTGGTTTTTTTTAAAATTAATACTTGAATTAAGGGGTTTTTCGTATCACGGACATAAGGAAAAATGAGAAACAATCCTATTAAAATGATCAATATCTCGGAAACCGTAAAACTTAGCATAATAGTAAATGTGGTCAAAAATGTTCAGAATGACCCTTACTATCATCCCTTAAAACCCCTACACCCGACTGCCAAACACCCTGTATATTGTCAACGTTTTGACAGCTCTTATTTACTTGACAGAGTTGACAATAATGGCGGCCGCGTTAAAAACATTACCGTAATACGTCAAAGAGGATACGCTTTTTATCGCCGAGAGTAAAAGTCGAGTACAAAAAAAAATATGTAGTGAATAATCCTTTCCCACCGTTTTTTGTCGGATTAGTTCGTATTTATCTAGCTTTACCCATCAATAAGCCAACTGAGAAAGCAAGATAAATACGAAGTTATACGACAAAAAACGATGGGAAAGGATTATTAACTACATCTATAATTTAAGTTTTAATAAAAACCGTAGCGTTTCCTTCGCGCGTAGCGTATTGGGTCGTAGCACAGCCACGCGTAGCACTTGATTAAATAATTAACATTAATAAGTGGTATTTTGTATTTAAAAATCCATCTTCCATTTATATTCAAAAATAACTTAATTTCATTGTTAATATCAAACGTATCTTTATATTGTACTCGCACCAAAAACAACTCCATATTTTTTACCTTAATATCCAACACTTATTGCATAAGCTTAATATCCCAAGCGACGTACACTTGTACGACTATTCCATATTATCACAGATCATTACATATCTGTGGGGGACGCGTCGTAAATTCGGGGAACCAACCAATTGTACAAAGATATCGAATTACGACCTAATAGTGTAAATGAAAACGATATCGCTTTTGCTTTCATTTGAAGTGTTACTTTAACACCATTTGGGAAAACGGCCATAATGCGTGTACAGTTAGTAAAATCGGAACGACGTACCTTTTTATGTTTTATTCACATTTTGATAAGACCGAAAATGGTACGTCTTTCGACTTCCTTGACTGTACAGTGAAGATACACTCAGTACTCGCTTTAGATCAGGTAGTTCTGAACTTTTGAGAATTTCAACTTACTCCAATTGTTGTTATAATAACAGAAGCATATTTCTAGAACACTTTAGCTTTTGCTCGGTCATGAATAATGTCGTAAATGTTTAATAGCAACTCTCAGAAACCGTAAAAAAAGATAAAATTACTACACAATAGCAATTTGAAAATAATAACGATAGCAATATCAAACACTTAACAAACACAACCTGTCGCAACCTACGTCAAGTAGATCGCATGTGCCAAAAGAAAGTATCTTTGATAAAACTCTTGTTGCAATATCAACCTTATTACTATCAAAAGAAAATCGAAACTGCTTTGGTCATTGAATTTGGGATACTGCTTATTGGCTATTAGGATCGCATGAGCCTTGGGTCGAATTATCTCACCACGTGAGTTGCGCCTGCGAGGATCCAGCTTAAGATAATTTTATTAGAAAGGCCATTAATAAGATTGATATAATTTTGCAAGGGTGTTGCAATCTATAATACTAATAGTATAAAGCTGAAGAGTTTGTTTGTTTACACTACTACTCGTCCGATTTGAAAAAATCTTTCAGTGTTAGATAACCCATTTATCGAGAAAGGCTATAGGGTATATATCATACTTAAATAATCCGAAACGAAGCGAAGGGGGGTAGTATGGTACAAAACTGAAGCCCTACTTTAAAAATACAAGTTTGAAGTTACGTTAGCTCCATCCATCCCTCTCTCGCTTTAGTCTCGAGTGACAGGGACAGAGCTAACGTAACTTCGAACTTCGATTTTCAAAGAAGAGCCTTTGTTTGTGTGCGAGTTGACCTCGCGCACCGAGGGTTTTGTACCGCCGCTTAGAATATTTAGAGTCTATAACCGTTAGCCCGTGCCCAATTTGTTGTTTTTTTAAGGGTATTTATTATAATACCCATCCCTTGCTTGTATGTTTTACCGTTTTAACGATAAAACAAATATAAAAATGACACGTTGAAAAAGAACTTGTACGAGATCCCCAAAAAAAGTTGTCCGCGCTAACTCAATCAATTAAATTTTCTATGAAACTTTTCCGTTGTGACACGAAAATTAGCCATTCAATTTTGTAGGGATACTTTTCGTCGCACAACGGAACTTTTTTCGTCTTCGTTGTTTGTATTGTTGACTGCGCTTAAATGTGGTCCAACTGTGGTCCAACTTTTTGGTCCTCACCCAACCCCTATTTTTTTTTTTTTATTGTATCTATTTATAAAGAAAGCCGCCGTTATAACATGATATTTTGAAAATAATCAATCCGCTTTGCTTACGGTTAAAAAGGTACTTTTTATAGTTATGACAGACCGTCGGACAGCGTAGTTTTCTTTAAGAAAAAGATTCCGAACCGCCATTTTGTTTTTGTATTTCACGCACAATAGATAGCAAACGCCTCCACCCACATTAGTAAAAAGGGCGTATGTCTCAGAGAACCGCGAAGTATTAGTGGCCTTATTTCGTAAGACAGGGGCTAATTTTTTTTTGTCTATAAAATTGCACATACGTCCTTTTTATTTAGAAGGGCAGCGACAGCCGATAGCCGCCGCCCAGCGATGCCAGCCTTTTATTATTTAGCTGAATAATGTTTTTTTTACCTCTCTTGTTCGGAAAGTATGGATTTCCATATCTCATTAGCGAGCTGAACATGACTTATCCCTAGAGCGGAAAATGATTTTTAAAAAAGAACCGTTCAAACACAATCCATTTTTGACTGTTTTCTAGACCATGGAATAATCTTATACAGCCATCATGAAATAACTTGGACTTTCGACACACTTGTAATTTTTCTAAGGCAATACCAAAAGTCAACGTTTTTGATAATAACGTTTTTGTTTATTTTCCTCTCAGTTGAAATGAAAAGTAGACTGTTAAACTCGGGTGAAAGTATCAATTGCACCTAAAGGTGCACTCGTTTTCGTAAAGACAAAATCTCGGGATACAATTGATCACTTTCTTTTGATTGATTTGATTGTATATGCCAATTTTAACAACAAATAAAAAAAACACAATAGAAAGGAATGCGCGTTTATTTTACTTCTATGAGTAAAACGGGACTCTTTGCATCTTCGTTGTTCAAAAGAAAATTCACAATTTCCGAGCATTGCAGGTGTTTTGCGGGTGGTAGGGCCTTGTGCAGGGTCCGTCCGGATCGCTACCACCAATTCTTATCCATTAACCTACCGCCAAACAGAAAATTGAATGTTTAGATGTTTGTTACTCAATCACGCTCCAACTACTAAACAGATCGGGATGAAACTTGGCACACATATAGGTCAGGTCCTGGAATAGGACATGAAGTAATGTAACCCGGCAAAATACAAAAAAATCGGAGAGAATAACTAATCGAATTAATTAATTAATTAGCGGTCTAGAAATACCTTTTTTTTTTTTTTTATGGCTTTGAGTAGACAAACGAGCACGCAGGCCACCTGATGGTAAGTGGAAACTGTGACCCATAGACATTCGCAATCACAAGACTGCAATGCAATCCTAAGACTGCAAATGCTTTGCCAACCCTGAGGCTAAGATGGAATGCCTCTATGCTAGTCATTTCACCGGCTGTCTTATCCCCAAACCGGAACACAACAATGCGAACACTGCTGTTTTTAGTTAAAGTATTTCCCCCTTTCAGTCAAATTCAAATGTCATAATGGCAGAGGATATTCTTGTAATATCACTTTAGTATTACTTGTTTATGAATACGAGGGTTGAACAATTTCAAAATACAAACGAGCTAACGTAAACCGGGTTACATTAATTCATCAACGCCAGTTCAGTTAAAATATGCCATATTGAAATTAATTTCCCCAGAACCTTCGTTAAGAGGATTGTCGGGGTTGTCTGTCACTTCGTTAATTACTCGAGAGCTAAACTATTACTAAATTAGTTTTCAGTTCTGATGTTAGCGAGGGTCTGATTTCTACTAAACTGGGCCTCTACCTCAATACTACTGGGTAAAAGTAGATTGTTAGCTAAGTGAAGGAAGTGATAAATTGCAGGTCGAGATATTTACACGAGCGGCAGCGAGTGCGCCTATAGTTCGAGGGTGCAACTGATACTGGGTAGTGATTCTCTCAACAACGACGGTCGGACGGACGGACGAGTGAATGTCCAAGCGGCGAGTTTAAGTAGTCCTGTCAGTGCGAGCAAAACATATTTTAGCACGTGCATTTTCAATTTAGCAGGATGGTTTCTGCCGATTGATCGAATGTATAAGGCTGCTTAATTGAAAATGCACGCGCTGAAATGTGTTTTGTTCGCTCTGACGGGACTACCTAAACTCGCCGCTGCGATTTCGCTTGTCCGTCCGCCCTTCCATTATTTTTGAGAGAATAACACCCCTGATTCAGAAGGTAATTTTTTCCAATCATAAAATACAATAAAACTTAAAAGTAACATTACAAGGCAATAAAGTAATAAATAATTACTTTATTTGTGGTTGGTTCATGATTTGTAACATACCTGAACTAAGCCTTTATTGTTACTTGTACTGCCGATTTATAATAAAATAAAATATGCGTCTCAGATCGTTTAAGTGGGGTAGCACAGACACCTGTCAAATCCTTATTTCACCAAATGCTTACCATGTCAAAAGCTTATTTCATCAAACTCTAGTTTTGTCCAATCCTTGGTACGTCAATTCCCAGTATTGTCAAGTCCCTGTTTTGTAAAATACCTGTTCTGTCAGATGCTTATTTCGTCTAAGTCTAATTACGTCTAATCCTAGCTTCGTCGGATCCTTGTTACGTCAAATCATTGTTTTGTCAAATGCTTAGTGAGTCAAATTCAGGTTTTGTATCTACATGTAAGAACTAAAATACATATCAGAAATAAAACAATATTTTTACATAAGTCAATGTTGTTGTGCCCGACAGAGTTTAATTATGAAATGCAATAAACGTTTGAGTATTTGAGTATCAGAACGTGGCTTTATATTGCAGAATAAATATCTTGAAAACATACTTGGAAATTTAAATACCTTTTCAGTCCAGATGGGCTTTAATTCTACGTGGTAAAACAATTATGCTATTGACATGTTATCGTATTATTTCTAACACAGCCGCCATTACAGTCAAGTAAATAAGAGCTATCGTAAAGTTGATCGTACAAAAATATGTCAAAGGCACAATTATATTACCTAGCAGAATAGAGGCACTGGAACAAATATATTCAAAATCATTCCAGTAACGTCGCTCAACGCAATATAGGCTGGTTATCCTGCAGGTGACCCGACCTGCGTTTTATTGAGCCATGGAGGCTTGTGATTGGCCGAAAGATACTTTACCGTTGGAGCGGGAAGCAATAGTTGACTATCAGTGCTCGTAAAAATGTTCCGTTTTCGAATTCCGGTTTGAAACATGGCGGATTTGCGCACGCAAGCTTTTGTTTTTTTACCTTACAGATAAGATAATATTGTGTTTTCGTTTTTTGGATATAGTTATGGTACAAATTGTGGTGTAATCGCCTTGTTTCTCTGTTCTCTGCCAACTTTTTCACCTGCTGAAATAGTAAGAAATTGGCTTTCTATCTGATATACTCCTCTTTCTTTTATCTACTCAACTTTGTTCTCCAAAATCTTCAAAAAGCAATTGTCATGCCGTATCAGTACCCTTACCATGAGTTACAGTTACCCTACTCACTAGCGAGTCGAATGCTCTGTCTCTTGCACTCTATAAGAATACTTGCGAGGTCTGCCAGGGACAGAGCTTCGACTCGCTAGCGAGTACGTTAAATATAACTCATGGTAAGGGTACCTAACAGGTATCGACTGAAATACTCGCTACTCGACTAAATTACTAATGTAGTCTGTACACGCCTTTAATGCCATCGATGTTTCTACTTTATAGTCCAAATTAAGAGATAACCTTTTGGTGACCGGCCGTTATATTTTCAGCCTTATTTGTATTCTACGCCCTTTGTAAAAGTTTCCTATCTAGACCTTATTAAAGTAAAGTTCTAATGTTTTAACTTTTAGAATGTGGAATTCAAATTAGCCTATTTGACATTGCTGGTACGGAAAATGTTTTGGTTGTTAGGGTTTCTTTAATTTAAGCACTGCGCTAAGAGGATTTAAAAAAAGTCTAAAGGAAATACAACTTTTGTTTCAGCATCTACATGGAAGAAAATATATTCGGAAAGGACGGCTATTCTTTTAAAAAATGAAGACGGAAAGAGCCTTATTATTTTCCTAGGAGTAAAATAAACAAATGAAAACACTTTCCGTCCATGCCCATTTTTTTTAAAGTGCGCTTTATTATTATATTAATTCGAAAGGACCATGAATAACATCTCGTACACCCAACTTGTGGGTGCAGTGTGGGGCGGCTCGTTGTGCGTGAAACTATCAATACTCGTAGTTTTCAAAGAATCATTCTCTCCGAATTTGTCAAAGGTTTTTAAAAATACTTATCATTATGTATTTGTATCATTTCCTCGCATTGTTTGAGAAAAGCATTTTATTTACCTCGGCGGAAACGAGGATTTCCTGACTCGACCTGCTAACCACCTCGTAAGGAAATCCCTTACTTTCCGCGCCTAGGCAATAATGTACTATTGTTTGAGTACGGCACTATTACAGAGTGCCCCTGACATTGGGACTTTAAATTCATGGATCTTTCTACTCCTGAAACTGAACTTCTTTAATTCTGTAAGTTTTTAAAAATATGTCCAAAGTAAATTTGTTTTTTTTCATACTAGTTAAATGTAATTTTCAATGTACGCAATCCAATTCTCCATTTTCCTTTAGCCCTCGTACCAAGAAAATATCGCCCCAGTACCATGAGATAGTGATTATATAGAATCAATCGTTGCATTTAAAGCCTTGGGGATTGGTCAGAGGCACCCTATTATGCCTCGGCGGAAACAAGGAATGCCTGCCTCGGATTGTAGCAGGCCTCGCCGAGGCTTGGCAGCGAGTCTACCAATGTGTCACTTGGTGACACTAAATGGAAATACTGAAGTACTTTAGTACATACATACATACATACATACATACATACATACATAAACTCACGCCTTTATTCCCAGAGTGGGGTAGGCAGAGCTACAGAATTACCAACAACTCTAAAAACTTGTTAATAAATTCTGTAACCACATTTTGCACTTTTAGGCTAAGATGTTTACCAGTGTATTAGTGACAGGTTGCAAGCCCATCGCCTAACAGTACTATACGCCTTTATTCCCTTAGCCGTCTCTTACGACATCCACGGGAAGATATGGAGTGGCACTATTCTAACCCGGCAACCACACGGGTACTTTAGTTAAATTGGCTTTAAACATCACGATTGTGTAAATATTTAGTACAATGCTTGACCATTGTTAGAGTTCGACGAAGTCCTATCAAGGGCCTTTTGTTTCGGTTATGCGGGCATTTTGGTGAATTGGGAAGGATTCCATTTGACAATACAAACTTGATTGCCGTTTATTGTTTAATATTTATAGCAACAAATGGAAGGTCAGAGCTTTTATTGTATTTAGTATTTATCATGAACAATTGACGGGTAAAAACAACTGGTTTCGAAATAGCGGTTAATATATCGTTCTTGAAACCGGCATAATTTCGTTTATATATCGGTGAATGAAAGGAACTGTTAATTTTTTTTTATATAGGTTAGAAAGAACGAAATTGAAGAACTGCTGTATACATGCTGCTGCTATATAATTTGCGGGTGGTAGGACCTTGTGTAGGGTCCGTCCGGATCGCTGCCACCATCTTATCCATTAACCTACCGCCAAACAGCAGTGTTCGCATTGATGTGTTCCGGTTTGGGGACAAGACAGCCGGTGAAATGACTAGCATAGAGGCATTCCATCTTAGTCCTCAGGGTTGGCAACGCATTTGCAGTCTTAGGATTGCATTGCAGTCTTGTGAATGCGGATGTCTATGGGTCACAGTTTGCAGTTACCATCAGGTGGCCTGTGTGCTCGTTTGTCTTCTCTATGCCATAAAAAAAAACCTGATTTAACCGACTAAACTCACATATTAGGCCTCGGAGGGCCTATTATGACTGCTTTTATCGCGTGACATATTTTGGATAAGGCATCCGTCAACTTCTGACAGGTAAATAAGTACACGTGTCAAAAAGTGACGGATGCTTTATCCACAGTTTACACGCGATATAGACGCAGTCATACTAGGCCCACTGGTGTAGTAGGATTTGAGATCCATATACATTTCAATCTCAGGACTGCAATCTTAAGACTTCAAATGCAACACCAGATCGTAACATAACTCAAAAGATTTAAAAGGCGAATAAAACGCGGAACCAACCAAGTTAAAGTATAAAATGAAAATCCAAAGCGCAGAAGACAGATAAACTGTACGTTAACTTTGCTGGATATAAGCCACTGTGCTATTCTTAGAAGCCACAATGAAGAACTGGATAACTTACGTACCATTATGTTCATTATGGGAATTGTGTCACATAAAAGGTCAATAAAAATTGGACTTTATTTCCTTTGGAATGTGTGATTAAGACTGCACCAAGCGTCCAGTGGCACCCTTGTTATTATGTATGTATGTATGTATGTATATATGTATGTATGTATGTATGTAAATAATTTATTGTACAAAATAAAAACCATAACAATACAATTAATATAAAAATATGTCCAAAGGCGAACTTATCCCTTTAAGGGATCTCTTCCAGCTAACCCTTGAGAGATTGAGAAGAGTGAAAGTTTATGCCACGAGTAAACAAGTGTCGTTTTCTAATAAACTCAAATATTACCTTGCAATCGAAGGTTGTTTTTTTGTTGTACAAATGAATACCGTAAAATGTGCCCATGCATTATGCTCCATGGTTGTATTGAGGTAATCTGTATTATAAATCATTCTATTGCTTTCATTTACTTCGTGGCTGGATATATACATCAATTCTTTTCAGCAAAGGGTATAGCCGGGTAAGCATGGCGAAACTGCCCTTAGCGAAAAAAATAATTTCCTTTTACTGGGTTATTAACCTTTACATATGTAGTGCTTTCACCAAAATTTAAGCCTCAAATCCTTCAGGTTTAAAAAAAAACCGCATAAAAAGAAATAACATTTTTATTTTATTTTAGCCAAAGTACTAATCCGATTTCTTTGTAATTTGGATATGTTGTATATAAAATTAAGGTCGCTTTCTAAAAAAAAAAAAAATAATTATCTCTTGAAAAAAATAGAAAAAAATCGAGTTAACAATTTTCAAAAAAATAAAAAAAATACGTGCGAAATTGCGACAGTTACCTAATTTACATATTTTATGTAGAATTTAATAATGTTTAACATATAATTTTTTTAATAACTAAAATCGGGATTAACAGTGTGAAAAACTTGAATTTGTAACATCCCATACATTCTTTTCAAACAAAATAACTTCTACGTATTACACTATGAAATTATATTTCCAACGCATTTTGAATTTGGAACGCGACTTATTTTACTGAGTGCTTACTCATGCGAACCTTAAAATCCGTGGCTGTATGCGGCTAGGGCTTACGGCATTCAGACAATTAAAAAAAAAAAAAAAAAAAAGCGGGAATGGTACAATGGCACGAATTTTATACTGAGCGTTAACGATTGCGAGATGTCTGTTCCTTCATTTTTAAGTGCTCTGATTTTATACGACAAATATTATTATGGTAAACGAACTAAAATTACGCCGTCTGTGTTATTGCTACAATTTGAATCGCTGTTACAACTGCGTAATAATACAAATATCGACGGTTCTGTGACTGAACCTCGTATATAGAATATATCCAGTATTAACTGACACTCACTAAGTACACGAGTGCATGTGTCAGTTTATACTGGACAAAATTCAATATACGAGGTTGAGTCACAGAACCGTCGATATATGTATGGGATATTAAAAAATGCGTACTCCGTAGCCGTATATATAGCCACAAAAGCAATTTATAGTGCTAAACGTCACATTTTAAATTCAAATTCGTTAAGATAGCGTTCAAAATATACTTCATTCATTTATTGTCAACTTGGTTTTGCTTGTATGAAGATAAAGTGTTATGGGATGTCACAAATTCGATTTTTCAAACTGTTAATCCCGATTTTAGATTTTGAAAAAAATATATGTTAAACATCATTAAATTCTACATAAAATATGTAAATTTGGAAATTGTCGCAATCTCGCGCGTATTTTTTTTATTTTTAAAAAAAATATTAACTCGTTTTTTTTTGTTTTTTTCAAGAGATAAATCATTAATTTTTTTTTTAGACAGTGACCTTAATTGTATATACAACATATCCAAATTACAAAGAAATCGGATTAGTACTTTGGCTAAAATAAAATAAAAATGTTATTTCTTTTTATGCGGTTTTTTTTTAAACCTGAAGGATTTGAGGCTTAAATTTTGGTGAAAGCACTACATATGTAAAGGTTAATAACCCAGTAAAAGGAAATTATTTTTTTCGCTAAGGGCAGTTTCGCCATGCTTACCCGGCTATACCCTTTCTTTAAATGGTGGTAGGTCTCTATGGATCGCTACCAACATCTCATCCTTTAACCTACCGCTAAACAGTGTTCTCTTTGTTGTGTTCCCGTGTGGGGATAAGACAACCGGGGAAATTATATGGGGTTGACATCGCTTATGCAGTGTGTGTTTTAGTTTAGATTAAAGCTTTGACAATGCAAATGTTTATGAGTCACAAATCCCTCTTACCATCAGCCCCCTATTTCACCGTCTTGACAATGACATGTGACAGGTGACAATTCGGTGTACATTGCAAAGTTTACACGCTGTTACATCTGGGTTTCATGTAAGCGCTGTGTACACTGTCACCTGTCATTGTCATGATGATGAAATAGGCGGCAGGTGGACTGTGGGCACGACATGAAAAATGCCTAACGTTAATTGTCTAAGATCAAGTTATGTTGGTTTTCATACAATTTCTCTACTTCCAGCGTTCGTGATAGAGAATAGGTTGTCGGAACCGATAAATAAGTCCAGGCGCTAGATAAACCGGTTACTGAAGCGGAGTCACGTTTTCTACAAACGTACGGTGGGAACGTGAGTTAAAAAATTCATTTTCGAATGTGGACTGGGTTTTACCTGACTGCTGAGACAAGGAAGGGTTATGGCTAGAGTTAGGACTTTCGGTGGCAAATCGTCGTTCTAGAATACATGGAGTCGCTATTTCCTATATATTATAAAATATACATCACTTTGATTTTGACCTTCAGTATTTTAATATTTCAAAATTATTTTGTTCATTTAACCGCTAAACCAATTAAGAAAGCGTTACAAACAAGAAAATATTAGTAGGTATGGAATAAGAAAACTAAAAATGTATTTTTCTCCTCAACCCATCGTATTATTTTCAGGGTATCTTCAACATTAATTATAATTACCTACGTACAGTCTACGTCAAAGATAATTATTTACATTATTTCACCTGATCCCATTGAAAAAAGGTCCAAAAATGTTTACATATCTTTGACGTCGACTGTACCTATAATTACATTAAACTTCCGACTACCGAAAAAATTTACTCATGCGGCGAGAAATTTGATGAAATGTAAATTCTGCGTAAAGATATGTTCGTGGAAAGGTGTTTCGATGGTATGAATTAAATTATAGGTCCCCATATTCACATACACAAATACAAATATAAGATACAAAACTTTTTTAAGGCAAAGAGGCACATATTAACAAATAAATTACAGGCAAAGGACTACACCGAGCGTAAGCCGGATGTATAGTGGCGCCCTCTTTCCTTTTATTGTGTTTTCTAATAAACAAAACTATTTTCTAGAAATTGATCGGTAGGTTTTTGTACTACAAATAAAAACACAACTTATAGGGTATATCACATAGTTTAATAACAATTCACCTTCGAGTTATCAACTTAACGGAAAAAAGTGGCCACCTTTTCCCGTTAAGCTGACTACTCAAAGGGTAATTGTTATTAAAGTTTTTTATATATCTTATAAATTGTGTTTTTACTTGCGCTACAAAAAAACATCGTCTGATTGCAAGGAAATTCTTTAGTTAACTGGACGCTCGATGTTTGCTCGGTGCAGTCTTAATAAAATTAATTCTAAAATGTTACACATCAATTAACCGACCGGCCACAGTATTGCCGAAACATCCTTCGGTCAGAATTCCAGAATATACTTACATACAGCACAGACTTAGGGAGCAATAAATCCAGCGTTCATTCTGTTATAATGTGTTTTATCAATTACCTAAGTTGTTCGGACATCTAGCGAC
The DNA here is from genome assembly GCA_963966035.1 of Acleris laterana. Lineage (NCBI taxonomy): Eukaryota > Metazoa > Arthropoda > Insecta > Lepidoptera > Tortricidae > Acleris > Acleris laterana. The sequence goes on along the minus strand of OZ014463.1, from coordinate 4,271,143 downwards.
ACCTGTGAGCAACCTACATGAAGCAACCGCACATCGTCACACGCTACGTCACACATTTGTTCCATGCATACCCCTATCCCAGAACTTTTGTACTCGAACATTCGCACTAATATAAGCTGCACGCACTTTAAGCTTTTGAATTTTATTTCACGATCCTTTCGCAATGTTCTACAATAATTAAGCAAATTAAGCGCCTGCTATCCAACAAAGTATTAAATAGTAGGTACCGTAAAACGGGTTGAGTAGGGATTAAGAGGTGAGTAGGAACACAACCTAAAATAAGTCATAACTTGTTACAAATAAGAACAAGTATTAAAGGGACAATAACGTTACGTCTATAATAACGGTCTATGGTCAAGTGTCAAGACGTCACGTCAAATAATATTATTTCATTTTATTTTGTTATTTTTTTACATTCCTTGTTATATTTCTTATTTTCTCATAAAATTATCAGTGAAATATATCAATAAAGTTCTTATAATACAAATGGACGACGATGCTGAAGAAAACGATGATGATACTACACCGTGACAGCTACAAACATCCTTAGCAACGAAACAAATATGCCAAGTTTGCTTTCGTGAGTACAAAAAGAGAGGCTTAAAGAGACATATCCTCATATCCCATCCAAGCCATCTTTAAATTAAATGAAAAATGGCAAAAATCATATTCACAAATAATCTATTGGCTTAAAGTAAAGGTGCAAATTTCAGTCATAAGAGCTGTTTCCATTAGAGTAAGGGGAACAAGAAAACACATCAGAGCATTCGAATGCGAAGATGGAGCCGGAATTCACTAATCATAATATTCCTATAACTACAAAATTAATTTTGTTTTTAATATACGTACTTAATTGTTTTTGTTGTGTGAAATTTTTAATGTATTAATTTTTAAATCTACTTTGAAATGTATTTTTTATAATATTATCAATAAAGACGTTACGTCTATTGGAAATAATTTCAGTCTTATAATTAGTATCATATGCTTCATTATAGGGTGTTTCCCTATTCACCCCGTTTTACGGTACTTATAAAATATTATATTCTATGATATTGTTCCCAACTCTATAGATGTACAGTCACGAGATTAAATTTGGTAACCACCTTAGATCCAAAGTCAATCTGACATTCTACAACAATACGGTTGAGTTTCCTAAAAGTTACAAATGACTTGACATCTCTAATGATATTGACGACTTCAAGCATATTTTTCTTAAAATGGGTTCCTAATTAACGCTCGTGACCGTACATAGAAGCGCAATAAAGATGACACACTCTAATCAACTTCACCAACTCTTCAATGTATTGCAAAATACCCTGTAAAAAATCGTTATAAGGGTCCTGACCTTGTAACGGCATTTTAGAGTCCATAAAAAAAAAAAAAAAGAAAAAAAAATATATATATATATATATATCGGTACATTAGTACAAGGTTGGTACATTAGGCAAGGCAAAAGGTTTTATTTTTATGTCGAAATATCGTTACTACTTTAGAAAAAACTCGTATCTGATATTTTGAGATGTATAAGTTTGAACTTAATTATTTTTAGGTTTAAGTTTATAATCGTACGTCAAGAAATATGAGAAACGAGTATTTTCCAAAGCATTGACGATATATTATGACAAAAGAGATATACAGATCGATAGTGAGTGGACGGGTCGGAAGGGGCCGCCCTAGGCGTACTTTTTCGAGTCAAATCGGTGAAATACTGGAAAAGGGCCGAATCTTAAGTACCCGAAACCGACGTGCGTGCATGACTCGATGTATGAATGTGGAAGAAGCGAAAGAAATTTGTCAAGATCGTAGCAAGTGGAAAGAAGTGGTCTCTGCCTACCCCTCTGGGAAACAGGCGTGATTTAATGTATGTATGTATGTAAACATCGGTGACTCGTGGCATTTAGGAAGCATTTGACGTTTCTGACACACTAGTGATGTGACAAGGTTTTTTGTACTTACAAGTCTAGCAAAAGATACCAAATAGAAGAAAGCTTTTCAATCAGTTAAATTTAATGTATGTAATTGCGATAGACAATCGACATTTTGTTCTAAATTTTTAGAATGACTTCGTCGTCTATTTGAGAAAATCCACTTGGTGTAAGAAAATTATCTATCGACTTCGACTGACGTGATGGATGAGTAAATAAAGGGTTCTTCTGTAATGTTGCAACGTATTTTTATTCTGAAATAAGTTTTAATGATTTTATTAAAAGATATCTTGGATTTCATGACAATGCTATTTTTAGCTTTTGATAAATTAGTTTACCTTTTGGATGCAGTCTCAGTAATAAAAGTGACTTTTCAAAAAACTATCTCTAAAGACTCTTTAAGTTTGAGATTTAGGTGTACCTTCTAATTCGTTAATTGACCTGAGAGGCTATTGTCTAACGCACTCGCAATCAAAATCTTTTTACAGATGGCCAGAATACAAAAAATTTTATTGATAAAACTCATGTAACAGCATATTTTCAAGTATTATTTTTCGTTTAAAGGCTTGTAGTATTTTTAGGCGATGGGCTTGCAACCTGTCACTAATATACACATGATATACATCTTAGCCTGTTTGTGCAAAATGTGGTTACAGAATTAACAACTGGCTGTTAAAGTTGTTGGTAATTCTGTAGCTCTGCCTACCCCACTCTGGGATGAAGGCGTGACGGTATGTATGTATGTATGTATTTTTCGTTTTTTATCGTATCTGAAACGACACTTGAAAAACGTGTCTCATAACTAGTGCTACTTAATTGCCATGAGTCAAGAACATTTAATTATTACTGGTGACTATTCCTATTTGCACAAAAGGTTTCAAACCTAACTCCCTAACGGCTCGTATTGTTCCAAAAACGAACATTCAAAATTCGAACGACAGTTTTTGCTTGTAAACTTTTATCACCAGCCAGTTGGGCGCGGTCCAAATCGAGGTCACGAGTAATTGGCTGTTGTTTGCCAAGAACAACCTAATTTGGGCACTTGTTGACTGGTCTATAACAGGCTCATTACAGATGGTGAGGGTTAATTTGTAGGGCGCCAGTAAGGTTTTTGATCAGGGTTAAATACGGCATTTATAATATTATAAAATAAAGTACTCTACACACACACATACGCACAAACAGTATATTACACGTCTCACAAATCCAAATCCTATTCCAAATCCGTTTTGATGGACTTTATCATGTTGTGGAATCCGCTACCGACTCACAGTAGGCAATCACAAACGGTAGATTCCCTAATAGGCAAATATAAATATCAACTGTCCTCTACACAAAACGTAGTTTATGGAAGTTTATGTATGTATATTGATGTAATAACGTAAATCTTTGTATATATTAATGTAGGAAGGTAATATTTTATTTACATAGGTTTTGTTGTTTAGTTATTATTTTTATGATCTTCTAAATAAAAATAATAACATTTAAAAATAAAAATTTTAAATAAAAAATATATTTTTTTACGGCCATGGATGAACAGTCATATTTAACGTTGTGTCAAACATTATGCCACTTTATGACAAAAAATATGTGTAAGTATGTGATTTGATGATTTCGTACAAAAAAATCTTACGTATTGTGGCAGCTCGTCCACGGCCGTTACGTCCACAGCCGTGATGTGCCACAACACGCGCCGTTTCCCTTTTAGGGTAGTGCATGAGGTTGAGGTTGCCGTAGAGCTTTTTTGCTGTGACACTAGCGGCTAGTGTTAAAGTCTAAAACGGCACAGAGTCCGTGCTTCCTATAAATGCTATAGGAAACAGCCGGCCGTGGATGGAGTTCCGTTTTTGGTGTAATTAAAAACACCGGCCACAGCCGTAGTGACATCACGAGGGTCTTAGTTTACGCCTCTCGCCGTACTGTTCGTGAACGCGTTAAATGCATGTGAATAGAAAAAATACATGCCTACAAGAAAAGTCATCAAATTGAGAACATTCGAAATCTTAAGGAGGCCATGTTACTACATTTGTCAAACTCGACACATTTTTTTGAGAGGTGAGCCTTTTGAAAGACTTCGGTTGCTAAGCGAGAATCACAATAAATGCGTCAACTCTTTAATTAGAATTTAATTAACCCATGGTTTTTTTTAAAGGTTACGCAAGTATACTGTTTGTGGCTAGTATTGCAAGTCAGTATCATTTATCCAGGATTTGTTAATAGAGAATATATGCATGGATATTTTTAAATTTCTCGACAAAATATAAAAATATGATGATGATGAGTGAAGGTTAAAAATGTCCAAACCATTTTTACAAACAAAACTTGGAGCGATCACTAGTATATGGGAAAAGCATCGATAGTTGAGTTTATAGATAGAGGCAATCCCTAGCTATCATTTAATTTTGTCCCGTATAGTGTTACGTCTGATCATACCTAATCAATCACACTTTTAACGTAATGACAGTTCTGACTGAATAAAAGCTGCATTACGATATATTATTAAAATGGGCGAAACCAAATTAGAAGGCCTCGACGTTTAAAAATTTAAAGTACCCATTCACAGCTCTAAAGCATTCCAACTTACAGTCAAGTGAATGTGCTCCCTAAGGGCTGTGGCATTAGATTAGCTAATTCGTGGTGTTAGGAGCTGTTAAATAGAAAGGGTCACATGAAAATAAATGTCAAGGGCGACCTTTGTTTACCTTTGGAAGAATGTGTTGACGTTTTCTACATGTGGGCTACGTATTTTGGAACAAGGATGTTTTGGTCATTAGCAGGCTTCGGAGTTTTTATAGCACGCTAAGACGAAAGAGAGCTGTAGAGTCGACATAACCAAAAAAAATCAACTCTTACTCATACTCATTCGATTATTATATTGCAAAATTTTATTAATTATAAAAAGGGACGATAACTTTCACTTTTAATATTCATAACATTATGAGATTAATATTAAATAATTATACAGGAAAATGCCGATGTAGTGAATCATCCTTTCCCATCGTTTTTTGTCGGATATGTTCGTATTTATCTAGCTTTCTCAATTACCTTCAGTACCCATCAATATGCCAACTGACCAAAAATATTGGGGAAGGATTATTCACTACATCTGTACTTTGTTTATAATTGTAATCTTTCATTACTTAGCTTAGCAGCTTTACTCAGGGGCTCAGGGCGAATATAAAAGCATTTTGGAATTAAATATACAAATAAGTATGAGTATGCGTAAGAGTTGAATTTTAATATTAATGTCGACTCCACAGCTCTCATTAGTCTTACCGTGCTACGAAAACTCCGAACCCTGTTGGCCTATTGTCTAACGCACTCGCAATTGCAGTCGGTTTCAAGTGGAACAATTGTTTTCATTTTGTATGCAGACAAGCCTTCGATTTTCAAAATGAAAAAGATTGTGATTGCGTGTATGTATGTATGTAAACACTTTATTGTACAAAAGAAGAAACGACAACAAGACAATTAATATAAAAATATGTACAAAGGCGAACTTAACCCTTTAAGGGATCTCTTCCAACGAACCGTAGAGACATTTTGAACAGTGAAAGGTTGTGCAACGAGTACGTTAGGCAATAGCCCATCAGGTCATTACATTAAAAACAACGCATGGGATCTAAAAAAAAAATGTGCAATCCGAATTACTTTATTATTAAACTGTATTTTCCTTATTTTCCTTTTTATTATTAACCGACGTGCGTGCATGACTCGATGTATGAATGTGGAAGAAGCGAAAGAAAATTGTCAAGATCGTAGCAAGTGGAAAGAAGTGGTCTCTGCCTACCCCTCTGGGAAACAGGCGTGATTTAATGTATGTATGTATGTATGTATTTTCCTTCAAGATTAAGCAATTATAGCAATTGCCTCGTCTTTCAGTTTTCAAGCCGCGATAGAATGTTAAAAAACGAATGCTTTCTTTAACGAAAAACCACTGACTAGGTACCAAAGCCGTAGAGTTCATATGGAAGCTGTATTTTTAACGTATGCCCACACATGCTGCCAATATTTTTCTGGCACCGGAACCAATACTTGGTTTTATTCCCCGGACACTTGGTTGCCGTAACTTTTACGAATGTTAGCTGAAAAATGCAAAAATCTCTGTAACAGAGTGTAGTTTATTATTTTTGCAAGCGTTGCGGTTAAAATACTGTTATGTGCTAAAATGGTATGTATATTATTCTTTAACATTATATGAATAAGGGCGTGGTTGCCGGGTTAGAATAGTGGCACTCTATGTTCTCCCGTGGATGTATTATAATTATGTATTTACCTATATGTTATCTGTTATTTATATATTATAAATAGGAAACATTCGTATTTTTGTGTTTGTAATGAATAAACTCAAAAACTACTGTGCCGATTTCAAAAATTCTTTCACCATTGGAAAGCTACATTCACCTTGAGTGACATAGGCTATGTTTTATTTTTCTACGTGTACGGAGTCACGTGCAACAGTTAGTTTTTAATAAAATCACGCTTAGTGAATATTTGAGGTTATGTGTCAAACAGTACTAATTTGTTTATATCGTTCACAAGTTCTATTGACGGTGAATTTATGTAGGTACAATGTTCCCATGCTTCTTAATACCGTTCGGCTGGCTATCGCTATCACGCTTGCACATGCAACTGACGGTATATTTGTCACTCTCTGTGTCATAGATAAACGAAGATGGCCGATAGCTATTAAAAAAATGTTAGCAACAGGGATTGAAAACCGGTTTATTTTCCGTAGCGGTTAAAGCCACACTATTAGACCCTAACCCATAATAAAGGTTACGCTCACAGGGAGCGAAATGCATTTACCGGTTAGAGAGCACTCCTTCCGTGTGAGCCGAGACAAGGGTGAATGACGGAAGCGCTCTCTAACCGGTTATAACCGGTAAATGCATTTCGCTCCCTGTGAGCGTAACCGTAACCGTAATCCGTTGGAACGTAACCCAAATAATTAACCGGTTTAACCTAAATAAATGACGACGGCCTGGCCTAGTTGGTAGTGACCCTGCCTACGAAGCTAGCGGTCCTGGGTTCAAATCCCGGTATGGGCAGATATTAGTGTGATGAGCGCGAATATTTGTTCATAAGTCATGGATGTTTTCTATATATTTAAGTATATATTTCTTTATATAAGTATTTATATCGTTGTCTAGTACCCATAGTACAAGCCTTGAGCTTAGTTTGGGACTAGGTCAATTAGTGTGACATTGTCTATAAAAAAAAAAAAAAAAACCGATTTATTTGTAACCGGTTACAATCCCTGGTTAGCACTGTACATTGTACACTATATTCTTGGAAAGCGGTGGTAGTTTTTTTTACGTGTAAAAGTGCCTGTACTTACTGAAAAAACCCTTTACATTCTTACATCTTTAGTCATGTTGTATATTATACAGGGTGTAAGGAACGGTCTATAAAAAACTGACGCTGCTGTTTCAGACCATTATACTGAACTGAAAAATAGTGAAATGTTCCCGGGAAAATTGAGTTTCTACGTTATTTTCACCAGCAATAAAGTTAAAACCCGCGTGGCACAGCGCGTTAAACACATGTGGCGCCAGCGGCGGTATATGTTGTACATTGCGCTAAAACAATGATGTAAAATGCACTTTTAAAGTTAATTGCACTTTAGTAATGCAATTTTGATTAAATTCAAAAATCTATATATGTCAGTGATTTTAAGAACCTAAACATTTGGTTCATCATGACAAAATCCAATTGATGTAGTTTTTCAAATACTTTCAGGTTTGCAATCTCTATTTAGTATGTCATATGTTACTAATTATAAGACTAAAATTATTTCTAATAGACGTAACGTTATTGTCCATTTAAAAATTGTTCTTATTTGTAACAAGTTATGACTTATTTTAGGTCCCTATTCACCCCTAATCCCTAATCACCCCGTTTTACGGTACTTACCTAGTTATTTCGTCAAGGCGGACCTAAGCTAGGTCTGATGGATATCGATTGGGCTGTAGGTAGGCCGTTAGGTAGGAGATTTATTGGTGATAGAAATTATATTCGACAATTTAGCGTTAGTTTCAACAGCCTTTATAATAATACTAATAAGCATCAACACTCCTACATAGTATAAAACAGTCACTTCGCACTGTCTGTCTGTCCCTATGTATGCTTAGATCTTTACAATACAACTATGCAACGGATTTTGATGCGGTTTTTTTAATAGATAGAGTGAGTCAAGAGGAAGGTTTTTATCTATACTAATATCATAAAGCTGAAGAGTTTGTTTGTTTGTTTGCTTGTTTGCTTGAACGCGCTAATCACAGGAACTACAGGTCCGATTTGAAAAATTCTTTCAGTGTTAGATAGCCCGTTTATCGATGAAAGCCGATTTGAAAAATTCTTTCAGTGTTAGATAGCCCGTTTATAAAGGAAGGCTATAAGGCTATATATCATACTCATATAATAAATTATTATTTACGGGTATTGCAGAAAACTCATATAAACCGAAGCGAAGCGAGGGCGGGTCGCTAGTTTGATGTAAATGCATAACGATCATCATTTACGTTTGTAAGCTGGATCAACAGGACAAATTTGGCTACACATTATAGTGTAACATAATATGTTCTAACCCATGTTTTATGGAAATTATAACTATTATATTCTAAGCCCCATTATTATTACTAACATGCCATTCCATGCCATTTTACTATTGCCATTAGGACGATAGCTATCTCAAAGCCGTAAATGAAGAGGTTCGTGATAAGGATTAAGGATAATGGCCCTTTATTTGATTAATCACTTTGAGTATGTGGTATTATTTCGTAACAATTCAGTACCGTAGTAGCTAAAATCCATATAAAATTGACTCCAATAGTACTTTTTGGCCTCTAATCTACGCGTAAAAAGCATTATGAGATTGTCTTTGAAATCGGTCACCATTACTGTGAAGGAAATAAAAGCTAATAGAAGTAAATAATAGTAATAGAGGCGATAACTCAACCACCAATAGGTGCAAGTAACTGGTATTTTAGAAGCCATTAATTAGGTGTTTTACCGTGGGTGTTTGTTGTTACTAAAAGTTATCGTTACAACATTTTTTTACAAGCGTTTTAACTTTCAATGTGTGTATAAGGTCAAATATAAATTTAGTATGGAAAACAAACTCAAATTGAGGCCTTGACATCCACTTGTGATAATTTATTTTACTTGATTTCGGTTATATAAGCCGTGCTTACAAATCCACATTGTAACAATATACGCCTGTAATGAGCTCAGTAATCAACAGTACAAAGCAAACATAATACACAGTACACAGTTACACTGCCAACTCATTTTAATGTTTAAATTTTATTATGGTAATGTCACAGTAAAGTTATACCAGTTCCCTAACCTTGATAAGTTAGCTCTATTTGTATTATTTAGTTTTGTTTGTTTATATTTGCATATTTACTAGGCGTACTTTTTCGAGTCAAATCTGATAAATAGGTACTGGAAAAGGGCCGAATCTTAAGTACCCGAAACCGACGTGCGTGCATGACTCGATGTATGAATGTGGAAGAAGCCAAAGAAATTTGTCAAGATCGTAGCAAATGGAAAGAAGTGGTCTCTGCCTACCCCTCTGGGAAACAGGCGTGATTTAATGTATGTATGTATGTATGTATGTATGTATGTATGTATGTATGTACGTATGTATTTGCATATTTTATCTGCGGTTTATTTTATTCGAAGGATTTGTTGATTTCTGTATACTTCGGTTAACGTTATAGGTTACTAGGGTGAGTTAAGGTTCTCCTATGGAATCCCTAACGGTCATTTGTCGTAATGCATCGTTTGTCCGAATTTTCATTTATACTAAAGCTAACCGGCTGAATTTTAAAACATTTGAGTGTTGTTTATAATTTATTATACATCCCTAACCTAACCTAACTGTCTCACTCAGCTCAGCTGAAAACCAATTTAGGACAAATGATAATTCGGATTAACGTTATTATGGATTCCGAGAGACATCCAGAGAGAGCTGCATAGTTTGTTGGTGATAATAAACATTATCTTTGTTAATATGTATGTATGTATGTATACTCTTTATAGTACAAGAATAAAACAAGAAATACAAAACACAGGCAATAAAACAAAAAAATAAGTAAAAAGGCGAAGTAAGTATGTAAAGTATACGTACTTACATTTTTTTTCTTAAATTTTATTGTGTGTGTGTTGTACGGCTGGGCCGATTTTGAACAAACAAACAAACATTCCCGAGTTAAACAAACATTATTTTAATAAAATCGTAAGTAAATTAAAATCGGTTGTTCACTTTAGGAGTTACAATACGACATACAGATACAAAGTTAAAAAAGATGTTAGGTACTCTTTGTTGTTATACTGTTCTAACATAAAATATGTCTACTGGGGGGTTATTATGACATGGCAATGTAGTTCAGTTTACGCTGAGAGAAAAGGACAGAGCTATTCACATGCTATACCTCTGTCCTTTACGCTCACCGTGAAATGAACTGTATAGCTATGTCATAATAACCCCCCATTCTAGGTAACGGGAGAAGTTGAAATGCGTAATGATTCCTTTTTGTTTTATTACAGTTTCCCAACGTTTCATCATAACGAAAGCTACAATACTGCCCTCCTTAGAAAAAAGGGCGTATGTCTCATAGAACCGAGTATCCATTATTGACCTTATTTCTTAAGATGAGGGGTTAAATTTACTGTGCCTATGAAATTGCGCTTGTATCCTTTTTATTAAAGAGGACTGAATATACCTTTAACTTATCTACTTACTTGATTCTTATTATCTTTGGGAGTACTTACAGGAAGTTAGAGAAATAAAAAATATTGGAGAAATGGTGAAAGTCTATAAAACTAGGAACTAACATACATACATACATAAACTCACGCCTTAATTCCCTGAGTGGGGTAGGCAGAGCTTAAGAGTTACCAACAAGGCCAAAACTTGTTGAAAATTCTATGTATTACCACATTTTGCACAATTAGGCTAAGATGTTTACCAGCGTATTAGTGACAGGTTGCAAGCCTAACAGTACTACACAGCCTTTATTCCCTTAGTCGCCTCTTACGACATCCACGGGAAGACATTGAGTGGCACTATTCTATTCCGGAAACCACACAGATAAAACAGGAACTAACATTTTGCAATATTTTAAGGCACGTTTAGTATTAGGTATTTCTGCCGTAAGTATAAAATATCTTTTCGCCTTTTAAGGAATCTATTTTAAATAGGTATTCCTGCTACAAAGCACTTTTGTTACATAACCAAGGGTACGGAAGTGCGTACGCCAAGATCAAGCGGATTTTAGTATTGCTAATTATTTTTTATGTATCTTCCATCATATTTATTATTTATCACTGTTTTATATTAATGATCTTATTGTAAATTCATTATGATTGTACATACATAGTATAATCTACCGATAATATATGTATGTATATATACTCTTTATTGTACAAGAATTAAAAAGAAGTTTCGAAGAGGCTCATTGATGTCACGGGAGACCGAAGAGCTGGCAGTTTCCTCGCTCAACGTATAAGTTTATCCATCCAGCGAGGAAATGCTGCCAGCATCTTTGGTACAATGCCGCAGGGGCCATTCTTAGATTTAATGTTTTAGTTAATTTATATATTTAGAGTTAGTTTTATTTAATTTTAGTTTTCTTTTTCAGTTACTGTGTTTTGTTGTATTTTTTTATGTTATTAAACAATTTTTGTTACAAAAAAAAATAATAAAACACAAAAAAAGAAATACAAAACACATGCAAAATAACTTAAAAAACAAGTACAAAGACGAACCTATCTCTTTGGGCAATTTCTTCCTGATAATTCGTGTTGAAATAGTACCTAATAATAACCAAAACAACAATAAATAAATTATAATACGCTATCCCAAAACCAATATCATTTAAAATGTAATTTTGATCGTGAAATAAATAAAAAGTAGAGAACCTACATAAAAACGTGGGTGCTCTAGTTTTGTAGAGTAGTCGCTTTTTCTCCTTTTTTTTCGTTATTTATCATTTTAAATACTTCATATTAGATTTACACTAACAAAAATCAAAGCTAAATCTTTGATCGTAGCATTGATTCTATTACTTCGCCCTCATTTTGTATCCTTAAACAAAAACACATTACCATTTCCGCAAAAACAAGTCTATTTCTTTTAAACACAAGGAAGCCATAACAATAAACCCCGATGCTTTAAGTTCCAGCCTATTATTTGAGTCCTTCGACCTATTTCAGATATTTTATTGCGTTGTTTTTTCTTATAAGAATGACAGATTGCCAAGAAAGTTGAATCGTATCTTATGTAAATGTACCTACAAATTTAATCTACATCCATATCATAATTTCCTTTAATATGTTCAGGTGGCCTATTACGGTCCTGTTTATCAATGTGGATAAACGTCGATAAAACATCTGTTAGTTTCAGGCCAGTTTGTAAGTGCGAGAGAGACGGTTGTTTCATCCACCGTGACATAGGTACCTAACCATAATACGGGCCCAAAAACGATAAGCAAATGGCTTATTATAAGAAACCTGTATCTGAGGTTGTATTTTAATGTATACATTAAAGCATTGTTTGTATGTTATTAAAGTACCGGTTATTGATGTGGTTGCATCTTAATGTTCACATTAAAGTATCGGTAACTGATATTTTAATGTAAACAATAAGATGCAGGGCCACCACAGACACAAGTTTCTCGCACAGAACAGAAAACTTAACATTTCTTAATTTAAGTCCTCAACTAGGTACAATCTTTCTAAGGAACGCCCTGAAAATGGGCTAGCTCTCGACTAATTCTTGCTCTTGGAAGATGAAAATTTTGTCGACCATGAAACGAGCTTACCCAGAAGATGCCTTTTCAACCCAGCTTACTAGGTTCAGATTGTATGCACTTAGAAATACAGACGCTGGAAGCTCATTCCACTCACTTGAAGTAGGCATTATGAAGGATAATGCAAACCGCTTCGTTCGAAAATACTACAATACTATCAAACCACTATTGACAAACACCGACTATCTCAAGTGATTTATAATAGTTAACAGATTAAAACAATTTTTAGCAGTTTTATTACATACATAGAATACATTAAATCACGCCTGTTTCTCAGAGGGATAGGCAAAAACCACTTCTTTCCACCTGCTACGATCATGACAAAGCTCTTTCGCTTCTTCCACATTCATACATCGAGTCATGCACGCACGTCGGTTTCGGGAACTTAAAATAAAGCCCGAATTTCCAGTATTTTTCAGATTTTATTCGAAAAGGGGCAGCCCATTCCAACCTTTCCAGTCACTTTCGCTCTGTAATATCTCTTTCGTCAATCCTCTTTCATCCATCCTTTCCAAATGACCGAACCATCGAAGCATGCCTTTTTCAATCTTAGTCACTACATCTTCTTTTAGTCCACATTTCTCTCCGACTTTCTACAACCATAATTTCAAATAAAATAAATCGCTTATAATTCAGCGCTTACTAAACCGTTATACGGCTGAATAATTTTCTTTTATGACCTAAAATCTGAGGCACAATCGAAAATAGATGTTAATTGAAAGTCGTAATCGTGATTACGGCTTTGATTACGTAGTGAGCGTGCCCGGACTCATTAGAGTCATTAGTCTGGCTTGTAATTGCATCCGCTGGGCCTAAAATGGCTATTCGGACATTCAATGTCAGAGATTAGGGCTCTGAAAGTGTTTAGGCGATATAATAATATACGATTTATTATTTTTAATTACACAAACGACGTGTTACGCGTATAAATTTAATTTGTGTCATCGTAACTCCTAAACTAATTAACCAATTTGTTTTTTTTATAACAAACCTTGTTTTACTAGGTTTTTTGTTGGTTATCACCTGAAGGGCCAAAGACAAAAGTCCTTGCTTTTGTTTGATTTTAACTTGAATTACGTTAAGAAAAGAGGCAGAGGTGAAAATCCCTACCTGGGAATGGAGCGCCCAGGTACTGCCCGGCTCACACCGGCTAAACACACCAATGCCCCTGTTACCATCTAGAATTTAGACTCCTGCGCATACTATAGCCAGTTCTGAAAGCCCGGAGGAGAAAGTCCTTCCTCCGTTTACTTATCCGTGGTGTTTTCCAAAAAGGGGGAATAGGAGTGGGGGTTAGGATAGGGATGGGGATGGGGATGGGGAATTTGACTAGGTTGGTTCTTATTCAATTAAAATCGTTTATTTTGGTGTATACCACAATGACACATAGTTGATAGTTGGTTGTTGTTGTGTTGTGTTGATTGTTGTGTGTTATTGTGTTTGTAGATTGTTGTTGTTGTTGATTGTTGTTGGTTGTTGTGTTGTGTTGTTGTTGTTGTTGTGTGATGAAAGTGAATTGATGAGCCTGTGATGTGAGGAAGGTTTTGCGGGTGGTTGGACCTAGTGCAGGGTCCGTCCGGATCGCTACCACCATCTTATCCATTAACTTACCGCCAAACAGCAGTGTTTTAATAGAGTTTCACATTTCTGATTCAAATTAATACTAATATAAATCTAGTGCACGCGATTTTTACAATTCGTTGATAACATGTTTTTTTTTTACAACATAGTTACAGAATCCCAACACATAGATTCCAATTCTTTCTTATTGAATGCCTCCCCAGTGACACCCTAACGTCGAAATAATAATATGTAAATCTAGTTCTATCCCCGAGAAGCGCATATTTATTTGACATTTGCTTAACCAATCGAATAAGATAACTCGACTTACTTCAAAGAGAACTTTATGTCGCAGAAAGAACTGTCAATTTCAATATTTTCTTTTTTTTTCTCGGTTGGCTGGGCTAGGACTGATCATAAACTACGACCTAGGTTAAGCACCTCGTCAGATCTCCTACCTTGAATTCTGGGGTCCTATTGAAAAAGGATGTAAGTCTCCTGAAGACCAAGTGAAAACGGGTTTGAGTCTAGTATACTCCGTTTATGTATTTATATCTTTTTGTAGAACAAGTTAAGTCGACTTACACCCTTCTTCACTAAGTTCCCAGAATTATACTTCGTAATGCTAACCATACATCTATCTATTTCTAATACCTACTTGTATACCCATTGTTTTTTTCATGAAGGCGCGCCCCACCACTTAAATAAGTGGTTACGTATATTTTTATGTCTCATACTCTGAATGTACGCCATTCCTTATCTTAGAAGCGGGTTGAAAGTGATACACGTCCACCCTAGGGAAGAAAAGTAATTGCATGTTTTAATAACAGCGGTAATTGGGAGGTGCTTAGCGGAACTTAGATCGCAGGCGATGCGGCGCACCGGCGGGCGGGCGGACGCACAGTGGGTCCAGACAAGATGCATTAGGTACGCTAACTATCGTTTCTATTCGTTTAGTTTTTAAACCAATCGCGTCCCTGGCACATCACGTGACTTTTCGTATCACGTCATCTACCAGTGACGCGATTGGTTTAAAAACTAAACGAAGAGAAACGCTAGCTAGCGTAGTGCATCTTGTCTGGGCCCTCAGGACAAAGCGCGGATGTCTTCCACGGACGCGTCACAGCAATGTACTTTTAATGTTTATGCACTCCTTGTATTTGATCTCATATTTTTTTTCCAAAAAATCCCTTTCTTTTATTTTCCTCATAATCGAAATGAAAAGTAGAGTGTTTAACTCGGGAGAAAGGATCAATCGCAATCTCGAACTATAGGCGCACTCGCTGTAACTCGTGCAGCCTAAATAGTTTTTTTTTACGGCATAGAGAAGACAAACGAGCACACAGGCCACCTGATGGTAATTGGAAACTGTGACCCATAGACATTCGCATTTACAAGACTGCAAATGCGTTGCCAACCCAGAGGACCAAGATGGAATGCCTCTGTGCTAGTCATTTCACCGCCTGTCTCATCCCCAAACCGGAATACAACAATGCGAACACTGCTGTTTGGCGGTAAGTTAATGGATAAGATGGTGGTAGCGATCCGGACGGACCTACCACTAAAACTAATCTGTGCTAATTTCCCAACCTCGTACTCATGTTAGTCCTTAGTAAGTTTCAGCAGAGTTTATACAGAGGCCTACAACATACAAACATAGATATTATACAGATATACAATGTATAACGAGAGGTATTGCTGCTGTGATGCCGGCCTTCGAAAAGCGTCTCGTCTGCTGAAGGTGCCCACGTCTTAGCGGTCTAGAAATACCTTTTTTTTTTATTTTTTTTTTATGGCATTGAGAAGACAAACGAGCACACAGGCCACGTGATGGTAAGTGGACACTGTGACCCATAGACATTCGCATTCACAAGACTGCAATGCAATCCTGAGACTGCAAATGCGTTGCCAACCCTGAGGACTAAGATGGAATGCCTCTATGCTAGTCATTTCACCGGCTGTCTTATCCCCAAACCGGAACACAACAATACGAACACTGCTGTTTGGCGGTAGGTTAATGAATAAGATGGTGGTAGCGATCCGGACGGACCCTGCACAAGGTCCTACCACCCAGCAGCAGCAGCAGTGGGCTGACGGCCTAATATGGCTGAGTTTATCGCGTACCCGCAAAACTTACCTCACATCACTCGCTAGCCCCGCGTGGTTGCCGGGTAAGAATAGTGACACTCCATGTCCTCCCGTGGATGTCGTAAGAGACGACTAAGGGAATAAAGGCTGTGTAGTACTGTTAAGCGATGGGCTTGCAACCTGTCACTAATACACTGGTAAACATCTCATTTCTTTAAACATAACATCTTAGCCTAATTGTGCAAAATGTGGTTACAGAATTATTAACAAGTTTTTAGAGCTGTTAGTAATTCTGTAGCTCTGCCTACCCCACTCTGGGAATAAAGGCGTGAGCTTATGTATGCATGTATGTAAACACTAACAGAGAAACATAATACGCGTAAGTTGACCGTAATGTCGTTAGGCATAAACTTTCCCCTAAATATCCCTCAAACCACCTTAGTTATGTTCCAAAATAGAATTCTTTGACCCTTAACTACATCTCACAAACTACTTTTACATCTTAAGTCACTCAAACGCGTTAAACCACAATCAACTCTGAATTTGTAGTGCTAAGGAGGAGTTTTAGTGTAAATTGAAGGGATATTGGAGCTTTTGGAACTAGTGATATAACGTTTTATCTTCTTGACATGGGTTTGACAAGTCATGATACTGAACCCGAACATGCGGTGTTATTCTTACTAACGCGTTTGTCGATCAGATTGACGGACAAACATACAGATAGGAGATGACGCAGTTAGCCTTGTTGGTTGGTATTGACCCTGCGTACGAAGCCAGCGGTCCCTGGTTCGATTCCCAGTAAGGACAAATATTTGTGTGATGAACGCGAGTGTCTTCTATGTATATATTATACAGTGTTTGGCAGTCGGGTGTAGGGGTTTTAAGAGATGATTGATAGGGTCATTTTGAAGATTTTTGACCCAATTTACTATTATGCAAAGTGGCACGGTTTTTGAGATATTTTTTTTTTATTATTCTTGAGAAAACGCTATGTTCTCGTGAAAAAATAATGATTTAACACGCTGTACAGCCAGGATTGATAACATTTCTGGTGTTTTACCTTCGCAATATCTTGGTTCTTCAAAATAAATTCAAAATGACACGTGCTGATGCTTGACTGATTATTCATTGTTTTTCTTGTAAACATAGCATTTCTTCAAAAATTGAAAAAATCACAATATCTGTAAAAACCGTGCATCTTTGCATAATGGTAGATGTGGCTAAAAGTATTCAGAATGACCCTAACTATCATTCCTTATAACCCCTACAGCCTACACCCGACTGCCAAACACCCTGTATATAGGATATGAATAATGTATGTTTATCGTGTGCTGCTAAATGTGGTTTCAGAATTATCAAACAGTTTTTAGAGTTGTATCATATATTATCATGTCATAGCACTGTCACACAAATTGTTGGATTTGGACGCATTCCTCAGCAACTGGCCGGAAGAGGCACCAAATATATATATATATTTTTTTTTTTATGGCATCGAGTAGACAAACGAGCACACAGGCCACCTGATGGTAAGTGGAAACTGTGACCCATAGACATTCTTATATATATATATATATCATACACTATTAAAAATATATATAAAAATATATAAGGGGACAATCTCACACCAATTGACCTAGTCCCAAACTAAGCTCTAGGCTTGTACTATGGGTACTAGACAACGATATAAATACTTATGTAGAGAAATATATACTGAAATACATTAGAAAACATCCATGACTCAGGAACAAATATTCGCACTCATCACACAAATATTCGAACCCAGGACCGCTAGTCACTACCTACTAGGCCAAAGCGTCGTCGTA
Source organism: Acleris laterana (assembly GCA_963966035.1). Classification (NCBI taxonomy): domain Eukaryota; kingdom Metazoa; phylum Arthropoda; class Insecta; order Lepidoptera; family Tortricidae; genus Acleris; species Acleris laterana. Next base: position 4,252,927 of record OZ014463.1, on the reverse strand, counting down.
TTACAATTAATCTTTGACTAAAGTGCGAAACTGCGAAAACAGTGAGATTAACGCTACAAGGTTTTAAAAGGTTTTTGAATCTATTTATCCAATGATGATTACCTCGCAAAACCCATGCAATACGAGACTTCTAATAATCACAAAGGGTAATAGGTATTAATTGGAATATAAATTGGTTTATCTGTAGGGCATATTACTATCGGCGGGAGATTACGGATAATAATAATTGACCTACCAACGTACAGTCACGGAAATAGATTCATAGACTATTTTGGACTACGTTAAAGTGACACTGTAAATAAAATCATAAGGATGGTCTTACGTAATAAAATCATAAGAAATAAAAAATAAAAATAAAATTGCCATCCGAAAAATCCGTGTTCGTAAAGTATATAAATCATTTGTTGCTTAATGCATTCATTTCTATAATAAATTACCTGTCGAAGTATTAAAGTTACCATTTCCAGTGCTTAAAACTTACTTGAAAAAGTCGCTGATGTCTAAACTAAACTAAACGGCCAAATAACTTAATAATAACTTGGTCATAAAAAATATGTAAATATTGTATATTATCTAGGGGACACGGTTTCTGTAGGAGGATGTATCGAAACTTTTTTTTGTAGTTGTCTTGCACCATCATAGTTAAGTTTAATTTTTATAATTTTTAGGGTTCCGTAGTCAAACTAGGAACCCTTATAGTTTCGCCATGTCCGTCCGTCCGTCCGTCCCCAGTCTAGCTCAGAGACTCATAGTACTAGAAAGCTGTAATTTGGCATGAATATACATATTAGTCACGTCAACAAAGTGGTAAAATAAAATTTTGAAAAATATTTTTTTTTAATGCACCTCCCCTACACGTAACGTGGGGATGCCTTTTTTTTTTCTTGCCTACCCCATAGTGTGGGGTGTCGTTGGATAGGTCTTTCAAAAATATTGCGGGTTTACGGAAACAATTTTTCGATTAAGGGATCCGTTTATGAAATATTAAGCTTTAAAGCGCTATTTTTTGTTAGAGTCAAGTGTCCCCCCCCCCCCTACAGCCAAAACTACAAATACTAAAAATCTGAAAAAAATCTTCAACTAAAGCGCATATAACGAATTTTAAAGGAAAACTATCACGGCTAAGTAGACAAGATTAGTTCCTGAGATACAGGCGACTAAAGTGTTTATACCTATCAAAATCGCCTATGATAAGTATGATAACTTTGATAGAAAAATTCGTTAACGGGGCGTGCAGGACGCGCGGGGGGAGTCTGTCCAAGTAACAAATCGAGCGACAGCCGCGCTCATAAGCGCGAGCGCCTAGAATGCCTAGATGCTGTTGGACGTGCCCCGGAATGCTACCTACAAGTTTGCGATTTGCGATCTGAAAGTTTACAAATAATCGATTAGATTATTGATTTGAGTCGAGTGTTGTTTGGAAAACTTAAAATTCTATTTACCGGCCCTTGTTTTTTTTTCAATTTCTATTAATTACTTTATAAAAGATTAAACTTTTATTGTAATTTAAAGTCGGTTTGAAGCAGTTTAGATACCTAACTACCTACATAGGTATACTGCAGATCTCACACTTAAAAGCTTGGCTCTTGTTTGAGATATTATATACGAATTTATAAGAAAAAGAATCATTACTAACAATAAGTAGACTTAATTAGTTCCTGAGATACAGGCGACTAACGGGTGTATACCTACTAAAAATCATCTAAGACAGCGCCAAATAACTAAATAGACAATTGGTTCATACATGTTGATTTTTGAGATAGTTTTTTTTTGTTTGTCGTTACGGCTTCGGAACCCTACACTGAGCATGGTCCGACATGCTCTTGCCCGGTTTTATTTTCCTATTACTACTAATTAGTTCTGGTGAAAATCCTGAGCTTTGACACATTTTCCTGCTCAACTACGCGTGAATTTATTTACTTCTTATTGTATGTTATACTCATTGTTTTGTATAATGCTAGGTTAAGTTTTATAATTGTATATTTAAAAAAAAAGACTGTCTGTTTAGTTTCTTGCGGCGTTTCTTCTCAGCAGTGGTCTCTTGCGCAGCGCTGGTAGATTGTTGACGTGTAAAAGTGTCCGTGCGGCCTACTTACAGAATAACACACACACGATTAAACGACAACGGTTAAAGTGAAAAAGTAGGTACTAAAGTGTACACATATTTATGAACTCGTCTGTATGACTGACGTAACCTGCCGTATGATTACCAATTCCTTAGAGAAGCAATACTTACTAAATAAACATGTTTTATCTTTTACGTTTTGATTGATTACGTCACTATGACATTGTCGAAAATGGTCTCAGAATCAATTTCCTCTACCGTACAAAGGAGTTAACTGCGTCGAGCATACGCCGGATGTACGGTCCTGAACCGAGAGGACACTTCAACCTTCGTGTAATCAACTTAACGGAAAAAGGTGGCCACATTTTTCCGTTAAATTACACTCTCAAAGTTCGTTACGGCATAAAGCAAAGTGAGTTATGTCATAAATGACCTATAAATTGTGTATTTATCTGTACATCACATAACTCTTCGATTTCAAGGAAAATACTTTAGTTTATTGATGAACCACTATTGAACCTTGTCGCATGAAACCAACGATTTAACCACTTGACGAAGTCATTACGACAAGGTTTTATGGTGGATCAACAATTAATGAGGGGGTCACTGGACGGTGGGCGTTTGCTCGGTGCAGTTTTAGTTTCCGTACGGATCGCTCCCACCATGTTATCCTTAACCTACCAACTAGCAGCAGTGCTCGCATTGATGTACTCCGGTGTAAGGATAAGACAACCGGTGAAATTACATAAAGGCATATGCTAGAACCCCCATACTGGAACACAACGATGCGAACACTACTGCTTGTCGGTAGATTAAAAGATAACATGGTGGTACCGATCTGGACGGACCTTGCACAAATGCTCCTGAAGCCTCTATAGTGTTCTTTTTACTGATACAGTGAATTTTTAGCTGTGTTGTATAAATCGCTGCTTTCCAAACAAGATCAACGATTTACGAATGAGTATCTAGCCTGATTATGGTTTTACAAGTATTTAAAACCGATTTTCCCCGTGTGGTTGCCGGGTTAGAATAGTGCCACTCCGTGTCTTCCCGTGGATGTCGTAAGAGACGGCTAAGGGAATAAAGGCGTATAGTACTGTTAGGCGATGGGCTTGCAACCTGTCACTAATACACTGGTAAACATCTTAGCCAAAGTGTGCAAAATGTGGTTACAGAATTATCAACAAGATTTTAGAGTTGTTGGTGATTCTGTAGCTCTGCCTACCCCACTCTGGGAATAAAGGCGTGAGTTTATGTATGTATGTATGTAAGTATTTAAAAATAACCTTGAGTGCCAAGAGGCATTAAAAATATTTTACTCAACTCTATACAAACCTATTTCAACATTTTAACCCTCCTGCTACCTGAATAAGTCCCATTCCATGACAAACGTATTTCTTTGAAAACTCTTCGAAAATTCTCAAAGCTGCGCGTTTAGTTCGCTAGTTTCAACAAAAATATTTTCCGAACCGAAAGGCAGTTCAAAGAAACATTTTATTTATGTGCCGTGCAATCTTGGAATAAATCGTAAGAATTTTTATGTTCCCGATTGTTTACCTACCGATTGTGGCAATTTTATTGCGTACATAACTCAGGCATTGCTTCTTGTGGGTACACACAGCAACACATCTAGCTATACACTACAGAAATCTGAAATATTGCGTGAAAGAGAGTCGCACTAGAATCGAATGTTGTTGACATAATACACATATATACATCTCTTTCTTTTTCTCTCTGCTCCGTCTTTAATGGTTAGTTAGGTGTGTTGTTGTGTGTACATCGGAATCGTTCTGTGGAATCTTCAACTTATTTTACTATTTTTAGGACAGCTTTGGAGTTTTATAACGGGTCAATCCCGAACAGGAACATTGAGAAGTTTTTAGTTCTACTAAATACCCAAAAGCAGGGTGCAGGGGGGGTTTTGCGGGTGGTAGAACCATGTGCAGGGTCCGTCCGAATCGCTACCACCATCTTATCCATTAACCTACCGCCAAACAGCAGTGTTCGCATTGTTGTGTTCCGGTTTGGGGATAAGACAGTCGGTGAAATGACTAGCATAGAGGCATTCCATCTTAGTCCTCAGGAATGGCAACGCATTTGCAGTCTTAGGATTGCATTGCAGTCTTGTGAATGCGAATGTCTATGGGTCACAGTTTCCACTTACCATCAGGTGGCCTGTGTGCTCGTTTGTCTACTCTATGATTAAAAAAAAAACCATTTTGACGAAGTTAGGGCTTTTAAAATATATTTAGTAGCAATAAATTGGCCTGACAATCCAGTACTATACTCGGCACCTTGGATATCACTACACTACTAAGCGTTATTGGTGGAATGCGTTATTTTTTAGTAGGGAAAGTTTACGTAAACTAGATACGTAAACTTTCTAAAATTAATACATTTTTAGGATGATTAAAAATACTTGATTTTTTACTGGTCTCTTGCGAAGCACTGGTACAAGTTTCAATGGTAAAAGTGTCCGTGCGGCCTACTTACTGAATGTGAAAAAGTAGGTACTAAAGTGTTCACATATTTATGAACTCGTCTGTATGACTGACGTAACCAGTCGTATGATTACCTATACGACTACATTCCTTAGAGAAGCAATACCACATATTTCCACGTGAACGCAGACAATCCCATTCTTAAGAAAGTCCACATGAGTGGGCGGAAGTAATTGAAACAGGAAGCACAGAAATGTTCAACTTCGACCTTTTGAAACACGTTGACAGACGAATACAGTCAGGCGAGATATTAACAGATATTTACTGTATTGTGTACCGCGTGGGCAATTCTGTCCTAGGTCAATACGTGCCTTTAAACTTGAAATTCTTACAAACTTGATAAAAAGCAGTATATTTAACCGATAGAACATGAAAATTCACTGTTTTGTACTATACCACCTTACATTAGTTATCTTGTTTCTCGTATTACATAATTAGTGATATAAATAACGCTAAAAGTAAAGCCGATTTGATAAATTAGTTCAATATTACCTCGATAGGTTAGGTTAGGTTGGAGTTGCGTAAAGGCGCGATGCGCCTCCTCAACGTGAAACAGGAACTCCGCACAGCGGAGCTCCGTCAACTTTATCATATTTTTATACATAATTCCCTCCGTGCTTATAAATATCAAATGTACGCGTACATTATCGATGTTTAACATTATATTTGGAGACTATTATATTATTTGTACTTTATGTAACTACGTATTAGGTTTCAAGAAATTATGCGTTTTTTTTTGTTATGCATTCCATCTGTAAATTATTTCATTATTATAGTATTCAAAATTAAAATGTAAACTTGTTTGTTATGCAAATGATAACGGATCCATTTTAGAAGCATGTCTATCTATAGCTTCAAAGGCAAGGTTCTATTGAGTGAGTTATACTTGTATTAGCTTCGTTAGTGACTGCAATAGCTAATAAACTGTATTCACAGCACATCGGCGTCGGTTCAGCTTCGTCACCAATCAAGCTCGACTCGGGGCGCCATATTGCCGCGTCGATATGGAGACTTTCCCGATTATTGCAGTCACGATTAGTTGTAACATTTGTACACAAACACTGTTTTCTCTTTTTTTTTTTAGTGTTCTGAAGTCAAGGAACCTTTATAGTTTCGCCATGTCTATATGTCCATCTGTCCGCGGTTTAACTCGGTTGTTGGTACTATAAAGCTGTTATTTATTTTTCCTACTCCTGTACTTTTATCTGTCATTTATATAGTCACGAACACTAATATAAGAACATACATAATATGTCCGCAGAATAATCCAGAGAAAAGTCTATCTTGTCTATGCCCCAAAACAGCACTTGTGCGTTTTCGAGATAAAACGATACGGCCAGCTGCCAAAGCTTAGCGTTGCACAATCGATTTAATCATATTTTAACGATTGTGAAATAGGGACTATAAATCACCTAATGTTTTGAGAAATGATTTCAGTTACCTGATTGGTCGATTTTAAAATAGCTGTATTCTGGTTGGTTGATACGAAATACAAAGTTGTTTTAAAAGATTTAAATTTGTTAGGCCCACTTGCGTGGACCAGAGTTAGCGTCTTAACCCGAGGTTAGGCGGCAAACCACGTACAGAAGTAGACGCTTAACTCTGGGTTAAGGGCTAACTCTGGTCCGCGCAAGTCCGCCTTAAAGAGAAACACGTACCTAAAAGAACCTATCGTTCCGTTTGACAGTCGATGTGTATTGTGATTGGTGGATTTAATTTGGTGAAGTATTCTGATTGGTCAAATTAAAATGTTTTGGAATTGTAAATAATTCTATTTTCCATTCCGTCAATTTAAAAACAAAGTAAACCATAGACACATATTTTGTCATTTTCTTGTTTCCCGCTCGTTTGTTGTTCTTTACTTCGTTCGTTCGTTTGTAAGTTTTTTCGCTTAGTTTTGCATTTCATTTGAAACCTAGTCGTAGAAAAAGTATTGTATGCAACGGTGTATAACTAAGTCAAAAAACACTCGTGGCGCTTACCTTTACGATGTTCACCTTCGGCTCACATCGTAACACACGCCATTCATATTTTTTGACCTCTCTTATACAACTATTGCATAAACTACTATATTTATCGTATGGCATATACAGAGATACTTTAAGACTAAACAGATGTTATATTATAAAGCTAAAAATGAAGCCCTTTAAAAAATGCGTTTTTTTTTAATACGAGTATAACATCGTGAGAGATATCAAGGAAAACTATCACAGGTACTAAAGTCTTTATATGTACGTACTCAAAATTATGTAAGACACCATGTACGAATTTACTAGTAATTGTTTTTTTTTGTGCAATTAAGATTTAAAACGCCAAATATTTTTTTGTGTTTGTAGTAACGGTGTCGAAATACTAAGAATCCTCCACTGAGCATGGTCGTAAGTATTCAAACTTAGAAACTGTATTTGTCTTTGCTAACTTTTACACGATTTCATAAAAATGCAATCAATGATTCTCAATAATCTCAAGTTATAGTTGAAAAACCGCGAATGCCTGGTGAATTGACTGTAATCGCTGTATTCAGGGACATTTAAAGCGCGAATTAGATATAAAATTGCAGAAGTTGAGATTGCTGTCTGTCTCTAACTTCAGTTCTAGAGCAAAAGCACAATTCATGTCTTATTCTCACTTAAAAGTAAAGTAAGATAAAGTGAGATGATGATGGTGATGATGTGAAGTAAAGTGAGATGTAAGTGAGTAAGATGGCAGTTATTTTCTTTAATTTGTGTAGCTGGTCTAAACCTCGCTTTAAAGACAAGAAGGAATATTCATGTCTTTATTTCACAGCTTAAATAAAAACTGATTAATGTAAAAAACAGTTAGGAAAAGTCACTTTTTGAATAGCTATAAAAATAACAAAGATAAGCCAACAAAAATTTGTTCCTATCTATTTGTTGCAAAACAGAATTTCACATGGAGTTTATATGGCCGACCTGTTACATGACGTCACAGTGCATATCGTATATCCGTCTAATCTCTGTCTGTTTAAAATACTTGTATCATCCGTATTTTTGTACGATTTTAATTAGAATTTCACTTTTGTTGACCTCTTTTATGGTATTTTCATATATGGTTGAGAATTCCGATGTAAAAATTCCATGCATATTCTTTGCCTTTTTCAAACTTGTATAATGAAAAGTAAAAAAAATAAAACCGGGCAAGAGCATGTCGGACCATGCTCAGTGTAGGGTTCCGAAGCCGTAACGACAAACACAAAAAACTATCTCAAAAATCAACATGTATGAAACAATTTTCTATTTAAAGTTATTTGGCGCTGTCTTAGATGATTTTTAGTAGGTATAAACCCGTTAATCGCCTGTATCTCAGGAACTAATCATGTCTACTTAGCCGTGATAGTTTTCCTTTAAAATTCGTTATATGCGCTTTCGTTGAAGATTTTTTTCAGATTTTTAGTACTTGTAGTTTTGGCTGTAGGGGGGGGGGGGGGGGACACTTGACTCTAACAAAAAATAGCGCTTTAAAGCTTAATATTTCATAAACGGATCCCTTAATCGAAAAACTGTTTTCATAAACCCGCAATATTTTTGAAAGACCTATCCAACGACACCCTACACTATGGGGTAGGCAAGAAAAAAAAAAGACATCCCCACGTTACGTTAGGGGAGGTGCATTAAAAAAAAATATTTTTCAAAATTTTATTTTACCACTTTGTTGGCGTGACTAATATGTACATTCATGCCAAATTACAGCTTTCTAGTACTATGAGTCTCTGAGCTAGACTGGGGACGGACGGACGGACGGACGGACGGACATGGCGAAACTATAAGGGTTCCTAGTTTGACTACGGAACCCTAAAAAGGTTAATGGTTTATTCATTTTTAACTGACTGAGTGCGGCCGCAAGCCCTCTCTTTATTCAGGTATTTAATGAAAACTTTAAATGTCATGAACGCAATTAATAATGACCAATTTTCAAAGACAATTGTACGTTTACTTTTGACATTTAAGCCAGGTCACCGAGTACACCCACCCGCATTACCTCTTGACATTTATAAACGGGTGAGTTTTTCATGTTAAACTTGCTATTCTTAGTTTTATTACGTAGATTTACGCAGTTTGTCAGTAGATCCATAGGTCACCGATTTACAAATCTTAACCTCTCGCTTCAACAGGAGTCAGCAACTTAATCTATATTGGGCACAGATAAAAAATACATTTGTATGTATGTTTCGAACAATCTGGTCATGGGTTCCATGGATATTAGTCAACGGAACTATTTGGAGTCATTTTATTATTTCTTAAACATATTATAATAAAAAATAAGCATTTCAAAGTTTTTGTATTCAAAAGTGAAATACCAATACAAGACTTTCCGTCGAACACAAAATTCATAGTGAACCTCTAATAACAGCTTTGATGAGATATTTACAAGAGGGTGGCAATTGCACTGCGCACAGACTGTCCCAATAACGTCCCAATTTGAGGACATTCACGTCTGCACAAATAGCTATAGTTGTTCTCTGCAAATTGGGGGTTCCGTCCGATCGATGAAGACCGAGAACAGGTCGCGGTGTTATTCCTCTCGGTTGGTTGTTACTTAATCAACAGTTTCTAATACAGGGTGACTGGAAATTCGCCGTATTCCTTAAAAGGGTTGTACTACAGCTCATTTGTAATGATTTAAGTCCAGTCAACCAGGGGTCAAAACTCATTGGTTTTCGAGTTATTCACGTTTTAAGATTTTTCTTAAAAATACCCGCTTTTCGACCTAAAACTAGTAATTGTGTAAAAACTTCGTCATTTAAAAGTAAAATCAACATTTTTTAAATAGCCAATGAACTACTGATTACAAAAAAAAATGTCATAAAAATGCAACGAAGTTTTTACACAATTTTGCGGGTGGTAGGACCTTGTGCAGGGTCCGTCCGGATCGCTACCACCATCTTATCCATTAACCTACCGCCAAATAGCAGTGTTCGCATTGTTGTGTTCCGGTTTGGGGATAAGAGTGCCGGTAAAATGACTAGCATAAAGGCATTCCATTTTAGTCCTCAGGGTTGGCAACGCATTTGCAGTCTTGGCATTGCACTGCATTCTTGTGAATGCGAATGTCTATGGGTCACAGTTTCCACTTACCATCAGGTGGCCTGTGTGTTCGTTTGTCTACTCTATGCCATAAAAAAAAAAAACAATTACTAGTTTTAGGTCGAAAGACGGGTATTTTTAAGAAAAATCTAAAAACGTGAATAACTCGTAAACCAATGAGTTTTGACCCCTGGTTGACTGGACTTATATTATTATAAATGAGCTGTTGAATAACCCCTTTCAAGGAATACGGCGAATTTCCAGTCACCCTATATACTTAGATTGTATTCTCGAAGTTTAATTACTACAGTGCCCCAAGGACGAACTTTAACTTCTATCGAGTAAGTAACGTGATCGAGAAAACGTGTGTTCCGATTGGTATCAGTACCCTTAGCATGAGTTACAATTACCGTACTCGCTAGCATCGAATGCTCTGTCCCTCGTACTCTATAAAAATACTTGCGTGGTCTGCGAGGAACAGAGCATTCGACTCGCTAGCGAGTACGGTAATTGTAACTCATGGTAAGGGTACAGAGCCCTTTGTGTATTAAGGGCGGATTCAATCACACGAGAATAAGGTCTTATACCTGGATTAAACGCTGAATTTGTATAGACTAATATCGAATTAAGTCAATCTAATTCCAGTTTGGTAAAATCGATGGTAAGTTTTGAATGAAGACAAATGAAGCAAATCGAATTCTCGTTGACTTTCGTATCGTCATTGAGTAGTAAACGTAAAGCCTATGTAAAATAATGAAAACGAGAGTGTGTTTTTGGAGTGTTGTGCTAAGGATAGGTTCAAACCAGAGACACTAGCCAAGACGTATGGTATTACGTTAGCTAGCGTTTCTATTCGTTTCCTAAAAACGAAACGTTCGAAACGCGACACTGGGCTCGGAAAACTAAGGGGCTACTGACTGAGTTTAAAAACAATTCACCTTAGAGTTATCAACTTAACGAATAAAAGTGGCCACCTTTTCCCGTTAAGTTGATAACTCTAAGGTGAATTGTTTTTAAACTATGTGATATACCCCATAAGTTGTGTTTTCGTTTGTAGCACAAAAAAACACCGTCTAATTTCAAGAAAATACTTTAGTTTATTAGGAAACACAATAATAGTAATGAGGGCGCCACTGTACATCCGGCGCGTACGGTCGGTGCAGTCTTAATAAGATCGTACGAGAGCGACGAGAGCCAAGTACAAACTTGATGCATCTTATAAGAGCTATGGCACTGTTTTTTCATTTCGCTTAAACTCAAGCAGTTCTATCATTCCAAAACATCATAGTCGCCACGCCTTTCACGAGCAGACAGAATAAAAAAACAAAAAAGAAACAGTTTTATCCCAGCAATCATTACTCTCGCGAATCCATTTTGCTCCAAGCGAGCGTTAACGAAGAACCTGTGGGGCTTCTAGTTGTGTAACGCGACCGTAATTGATTTTCGAAAACTAACGAAATGCATGGAATTGACGTAGGCGATCGACGCGACCGTCTGACAGCTTACGTCATCAATCCTATACATTTTGGATGACAATAGCCAATGCCAATTGCGTCTAAGGCTTCTGGGAACCATAATTAATCGGTATTTTTCAATATATTCCAAAGCAATGTTGTACTGTCATCGTTACGAGAGTTCTTATACGACGTATCCTCAGCCTATGGACATAGACGAACACTACGTGTACGAGTAGGTATATTAGCGTATTATTGACCAGTATACAAAGTATTAAAGCAATCGATTTAGTATTTACCGAGAAAAAAATAGTTTTAAATTTTTAGCCCTTGGAGCACCCTCTATTAACTCTATCATACATTAATCTATTATGACCATCGTGTGTGTTGCCTGTAGACACGCGCACATACCCCTGCCTTTGACTTCGACGTGCGTGTCACACTTACACAGGTATCTCTTTTCATTTTATTCGTGTCAATAATTCATGCTACTTTTTCTGTCGTTTATCTGGAATAAAATTGGTTAGATTTTTTTATATTTTCGATTTTACTTCTAATTATAACAAAAACTGTTTGACAGCATTTGTAAGTAGTAGTATTACGACGGTGTTTATTCGGTGTCCATAGGCTGAGAACACATTGTATATATGTGACATTAATAGTGGCAGAGTTAAAAATCGCGTTGAAGTAAATCAAATCGTAAGAAGTGCCAAAAAAATTGTCGATGATACAGCAATGTTAAGTAACGAATAAATTAAATAAGGTTAAGACTGCGCCGAGCGTACGCCGGATGTACAGTGGCGCCCTCATTACTATTATTGTGTTTTCTAATAAACTAAAGTATTTCCTTGAAATTGATCGGTAGGTTATTGTACTACAAATGAAAACACATCTTATAGAGTATATCACATAGTTTAATAACGATTCACCTTCGAGTTATCAACTTAACGGAAAAAAGTTGCCACCTTTTTCCGTTAAGCTGACTACTCAAAGGGTAATTGATATTAAAGTTCGTTACGTATGCCATAAATTGTATTTCCACTTACGAGTACGATACAAAAACGTATCGTCTGATTGCAAGGAAATTCTTTAGTTAATTAGAAAGCAAAATAATAGTAATGAGGGCGCCACTGGACGCTCGACGTTTGCTCAAGAATACGCCTTAGGAAGAAAGAAAGATAGAAATAAGCAAGCAAGCCAAGCCACCGACGCTGGTTTTCAGTGACAGTGGTAGGCAGAGCTTTAAAATTACCAACAACTCTTAAAATTTGTTGATAATTCTCTAACGACATTTTGCAAAATAGGGCTAAGATTTTTACCTGTGTATTAGTGACAGGTTGCAAGCCCATCGCCTAACAGTACTACACGCCTTTATTCCCTTAGTCATCTCTTCTGACATCCACGGGAAGACAAGTAGTGGCACTATTCTAACCCGGCAACCACACGGGACTTTGAGAAATAAACTACTAGAAATTAGTGGATTCTCCTATTGTAGCCCGAAAAATATAAACCCTATTTTCACTAACACGAACTTCATTATCCTTAAAATAAAAAACGCGAATTTTGATTGGTCCTAACTATTCATTAGCGCTAATTTCAGCATCCCGAATTTACGCTTTACCTATTTTTTATGTTCGATTCTTAATAGCCCTAACTTTAGTAATCCGATTCCTATAGATAAAGACCGAATATTACTATACCCTATAAGTCTAAAACCTAACGTTTATTAAACCTAACGTTTATTAAACCTAACTACATAATTGTTCCTAAACAACCGTATCTAAGGTTGACGGAGCTCCACCGTGCGGAGCTCCTATTCCGCGTAGGTGAGTATAAATATGTGGACACTTTAAGATGGTGGTGTTCCCGGCGCAGACGACCTTTTCCTTCGCCCTGCGCGTCTGTTTTCCTACACTTTCCCCTCACCATCAACTGCAGCAGCGTGTATCTGGCGTTCCTAAGCACGTTACCGAGTTATTCTATCTTTCCGGGACGTATTGCACGCGCTGAAGCACGTTTCGTTCCTGTGCCTCTGTATTTTATGGCTATGTATAATATATAACCAGTGATCGGAATAGGTAGTGCAATTTCGGGTGAATGACCTCAAACATTATAAATAATATGGATAAGACCCGGGATTCCGGGATTCGTATTTTTGACAGCATATTTTCTTGACATGAACAATGACATGACATTGTTTGAAGTATTATGAGATAAAATAAAACTTTATGTCATTGTAATTACATCATTTATTTAATATGAAAACATTACATATTTCGTTTAATAAAGACATAGTGATGTGAAATACAGGTAGTACAATAAATACAATCAATTTGTGTAATGTCCCCTGTTATTTATTTTAAACCAAACACAAACTTTAAAACTTTTCAAAGTGAAAATCCGGGATTGCAAGTTATATCCATACTAAGCTTACGCACCGAAATCCCGTGAAATTGCACTACCTATTCCGATCACTGTATATAACCCTTCAAATAATTTTAAAGCCAGAAAAATACACGATGACGGTAATGGAAAGTGTCAAATCAAATTTTAAAAGGGAACACCGTATGCAATTTTCCCTTTTAGCCGAGTCACGTTTGATAAAAATTCTATTTCATTTGATATATTTTTGCCAGACACGTAATTTTAACTTCCATCATAAATTTAATAGCGTTGTGATTTAAAAACAAATATTTTGTCGGAACACAAAAATATTAGGCTTTGATATGTTAATGACTACAAGCCATTCTGAATTTTGGGTGTACCGGACAGAATTTATATTTCGATGCGGGAAGGCAATGTATTCTGATGTATGAAAAATGAATAAATTATTTTTTTCAATAAAGTTCGGGGCCGTATTTATTTAGGGTTTGTATGATAAGCAACAATTTATGTTAATTGTATGGACGTTTTTCTATTTGTTTGATGTTATTACGGGATGTATAACGAATTCGCTTTGAATGGGAATAATAAAAACAAAGCTTTGTCATTATTTTTTTTTGTACTAAACAAGACTTGATTATTACGAGTATTTACGTGCTGAAAGTGTTAAATTGGAATTTGACATTTCATATCATTGTTGCTAAGTTTACTAGTTTAAAAAAATGCAATGATTTTTTTTAAAAGACACCGACTTGACTCGTCTAATCTTGACTTTACTCGGACGATTTGACTTTAAACGAAGAAATAGTTTAGTTTAGTTTATTTATTCATCAATGTAATGTTACAATATTAGTTGCATTGCATGTCAAAAAATACGAAACTACATTGAGATAATAAGTAGAAAACCATATCAAACGATTAAAAACTCAACTTATTCTTTTATCTTATCTTATCTTACAGATGGGCCCTTTCGGATACACTTCGACCCTTTAGGATCTTTTGTTCAATTACCCTCTTACACACTCAGCTGTTCGAAAGTGCACATTTCGTTTTTTTTCTTCACCGTAAGAGCATCGGGTAATGCACTTAAGTTAGAAAAGCTCATTGGTACATGGTGACCCCGGGGATTCGAACTCGGTACCTTACGATCACGCGTCGACCCCCTAAGCCACTAGACCACCGACGCTCTTAACATCCTACCACCACTAATACACACTATACTATAAGCACTAATTACGATGTAACTACCACCCAAACAAATCAACTTTTAAAAAACCTACAGGGGGGTTATTATGACATGGCTTTGCAGTTCATTTTACGGCGAGCGGAAAGGACAGAGCTATAGAAGTTATATAGCTCCGTCCTATTCTCTCAGCGTAAACAGAATGGCATAGCTATGTCATATTAACCCCCCTGGTCAACCTTAATAATGTAACACGTGCTCTCTAATATGCGCCTTAATAAATAAATATCTCTAATCATTTTCCACCCCTATCACGCAGCCAGTGGGTGTATTTTCGCTCAACTGACACCCGACACCTTTCGGACCTTAATAACCTATTGTGGTTTATAGGTAAGGATAAATTACAGCTTTTAATTAATTTTCTCGGGTATTGTCCGGGACAGAGACATATCGTTACTACTTTGGAAAACCTCGTATCTCATATTTCGTGACGTGCGATTTTAAGCTTAAGCTAGAAGAAAATTAAGTTTAAACTCATACATCTCGAAATTTCAGATACGAGCTTTTTCCAAAGTAGTAAGAATGTTTATAAATAGATTGGATAGAGTCGTTTAGAGTAGAGAAAAATAATGATTTAGCGCTGTAGTACATTATTGCCTAGGCACGGAAGTTGGCAATTGCAGGCTAAGTATTGGTTTAAAAATACGAAGCCTGTTATTGCCGTTCCTGCCAAGGCAAATATAGCGAATTTCTCAAAAAAAGTTGTGGTAAAAGTTTTTTAAGGTAAAAAATGCTTCAGGAAGCAAATACAAACTACTGGCAAAATCCTCCTAAAGTGCCCTAGGCATGTTACATTCCACTGGTTGAAATATAATCTCAGCTGTTACGTGATACGAGTAGGAGAAAACACTACAGATTGAAAGCTAACATTCGCTACAAGAGCACAGATTAAAGGACAGCCTCTTCACAGTCTGATTATTTCAAGTCTGGTGATATTGGAGCCAGGAATAGACAGAGATTTAATGCATGAAGAGGTTGATTGAAGGGGTAGTGAAAGTTTGTTCATGCAGTTGATACGCATTTGCGATCTTAGAATTGTTTATAGTTTGTATTACTGAGAATGCAAATGTCTATGTGTCACAGATTCCACTTACCACCAGAGGGCCCAGACAAGATGCATTACGCTAACTATCGTTTCTATTCGTTTAGTTTTTAAACCAGTCGCGTCACTGGTAGATCACGTGACTTTTCGTATCACGTCATCTACCAGTGACGCGATTGGTTTAAAAAGTAAACGAAGAGAAACACTAGCTAGCGTAGTGCATCTCGTCTGGGCTCTCAGGTGGCCTGTGTGCTCGTTTATCATCTCTATCATAAAAAAAGTCTTGGGTTTTATAAGGCGATAAGTCTTGGTGCTTGATGATAAATTTACCTTTTATCTTTTTTTATCTCAAAGGACATAAAAATGCGTACAATTAATCTGATGTTTTACCATTTTACCTTGCTTTACTTAGGCCTTAATTTGCATTTATGTTAATTCGTTTCCCAAAAAGTATAATGGGGTTCCATCTCGATCTTAACTGCTCCATTCCATCTGGGAAGTAAAAAGAAACCGAGGCCTTTTTAATCATATACTATACTAGCTTCTGCCCGCGACTTCGTCCATGTACATTTTGATTATCGTTGTCCGCTTGGAAAAAAACAGGGATTTAAAGTAGCCTACAAGTTAATCCGGGGTATGATCTACCTAAACAAACAAACGTAAACGTTCGTATTTACAATATTAGTAGATTTTTACCTACGAACTTTGAAGGTAACCCTTTGAAAAATACTACACAAAAAAAAACACTAATAATAAATTACTTGCTCACTAGGTTTTTTCCTACACCTTAACATAATAGATTGTTTGATTGTTAATTGTTTTTTTTTTAATTATCTGAAGGAATTCCGCAATTGTCACCAGACTCATTACAGCCGTTTTCAATTACCCGATTATTTTTTACTAGCGACCCGCCCTCGCTTCGCTTCGGTTTATATGAGTTTTCTGTAACATCCGTACATAAAACAGAATTTATTTTACATAAAAACCTTCCTCTTGAATCCATCTATGTATTAAAAAAAACCGCATCAAATTCCGTTGCGTAGTTTTAAAGATCTAAGCATACATAGGGACAGACAGCGGGAAGCGACTTTGTTTTATACTATATATATATGTATATATATAGATGTATAATATTTTTTTTTTTTTTAA
Source organism: Acleris laterana (assembly GCA_963966035.1). NCBI lineage: Eukaryota > Metazoa > Arthropoda > Insecta > Lepidoptera > Tortricidae > Acleris > Acleris laterana. Next base: position 4,236,046 of record OZ014463.1, on the reverse strand, counting down.
AACCCATTTATCAATATTATGATAAATATCAGCAACGAACTTTTAATTTACAAATAAATGCAATTAAAACATGTGCTTTCCGTGTAGGTACTTTTTGTGTAAAGAATCAAATCCTTGTTTTAATAGTTTTTTTTTAAATCAGCTGTCTATCGGCTGTGGACCTGTTTAAGAGCCTTTGATCATATTGATTACTCTCTCGCCACAATTTAAGGCCTTTCAGCTAAAACCAAATTCAAGCACTAAAGAAAATCCAACCCTATTTCGTTTATTAATAAGGTCGTATCTATTTACTGAAGGTGTTCTAGAGCAGTTATGTCATTTCGGTCTGAGACAAATTAGCAAATGATAGAAATTAGCAAAAATATCCTTTGACTTTTAACAAAAATATGGAAACAAACGAAAACAAAACAAAACAAATATGGTACCTAATGTCGGGTTCCTTTATTCAAACCGCGGACAGGTAAGGCTTACAAAACATGTCAGATATTAATCTGAAGTAAGCTATCCGCGGTTCGAATATAGTAACCGGACATAAGTAGATAACACCAAGCTTGTGTTAAGCCTTGTCCACCGTTTTCCTGTCTCAATGCAGCAGTGTTCACATTGTTGTTTTCCGGTGACGGCGAATAAAATTACTACATACAGAGAGACGTGATATATCTTCTTAGTTCTTAGCTCTTAAGTAGAGATACCAAGAATATTCGGCTTGGGCTACTATTTCTATATTAGGCTACCTTTTTTTTACATTCGGTATTCCGGACCGGGCCGAATACCGAACCAAAAATAACGAAGAAAAAATAGCACATATTACTCAAAACTGTAAATAGGTAGGCTTTTGGAGATCAGTGATATTTTTTTGGAACTAACAGATTATAATATACTTTTTGTGACACTATCTACTCTTAAATAAAAACAAATACTTACTAGTTACATAGGTACCGCACGCACCGCGTTGGAACGGGCAACCTGCTACCCGTAAAATGTACACATATTATTATGCCGCACGCTTAACAAAGTATACTTATAAATATATTCATACTACTATTACAACCGTGAATTTAAGTTCCACTATCATCATCACTATTGGTCATGGTCTTCACGTCTAACCCGCTAAACCGATATTGATGAAATTTGGCACAGAGGTACCTAAAATCCTACGAAAGGACACAGAATACTTAGAATTGCGGAAAGTAAAAAAAAAAAGGGTTCTATACAGATAAAGCTACGGGCAAGAGATAGTAAGCATGTGATATCTCCATAAACATTATGAATTTCAGATGGTTTAACAGAACGATCTGGGTCAACTTTGCATAACGCTAGCCATTCCATTCAAATTCCAGTTTGCACATTAATTTATGAGAGAATTATGTTCAGATAGAATTGTTTATGTAGAGACAAACTGTGGTTAAGAGATTACTTTTGAGTTTAGTCGTTAAGATGGTATAAGAAACAACGTAATTTAGTATTCAATTTTAAGGATGTGTCAGAGTTAAGGCTAAATTTTAGAGCATAGGTAATTATACAGGGTTTGGCAGTTGGATGTAGGGGTTTTAAGGGATAATAGTGTTCAGAATAACGAACACTTTTAACCCCATTTAATAATATGATAAGTTGTACGGTTTTTAGAGCTATTGTGATTTTTTGCAAATGAAAAAGGTCCTGTTTGCAACAAAAACAATTAATACACAGTCGAGCATTAGCCAGGCGTCAATTTGAATTTATTTTTAGGATCCAAAGTATTTCGGAGGTAAAACACTAAAATTAATTCAATACTGGCTGTACAGGGTGTTTAATAATTGGTTTTCAAGTGAACATCGCTTTTTTTTTTAAGAATGAAAAAAAAAAAATTTTGCATAATAGTAAACACATATCTACCTGCCTAAGTGTTTTACTGTCTTCCGCACACCACAAAGAACCTGGCTACCGTGGAAACCCCCCCCCCCCCCAAATCCTAACCTTTTCCAGGAGAAAACATTAAAATAAAAATAAATAAAATAAATATAAGGGGACAATGTCACACCAATTGACCTAGTCCCAAACTAAGCTCTAGGCTTGTACTATGGGTACTAGACAACGAAATAAATACTAATATAGAGAAATATATACTTAAATACATAGAAAACATCCATGACTCAGAAACAAATATTCGCGCTCATCGCACAAATATCTGCCCTTACTGGGATTCGAACCCAGGACCACTAGCTTCGTAGGCAGGGTCACTACCCACTAGGCCAGCGCGTCGTCAACATTATGGCGATTTGTGCAGTTTCAGTTCAATATTACATACCTAGATAAAGAACCGCTTATGCCTTGTCTTCAGTTTGCAGTTCGGGCTATAAGTAGGTACTTCTACTTCTATAGTTTAAGAAGAATGATTGTTACCTGAAAACAAAGAAATACTAATTAGGAATATAATATGTACCTATGTATGTAAACTCTTTATTGCACATAAACAATAACAAAACATTTATGCATCACTTCTAATTACACCACTCATATAATTATATAAGTAATTGCATCACTTATATATCTGTTATTTAAAAATCCGTGAAGCCATGTAGTTTAAAATAGGTTACACAGAAACAGACGTGCAAGAAGTAATTCCGGACACATTACACATCTATGAAGTTACTGAATATTGTTAATTTTGACAGTAGTAAAACAGTGCTAGACTTATTTGTTGTGTGTAAAAGAATAGTAGGTAATAACAGCATCAACTTCCTACCTGTCAACATTATACACATAATTAGAAATGTCATGGCCGTGCAATGTGTCAGGACTGACATATTACTAAGTATTTTTAAAAGACCTATCCAACGACACCCCACACTATGGGGTAGACGAGAAAAAAAATACATCCCCACGTTACGTGAAGGGCAGTAAGTACACGAAAAATTTTTTTTCAACATTTTATTGTACCACTTTGTCGGCGTGACTAATAATATATGTATATGCATGCCAAATTACAGCTTTCTAGTACTAAGTCTCTGAGCTAGGCTGTAGACGGACAGACGGACGGACATAGCGAAACTATAAGGGTTCCTGCACTAAGACCTCAAACCCTAATCATCATCATCATCATTAATCCACCGCCAAGCAGTAGTGTTTGCATTGCTGTGTTCCGTTTTGGGGATAAGAAATTTCAAGCATAGAGGCATTCCATCTTAGTCCTCAGGGTTGGCAACGCATTTGAAGTCTTAGGATTGCAGTTTTGAGATTGTAGTCTTAAGGTTTGAAATGTCTATGAGTCTCAGATCCCACTTATCATCAGGTGGTTTGAGTGCTCGTGTGGCTTGTCCTTGCCTTTTTAGGGTTCCGTGTTCAAACTAGGAACCCTTAGTTTCGCTTTGTCCGTCCGTCCGTCGTCACCTTCCCATAAAAAAAAATATTGTGATGGAATGCCTCTGTACTAGTATTTTCACTCGTTTCTGTAGGAATACTTGTGACAAAATATCAGGCTCAGGCTGTAATCTGAACGTGCTTTACCCCAGATATGACACTATGATCCTTTCCCAACCTAGCGCCAGGGAAAATGCGAATAACTTATTCATATTCCATTCGCAATTCACGCGTTTCCCCTTCCCGTAGTTTCTCGAGACACTTGAAAGTCACACGAGGCACCTGGGACCTACTTAAGTACAATATGCGACTTAAGTTACGTCTACTTTTGAATCTTGAAATGAAACATCAGGATATTCTATTTATTTTTCTGAAAGTACCTACAGTGTTTTGTTTTTGTTGTTGAAATTTCCGCCTCGATAAAACCATAATCGCTTTTGGCATTTGTTTAGTTAGTAAGGCGGCTATTCCGACAGACGGGTAAATGCGTCACTTACTTTTTTCAAAAGAAATCAACGTTATAAAATTATTTTTGCGTCCTTTTATAGTAGTTTCAGATCCTTAATTTCTATAAAAGGAAGCATTATAATTGTACTAGGTAAATAGTTTCAAAACGTTGAATTCCCTTGAAAAAAATAAAAGACGCATTTACCCTTCTGTCGGAATAGCACCGCTTGACCCTAACATAATTTCTGATTTTGCTCGGAGACCAAGATATGATAGTCAGCCGAAAACAGAGACAAAGCGAAAGACGACGACTCAAGAAAACATATTTAAAAGGTTTTTGTGTGTCATGCTAATTGTAACTAGAAGCAAAATAGTACATTGTGCATCAAGGGTAGTAAGAAGGGAATTACTAACGAGAGTATTAGAAGCCCGACGCCGAAGGCGGAGGGCTTTTAATGACTCGAGTTAGTAATCCCCTTACTGCCTGTGATACACACAATGGTTTTCATCACATATGCGAGGAAAAAACACTTTAACTCTGCAAAATATAAAGAAATAACTTTTGACGAACGGGAACGTAAATGGAAACGATATTTTTTTGTGACCTCTACCACAGATAGTAACTGCGTTTAGTTTCGACCTGGATTCGACCCAGATTTAGCCAATTTGATAAAAATTTATAATTACTAAAATTAATGATAAATGTTGATATAAACTTGAAATAGGTATAAAAATGATGAAGTTTAATGAAGCGTATAGGTTTTGTGTAATGTAAGTTAGTTTATAGCTAATTTTTAAAGATGAAATTAGAAACCGATTTAATTTTTGGCTGAAAATTAAACCTCCTTAGTCAGAAATGATGTACGAAAGAGTTGCAAATTTTAAAAAGAAAGTCATTACTCCCTAGGGATGACAAACTCGCCATAATTCCCGCGGGAACAATTTAGGCCATTGTCCTTCTGTATACAGGCATGGAATAACACCATTTACGAGCAAGTGTGATGAAAAATATAAAAAAAATTAAGGCCAAGCAGAAAAATAAACGTAGCAGTAAAGAAAAGTAACTGTATAAGTGTTCCAACAACCCGTGTGAAACAAGCACTTTGATTTCCATTACTCACCCTCTTTACGCTTTGTAATTTTCCATTATTGGGCATGACGTGCTCTCGTTGTGTACAATAATGGATATTATTCCATGCTTCTCCTTTTTACGAGAGTAACACGTTATGGACTATGCATTTAACATGTTGCCAGGCGAGGATTTGCTTTGTTAATAGACACGTTAAGGCGTCATCGGCATTGGGCGTAAAAGCAGTACATTTTATTTATTACTTTCATTTCAACTTCTGTTTGACCGTGAAGCCAGCCAGTTGATACCCTTAAGGATTCTGAACTCATGGTAATAAGGCTGAAAACCCTCATCTGAATGATAGTCAAATTAAAACCGCTTGTCAGTGTGGATTCCTTCAAGGAGACTTGATTTCAAAGTGCGTTCTTGTTAACTACCTACCTGTAAAGTGGTAGCAATAACTTCTTATAAAGCCTCAGTAGAACGAAATGGGCCTCAATTCTGCTCGTTAAAACCAAATTGCTTTCGATATGTTATCGAATTGTCATCGTTATGGCGGTCAAATTAAAAAACAATACGACATTACGTCAAAAAACTGTGCAAGAGCCAGTCGAACCATGTTTAGTGTAGGGTTCCAACCTTCCGATGCCGGTTTCGTCCACTTTCACAACTAAGATTTCATAACTGGTTATGAATAAGGATTTTTTTTCACTGTTTCTTAACCAGTTATTAAACAAGACTTTTTTTCCATTTTCATAACCAGAAATTAGGTAGGTTTAGGTTATGTTAGTTTTAAGCAGAAACCACCCAGAAATAGGAGCTCCGCGTGAGCGGAGCTCCGTCGACACTGTCCAATTGATTTGAAATAAGAGTGGTGTATAGTGGTACCTAGGTTCTGGTTACGAAAAGTCTTGTTTAATAACTGGTTACGAAACAGTGAAAAAAAAATCCTTTTTCATAACCAGTTATGAAACTTTGGTTATGAAAGTGGACGAAAGGCCGATGCCGTTACAAACCTAAAATAACGATCTCGAAAAATAAAATGAAGTTGATGTTTTTATAAAACAACAAACAAAGTCTGTTCCAGCTGGTCCTTTAAAAGGCTTAAGAGAATGCGCTAGACGCTATATCATCAAATATTCCCGACAACGCACCTGCCCGCTGACTTAAGATATTTAAGGCCAGTAGGGACGTGAGATAGGTGGGTAATACCATCTTAGATTCCGGATATTTACGAATACAGTGTGTTACCAGCACCCTGGCTTTTTTTAAAGTAGGTTAAAATAACGTATATCTGTAACGTAACTATGGCATTAATTTAATTAATAAACACATTTTCAGGCTTTATTAAGTTTCGAACAAAATTTTAATTGCCAGCAATGTAAAGCACAGCCATTTGACAAGTGTGTAAATGACAGTCGACGGATACTTTGATTATTATGATCTGCCCCCGTACCACAACATGCCTCGTACTAAGGAACAGCGATACTGATAACGATGAACTCGCAGCACATGCACTACATTAAAAATGGACAGTATCTAAGAAAATTTATTGTGAAGTTATTTTAATTATTTTTTAATTGATAATACTTGCAAACAATTGCTAAAGCAGCATATTATCGGCAGTCTTAATAAATGCCCGCATGCCGGTAACACACTGTATAATTACCTAGGTATTTACGAGTAGGTACCGTCTTGGGGTAAACTTATAGAATGTATATGTGTGATATGGTAACATTTAAAGGGGTGCACGGATGGAACAGCGCGAGTGGGAGAGAATGAATGGACGAGTTAATGGATTTGACTGCGTGAAAGTTTTTCCGCGTATAAAAATGTATTTGCATAGGAGAAAAACCAATCAATTCCGGTCTTACACGTGTGTAGGACACAAACCAAACACGATCCTTGGGTTGAGTTATAAATAATGCAATTAAATTATGGAACGCTTTACATTTCAAATACCTAAATACGTGAAAAAAATTACAGTGTAGATTGAAAAGGTCCCTAATTTTATAGTCTCTATTTCAATGCTGTTAAGTTTCAACAGTGGCGATCCTTTTCATAACGCGATTAATAATTATGTCTGTCAATTTTATATTTAATGAGGTTTTTTTAGAAGTTATTTTTGATTTATTATTACTAGCTAAGTTATTTTATTTAATGTATGTTTTGATCACTGAAAACAATTTTCATCAAAACTGGCTTAACCATCTTGCCAACGTTTAGTACTCATTCAACCAAAAAAACAAAGTCAAAAGGGTACTAAACACATAAATCCCATTTTTTTAGGCTAAAACCCACTTAAAGTTTATAAACCAGAAGTTTTATTCCACTAGTTAAAACCAAATTGTTTTGGACCATGTTATCGTATTGTCGACGTTATGATAGCTCATATTTACTTGGCAGTAAATGCGGTTGGAGCAATAAGATAATGTCAAAAGCAATAATGTTTTACTGCGTAGAATAAATCCCCTGTTCAAAAATCACTTTGGCATCATGTTACCTTTTATACTAATATTATAAAGACCAAATGTTTGTTATGAATAAAGTCAAACACTGAACCGATTTCAAAAATTCTTTCACCATTAGAATGCTACATTATACCTGAGAAACGGAGGCTATGTTTTACTTTTCTTGTTGACAGAGTCGCGGGCAACACCTAGTCTAAAATAAAAAATATTAACCCAAGTAACACGTACTTACCCATCCCTAGAAAGAACTTAAGAACTAAACCTTATCGAAACTTTTTGTAGAAAAGGTAAATGTATATTAAAGAAGGGAAAGGGTGGCAACCAGCGGCGAATAGCAATATCGTCGTTACTTTGAAAAAACCTTGTATCTCATATTTTGTGACTTACAACTTTAAACCTAAACACGAACAAAATTAAGTAGAAACTCATACATCTCGAAATATCAGATACGAGTTTTTTCCAAAGTAGTAACGATATTACTGTTGCTGTTTGCCGATGGTCCTTAATATTCGTTGCCGTATACATTCGTTAAACCTTATTTTTGGTGAAACGGTTGCCGACGTTTTTATTTGTTGTACCTGTATGCGATAAAATATGTAGTAGTAGGAAACATACAATCGTACAGGTTTTGGGCGAGATATATTGAATATTATGGAAAACATAGCATGAATTGGTCAGAATCCTTGGAAGTGAATAGTAGAATAAAGCAAACGTCGAGCGTCCAGTGGCGCCGTCATTACTTTTATTGTATTTTCTAATGAACTAAATAATTCCCTTGCAATCGGACGATACGTTTTTGTAGCGCAAGTAAAAACACTATTTATGGGATACGTAACAAACTTTAATAACAATTACCCTTTAAGTAGTCAGCTTAACGGGAAAAGATGGCTACTTTTTTCCGTTAAGTTGATAACACGAAGGTGAATTGTTATTAAACTATGTGATATACCCTATGAGTTGTGATTTCATTTGTAGTACAAAAACCTACCAACCAATGTCAAGAAAATACTTTAGTTTATTAGAAATCACGATAATAGTAATGAGGGCGCTACTGTACATCCGGCATACGCTCGGCGTAGTCTTAAGCGTGTCTACTGTATTTTTATACCCTATGATGTTTAAAATCTTACCTGTTGGATGAGATTTCAGCTCTACATAGACTTTCTTGAATTCAAAATAATGCTTTTACCCATTTGATAAATTAAAGTCACACAATTTAAAAACCGTTATTTTTTTTATGTTCAAATATCACCACAGTATTTACAAGGTACAACCTCTCTGTTTACAAATTCTGACCGGCATAATGTTTTTGCTGTATTTTGTTCATTTTATATTAACACCGAATAAACGATTTCTATTCTATTTTATACATATTCGTCACTTTTGCAACTAAAAGATCGCTCTTGGAAATAAATCCCGCGAAAAGAAAGAAGATAAATATTCTGATTGCTCAATCATATTCGGACGTGATTGGCAGTTTCACCGACCAATCACGTTAAGCGACTGTGTTGCCAGTATGAAATAATTTTTAAGCAATATAAAATACACAAACTTTTTAAAAACCACTATAAAATTACAAGAAACATGTTCGTCTTAATCTATATTTTGTTAACCGTAGAAGGCCTGATTAACGAAAACACTATCCTACCAAAACACACGTCCAGATGGATTAAAAATAAATTACTTGTGTATATATATAATATAACGATGTAAGAAGTTAAATTTAAAACAAAGAAAATGAGTAGGGCAGAAGTGAACACTTTACATCATGTATCCCGCTGGCATAAGCTCGTTTCATCCCAAACATAAAAAAGAAAGAACAACAATTCGTGTAATACTAAAATAAAATCGAAAACTTTTCTGTGAAAAGTAATCAGACGGCCTAACGATCCGAAACTAACTTTATTTAATTACAAAATGTAAAAATCCTATCCACCAAAAACTGCAACGACGAAAGCTGCATTCTAAAAAAACTGCGCGATATTTTTTCATAGACCCAAATTAAGTTCGGCCTCGTTCGCCCGGAATTTTCCCGCTCTCCATAACTGCCTGTTAGTTTATGTTCCCCTGGTACATTTTGATGAACCAGTCAATTAAAACCCTTCCTTGAAATTTTCAAACACGTGTAAGCTTTGATAAGCTTAACGAGCTGTAACAAGACTCAAATTTTGCGATCTCAGGACTGTAATCCTGCGAATCCAAATACGTTGCTAACTCTAAGAACTAAAATGGAAAGCATACTTATTTCATTTTCTTTTAACATCTGTTTGACCGTAAGGCCAGCCAGTTCGGAGCAGACCCCTTACGGGTTCTGAACTCCTGGTAACAGGATGACTAAACACCCTTATCTGAATGATTGTCAAATTAGAACAGCATGACGAACTGCGGGCCTGGTACATATATCCTAGTATATCGCGTGTCTATATCCGTCACTTTTTGTCACGTGTACTTATTTACCTGTCAGAAGGTGATGGTTGCCTTATCCAAAATTTATCGTGAGATAAACGCAGCCATATTAGGCCCCCTGGTTTCTTTCAAGGCAATATGACAGATGCTTCACCGTTTGAGTTATGCCAAAACTGGAACACAACAATTCGAACACTGCTGCGTGGCGGTAGGTTAAAGGGTCAAATAGTGGTAGTGATTCGGATGAATGCACTAGGTCCTACCACACCACTACCATTTTAGAGGGGGGTTGCTGTCAGATACTTGCAAACTTAGGCTGGTTATAAATATCATTTTAACCATCATCGTTTCAAATAAATACATTGTTTTTGTGATATTATGTAGTTAAATCTCATTTGTTTTACTATTTTTACTTATGTTATCTTTTAACTTTACATATTCTGCAGTAATTAATTATAAATTATAATAAACACTCAAAGATAATGCCAATCGGTTTTTTCCAGTTCCTATTTATGATTTCACACTAATTCATTAATGTTTGCAAATTTCTTGGCAAAAACAAACTGTTTGTACTTATGGAATGTAATTAGCTCAAAAAATACGACTACTCTACAGAGATATCGTTAAAACAATTATTTATCCGTTGACATGTTGGAAAACCGCATAAAAACAACAGAGTGATAGCAATGATTCCAAGAAACTATTTTTAGTCAGATAAAAACAACACAAAAACGAACGACCCGTTTTTAACTAATAGGCAATTTAGCTCCTAAATTATTATTTTATACGAGTTTTACATGTCATGTAGCTCCACCGTATCTGGACGCTGAAAAACATTACAGGGTAGTAATTCTCTGAACAACGACGGTCGGACGGACGGACGAGTGAATGTCCAAGCGGCGATTTCAAGTAGTTCCGTCAGTGTGAACAAAACATATTTTAGCGCGTGCATTTTCAATTTAGCAGCATGGTTTCTGCCGATGGATCGAACGTATAATTATTTTGCTGCCTAATTGAAAATGCGCTAAAATATGTTTTGTTCGCTCTGACGGGACTACCTAAACTCGCCGCTGCGATTTCGCTCGTCCGTCCGCCCGTCCTTTGTTTTTGAGAGAATAACACCCCTGATGAAATAATGATTAATATAGAGAAACAAAATAATGAATTAATGAACTTCCAGGTCTTTTATACTCATATTGGTTAGTACAAAGTACTTCCATATCGCCTTCGAAGAATATGACTGTATGCGTTCTAAATAAAAAAACAACCACTTAAAAAAAAACAGTTCTCAGTGTTGCCAACCCATTGGCAATAATTGTGGCCAGTTTCCTCGTTTACTTGCCCTATTAATAAATGTTTATTTTTACTAATATTACGAGTCAAAACCATTAAAAGACGTAAAAAACTGTTTACAGCAGTTTTTGTTCAAAGACGGTAGTAAATAACCGTGGACCTAGCCATTAAGTCATATATTAGAAGTGACGTTAGTCGAGAAATCTGTAAAACTCGCGATACCTACCAGCTTTTGTAATATCTGCCTTATTCCTCGAGTTTAAAGTGCATTGTTAGAGCCGATGCACTGTATCCACAACTACATACTGTTTCATTCATACATAATTAAAAGCTTAGAGATTTATAACTTTACACCAGCGGTAGCGCTGGCCAGAAATATTCGGCCATATTTAAAATTTATGACGTGGTTGCGTTTGTTTTTATGTCGCCGTGAACAATTTGAATTTGGAATGGCTTTGATCATAAGATGTAAAACGGTTTTACAATGAGTGTTGCCACTTCAAAGAGTACAAATTGATTAAAAGCCAATAAAAAGGCTTTCAATAAAAATGCAAATAAATTAGTTTTCTTTTTGTAATTAGTACAGTTAAAAGCTCTATATCTATACGGCCAACGCGCCAAATTTATGTATATTGACCTTATTATCAGTAGCATAGGGGCGGTTTGATGGTCTCTTGGTTTTACAAGAGTCCATGGGCGGCGGTATTTGCATCACATCACATTCGTTTGTGTCCTTTATGATAATAATATATTTGAACTTGAAAAAAGTTTATCATACAAACAGGGTGTCCCAGAAACCGACGTCAATCCGCTCAGGGCTGTGAGAGCCGCTAAAAAACTATCGATTTAACCAATATGTATCGCACCTTCGGTAGGACAAGGGCACAATTGCCCCTATAATCATATAGAACATTGTGCCCTTGTTCTACCGAAGGTGCGGTATGTTCAGCGTTTTTTACTAGTTTCGGAGATATTGATCATTTTAATCTGAGTTTCTGTTCCCTTAGGTCCATATCACGAAAATCATTAATGTCATGTGTTGTTTCATAAAATTTACAGAGGTTACATAATCAGCAAAGTTTTTAATTCTATTTGCCCCCGTCAATCCGGTGTATGTCATCAATGTCATCATAGTTTCTTTCAGTTACTTAGATATTACTTTTATAATCTTTAGAAAATCGAGCTGATGGTCTACTAATACTTTTTCTGAGTCTTTCAGGCTGTAACGCATTTAATTCCTCATCCAAATACTTGATAAAAAACCTAAAGTTATGATTATTTAACCCACACTTCCACCTGCAAGAAATCCTCTGCGAGAAATGTCCGACGGTGCTCTCCGACAGTAACTTGCAAGTGTTAATTACATTTAACCACTGTAAGAAATTCTAACTACCATTTTTAGAGCTCACAAATAATAAAAAACAGAACCCTTATAGGATCACTCGTGCGTCTATATGTCCGTCTGTCACAGCCAATTTGCTCCGAATCTAAACAAAACACACACAAATACAGAAACTTGTAAAAAAAACAAATTTCAAAATTACAAAAGAAAACATTGTCAAACCTTACTGTGTCACATATCAAATGAAAGGGCTTATTATAAGGATCTCAAATATATTATTGTTATTATTATAACATAAATAGTTTTGATTTTATTCATGACAGGAGATGAAAATTAACCATACCCCCTGTGGTGTTATTATGATCTATCTATGCCATTCATTTTACGCTGAGAGAAAAGGACACAGTTAGGTAACTGCTATAGCTTCGTCCTTTTCGCTCACCGTGAAATGAACTGCATAGCTATGTCATAATAACCCCCCTGATCTCCGAAACGACTGAGCCCAGAAGTTTGAAAACAATACAGAATTCATGAATTTGTTCATTGCTTGTAGATTACAGGAAAACCTATGCGAATTTTACCAAAAAAAAACCCTCTCTCCACACGAGTTGAACTCGCAGTTGGCCGGTTTGACAGGGTATTTGCTTCTCAGCATCTCCACACTCATCTTGTAGCTTGCAGTTTGCTGTTACCTATCACTTAGCGCTTTATACAGTTTTGTAACTAAGAACTGTATGACGTCACCTATCAATATTTTAAACAAAATCTTCGTGTGTGTACAAGAGAGCATTTTCAACTTTGTTTTCCAAACTGTAACTTTATTTTCACTTACCGAGATAGTGGTCTATACGCCTTTTTATCGTGTACGTTACCATTTGTTTGTCATCGCCGTCCATCAAAGATTCAATTAGTGTATGTTTGTTTGAACGTATTTATGAGAAATAGGCCGCATTATTAATAATGTAAATATTATGCTCACACACATCGAGGGTATTAAAACGTTGTAAAAATGTACCGCGGAGAATGATGTATTATGTGGTCATCTTGCACCGTGTTATAAGTTATAAACAAATAGGTGAGTTTTAGTTTTTTATTTCTTCATTTTCTTCCTTTATCTCTCACGTAACATTTTTGTCATGTTTTCCTGCTGATCTACGCATGTTATTTGATATTATATTGAATTTAATATTTATTGCTTTATATAATACTGGATTAAGTATACCATTGTAATATGTTTAAAAAATGACTGACTGCTGAAGTTCTTGCGGCGTTTCTTCTCAGCAGTGTTTCCTCTTGGGAAGCGCTGGTAGATTCTTGACGTGTAAAAGTGCCCGTATGGCCTACTTACTGAATAAACCTCCTGACCTCCAACCTAAATGAATCTTTTATCTTTTTTATCTTTTTAAGAGTTTGTACATACAGAAGTATGTCCTAAAAATCTGTAGTTTTCATCATCATCAGCCCGTTGCAGTCCACTGCTGGACATAGGCCTCTCCCAAGGAACGCCACAGAGCCCGGTCTAATGCTTTATGCATCCAGTAGCTGCCGGCCCTCTTACGCAAGTCATCCCGCCATCTGGCCAGAGGGCGTCCCACAAATATATAGTTTTAAAGCATTACAATAATGACTATTCGTCGGTAGTACAGTAATCACGGACTTCAAGTTTTGTAATTAAATCAGCCGACCAAATAATATTTTAATTAAAAACTATACACATACTTATACTTTAACATTTATAACTCCACTATGACATGTATTTTTTATAATATTTTTCGTAAAAATACATGTCATAGTGGAGTTATAAATGTTATAATAAAGTACAAATACAATTGGTCATTATAGGCAAGTTACATTATTGGTCAAAGTGTAAGTAACACATTAACTATAAAGAGGAAAGATTTGATTGTTTGTTTGTTTGTATTGAATAGGCTCCGAAACTAATAGACCGATTTGAAAAAATCTTTCACCATTAGAATTTTTCATTATCCCTGATGAACAAAGGCTAGGTAAATTTTATTTTTCTGCGTGGGCGGAGTCACAGGCAACAGCAAGTATGTATGTATGTAAACTTAAGATAAAGTGTACAACGGTGAACTTGTAAGCTAGTTATAGATACATTCATACATTAAATCACGCCTGTTTCCCAGAGGGGTAGGCAGAGACCACTTCCTTCCACTTGCTACGATCTTTACAAAAATTATTTCGCTTCTTCCACATTCATACATCAAGTCATGCACGCACGTCGGTTTCGGTTACTTATAGTTATAGATAAAGGACCAAATTTTAGTCCTAAGAAGTCCTCCTTGAAGGACGCACTACACTAACCCGAGTTAATTTACCATATAAAATAAGAAAAATGTTGGCATATTTATAAAAAAGCCGCCATTTTTGTAACAAATTGACGACAGAGTGGTCTTGGGCGACATTGCTCTGATTTACGACGGTCTTTCCGAGACCGCTGTACCCACTTTGGATACAGGGGGTAGTTTATGGGCGACTTATTAAGGAGAATGGCCTTTGCTTGAGTTACTCTATACAGCTAGGTTAGGTACTCTATAAAGGTAAATTTAATCTTGAAGGTTCGACAGTAACACGCTTACAAGAATCACAACCTCTTCTTTTTTGAAGTCGGTTAAGAAGACAATAACAATGAATTCATTTTCACGAGGCAAACTAAGTTCTTAAACATAATTGCGATAACTTTGCAATTTCGAAAATTCGAAATTTAAAATATTCTAAAACTTTATCAAGATGAAAAGTTGTTATTTCAGGTACAATTGCGAACGAAAACATTAATAAATTCGTTAGAATGTCTGAACAAGTCGAGGTGATGATGACCGTTAAAAACGTTTTCCAAGTTTGAGAAAAAATATTTGTATTCATTTTAACTAGGGTAAAGTCACCAGTAGTGGTCTGCCAGAGACTTGTAGTTGACCTCTGCCTATGCTCTATATGAGTGGGAAGAGTACGAAATATAAACTTCCCACTCTTCGCACTCATTGATGACTTTACCCTACTATCCGACAAACATATTTTTACCAAACGAAATAAACCACAATAAAATTATTACTAGTACTAGATACAGAGCGTCGGTGGCTTAGGTAGTGGTTTAGGGGGTCGACGCGTGATCGTAAGGTACCGAGTTCGAACTCCCGCGGTCACCATGTACCAATGAGTTTTTCTAACTTAAGTGCATTATCCGATGCTCTTACGGTAGGAAAAACATCACGAGGAAACCTGCACATTCGAACAACTGAGTGTGTAAGAGGGTAATTGCACAAAAGATCATGAAGGATCGAAGTGTATACGAAAGGGCCCATCTGTAAGATAACATAAGGTAAGACTTCTAGATACAACTACGCTGGCAGATTCACTCCATATTACCGACGTGTAAAAGAGCCCTCATGTGGCCAATTTATTGACTAAATATCTTGAAATATGTATTTCGAGTTTACGGTACCCTCCACGTGCAAGTCAAACTTGCTGTTTTTACTAAAAAAATATCCAAATAAAGTCATAATAATGTCTTGTCATAAATAAAAAAGAATCATTCTGTATAAAATGAAGATGTACCTACGCCCACTGCTATAATAAAGAACTGAATATTAAATTTCAAACAACACGCAAAATCCCTAGAAGTCATTAGGAAAACTTTAAACGAACTCATTTACTTTGTTTTTGGTGACAGTTTGTTATTGAAGAAATTACTTTTATAGAAAAATGGCTGTTGAAAATTATTTTGTAATTTTTGCAAATTGCCCTATTGCCTTTGTTTTCGTTTATTACAGGAGAAGAATCTTGGTTTCTTTTTGTTAATTGTTTAATTGAGTACCTAGTTCTATAATGTAATATTTGACAGATAAATTTAGTCCTTTCGCTTTCTTACACTTGAAACTAGACAAGGCGAGAGCCAACTTGAAATGACAGATAAATTTACTTGTCGATTGTGAAACAGGCCCCTAGGCATGTAAGAATGATCTCGGTATAAACCAAGTTTATAAAGCAAAGTTCGCACAAGACGTTACACGAACTAAACCCAATCTAAAGCCTGTTTCAAGCGAGCTAAGCCCACACTGGCCAAGGATCCTAGATAAACCCGGACAGCACAATGAGCTCTTTGTCGTCAAAGACAGGAGGCCGATAAATTTATCCTGCTGCTTCGAGACTGTTGATTGCTTTGTCCAATCAATTTTAACCAGAGGCGTTTTGCAACAGCTATGCAGGCGACGTTACGTGCACTGGAAAACTCATTAACTGCATCAATTTGTCTGGAACTGATGTGCCACCGTGAAATTACACACGGTAATTGTCATCGTGAAAAATAATCGTCAATTACCAAATGATTATTGTTCAAAAAAGTTTGAAAAACATTTTCGAGAATTTGACCCTACAAAAATTCTTATTTTACTGTAATAGAACATCAGTCAGGAAGTATTTTAGTTTTTCTTGATAACTGAGCCATCCTTAAAATTTAATTTTACATTTACTTAAGTATGTGTAATTCAATAGTTTGTCATGATTGAGGTTCTTTTTACGCTTACAAATGTAAACAATTAACAAGAGAAAAAGTTACCAGCACCCTGGCTTTTGTAAAAGTAGGTTAAAATAACGTATATCTGTAACGTTACTATGACATTAATTTAATTTGTAAACAAATTTTCAGGCTTTGTTAACTTTCTAACAAAATTTTAATTGCCGGCAATGTAAAGCACATCAAGTGAAAATGACAGTTGACGGATACTTTGATTATTATGAGTTGCCCCCGTACCACGACATGCCTTGTACTAAGCAACAGCGATACTGATAAACGATGAACACGCAGCACATACACTACATTAAAAATGGACAGTATCTAAGAAGATTAATTGTGAAGTTATTTTAATTATTTTTTTATTAAAAATACTTGCAAACAATTGCGAAGCAACATACTATCGGCAGTTTTAATAAATGCCCGCATGCCGGTAACACACTGTATGATACATAATTATCTATAAATTAATATAAAGATTTAATAAACCTATAAAAACAAAGACATAACGCATCTTGGTCAGAAAAATAAGCCTATGTGCATTTTACGCTATGTCTTGTTCAAGCAAATGCATGCGGAGCATTCGCTTGAAAGAATGCTTGTTAGGGGCTCGTCTAATATGGAGTGGGAGCGCAAATCGTTCATTGAATACAAAACGGACACATTTCAAAATGAGTCAGTGTTGCATTTAAAAATTAGAATCTTATCGTATAAGATTTTAAATGCTAGAACAAATTATTTTGGAATGTGTCCGTTTTGCATTCAATGAGCGAAATATCCATGGGTCTCAGATCCCGCTTCCCATCGGGGCCTGTATGCTAGGTGGTAAAAAGCATATTATCTTTGACCTATTATCTTAGTCACGTACGGTCACGAGCGTTAATTTGGGACCCATGTCAAGAAAAATATGCTTGAAGTCGTCAATATTATAAGAGATGTCAAGTCATCTGTAACTTTTAGGAAACTCAACCTTATTGTTGTAGAATGTCAAATTGACTTTGACTCTAAGGTGGGTATCAAATTAATTCTCGTGACTGTACCTATTCATAGCTCTTGTTTACTTGACAGTAATGGCGGCCGAGTTTAAAATAGTACCATAACTAGCGTAAAGTCACCAGTGGTCAACCAGAGACCAGTAGTCAACCAGAGACCAGTAGTCGACCAGAGACCAGTAGTCAACCAGAGACCAGTAGTCAACCAGAGACCAGTAGTCGACCAGAGACCAGTAGTCAACCAGAGACCAGTAGTCGACCAGAGACCAGTAGTCAACCAGAGACCAGTAGTCAACCAGAGACCAGTAGTCGACCAGAGACCAGTAGTCAACCAGAGACCAGTAGTCGACCAGAGACCAGTAGTCAACCAGAGACCAGTAGTCGACCAGAGACCAGTAGTCAACCAGAGACCAGTAGTCAACCAGAGACCAGTAGTCGACCAGAGACCAGTAGTCGACCAGAGACCAGTAGTCAACCAGAGACCAGTAGTCGACCAGAGACCAGTAGTTGACCAGAGACCAGTAGTCAACCAGAGACCAGTAGTCAATCAGAGACCAGTAGTCGACCAGAGACCAGTAGTCAACCAGAGACCAGTAGTCAACCAGAGACCAGTAGTCGACCTTATATTATGAGCGAAGAGTGGAAAATACATCTTTCGTATTCTTCCCACTCATACTAGACTACAGGTCTGGCTGACCACTGGTGACTTTACCCTAGTCAAAGACTATCGTTTTTACTTTTACCACCTAGAATAGAGGCCCGAGTGGTATGTGGCTCGACGTATCTATAGAAAAGGATCGCTATAAATAACAAGAGATCTGATTGAGACAGAAACTTATCGAAAGGTTATGTTTTATCGCCATTGTTATTCGAAAAGCCACTTTATTACTACCATAAAATAGTTTAATAGTTTGTTATATCTAAAATACGTGATGCGATATCACGGGTTGGGGTTTTATGCATGTCGGATAACTTTTACGGTTGGGAAATTGCTCGGAAATAATTGGTATTTTTTTACTTAATATTGCGCAGTTTAATTTCAAATAATATTTAAGGAATCAGTCAGGTTACAGCGCGAGCTCGACAGCTCGAGAGATTGAAAATAAAACTGATCAATGACTCCTTCAAATGATACAATTAAATCAGGAATGTTTAATTATGAGTTGAATTTTTTAGACCAACAAAACCATCTAACCAAAGTGATGAACTTAGAGTATGAATTACCTATTTTACATTCGAAATATAATCAAAATCCTTCTAGCCGTTATAACGTGAAGGAGTACCAAACGGGTCCATATCGGTTTCCATACCTAGTGGTTTTTTGGCATAATGTATAATTTCGCATAAAATCGTTTGTCCTTAAACGGTTTTTATAACAGAAAGGGTTTTATTTTAATTAATATTAAAAACTTACCTAACCTTTAACCTAATGTACACAATGTAAGTTTATTTAATTCTGCAATGTCAGCCTAAAAGGGTGTTATGCCAAACGATTTTATGCGAATTGATACGTGATACGAAAAAAAAATACGTTTCAAAGGGGTCCCGTAGAAAACATACTAATTCAAAATCACTTACAAACTCTTGCGTTTATAATATGATTGAAAGAATATTGAGTTAAGGGTTGTCCAAAACTTTTATAAAAACAAATTCAATCAACTTCGAGCAGAAGTTCAAGAGAAGCTTACAAGCTTTCAGAGTAATAGGGTTGTCAAAACGACAGCTGTACTTGAAACCTTTACACTACGCCGGGTACAAAGAGCTTTTATAACAGCTTTCTTAGAAACAATTATTTGAAGTTACGCAAAAACTATATTTAAAAAATATTATAACAGTAAATGATTCTGCGGGGTTGAAATTGTTTTCACTTCTCACGCTCTTAAAATGTGACTTTAGTCTCTGCATATTGGGACTAAAGCTACTTAGTAGTCTTTAGAGACTACAGTTTTTTTTATTTACTTTGGTAACCCCTATACATCCATCATCTTTCATGGAAGGTTCATTGAAGGAAGGATTAAGGAAGTTGTGGCTAAATCAACAGGATGGAGGACTTATCTCTGTTGTAGGAATTAACTGCTGTTTACGTATGTGTGGTAGTATATATTGGTATATTATAATTTACCTTTGTATGTATCTTATTAAAGAAGATATTTTATTTTCTTCCTGTTTCTCTGTTGTATGTACTATTTGTTATTTCCTTAAATTTTGTTAATTTGTCTATCCTTCGGCATTGTCCTTGCTTATTCTACTCCAAGGTTAACTGGAAGAGATTCCACATGGGATAAGTTCGCCTATGCACATTATTTATATTGCTGCAAACATGTAATTCTTTATGTGCAATAAAGAGTTTACATACATACATACAACCATACATGATAGTAAAAAAAAGGATTATATTTCGTTGCTCGGGGCGATAATCTTTTCTCACACCCTAAATCAATTTTGGTTTCCAGGGTTTTTGTATATATTGTATTTATTATGATAAACTAGGTTTCTACGTTTGCTTTTTTTAATTATTTTTCCGAATAAATATTTTTTTAGGAAGGAAAACTTACAAATCTAGTTTTTCATTATATCTACAACACTAGCGAACCGCCCTCGCTTCGCTTCGGTTTATGTGAGTATGATATATAGCCTATAGCCTTCCTCGATAAATGGGCTATCTAAAACTGAAATAATTTTTCAAATCGGATCAATAGTTCCTGAGATTAGCGCGATCAAGCAAACAAACAAACACACAGACTCTTCAACTTTATAAAATTAGTAAAGATATCATAAATATCGGACTACAACCCGTTAACTATCACATTTTGTGAGGAAGTTTCAGCTTTGCAATCCTCTTCAAAAGAACTCATAAGTGGAAATAATTGAGGTACGGTGGCACTTAATTTGTTAAGTACCAATGTCACCAAACGATGTTAAATTTAATCAATGTTAATCGACTGTTGGTTAATACATTTTAACAGATGTTAACGCTCTAATCGTCTGTTAAGTGGTTAACATCGTAAGGTCAAATTTGTACTAAGTGCGAATTACACAAAGACGATAATATGTTTTTTATAACCTAAAATTATAGGTCCTGTCCTGTAAGGTTTCTACGTTTTTTTTTTTGTAAGTAAGTAAAACTTTTTAGTCTACTCACATTTAGACTGTGATATAATTACTCCCCCAAGATACTTTATGCCATTTTCAAACAAAATCACGACAAAGGCCTATTGCAAAGAAAGGTACGTCAAAATTTAATATTTCATGAAAGATAAAAGAAATATATTACATGAGGCTCCATTTTAATCCTGATCCTGACATACGTCAACGAGAGTAAAAAGTAAAGAAAAATTTCATTTTAATTTATCTCATTTCACTTTATAAGTGTATTCTTTAGAGCGATAAATTATTATTTAATTCATATTAAAATTTTGTACTTTTACCCGGCTGTCCAAAAAGAAGAGAAGGTAGGTATTGATTTTACTCTCTTCTTTGTCCTTACTATGTATATTATTATAGTATAAAACAAAGTCGCTTTTCGTCTATCGGTTTTTTTATTATTCGGTATGTCTGTATATCCGCTAACTCCTGAACCACAGGATTGATTGAATGTTTAATAAAAATAAAAAAAGATTTTGTTTTAATTGTTTTGAAGTTTCTAAAGTAAAATCACCTGTTCCTTAAAACAATTAAAACTAAATCATTTCTTTTTTTATTATTTAACTGAAAATTGAAGTATTCAAAGACTTCAATGGCGTCCTTTATAACATAAAAGTTTACCTTTCTTAATTAAAAAAAAACGAAACCAGTTAGCCATTTTGTTCAAACAAAGAGTTACGTCACAATATCGTTATTAACATTTTTGTTATCAAAATCCGTAACAAAACAGTTTCTCCCTCTAGCAAGGCCTGTAATAACAGGAAAGCGAGGGAGATGAAATTGTCGTTACGTAAAGTAAAAAAGCGGAACAAAAGTTTACCATAACAATACAGCTGTGGAGCGGTTATTCTGACACTAGCGTCGGACTCGACATCGAATGCGCAAGAGAGGATTTATTTTTCATTGACCAAAACAGCTGATTGCTATCCTTAAGTGGTTTTGATCCACGAAGTCACGCCCCACTACTTAATAAAAGTATATTAGCGTCCCAAGAAATTTGAGTGGCGAGGTGCGCTTTGTGGAATTAAAAACAGAGAACAGACAGATATAAATCCTGAAATACAGATAGACGCGGGAGCGACATTGTTTTTTTTTTTTAATAATAAATATAAGGAAGACGCTATACAAAATTGTTCATAACTTCGACGTAGCTAAGTATATGCAAGTCGCAGAAAATTCCTTAAGACTGCGCCGAGCGTACGCCGGATGTACAGTGGCGCCCTCATTACTTTTATTGTGTTTTCTAATAAACTAAAATATGTTCTTGAAATTCGTCGGTAGGTTTTTGTAATATAAATGAAAACACAATTTATAGGGTATATCACATAGTTTAATAACAATCCACCTTCAAGTTATCAACATAACGGAAAAAAGTGGTCACCTTTTCCCGTTAAGCTGACTACTCAAAGGGTAATTGTTATTAAAGTTGGTTACGTATCCCATAAATTGTGTTTTTACTTGCACTACAAAAACGTATCGTTTGATTGCAAGGAAAATTCTTTAGTTACTTAGAAAACACAATAATAGTAATGAGGGCGCCACTGGACGCTCGGCGTTTGCTCGGTGCAGTCTTAAAGATACTTACAAAAACTAAAAACTTTCTTGACAATAAGTAATGAATAAAATTGACAAAGTTCTCTTATTACATATTTATTTAGAATATTCCTACAAGTTACTTCATAGTCAAACTTGTGCCATCTGTTACGTAGTAACTTGTATAATATAATCTGTGCCGTCGGTAAGGAATAACAACATTAGGCAGAAAAAATATTAATTAATCAGTGGTTCGGGGAAATAATTACCTGAAGTAAAAACAAAGGCGTTCTGTAATGGACGGGAGGGAAATGTATTCGGGGGGGCTGTTATCAAAGTGCCTCCTTAATTCTGCCATGTTATTCTTCTCACTTTTAAACTCGACGAACATTATTATTATTATTATTGCGGGTGGTAGGACCTTGTGCAGGGTCCGTCCGGATCGCTACCACCGTCTTATCCATTAACCTACCGCCAAACAGCAGTGTTAGCATTGTTGTGTTCCGGTTTGGGGATAAGACAGCCGGTGAAATGACTAGCATAGAGGCATTCCATCTTAGTCCTCAGGGTTGGCAACGCATTTGCAGTCTTAGGATTGCATTGCAGTCTTGTGAATGCGAATGTCTATGGGTCACAGTTTCCACTTACCATCAGGTGGCCTGTGTGCTCGTTTGTCTTCTCAATGCCATAAAAAAAAAAAAAAAAAAAACAAAAAAAAAACAAAAAAAAAAAATTATTAACCTGTGAGTTTAAGTTGTCAGAGCGTACAATCAACTATGTCAACGTGACGTTGTATATTAAATTATAGGTATACCATTACGTTTTAGTTGACCACGATTCACGAAATAAGAGGGATGTTGACTCCGTTAGGTAAACTTTAATTATTTAGTAGGTAATATGAATTGAAAAAGTGGCAATTATATAACGAATTGAAAATAAACAAAAAATATCAAAATAATTTAAGGTGATATCACAGAATAATTAATATGTAGGTAGTACCAAGTGGTGATATGATATAGTTTTGAAAATTCATTCAAACTTGTTTTGTTTTGTGTATGCATTATCTAACGGCGACGGAGCTCTACACTGGGCGGACATGGTCTTGCCCGGATTTTTTACCCGCGACGCTAAAAGAGGGGTGTTATAAGTGTGTGTCTGTGTATGTGTGTGTGTGTGTCTGTCTGTCTGTGTGTTGTCTGTGGCACCTTAGCTCCTAAGCGGGTGAGCCGATTTCGATGCAGTTTTTTTGAATTTGAAAGCAGTGTCTCGCAAAAGTTTTTAGCTACGTTTTGTGAAAATCGATTAAACCGTTGAAGAGATATCAGTTCAGAAGGAAGGGGTCACCATTATATTTGTCATTTTTAGCTACATAAGTACTCGTAATAGTTATATCTTACAATGCATGTATGTGGATGAGCATGAAAGTCGTGTAAATGCAGTTGAAATGCGCTCTTTGCGTAGTATGTGTGGTGTAAAACTGATTGATAGAAAGGAATGAAAAAGTCAGAGAGAAATGTGGAATAAAAGAAGATGTAGTGACTAAGATTGAAAAGGGCATGCTTCAATATGGTTCGGTCATTTGGAAAGGATGGATGAAAGGAGATTGATGAAAGAGATATACAGATCGAAAGTGAGTGGAAGGGTTGAAAGGCGCCGCCCTAGGCGTACTTTTTCGAATCAAATCGGAGAAATACTAGAAAAGGGCCCAATCTTAAGTACCCGAAACCGACGTGCGTGCATAAATCGATGTATGAATGTGGAAGCGAAAGAAATTTGTCAAGATCGTAGCAAGTGGAAAGAAGTGGTCTCTGCCTAGCCCTCTGGGAAA
Organism: Acleris laterana; assembly: GCA_963966035.1. Lineage (NCBI taxonomy): Eukaryota > Metazoa > Arthropoda > Insecta > Lepidoptera > Tortricidae > Acleris > Acleris laterana. The sequence goes on along the minus strand of OZ014463.1, from coordinate 4,211,654 downwards.
CAGGCGTGATTTATTGTATGTATGTATGTACAATGTACCAATTTAACTCGAGAGAAAAGGATAGTAATAACCTAAATCATTTTAAACTTTACTGTTCACGCTGTAATATCCTGATATGCTTGCCCCATATTGCTTTTACCGCGATATTGCCATGTCAAGGCGAGATGCATTCCCGATATCACTTGCTTTTGCACGTGAAAATGATATACTTGCAGGGAGACAGGTTATTTGATACATTTTCATAGGAATCTTTCTAAAAAATCCGTGCAGTCTTGTCCAAATAGAAAAGTAGGTACCTAGTTGTTATAATCTTAATGACTTTCATTTTTTGTTTTTTTCAGATTTTTAGTTTTGTACACATAATATCGTGTTTTTAGGGTTCCGCACCTCGAAAGGAAAATGCGGAGTCCTTATAGGATCACTTCGCTGTCCGTCCGTCTGTCAAGAGCTTTTTTCTCAGAAACGGGACAAGGTATCAAGCTGAAATTTATATCAAACACTTAAGTTTACACTGTCCCTTGGAGCTGTAAAAAAATCAAACTTCTAAGCCAACGCAATCGAAAGATACAGCCGTTGATGCCGCAAATTTCCGCAAATTTTCGAAACTCGCAAGGGAATCAAACACCTACAGGGTACTTCCTATGAACTCAGAATCTTGAAATTAGGTACGAAGCAACCTCTCATAGCACAAATTAAGGAAAAATTACGAAAACTGTAAATTTTTAGTTACATAATATAAAAATATTAAAAAAAAAATAAGTTATGTATACTAACTACCCCTTTCCTAATGAACGCGTAGAGGTATTAAATTAAAATTCATATCAAGGTTTGTACGGGACCCTCGGTGCGCGTGCCTGACACACTTGGCTGGTTTTTTTTGTTAGCTTTTAAACCAAAGCTCACACATTGTAAAAAAAAAAACACCCTTGCTTTACATTTATTTGAGGTAACTACCCTTAATATTGTTTTACTTTCTTTAATTATTGATCTTAATAATATTAATTATGTTTATGTACAACAGATGATGTTAATGAAATGAAAATGACAATGAAATTAATTATTTCTTCCTAGTACTAAAAGTGAGTGTGACAAGCAACCAGATCGAAAATGAACATACCGGAACTATAACGATTCCTAGTTTTACTACAGAACCCTGAAAATAAAAACAAGAAGGGGATAAACCCGCCAAAGCTTTTAAATTCGGCCAGGTTAAATAACTAGCCTTAGTAACAAAGAAATAAGCCAGACAGTAGCGAGGGCACTAATGGCGCCTGTTATTAGTGTGGCTTCTTTGTGAATGCTATTCGGCTTTCGAGAACAGAATATTGCTAGTATAGTAATAACAGGAGATACAAAAGGGCTCTGTTTTACTTTGTCACTTCACGTTGTTTTGTTTGATTGTTTTTTTTATGCCCCGTGTGGTTGCCGGATTAGAATAGTGCCACTCCGTATCTTCCCGTGGATGTCGTAAAAGCCGACTAAGGTAATAAAAGCGTGTAGTAAGTACTGTTAAGCGATGGGCTTGCAACCTGTCACTAATAAGTACACTGGTAAACATCTTCGCCTAAGTGTTCAAAATTTGGTTACAGAATTATCAAAAAGTTTTTATAGTTGTTGGAAATTCTGTAGCTCTGCCTACCCCACTCTGGGAATAAAGGCGTGAGTTTATGTATGTATGTACGAGTATGTATGTTTTTTTTATATGGCGTGAAGAAGGCACACGCCTCTATTCTACTTAGGTGGGAAAAAAAGATTTCGTATGGTATTGTTTTAAAGCTTGACGCCATTACTGTCAAGTAAATAAGAGCTGTCAAAACGTTGACAATATGATATTATAACATGTCAAAGACGATAATAATATGGACTTTTCCGCCTAGAATACCGGCCCTGATGGTAAGAGGGAACTCTGACATTTGCATTCTCATAACTAAAATCTTAAGACTACAGTGGCGCCCTTATTACTTTTATTGTGTTTTCTAATAAACTAAAGTATTTTCTTGACCTTGGTTGGTAGGTTTTTGTACTACAAATGAAAACACAACTTATGGGGTATATCATATAGTTTAATAACAATTCACCTTCGAGTTATTAACTTAACGGAAAAAAGTGGCACCGTTTCCCGTTAAGCTGACTAGTCAAAGGGTAATTGTTAATAAAGTTTGTTACGTATCCCATAAATTGTGTTTTACTTGCACCACAAAAACATTTCGTTTGATTCCAAGGAAATTCTTTAGTTAATTAGAAGACACAATAATAGTAATGAGGGCGCCACTGGACGCTCGGCGTTTGCTCGGCGCAGTCTTAAGACTGTAATCGTATGAACGCAAATACATTGCCAACCCTGAGGAGAAGATGGAGGACTTAAATGTATCCTCTATGCTATTAATATACCTAGTAGTCTTATCCCCACACCGATACTTAAAAAAGAAATGTAAAATGATTTATAGGTTATCACAAAATTTAAAGGTTGGGTCCTTCTTGAAAGCATAGGAATATACTTGTGGTAGGCCTCGCTCTCCCAGTAACGATAATAGGTTTAACCAATAAACAAAGCGTACGCTGCTTCTTAGGTTAAAGGATAAGATGGTGGTAGCGCATTCTACGCAATAGGTATTCTACGGAGTGGCACGAAATAGGTAGCAATAAATATAATCATGACACAAAGTATTCTTTTTCTACCTGAAACTTGATCCTTAAAGTTTTATTATCAAACCACAGTAACTCAATATTATCTTACAGCCCAGTAAATCTTAGATTACGAAAAAAACACGTGGCTTTTGTGAAAATAAATACATTCTAAATATACTTCCGTTAATCCATTAACCTTCCCGAGAACATACATCAAACAGACAAACTGCATGATCGTAAAAAGTTGTTAGTTTTATTTCAATTCAGCCAAAGAAATGTGAACTTTAAACGCTGGGCGAAACAGTGGGAGTTGAGTTGTTGCTGGCTTGAAATGAAAGCATTGGATTTATTAGTGTAGGATTCGGATTTCGTTATTTTTGAGGCCTTAAACTGGTCACGAAGAAAGTCAAGTCACAGATTATACAGGATGAAACCTAAGTCGTGAACAAAATGATCACCTCTGTGTTCTACTCACGAATATGAACAACTTTCACTATGAGACCAACTCTGAACACGAAAAAAAAATCAGCTGTTTCATAGAAAAGTTCAATACGTACCTACTCGACCAAAATGTATGAAGCAGCTGATTTTTTTTTCGTGATTTCAGAGTTGGTCCCATAGTGAAAGTTGTTCATATTCTTGGGTAGAACACAGAGGTGATCATTTTGTTCACGACTTAGGTTTCACCCTGTATACTAGTTACTTCGTAACAGGTACATCACTCGCCGCTGCCTACCGTTATAATTACCTACAGGCCGGTGTTTCCCCGGGGACACAAATATCGTTTGAGTGTCTAATATCTGTAATGTCAAATTACTTTACTTATCAATTTGTTATTTAGTTGCCAACGCTTAGGAACAAAGTTAAAGACGTCATGTGATGGACAAGTAAATAATTATGTGCTTTAAGGGCGCGTGAATAGATACACTTTGGCGCATAGCATGCGGGTAACAGTTGTGGGGGAAGTAAAGGACGTAAGTAACAAAAACAGACAAAAATAACTGTTGTACGGAGTGACGGAGCCCTAGTCAAGTGTTAAAGTTATGCTATCATTATATCAGCTGAAAGATATCCACTACTTATACATGTGTATCTCTTTAACGAGTGAAACATTATTTTTTTTAATTTAATAGCAGGATTTTTAGCAGTAGTGCGTAGCTAGGTTTCATGAAAATTTGTTGATCCGTTTAAGAGATATCAGCTCTAAAAGAAGAAGTCACCATTGTATCGGGTTGTTATCTATAAAAACAAATTTAAATATAAAGTTTACAAGAAAAAAAAATGATTACACAGCTTTAGACTAATGGATAAAACAAATGAAAAAAAACACAGTGTTTAATCAATTAACTCAACTAATTGATTTTTATTGGCTCTAGGATTTGTCGTCATTAATCTTAACAGTCTATTGGCCTGTTTGTTTACATAACTAGTCAATTGGATTGCTATACTATAGGAAGGTATACATACTCTTTTTATGTATATCTAAAATTAAAACTTACTACCAACAAGAAACAGTGTTCTGAGTTTTTGATTACAAATATCTATGTGTCTTAGATCCCACTTTTGCCTGCCATTAAAAAATATCATCAAAATCTAAAATTACATACCTAAACTCACGCCTTTTTTCCTAGAGTGGGGTAGGCAGACCTGCAGAATTACCAACAACTTTAAAAACTTGTTGATAATTCTCAAGACTGCAGTGCAATCCTAAGACTGCAAATGCGTTGCCAACCCTGAGGACTAAGATGGAATGCCTCTATGCTAGTCATTTCACCGGCTGTCTTATCCCCAAACCGGAACACAACAATGCGAACACCTCTGTTTGGCGGTAGGTTAATGGATAAGATGGTGGTAGCGATCCGGATGGACCCTGCACAAGGTCCTACCACCCTTCCCTTGCCTCCCCTTCCCTCCGTCCCTTAGTCGCCTCTTACGAAATCCACGGGAAGAGATGGAGTAGCACTATTCTAACCCGGTAACTACACGGACCTGTCCAAAATTCTAAAGAAAACTAAAACCCAACTATTTTGAGCAGTACAAGAACGATCAAAAAAACTAATCCAGTCGTGATTCAGTTTGAACAAGGGTCAGGTTTAATGGAAAAGGGTGAAGATAAAAACAAACGTTACCTGGCCGGACCTTTTCGGAATCAATTTGGGTTTGTGTGAGTTGGATGCGTGTGAAGAGTTCTGTATACTGGAAGACGTCTTTATTGAGCGATAAGACCGCGAGTTGTGATTTAAATCTACCGGTTTTTATTAGATATATAAATAAAATAAATATCAGGGGACAATGTCACACCAATTGACCTAGTCCCGAACTAAGCTCTAGGCTTGTACTATGGGTATTAGACAACGATATAAATACTTACATAAAGAAATAGGTACATAAAGAAAAACATCCATGACACAGGAACAAGGTATTCGCGCTCATCACTCAAATTTCTACCCTTAACGGGATTTGAACCCAGGAACGCTAGCTGAGCTATTAGTGAGTGGCTTTTGTTGATCTGTCAAAGTATTTAATGGTTATAAAAAACCCCCGACTCAAATCAGGCTGTAAAGAAAAACTTCTAAAAAGTAAAAGTAAAAGTCGGTTTAATTATAAGTAGGTATTCATATATTGATTCCAGCGTCGCCACGTCGGGGACCGCTAAGTACTCGTAGCTGGGATATTTAATATTATTTAGTTAACCGAAAATTGGTTAGGCCATTTCAGAGATATTAGCTCTTAAAGTATGGCGCCGTTAAATCGGGGGCTTTTAACCCCCTAAAACCTCTTTATTTCAAAGACGGCTGACCTGATTTTGATAAAACATGTTTAAGACTAACCGCCAAGAAACCTGCTTTAAAATAAAAATAAACTGCATCTAAACTCGTCCGTTTAAGAGCTACCGTGCCGCAGACCGACACACACACACATAGACTTACACGTCAAACTTATAACACCCTCTTTTTTGCGTCGAGGGTTAAAAAAGGGAAAAGGTCAAGTCTCAGAAGCCAATACTGTCGCTCATCATACAAATGTTGCCTATACCGGGAATCGGACAGACCGCTGGCTTCGTAGGCAAAGCCACAAAATTGGTACCCGCGTCTGTTTGATTTTAATCTGGTTTTCACTATGATATAGATAAATATTTCCTGAAAACTGTTCTGTGGATTATACATAAGTATGCATATTCATTGTGGTTTATGAACTTACGTGTTTTACTAGTCATTATTTTTAATTTAATTTTATTGAGCTTACATTTGTAATGATTTTTAAGTATTGTTGTATTTTAAGTATAATTGGGAAAAACTACCTTCCGCTGGAGTTTCTTGCGGCGCTTCTTTTCCGCAATGATGGTCTTGTCCGAAGCGCTAGTAGATTCACTTTATTGCCAATTTACTGCATAAATATTTTTTAATTTTGAATTCTGAAATTGAATTTTGAATTTGGAAAAACAGTTATAAACCGAAGGCGCTTACTACTGTTGCTAAATATTCGGTTATTTTATAGTATTTTTGTATGTAGATGTGCAGAGCTGCATTTGTGTGCTTTCCCCCCGCAGGAAATGAAAACTGAATGAACTATTTGACTGTAATATTCATAGCTAAGGCGACTCTCTTCCGCTAGAAAAGCCGTGATGCTCGAAGGTGATTTAGTAGATAACCCCATTACCCCTTACCTACTGAAACATACATGCCATACTTTACTTACAATATATTCCCATGTAGAAAGTGCAGGTTTATCAAAGGAGTCTACGTGTCACGGAACGCTGAAGGTACAAAGGCAGGCAGAGCCAACTTAGAAGTTGTTAAGACGGACCTCGAAACGTAGCGAGCCATAAAAATGTCTGGGTTTAGGGTTGCTTCTCGCTTGGCAAAAAATTAAGATTGGTAATACATACATACACACATATAAACTCACGCCTTTATTCCCAGAGTGGGGTAGGCAGAGCTACAGAATTTCCAACAACTATAAAAACTTTTTGATAATTCTGTAACCACATTTTGCACACTTAGGCGAAGATGTTTACCAGTGCATTAGTGACAGGTTGCAAGCCCATCGCCTAACAATACTACACGCCTTTATTACCTTAGTCGGCTTTTACGATATCCACGGAAAGATATGGAGTGGCACTATTCTAATCCGGCTACCACACGGGGAAAAGAAAGAAGAAGAAGAAGGGGAAGATTGGTAATAAATATCATATTTATATTAATGTAACAGTTTGTGTGTATGTTTGTTTATAGTTACTTTTACCCCTGAATTATCACATAGGTTACCTCATATTCCGATATAAAAAATAGAAATAGAAGCATTTATTCCTCGGTCACAAGAAAAAAAACAGTAAATTGAACATTCAATAAAGAGTAGCAACACGGAAGGCTTTATATCATACTCACATAAACCGAAGCGTAGCGAGGGTGGGTCACCAGTACTAAATAACAGCTTAGAATGATACGGTAGGCGGAGACTCAACAAAGTAATATTTTTAATAGAAAATCTTAAATAAACTCCATATATGATTTCCACCGCTCTACGTATCACATTACCATGCTTAAAAAAACAAGCTACATTCACGTTGACAACCCTAACCCTATTCTACATTCAGTCTCAGACGAAAGTTCTAGAAAATGAGTTGCCCTTTACAAATGTATGGAAAAAGTTTTCTTTGATTTGTGGGTGTTCAAGTACTCTAACCTTAGTTGGTCTCAAAGAGTATCATAATCCTTGATAGAAATGGGACAGATTGGCAAAAAAAAAAACTCAAATCAGTCGATTTTCTCGCTAACTGTATTTTATCAAAGATCTTTGAATGTCGATTGTCATCACTTAAAAAGTAAGTAAAGGTCTCCTAAGAGCACAGGGATTTAGTAGCTGGGAAAGTAAAGTAAGTAAATCTATATCCATACTTATATCATAAATGCAAAATAATGTCGGTTTCTCTAGTGACCCGATTATTGCTTAATTGATTGACGTGATACAGTACAGTCCGCCAGGACCTAATGCTTAATGGCATTCTCTACCAGTCGACCAAATAACTAAACAGAAATTTACATTGCACAGAAAAAGACGACAGAAATAAAAACTAAAAACTTAAAACATAATTATCCTAATGATTGCTAATACACTCTTCAGTAAATATATGTCACATAATAATACTAATATATTTATTAATGAATATTATGAGACAATGTCACACGAATTGACCTAGTCCCAAACGAAGCTCGGTGTATTTTTACGTTTTGGAACACCAATGGTCCAAACGAAATCCTATTGGTGTCACTCACGTGTCCGTCTGTCAGTCTATCGTTTGTCACACGGGTTTAACAGAAAAGCGGTTGAAGTCTTAAAATTTTTACAGTTTTTAAAAGCATCTTGTCCACACAAATTGCCGAAAAATATTCGTTGCTTATTAGAACTACCGTATTCTTTGTTTTGAAAAAATATTGGAAAAAAACGGAATAAGAATCCATCAAAGTCAGGTTTATTACAAAATTTCGTACCAAACAATTTTTTAACTTGCTTTTAACCTACCAACTAAAAAACTTAAATCTCAAGCTAGGATATTAATTAAGAAAAAAAGACAATCAAACGATTTTAAAAACATAATCTAACAAATCGCAAAATACAATCGGGCATTGCTACCAAAATGCTGGCAGCATTGCCACGTTGAATGGCAATGCTTAATCCTTCTGTCAAGTACAGGCCAGCGGGCATTTTTGTCACGAGTCTTGCGTCGATCAGGCGCTTTGATAAGTCTTTAAAAAAGCGGTTTGCTCCTGGTCCCCATGGTCCTAAAGTTTCAACCCCAAAAGGCTCAAATATGTAACTTCTATCAGTTTGACTGTACTTGATATTTACGTAGTAATAATGTTTACTATGGTGGTCTCTGCCTACCCCTCTGGGAAACAGGCGTGATTTAATGTATGTATGTATGTTTACTATTACGTATACTGTACTAACAGATATTAACATATAGATAGATACTTAAATCAATTTAATATTTTTTGTCAGAAGCTCCAGAAGTGATGCGGGTGAGTAAAGGGGTTTGGGTAAAAGTGTTGTTATTTGTAAAAGTCTTACATTTACAAGGTGAGTGGCCATTAGTAAAAGTGGTAAATTATGATAGAGTAATTCAAAATAATCATGTTTTGTTATGTAATGTAATTCTCTTAAGTGCATCGGAGCCGAGATATTTAAAATTCTTACCTGGGCGTACTTTTAGTACCAAATACTGAACACTTAAATCTTAAATATCTCGGCTCCGATATTATTAAATACCATAAATTATATATATCTCTGTGTATTTCAAGATAAATAACTATGTAAAAATCATCCGTGGCCGCTAAAAAAAAATTAGACAATATTCTTCAAACAAATTTACCCAATGCCCTTTGGTGCGGAATAGGTAAATGTGCAAAGTCCAGCTTTCTATTATTTAACTCCAGAATTTTACTTCTTCAATTATAGCATGCGTAGCTATTCTTCAACTCAACAATAGGTTTTCCATTGCCTATCGACAGTCTTTCAAATTTAATCGCTGAGTGGATCAACGTCAATCATTATGCCTAAACATGTCTTACCCGTCGATCAATCGTAAACAAATTATCGATTGAATTACGATTTTTGTATTACAATGGAGGTTGAGCTTTTGTGAAAAAATTCAATTGAATTTCATTTCCAGCAATTTTTTTGACAGCGTTACTTTTTGTTCCAACATTTGAAAAACGCCTGTTTGATATTATGTAATAGGAACTGGGTTTTATCTGCCATTTTGTACACATTCGATTCTGGAAACTGGTTATGGTGTATTTTCGGTTTATCAGATAAGTAAATTTTCTAAAATGATTCTTGCTTAGTATCAGAATTTCCATTCGCATAGTTTTGCTAATTATATATATACAGTCATATTTTTCCCGTGACATTGTTTTCCATTCCAGAAATCAATTGAATAAATCTGATGCGACAAGCTCCGCTTTTCCGGAGCTTCATTTCTAGGTTTCTCCAATTTGTTAAGATTGGAAAAAATTAAAGTAGTGCGTCAGAGTTGATAATAATACGCATTTGTTTAATGATTCGTCGCTCCAAAAGGTAATTTTATATGAACACATATTAAGTAAATAATGTTATATTTTACGTTGATTTATGTTTGACGTTATTTGTTAAGTAGGTACTTAGCAAGATCAAATGTCGAATCATTTAATCTATAAATGAATCCTTATTTTTCGTGGTCACGCGATAACTCAAGATGGAATGGTTAGACCGATTTGACTATTTTTTGTCGATAAACCTTTATTATATCAGTATAGAACCGCTTACTGAACTGTCTCTATAATCATCTCCATAGTCATCAAATAAATATCTAACTCAATTACAAAACCAAAGACGGCTCTTTTCATAATTTCATTAAAATCCAAGACTTTATTTTCTTACGAATTTACCAAAACCGTTGTAAGATATTTAATTTCCAGTGATAGCTTCTAAATTAAATTCTAATCCCGCGCCTGTACCTTGACAGGTTTTAGTGTAATTTGTCCTAAATCTGTTAGTCCGACTGTACCCAGCAAGAGACAAGACAAATTACAGCCCGTGAAGTAAGAGAAGTGTAATTTGTAGGAAGCCCTTCGTAGAAGGCTGGGCATAGCTTAAGGGAGCGCAGCTATACCTTAGTCAGTTTATTACATGTCAATTTATTTAAACGCATTTTTTTCATGTCATGGAGAAAGTTCTCGAGCACTCAGACCACCTTCTTGACAATGACACGCGACAGGTGACAATTCGTTATACATTGCAAAATCAATATGCTGATACATCACTGCGGTATCATATAAGCTGCGCCATGTACACTGAAATGTCACCTGTCACCTGTCATTGTCAGGATGGTGAAATAGGGGGCTGATCGTAAGTGGGGTCTGATACGTTGCAATATTAAAACTGAAGTCCCATGACTGCAAATGTTTGGCCAATCCTGAAGACTGCAATGAAATGCTAGAGGCACCAAATGAGCTATCGGGTCACCTAATGTGAAGTGATCACCGCTGCCCATGAAAACCTGCAGCACCCGGAGAGGTATTGCAGGTATTGCATTGAGAAAATAGTAGGCTCTTAAAGGCCCCCTAGCGTAGACATAGCTAGTACTTTCACCGGTTGTCTTACCCTACACCGGAACAACAATGCGAGCACTGAGGGCCCAGACAAGATGCATTACGCTAACTATCGTTCTATTCGTTTAGTTTTTAAACCAATCACGTCACTGGCATATCACGTGACTTTTCGTATCACGCCATCTATTGGTTGGTTTAAAAACTAAACGGAGAGAAACGCTAGCTAGCGTAGTGCTTGTCTGGACTCTCTGTTGTTTGTCGGTAGGTTAAGATAATGGTAGCGATCCGGTTGAACCATGCACATCTTATCCTTATCTGATGACCACTCATCTTACCATCACACGATGCTCACTCATTAGCCTGCTTCTTACCTAAAACAAAAAACGAACGTTCAAAACAGAATACTCTCTAAAAACATCAAATAAAAAACCGTCATAAAGTTAAAGTGAGCCATCTGTTCTCTCGTCTGTCGTTCCGGGGCCGACGACTATATCTCTCCTGTTACAAGGATACGAGATTTTATTAGCTTTTTTATTAGGGTCCCTAGTTCCAGGAGCTTTTATAATTTCACTCAGTTCAGCAGTCATTTACAAGGGTGGAATTCAGTGTTTTTTAAAGTCCACTGTCACTTTAGACGTCCTTTTGTTTTTGAAGTCGACTGTCACTTTAGATGTCCTTTTGTTATATCATGTGTAAAGTAATTTAATGCGAAGTTTTCTTTGTCGTCAATTTGCGTTTTTTGTTTTTGCTGGAAATAAATACAGATGTAGTGAATAATCCTTTCCTATCGTTTTTGGTCGGATAACTTCGTATTTATCTTGCTTTCTCAGTTGGCTTATTGATGGGTACTGAAGCTAATTGAGAAAGCTAGATAAATACGAACATGTCCGACAAAAAACGATGGTAAAGGATTATTCACTACATCTGTAAGTAAGTAGATTGTTGATTGATAAGAAACCGTCTGGCGAGGTTAAAATAATAAGTAAACCCAAGTTTATGAATATTTCTTTGACTTTTGTTAAACTTTATTGATTGAAATATCTTAGAACCCTGTCATAATAACAGCGTCAATTCACTAGTAAAAAAGTACAATCAGCCACATAATTCAATTCAATTCTGAACAAAATATTCACACTTGTCACACAAATATTTGCCCGTACCGGTAATAGCACTCGGGCTCGCTAGCTTAGTAGAGGGTTACTACCAACTACCCTAACGCGTTGTCTAGAAGAAACATTTACAATAAATAATAAACAAACTATATCGTACTTTTATTACGTGATGTGAGTATGAGATAATAGCCTATGGCCTTCCTCGATAAATGGGCTATCTAAGAAATAATTTTTCAAATCGGACCTCCTCCTGACATTAGCGCGTTCAAGTAAACAAACAAACAAACTCTTCAGCTTTATAATATTAGTATACAGGGTGGGGCCTGTAACTAAAGCAAAAAATTAAAACGTAGATTCTACTCCTCAAAGTAGACAACTTTTGTTTAGCAACTTTTTAAAATCATAAAGTTTTTAGATTGTTTTTTTTTCAAACAAAGTAAATAGTATTTTCAATGTACTTAAAACTGCGTCTAATTGACATCGCCTGTCAGTCTAGTCACTCTACAGACATAATCAATTTCATAGTACATCGCTTGTTCGAATTAACTTTAAAATGTAATAAAATTCAAACCACAAGTTTTTTTTCAAAGTCGTCAAACGAACGTTGCGTAGTTTGAGGAGAAGAATGTACATTTTTATTTTTTGCTCTAGTTACAGGCCCCACCGTGTAGATTAGGGTGGTCCACGTTTGTATGGGAAAAAAACAAAGTGCAGTTAAAAGTCACGGCACCCGCTTATTTGGTTACTTATGTTTTAAAACGAATCCAAGTGAACTTTCAGTTTTCTATGTCAAGGATAAAGCGGTGCTCAACGACCTCAACGTTTGCACATCCGGATTGCGAATATCCAAAAACCGATGTATCTGATCATTTTCGCGTAATTAAACATTATCTATTATAATATTTAATCATATTTAATATAAATAACTTCGAAATACTAGTTTTTTTCATGTAAGAAACTTACTCCTTTTAGCACTTTTGGCACTCACTAGAACTTAAACTCTTAATCTTAGCCTAATGTTAAAAATACTTTAGAGACTTTTTATTTAAAAGTCCAGTTTATGTTTGGAACAAAAAAATTAAGTATAAAATCATTATTTTTCATAATTTTGTATGAAAATCTAAATTTTAATAAATTTTGATGTCCTTTGAGCATCGTGTTGCACTTAAACTAGAAAGCTATATTTTGGACATAGTAATAAGAAAATAGGAAGTAATAAGTTACTGGGGTGCCCTGGTCAAAAAACAACAAAAAATATTTTTGGACCACCCTAGTGTAGATGCTTGTAATGCAACCTCGTTTGTTAGTTTTCTTATTAAAACAATGTAAGAAGCTAAGATTGAACTCGCGGCAAAATTAGAAGCATAAACAAAGCAGCAACTAATGCTATTTCCGACGCGCGTGATGTAAGCTGATGAATAACGACGTGCGAGATATCTCGGTGTTTAAGGATAAATATCTACGCAATTTTTAGCGTAGTCAAACTAGGAACACTTAAAGTTTCGCCATGTCCGTCCGTCCGCAGCCTAGCTCAGAGACTCTTAGTTCTAGAGAGCTGTTATTTGGGCATCCACTTCAATAGCTTGGTGTGACCTTGACCGCTAACTCATTTAGAACCATGTTTTCACTGTTATTTTATTCAATGCAAGTTCTTAATCAATGTCACAAGTTGTCCCACAAAACTGCCCCGGATTTGCGAACTAAAATCAACGATAAAAAAAAACAAACAAACAAACAATTCAATACAAACACACAAAGAATTCAATAATTGGACAGATGTTTTCAGAAAGACAGCCAGCCATAGACCCCGGTACAGGTGTAGTGAATATTCCTTTCCCATGTTTTTTTGTCGGGTAAGTTCGTATTTATCTTGCTTTCGCAGTTGGCTTATTGATAGGTAATGAAACCAATTGAGAAAACAAGATATATACGAATTTATACAACACAAAACGATGGGAAAGGATTATTCTATACATCTGTAATACGTTTGTCTAGTTAAACCACTATGCGCTGCAGGGGTTGTAAACCTAGACGCTTACAATTATTTTAGTTATTTTTTCTTTTCGGTTTTTAAATTTATATTTTTCATACTTCAAATTTATTTGGTTGTTAAATTAAACTAGGGCAGTTATCATTTAAATTGCCGTTGTGCAGTGATCGTATTGTTGTGTTCCAGTGCGTGGGTAAGACAACCGAAATGAGTAGCATAGAGGCATTCTATCTTTAAGTCCTTAGGAACTATAGGTACAATGCATGTTTCAATGCAAGGTCTGATTTCTCTGTAAATTATTTCATTATTTTCTGACTGAAACAGAAAACTTATTACAATTGTAATGGAATAAGTGGATAAGCTGACACGAGTCAATGTTTGTTTCAGACGTCGCCAGTAAATAAAATAACGAACTCGTTCGTATTTTTGTTTCGTTGTTTACATTTCTTAAATACAGTCCAATTTTCCCTGGCAAATTGCCTCCAATTGTAAGGATCAACTTTTGTGAAGTGCAGATATGCGAAAACGTAATTAAACCCATTTGGAAAATACTTCAATTGATGTCATATTGGATTACAGTCCCTTACCACGAGTTACAATTACTATACTCGCTAGCGAGTCGAATGCTCTGTCTCTTGCTTTCTATAAGAATACTGCGAGGTCTGCGAGGGACAGAGCATTTGACTCACTAGCGAGTACAGTAATTGTGACTCATGGTAAGGGTACAGGGGACTCGTTGGTTATTCAATGGACGTTCATTGAATTTGGCTACAATTTCGTAATTTCAACGTGTCTTTTACAAGGATGTTCGTATTTATAATTGATCTTGCTAATATAAATATATAAATCTTGTAACAATGTTTTTGGGAAAAAGTAGGTCAGTAAATTGTATGTTTGCGGAATAAAAAAAAAGGCCGAACCGATTCGGGTGCAATTTTATTTATTTGAAAGCAAGTTATTTAGCGGCGGTTTTTAACAAAGTTTTACTAAAATCGCTTGGGTCATTGAAGAGATGTCAGCTCTGAAAGACGAGAAGTGTCACCATTATATCGGAGGTTTTAAACTTTATTAACACGACTACGTCAAGAAAAAAAATGTTTTTAAGTATACGTATTTATGTATTGTATTTCTGAGATCAAAAATCGGATGTATTACTTTAGTTTCTGAATTGTCAATATGATTTGTCAAAGACATGTGTCGCATTGTAATAAACAAAAAAATGGTTGTCTGTAAAGTCAGTTCACGGACAATAATTTTACAAGCCGAATGCTTAGGCTGATCGTTCCTCTCTATCGCTTGTTCCGCGCTCTCGCTTGCACGCTCAACTCGGGCGGGACGTGACACTTTTTCGTGGGTGCAGCCGGCGTTCATAAATTTATAAGATGTTATCACGTCAAAAACTATTTTTCGATTTCAAGACTTTAGTTTATTAGAAAAGTAATGAGGGCACCACTAAAATCTCGGTGCAATCTTAAATGTGGAGGCTTGAGGCTCTTGCCAAGATGTTCTACGCTAACTAGCGTTTCTATTCGTTTAGTTTTTAAACCAATTGACAACATTTCATTTTGGTGACACCTGCAAATTACTATACGAATCGAAAGGGTTTTACCTCCTGAACACGGCAAAATAATTATTTAAATTTATTTTTCTTTATTTACAAAATTACGAGTAAGTTAATAAAAATATCGAGTTTTACCAATACTATGCCTGAATAGATTGCCTTTTTCACGAGAAAAAAAGCTGTCATACTTCAAATTTGACATTGACACTATTGACAGATGGATAGATACTTAGGGCCACTTGCACGCAGAATTTAACCCTGGGTTAAGGCACTAACTCGAGTTAGTAGACGATAGATTCATACGAAAACTGTCATTTTAACTCGAGTTAGTGTCTTAACCCAGGGTTAAACTTTTCGTGCAATTGGCCCTTAGAGAATTATCGGTTGACATGATAATTATACAGATTGGACTAACGTAAATGTCCATTGGGTCGTAGAAATGAAGTTACGCCCTTTTAGAATAAGTACATCTTAATAAATTAATAATAAAATAATTATTCATTCTAGAGAAAATTTAAAACTATTAGTGTCTTCCTCCTTCCAAACAGTATCTATAAAACGAATAAAATTAAAGTCTTGAAAATATGAAATCTTGTCAATTGCGTCACTGGTAGAGCACGTGATACGAAAAGTCACGTGATCTACCAGTGACGCGATTGGTTTAAAAACGAAACGAATAGAAACGCTAGTAAGTAGTAATATTCTTAGCGTAAAACTTTAAATAATCTGTTCCAAACTTTTCTCACAACGTCAGCAAACCTTAACCAATTCCAGTGAACCATAAATTCATCAAGCGGATCCAATAACACTACCAAAGTTCCGGAGCAAATATGATCACGGAAAAGCTTCCTAGCTGACAAAAGCTTTGAGCACACAGCTTTAGCAAGTCGGTAAAAGTTTGCCTGAATTCATTTTTTCAACTGCCATCTTTAGTTAAAAGAGCACATCAAAAACTGAAAACTCAGAGGAAACAAAACCTTTTGACGTTAAAAATAAGTTTGAAAATGAGGGAGAAGATTAGTGACAGTTGTGTATTATATTTAAACAAAGGTAGAACTAGCAAGGTGTGGAGCAGAAGCTTTCAGCTTTGGTGAGCCTGCGTTTCGGGGCTTAAAGAACGCTTTTAAAGTGACAATGTTCGTGGCGTATGATATTTCGTAGCTTTTGAGAGCTTATTACTCTCAGTTCCAGCGCTTATTATTTTCGAACGAAATAAACTCGTTAATTATTTGCTGGCGTTGAATGCGATAATGTAGACTTGAATCGCTTTTTGACGTGATAGAATAAGCCGTACGAAAGCCTGTATAAAACTCTTTATGTTATTAAAGTGAAAAAAAAAAGTTGTTTCTTTTGCTTCGTCTTCATGGTTTAGTAACGATCCATGAATTCAGTCAAAAAATAAGAGAGAGAGATACTGAGGGGTTATTTTGCCTAACGCCCTCGCAATTGACAACATTTCATTTTGGTGACACCTGCAAATTACTATACGAATCGAAAGGGTTTTGCCTCCTGAACACGGCCAAATATTTATTTAGATTTATTTTTCTTTATTTACAAAATTACAAGTAAGTTACTAAAAATATAGAGTTATACCAATACTATGCCTGAATAAATATAATACAATTGCCTTTTTCACGAGAAAAAAAGCTGTCATACTTCAAGTTTGACATTGACACTATTGACAGATGGATTTATAAACTTTTCTTTTTTATATACAGATTGGACTAACGTAATATGTCCATTGTGTCGTAGAAATGAAGTTACGCCCTTTTAGAATAAGTACATCTTAATAAATTAATAATAAAATAATTATTCATTCCAGAGAAAATTTAAAACTATTAGTGTCTTCCTCCTTCCAAACAGTATCTATAAAACGAATAAAATGAATGAATGAAATGAATTAAAAAAAATACTAATTAATAACGCATTTTACGACATAAAAGAATTCTTCAGTAAATTTACCAGCAAGACATTGTAATATTGTACCGGATAAATAAATTAATTTTGTACCTTAACTTTAAATGTAATTTTTGTAATTATTATAACGTGACATGTAATATTCTAATAATATTATGAATAAATGAGTATATGAGTATATGAGTATATGAATAAAATTAAAGTCTTGAAAATATGACATCTTGTCAATTGCATTCGGCTTCAAAGTGGAACAATTGTTTTCATTTTGTATGCAGACAATTCGATTTTCAAAAAGAAAACGTTTGCGATTGCGAGTGCGTTAGGCGATTGCCCCGGGTCGTAAAAACTCTCTTCTGTAAAGAATAACCGGTCAGTCTTTGTCCGCGAGTCCGTTCGCTCTTTCCATTCACTCATTGTTGGAACCCTGTGTCAATTTTCATGACAAAGGCTTTCGTAAACAATAACGGCGGATTGATGTTAATTAAAAGTGGAACAGTGCTGGAGGTATTTGGGGTAGGTTTTGGGTACAGGAAAGGGTTGTTTATTTTTTGCTGGAAATGATTCAGATTAAAGTGGTTTAGCGTGGATGCGACCGAAACTTGAATTAATACGCGAAGAACTATAGGGATATATCTATTCCACAATTTAATTTTCGAGTAAACCGATACTATTTTTTTACGCAATTTAAGGTATAGCTAAACTTGGAATTATTACAAAGCTTGAATGTATTACCCAGTAAAAAATATTGCTTTATAACCGAACGATGCCAAAGCTTCAGTCATGTCTACTTACTTTTATATCGGATTGGAATATAGTTGTCAATGACAATGAAAAGTAAGTATTAAGTTGATTTGACAGTACTAACGTGAACGCCATTAAATTATTCTTGGAATTACTCTGTTATTCCACACGAAATCTCGAATAGGTTCACTATTAATAATATATCGTTGGTAAAACGTAAAACTTAGTTACTCTCGATTCTACCTTGACCGAATTTGCCCTAAGTGTAATAATTAAAAGGCCCCCATACATAAAAAGTTTTTTCAACCTATAATTAATTTTATTTTTTATTTTTATTGTACAGTAAAAACGGTAAAACATACGCGTCAAACTTAATATAATTTATTAAGACTAAATAAAAACAACAAATATAAAATAATGGTCAAGTGTGATCGAAGATTACGGAGAAGAGACGGAGATTATTCTTCATCCCATTAAATGAGTTAAATAAGAAAAATAAAGAGCACATACACACACACACATATGAAAGCCCTTTTTATGGGATATTAATTTCTTTAAACAATTGTTATACTATTATGTTAATCTAATTTTAGAGTTTTTATTTTTTCAATACATCTACTTGTGGTATCCTCTACCAAACACTCACCAAATACTATGTCACTGGAAGAGTGCTGGTTCTTATGGCACAGGGTAATCCTAATTTAAGATCCAGCTGCATCAATACTATTGTTGTTTTATTTTTCTATGTACAAACTTTTTTGTGATACTTAAGTATGATTTTGTAACTGTCTTATTCAATAAATTTTATTATTATTATTATTATTATTAATTCAAATCGGAGATATAATACCTTGCGGTACGGAATCCTCGGACCGGTTGTTTATAACGTTGTCTTTACTAGAATCTACAATTCATATGTCTCAAAGCAAAAGAAACCCTACCTGTGAAAATGTCACCTCCCGAAACGTCCCAAAACAAACGTTTTCCGCGAAAACCCTCGTCCTAATTTAATTTAGACTCCCTTTCGTAAGGACCATTTTAATAAAAGACGTTTTTCCTTTTAAGAAAAAATCCCAACATTTTGCAAAAAATGAGATAACATTTTATTAAATTAAGTTTCAGGATGCGGTGGAATGTATACATTACTTCCGTTATTTTTGTTCTTTGTCAGTAACAGCAATTAGTTTGCGACTATAATCGGTTGTGTTAAATTTTGTTTTGGCACGGAGAGTGTGGCAGCTACTCATATGATTTTACTGTGGCTTTTTCTTTTAGACAGTTAAGACAATTGTGAGGCGATAATAAAATCTGGTGCCTGTCTTTTTTTTCATAGTTACAATTTTAGTTTCCTGTGGTTATTAACCTCTTTCCACGATTTTTACACATGTTGTAGTTTTATGTTTTTTTTTTCAATTTGTTATTTATAATATTTTCTTGGAAAAAAAACGTACCGACCTAGTTTTACCCTAATATCTACAATATAGTCAAAAGTCGTTAAGATCTGGCTAGGTTTATAAGAAGAGAGACGTTACCGCAATTTGAATGATCCTCCTTAATCCTTTTAAGATAGGTCTGTTGTGTCCAATTAAAAATTCAAATTCATTTATTTGCATTAAAATATGGTTTTGTATGAGACACCGAGATCTGTCACTATGTATTTTATTTAACCCCCGACGTGACAAAAGTGGCGTTATAAATTTTACTGCTATGTGTGTGTGTCTGTCTGTGGCACTATAGCTCTTAAACGGGAGAACCAAGAACCGTGAAGGGTATTTTTCATTATTTGAAAGCAGGTTTTCTAGCGGTGATTTGTAGTTAGGTTTCATTAAAATCGGATGAGCCGTTATAGAGTTACTAACTCTGAATGTGAGGACAATTATTATTATTTTTTTATGGCGAGCACTCAAGACACCTGATCGTAAGTGGGATCTAAGACCCATAAACATTTGAAACCTCAAGACCACAATCTTAGGACTGCAATCCTAAGACTTCAAATGCGTTGCCAATCCTGAGGGTTGTCTTAACCCCACACCGGAACACAGCAATGCGAACACTACTGCTTGGCGGTGGGTTAATGGATAAGATGGTGGTAGCTATCCGAATGACCCTGCACAAGATCCTACCACCACTATAATTGTATCCTATATCTTGTTAAGCTTAAATTTTGCTCTTATAATTACTACTAGCGACCCGCCCTCGCTTCGCTTCGGTTTATTTGAGTTTTCTATAACACACGTACATAAAACAAAATTTAATATACATAAAAACCTTCCTCTTGAATCACTCTATCTACTAAAAAAAACCGCATCAAAATCCGTTGCGTAGTTTTAAAGATCTAAGCATACATAGGGACAGACAGCGGGAAGCGACTTTGTGTTATACTATGTAGTGATAACCAGTTCAGTCCAGTTTAACCAGTCCATCACAAGGTGGCTATTGGAAAAATGTTTTTCCTCCGTTCGGGAGTTCCATGATGAAAAACGATCTGAATTATAACATTGCATGCCTAGTTAAGGTAGAACATAAGCACACCCTGTTCCACTACGATGTGTAAATTACTACGTTCTGGAAATAAATATCTTTGTCTTTGTCTTTGTCTTTGATAAATTCAACATGTAACTTCTTTAAGCGTATACTAGTATACATATAGTGTTTAATTAAATACGGCTTCAAGACTAAAAAAAAAAAAAGAGACAGTTATGTTAAAAGTTCTTAATTTGGTTTGAGAAGAACTCATCTACGCAGGAAAATCACACGTTTAATTCCTCCTCGTAGAAGAAGTGCTAAATAAAAAAGAACAAGTCTTTAAGAAGCATTCGCCGGGATTGTCTGTTATCTAGCCGCAGATGTGTTGGTCGTCGTAAAATGCTATTGAGGGCGCCATGGCACAAGCTATAGCGAGAGCGATTTCATAACAGAAGGCGTTTTTGAACTGTCCTTTTATGTGGAGTATCCGTTTTTTCTCAGGTCGTCTTTGTACAGTCTTGACCAGGCCTCATAAGTAGCTGTACACCTTTATTGTAGTCACTTTAATGTCAGATTGATTCGTTCATCTACTTTTTCGACTGTTCAAACATGATGTGAACCATAATGTGACAAAGTACTAAAGTGTGTAACTAGTTGGTAGGGACCCTGCCTACGAAGCAGTCCTGGATTCAAATCCCGGTAAGGGCAGATATTTGTGTACTGAGCGTGAATATTTGTTCCTAAGTCACGGATGGTTTTTATGTATTTATGTATATATTTCTCTGTATAAGTATTTAAATCGTTGTCTAGTACCCATAGTACAAGCTTAGAGCTTAGTTTGAGACTGGGTCAATTAGTGTGGCATTGTCCCCTATTATATATTTATTTATTTATGCAATTTCATTGATAAAGATAACTTAGGAGCTATGTTTTATCAACGAAATAAACAAGGTTTTCGAAAAAACGTCGCCTACCTTATTGGTCGAAATTTTACGATATTTCTTATACATGCTCCATGACTTACGTGCGGGTACCTAGTACCTTTTCTTACGAAGCTAGCTGTTCCGGGTTTGGATAAAATAAGTAATAAGCGCTGGTATTTTTCCTGACTCTTACCTAGTGCTTTCAATTTATATGCCATAAAGAACCAATAAATAGAAATTGACTAGCTTCAATCACCAAAGCAATTTTCTTTGATAAACAATAGAAAGAACAACCCCTTTCAGTAATTAAAAGTACTTTAATGAATATTAAGTGAAATTTCAATGGTTGTTAAAGAATCGATCTAAATAGTAATTAACATCGTTTGATTATCTAGATGAGGCGAAAAGCACCTCTGCCTTCCGAACCTAAAACGCAGTAACTAATATAAACCTCCTGTAGTAAAATCAACCTTATCATTAACGATATAGAATTGAATCTGCTTTGATCATTTAATTTAAGATAGGTACTGCTTCTTGGCTAATGAGGGCAGAACTACGATGGTGTTCTTTTAGGGTCCTACGAAGCATCTTTAGTCACGGTAATTTTTTATGTTCTTTTGTTTTTAACTCTTAGTTTAGTCGTAAATTGAATTGATTGGTAATTGATTGATGAATTAAGGGTACTTGGGCCCTAGCCAAGAGGCAATACTACTAACGTATTTTTTCTATCACTCAAAATGTATGGAATTATATTCTCCTGCGTTACGATAAGACCATGCACTTAGCCAACTGTCACCTAGAGGCCCTAACGAAGATGAATTACGCTAACTAGCGTTTGTATTCGTTTCCTTTTTAAACCAATCGCGTCACTGGTAGATCACGAGGCTTTTCGTATCACGTCATCTACCAGTGACGCGATTGGTTTAAAATCGAAATGAATAGAAACGCTAGTTAGTGTAATTCATCTTGGCAAGGGCCTCTGTAGATATGAAGCGATAGAAATGAAAAACGCTAGTAGCATTAGCATCTTTGTTAAGGCCCTAGTTGATTTTTCTCACGAAAGCGGGCGATGCTTGTAGTTGTAACACGTATACATACACACACTACGGCATCGTTTAGTGATGACAGCTACACACTCAAACAACGTGCACGTGCGTCTTCTAAGCCGGCTTTTCTGAGATAAAATTACTTTATTAGACAAGGTCGGGTATCGTCTATATAAAGGTTGGTTTTGGCCCTTTTATTCAAACTCTGTATTATACTCATAACTATTCCATTAGGTCCGTGTTACGCATGAATATAAATCGCTTATCACTTGTAACTTGGGCTAAACATCCAGGCTTAAAGGTTTTATTGGTCCGATGTAGAAGCCTCTGTGGGAATTTAGCGGTGTTAGAGACAGACATGTATACCCACTTTTATGTCGAATTTATCGACTCAATTCAGCCGTGGGATTGACAATTCGTCTGTATGTCACGTGAACAGTAAAACGGCGAAGACATGACGTGACGGAGGTGATCTAGTGCCTCTTTACAGGGGTTTATACAACTTAGCCTTGGCCTTGAAGGGTGTGATAGATAGTAAAGACTTAAGACGGTCGTAAAGGGTCTGTTACTTTGGCTAAATTGACAAATGTCGCAAGTCACAAAAGTGTTAGTGTTTGAACGGCGTCATAAGGATAACCCATCATTTTATCGAACTTCACTTCAACGATTGTATTGTTTCATCGAATTAAATTTCATCTAACGCTATTTTCAACTGTATACCACTGTTTACAGTCAACCGCATAAATACGTGATCATTTCTGTACCTTGTCGCTTTCAATCGTTTCACAATTTTGCATAACATTTCAAACACGACGTTAAAGTGACAAGGTACATAAATGATCACTTATTTTTGATGTTGACTGTACCATGATGTATACAAGATATTATAAACATTAATTACCTAGATTAGGTTAGGTTAAACTTGAGACTACAAAAAAAACTCATGTGGCGAGAAATACCTTTTCATGAAATGAAAATTCTGCGAAATGAACGTTTGTTGAAAGATATTTCGATAAAAATTCGACGTGATTTCGCCAGTGTTGTTAAGTCAAGTGAGTTAGACGTAATCAGTAAAGATAATAAATCAAAAGTAAAAGCCGAGTATTTTTCAATCAGCCATTTTCCCTCTTATCTGCTCTAGCTGTATAATTTTGACGTATTTAGATCGTAAATTATTTTATTCTAAATGACGCCAAACTAGTTAACGTCTGACGTCCTTTTCTTCTTGACCTCTGCCCAATAAAATGAAATGAGAAAGCAAAGATTATGAAGACGTAGCTGGGACGTGACAGCGGTGTTGTAGTGGTCTTTTAGATAGCTTTTATTTAACTTAACCTGACCTTGGGTGTGGGGGTCAACTTGTTATCGTAAGGTACCGAGTTCAAACCCCCGCGGTCACCATGTACCAATGAGTTTTAACTTAAGTGCATTACCCGATTCTCTTACTGCGAGTGTTTACCTAAAGGGTAATTGCACAAAAGATCCTAAAGGGTCGAAGTGTATCCGAAGGAGCCCACCTGTAAGATAAGATAAGATAAGATAAGATAAGATAAGATAACCTAACCTTGACCTTGAACTTGTAGAGTTTATGCGTTTTAGATTACCTTAATATGATTGGACGGTCACGATAAGAAAGGGTTCGTTACTTTTGAACCTTAAGAGCGTTGACATGAAGTCGAAAAGTGACGAACCTTTTTTTACCATAACTTTACCTGTATCGTTTTTATATTTTTATATTATGTGTTCTAAGGGTCAAAGGTTTTTTAATTGACGACCCGTTAGCCTAGTTAGTAGTGACCCTGCCTACGAAGCTAGCGTCCCAGGTTCTAATCGCAATGTCAATTTATGTAAAGAGCGCAAGTATTTGTTCTTGAGTCTTGCATGTTTTCTATTATACATAGTAAGTGTCTAGTATACATAGTAAGTACAAGCCTTGAGCTTAGTTTGGTACAAGGTCAATTTGTGTGACATTGTCCTCTGATTTTTAATTGTGTATTTCAAATTAATTTATACTTTTAGTCTAAGGGCCGTGTTAATAAACTAATCTCAACTCTAATGCTCGTCTCGAGATGAGTCAAAAAAATTTGGGGTCAATTTAAATGAGATGCCCGTCACAAGATACGTCAAAGTAAACGTCAAACCATAGAGCACTGTAATTTAATTTAATTACTGTAATTTAATTTAATTACAGTGCTCTATGGTTTGACGTTTACTTTGACGTATCTTGTGACGGGCATCTCAGCCAAGATGAGTCTATTAATACGGACCTAAGTTTTATTTAATTTAAATTGACCCCAATGCAAATAAAATTAGAGAGCACATCCAGACGAACAATTAGTTCAGTTTTTTTTATTGGCGTTCTTTTTTGTTGAGAGGTCAGTCGGTCATCGAACCCTGGTTTTTTCGTTTGTTGTTCCAACGTTCCCTCGTTTGGGTCCGAGACTAGCTGATCAATCAAAGCGAGTAAATAAACGTCTGGCTGTGATTCTGGAATTTAGAGGAGTCTTTTTTTACTAGAAATAAGGCCTTTAATAAGCGGAGAAAGGTGCGTTACGTGTACTTAAAGTATACTTAAACCCTTAATTTGGCAAAAATAAAAAAGGTCGGCATTTCTAATCCTTTTTGATTTTGAACCGGTTAAAAAATAAAAACAAAATCTAAACCAAAAAGTGGACTTTATGGTATGTTCACTGTGATGAACATTGGCAAATTAAGGGTTAATGACTACCCCCCTATTTCACCATCACGACAATGACAGGTGACAGGCGACATTTCAGCGTACACCGCGCATCTTATATTAAACCCAATCTGTATCAGCGTGTTAACTTTGCAATGTATACCTACCGAATTCTCACCTGCCACGTGTTATTGTCACATGATGAAATAGGGGGCAGGTGACCACGGTCACTAAAATTATATAAAGATACCAACCTTCTTATTTATAAACACAATACAATACAATACAATACAAAACACTTTATTGTACACCAAACAATAACATTACAGAGATACAGCATTATTAAAAACAACACCGGTAAACAACAGGCGGTCTTATCGCTGATTAGCGATCTCTTCCAGACAACCTTACTACACACTATTAACTTGAATATAAACGTATAACTTTAATTGTAACGGCATTATAGTCACTTTAATTTAAATTAAAATTTAGATTTAAATTGACTAAACCTTTAGTCAATTTAAATCTATCGGTAAATGTAACATTACTGCCTTCCTTATAAACGTGGAATATCCGTGGGATAGCTAAACCATGCTTTGTCCTTATCCTTAATGATATGTTTAATGAATGTTAGTTTTCATTATTTCACGTAGAACTAAGTCACAATCAAAGGTCACATCATTTAAACTTCATTACTACAGTGTTCTAAAAATTATATCTGAATACAGCTCTACAATATTTTTACGAGCTCTCTTTAGTACCGCGTGCATAAAAAGTTAAAAACTAGTACTAATTATAATTGTACATACAAATGACTAGAATACTAACAAAGTACTGCAATAAAATGCAGCCAGCAAATATCTAGTTTTAAAACCCAGCATAACTGTAAATTTAATTTTGTTGCATTTTGAGTCAGAGAACTGTCGGTATAGAGTATTAATTTGTGTAGCTCTGTTGTTGAGTTGAAACGTTTTGGTGTTGAGTCAATGCTAACGAAGGCTGTCATTGCCGGCTAGTTTGCATATAAAGTACCCTCAGATTTTTATGAATCTAACGTGTAAAATTCTGTAGTATTTACTAAGGAATTTTACAAACTAAAGACTAATTTCAAGATTAATATAAATTACTTGCGATCCGCCCTCGCTTCGGTTTGATTTATGTGAGCTTTCTGTAATACCCAAACATAAAGAACAATTTATTATACACAATTATTTTTTGTAAAATAATATTCAACTGACGGTGAAGACTGCATCAAAATACATGGTGTTGTTTAAACGGAGTCAGCAGATATACAAATAGATAGAAAGGCAGAAAGTCAGAATGACACAAAAGGTAACTTTGTTTTATACTTAAAAAGATCAGCATATATCCTATGGATAGTAAGAAATATCTTTTCTAAATTGCTTCGCCCATTTTTTTAAGTTCCGGTTAGATTAACAGTGTTTTAAACCTAGCCTAAAGATCACAGTTATCAAATATATTAATTAGGTTACCGAGGTTAGTAGTGCCCTGCCTATGAAGCTAGTGGTCCCGAATTCAATTCCTGGTAGGAGATAATATTGATGTAATGAGCGCCAGCGTTCGTTCCCGTCTATGATTTTTTTTGAAGTGCTCGTATTTAAGTCAGTATTTTATTTCTCTTTATGCATAAGTACGTTTATCGTTGATTAGTATCCATCGCTTAGAGCTTAGTCCAGACTAAGTCAATCGGTGTGAAGTTATCCCCTGATATTTAGAATAGAATATAATAGAATAGATAGTTTATTTGAAAAAACATGAGTCAAAATAAGTTTTTATGGTACAGAAGTTTGTTGCATACATGTTTATTTATTTATTTTAGTTAAAAATGCAGCCCTGAACAATAACGCCCTAGAAAACCACCAGTAAGAGTGGAAGACTACGTTAGGCTTAGGGCATGCAAAGCTTTTCATAGAAAGAGTTGACCAGAGCTGGACCAAAAAACTTTGGAAACTCAACAGAAGACAACGCTATCGGAGAGTTCAGAGGGCACTTTGGGGTTAAATATATCCTAGCAAAGATGGGCCTTTATGACAACACAGTTTGTAGAATGTGCGGCGAGGAGGTGGAAACAACTTATTGTGTGAATGTGACGCCCTCGCCGGAGTAAGAATAAAAATCCTCGGTAGTGGCTACCCAATATGATTTCAGCAATTTTTAGGTACTTATTATAGGTACGAGTTGATAAATGAGAGGTTAAGTGAATAGTTCGTCGATGATATCATACAAATCGCAAGTGTGCGGACGCCCTAAGTACTGTTTTGTATTCCGTAGCAGATGTAGCAGTCTTGACTATGACCGCGGGGTTACGCCGCGTAGACAATTTAATGTTTTCCCTGCTACGCGCTGACTGACGGCTACGAAACTGAGATAAAAGAGCCAAATTTTTTTTGGTACCTAATCTTGCGTGATTTAAAGATACATACATCTGTACCGACAAGAAACATTCCTATAATAATTTCTCAGTATTTACTAAATCTTATTTTTTTAAAGAAAATATAACATTAATTAGTAATGTGGTCTCTAATTTCGATATTGTTTTAAGTATCTTATCTTATCTTATCTTACAGATGGGCCCTTTCGGATACACTTCGACCCTTGTGCAATTACCCTCTTACGCACTCAGCTGTTCGAATGTGCAGGTTTCCTCTCGATAGTTTTCCTTCATCGTAAGAGAATCGGAAAATGCACTTAAGTTAGAAAAACTCATTTTTACACGGTGACTGTAGGGGCTCGAACTCGGTATCTTACGATCCAAGTCGACCACAAGGACACCGACGCTCTTCATTGTTTTAAGTTAGTTATTTCTTGAGATAATTTCCAAAATATCTAGAATGTTATATGCCACTTGTACATTGCTAATGTGAACACCAAAACAAATACTCCTTATTTACAATATTTCCTAAAAGCAAAGCAATTTGCAAATTAAGTAAATAACATTGTTTCAAGATTGCTGTATTTCACAAAGCAGTAAAAGAATGCAACTAAAACAGTCATAATTTTATTCAAATGCAATTCGTTGCATCTGGCAGACGGTGGCACGAAAATTCGCGTCTCCTCGTTTTTCACGAGTGCAGCAAATAATTAAATTTGCACTTTTATCCGTTTAGACGAGCGAAGTGGATTTAGTAGTCGCCTTTACTCCTACAAGTAGGTACAGTCACGAGATTAAATTTGGTACCCACCTTAGGTCCAAAGTCAATGTGACATTCTACAACAATAAAGTTGAGTTTCCTAAAAGTTACAAATGACTAGACATCTCTAATGACATTGACGACTTCAAGCATATTTTTCTTGAAATGGGTCCCAAATTAGCGCTCGTGACCGTACCAACATGCTAAAAATATTTTGTTTTTTTTTACATCTTCAAGAAGGCAATGGAGGCCACTGGCCAGCTGATGGTCAGTGGGCTCTGAGACACAGGCATCAACATCAACACTGTTATTATAAAGAGGAAAGATTTGTATTTTTGTGTGTGTCTTTGTAATCAAATCAAATCAAATCAAATCAAAATCATTTATTTCTGCCATCTTTGGACCATAATAATAACAAAGTGTTAGTAAACAAATTAAATTAAAAAATTAAACCTAATGAATAAACTCAAAAACGACTGTGCCGATTTCAAAAATTCTTTCACCATTGGAAAACTACATTTACCCTGAGTGTCATAGGCTATGTTTTAGCTAGTTAGCTATAAAATTGAAGACTAGAAAAGATGTTTGTATGTTCGTTTACTCAATCACGCTTCAACTACTGAACGGATCGGGATGAAACTTGGCACACATATAGAATAGGTCCTGGAATAGGACATAGGATAGTTTTATCCCGGACTTCTACGTGGACGGAGTCACGGGCAAAAGTTAGTCAGTACATAGTATAAAACGCTTCCCGCTGTCTGTCTGTCCCTATGTATGCTTAGATCTTTAAAACTACGCAATGGATTTTGATGCGGTTAATTTTTATAGATAGAATGATTCAAGAGGAAGGTTTTTATACCTATATATATTCATTCTGTTTTATGTACGGGTGTTAAAGTAAACTCACATAAACCGAAGCGAAGCGAGGGCGGGTCGCTAGTAGTAATAAATAAAAAAGTTGACGCAAATCATACTAATATTATAAATGTGAAACTTTGTTATGCTTTTACGGCTAAATTGCTAAATTGATTTTGATGCAATTTAGATGTCATTATATCCTCAGACAGACTGGTACTGCTTATCTTAAGAAAATAGCGATTAATGACTCCTACGCGGACAAAGTCACGGGCAACATATAGTTATAAAACAACAACAAAACTCCGATCAAACTGATCTTAAATTAACTAAAATTGATGATCATTTGTCGACATCATTAATCATCAGAAGCGGGATAATTGTTGTTAATGATGTCTCACTTCAATCTCACTGATGTCATGTTTGATTGAGTGAGCGAAGTTTCTCAGATAACTGTTGGGAACTTTCTGAACAAGTTCCAGTTAGTGAAAGAGACAGAGCGATACGAGTCATACATCTCTGTCCCTTTTACGAATAGAACTTGTCAAGAAGCTGCACACCGACTGTTTAAGAATATTTTAAACATAAATATAATTTAAATGGGGAAATCTAGCTTTTTATGTGGCTACATTTTTTATTATAGTTTGAGGTGGCAACACCGAATTTTTTCTCTTCCAACGCCATACTTGGAAACAGCGCATGTAAATTTAACTTGAGAAGCTTAAATAAAGTTTCCTGCATTATTTGACAACTGGTTTTTATTTAACATACAGTTGTAAGTGGTCCTTCGATAAAACAAGTGAAGTGCAGTGATAATTCGGTGTAATAACAGCGCAAATAGCTACAATTCCCGTCCCATGTTACGGAGTGGTTGGTGGCGGCCGCGTGATCTTGAACCAAAATTCTATTTATTTTGGCATCAAAACTTTACGAAACACGTCTACTTTATCAGTGTGCTCAGCAAATAACAAGATTTCCATAAAATCTTTCCACATAAAGTTAACCGCAAGCCATGATTGCGGCATATTTTTGAGCCAAAATTCCATGTACTTTGGCATCAAAACTTTACGAATCACGGATGTTCTATGAGTTTAGTACCGTGATTATTAAGATTTCGATAAAATCTTTCAGTTAAAAGTGTTAATTTCGATTCAATGTGTTAAAGGGTTAGGTTACAAACTTTCAACGGTAACTACCTACGGCAAGTTTTACTTGGTGTGCGAGTGACTTTGCGTATGTGTGGTGTTTCCGGTCCACTGTATGTTGGCCAAATTGGAATCGCGCGACAAAGTGTGCGCGGCGGGCTATGAACAATTCTCCATGTTGGCCATACTGCACTGCTGTCTGTCAACGAAACCGTGAAGTGTCAAGTGAACTTTAAAAGTATCTTTTTATTTTATTAAAAAGTGCTTTCTGTACGGTGAGTTTCATCAAATTCGATAATGGAGCTCGAGTTGAAAAAGCTACGGCTCGCCCGAGGACAATTAAAAGGTACTGTAACTAGAATTGAAAATTTTGTTAGTGATCAAGTGAACGTTTCATCCGCGAATAGTGATATGTTAGAAGCTCGTAAAGAGAAGTTAATAAGCACGTTTAAAGACTATGAACGAATTCAATTAGACATTTTGACAATGGACGAAAAAGACAATGAAAATGTGGAACAAATGGAAGAACGATATTATTCTGTTTTGTCCCAATTAACTACTCGCATAAAGAACTTGAAAACATCTGAGAGCCAAGGTTGCAGTAGCTCAACATCTAAGCTCCCTAGTATTGACATCCCAGTATTTACTGGTAAAGATTTCACAAAGTACACTCCATTTATGGACTTGTTCATGGCTGTTATACACAAAAATACCTCACTCTCAGATGTTCAAAGGTTGTTCTATTTAAGAAAATTCTTAGCTGATGATGCTTTATCTGTAATAATTAATTTACCGCTTGTGAATGATTCTTATGCAGAAGCTCTTGAACTGTTAACTAAACGTTTTGACAATAAGGCCAGACTAATTTCAAATCACATAAGTGTATTGTTAGATCTGCCAAATATGCAAAAAGGAACTGCAGCCTCTATAAGGTCATTTGTATCAAGTGTGCAACAACAATTACATGCCTTGAAAAATTTACAGCAGCCTATTGATCAATGGGATATGCTGCTTATATCTATACTTACAAAAAAATTGGATCAATATACAAATAGAGCTTATCAACTTGATAGGAATTCTGATGTTTTGCCAACAATGAGTGAATTTATAGAGTTTTTAGAAAAACGTGCAATAGCACTAGAAGATAGTAGCAGTGGCAATAGCACTGAATTTAAGGAATATAAAAAATATGTCCCAAAAGTGAGCAATGTTGTCACTACCAATGTCAGGACATGTTTCTATTGTGGTGAAGCAGGTCATGCTATGTATGCCTGCCCAAAGTTTAAGATGGCTCCTGTTGAAGACCGTCTCACCTTTGTGGATGGTAAAAAACTATGTCAACTATGTTTGAAAAAGCACGAAGGCAAGTGCAAATTTCATTTTACATGCCAGACCTGTAAAGCAAAACATAATACTTTGCTACATAGAGATGAAATTGATTCAGCAGTTACCAACCATTCTCAGGCATCTGCACCTAATGTTATATTACCTACAATTAAGGTAAAACTATTAAATAAAAAAGGGCAGGAAATATTTGTCAGAGCATTGTTGGACTGTGGAAGTCAAGCATCATTTGTGACAACGTCTCTTGTAAAGGAGTTAAATTTGCAACCAATAAGCCAAAATTTAAACATCATAGGAATTGGTAACAAAAATAATAAAATTAACAAGTATGTAAATATAACTGTAAATTCTCCAGTTAACAATGTTGAAGTGCAAGTAAAGTGTCATGTTGTGGACTCTATCACATCCAATCTGCCTCAACAACAAATTGATATATCAAATATAAAATGGCCAAAGGGTATTACATTGGCTGATAGTAACTTTTATGTGCCCGCTGAAATATCAATGCTTTTAGGTGCTGATATATATTTTAACATCCTATTAGAAGGCCAAATTAAAATTTGTAATGGGCCAGTATTGCAAAATACATTGTTTGGATATACTATTGGGGGAACTGTACCTAATGAAAATAATGACTGTGAAAATTTAGTAACTAATTTTGCAATTTGTAATAATAATATATTAGAGGATGTAATGGAAAAATTCTGGCTTGCTGAAGGTATCCCTGAACCAAAGTGTAATGTTATTAACAAATAATTTCAAAAGGCAGAAAGACATTTTCAAGAGACTACTACTTTAGTAAATAACAAATTTCAAGTAGACATGCCTTTGGTTCAAGACATGAGTACATTACAACTCGGGGATTCCTTCTCAGTCGCTTTGCAAAGATTTTTAACACTGGAAAAAAGGTTTAAAAAAAATCCAGTATGTTTTGAACAATATAAAAAGTTTATAGAAGAGTATATAGAAAGGGGGGAAGCCAAAATTGTGGATATTGGTGAATATGATATCAAAAATGGAGCTGTATATTTCTTGGCTCATCATGCAGTCTTAAATTTAGATAGTTTGACAACAAAGCTGCGGGTAGTCTTTGACGGTAGTATGAAGTCCAAGTCAGGGGTTTCATTAAATGATGTAATGTTAAATGGGCCTGTAGTACAGAGTGAACTGTTTGACATTTTACTTTTATGGAGGACTTTTATGTACACACTCAGCTGTGACATCACAAAAATGTATAGGGCCATTAACTTGAACACAGTACAAACTCCACTTCAAAATATCCTTTGGCGGGACAACCCTAGCATGCCCATCAGCTGTTTACAGCTCCAGACTATTACTTATGGGCTTAAAGCCTCCACATTTTTGGCAACAAGGTGTCTCATAGAGTTGGCGCGTAGGTATAAAGAAATGTATCCATTAGCAGCTGAAGCTATGTTTCAGAGCACATTTGTTGACGATATAATTACAGGTTCAGATGAACAAAGCCAACTCATTGAGCTCAAAAAACAACTGATAGAAATGTTAAAAAAGGGGGGATTTGTGCTCCATAAGTGGTGTTCAAACCAACCCCAAGCTCTTGATGACATACCCAGCGAGCATAAATATTTTGACAAGCTGGAAATCAATAAGAATAATATTGTCAAAACATTAGGTCTAAAGTGTGATGTACTGAATGACTTGCTTACATTTACATCTCCAAAGTCAAATGACACTGAACCTAAGACAAAAAGAAAAATTTTAAGCTTTATTGGTCAGATGTTTGACCCATTGGGTTTGGTAGGTCCAATTATAGTAGTTGCCAAATTACAAATGCAAAAGTTATGGGCATCAAAATTAAACTGGGATACTATTATACCCCAGGATCAACTTGAATCATGGAATGCCTTTTTAGTAAATTTAGAAGTGATGGGAACCCTCACCATACCTAGATGTGTGAGCTCTCATACTAAAATTTCTACTGAGCTGGTAGGGTATGCGGATGCATCGATGAAAGCATATGGTTGCTGCCTCTATCTAAGAGTACTTAACTCTGATGAAACAGTTAATGTAAATCTATTGTGCTCTAAATCTCGCGTGGCCCCCTTGAACAAAAGTATAACTATACCAAGGCTGGAGCTCAACGCTGCACTACTACTTGCTCAGGTTGCTCACAGGGTGTATCTTATTTTGGAGACTAGATTTCCATTACAGGTCTACTTATACAGTGATTCACAAATAACTCTATCTTGGATTAAGTCAAGTAATATAAAATCAAATCCCTATGTATCAAATAAGGTCTCTCAAATTAAAACTTTGACAAAAACATTTAATTGGCTCTATGTTGCTACTTCTAAAAATCCAGCAGATTTACTTTCAAGAGGCTGTGATCCAAATAAATTGAAATCCAAACAACTTTGGTGGCATGGCCCAGATGACTTGTCTAATATACAATTTGAACATTTAGATTCAGCAGTTCAGTTTCCAATTGCTGCTCCAATTGATACTGAAATAAATGTCAATGTGTGTAAAGTCACTCAAACTAATGAAGATCCTAATAACAGGATATTAAATGTTATAAACAAATTTTCTGACTTCTCCAAACTTCAACGAGTTGTTGCATATATATTAAGGTTTTGTCATAATTGCAAAAATAAACAAGAACAGTATTCAGGTTCTCTTGAACCAAAAGAAGTCAATAATTCTCTTTTGCTAATTATATCTAGTGTACAAAATAAATATTTCAGTCAAGAGATAAATGCACTTAAAAATAACATTCCAATAAAATCAGGATTAGCTAGTTTGTATCCCTTCCTCGATAAAAACAATATTATGAGAGTGGGAGGCAGACTCCAAAATGCAGTTGACATGCCATATAATAAAATTCATCCTGCCATATTGCCCAAGCATTGTCACTTAACCACCATTGTTATTAGTAAAGAACATATAAGACTCAAGCATGCAGGTGCAAAGGCAGTACTAGGGTCACTCTCAGAGAGATTTTGGATCATCAGTGGCATATGTCAAGTCAAAAATATCGTAAGCAAATGTGTAATTTGTGCAAAATTAAAATTAAAAGCTGCTCAACAGCTGATGGGTTCGCTGCCAAAGGAGAGATTAGATGCAGTTAGGACATTTCACATCACAGGAGTGGATTTCTGCGGCCCATTTAATGTTAAAGCATCGCGAATTAGAAAAGCAGTAATATCAAAAGGATATATTGCTGTCTTTGTCTGTTTCACAACTAAAGCTATACACTTAGAACTGGTCAGTGACCTCACCACTAAAGCATTTTTGGCTTGCCTCAAACGTTTTATATCTAGGCGAGGTATGCCTGTCAAAATTTTCTGTGACAATGCCAAGAACTTTAAAGGTGCTTCAAATGAGTTGAAAAGGCTTAATGATCTTTTTACATCCCAGTCTCATATAGATGCAGTTGAAAATTATTGTGTTCCAAATTATATCCATTTCAAATTTATACCAAGTTATGCTCCCGAATTTGGTGGTCTATGGGAGGCCAGGGTAAAAAGTTTTAAACACCATTTTAAAAGAATTGTTGGTAACATTGCCTTAACATTTGAAGGATTATACGAGTATACTGTTATGACTGAAATTGAAGCCATTTTGAATTCCAGGCCTTTATTGCCTTTAAATTCAGATAGTTCTAGTTGTGAATACCTTACGCCTGGCCACTTTATCATAGGCACATCTATGATAAGTTACCCTGAAATAGATTTGTCAGATAAGTGTATCGACCGATTAAGATTTTGGAATATGTTAACAAAAATAAAACAAGATTTCTGGAAAGTCTGGTCAAGGGATTATCTCACACAATTACAAAATAGACCAGTGGAAGCAGATACATCCCAATTTAAAAGAAGGAGATCTTGTCATTGTGCGTAGTGATAATACGTTACCTTCAACATGGCCCATGGCAAGAATTGTAAAGACAATCCCTGGACCTGATGGTAGAGTTAGAGTGGTAGAAGTGAAAATGAATAATAAGATTTATACCAGATCATTCAGAAAAATTTGTCTATTGCCTATTCAAGCTTAAAATGTCAAGCTTATATATATACCTGTGTTTAGTGGTAAAACATATCCGATCCCAAGACTCTGTCGTAGGGCTAAGCACAGATATATAAATAAATATTAGAAATTAAGAAATTACTTTAATGGTTTTGTCTATTGTGTTTTTAAATATGTGATGATTCACACTTATTTTCTCCATATTTGTTTTGGATATGTATAACGTTTAAGGCCCGGTGCCAGCTATGTTTAAGAATATTTTAAACATAAATATAATTTAAATGGGGAAATCTAGCTTTTTATGTGGCTACATTTTTTATTATAGTTTGAGGTGGCAACACCGAATTTTTTCTCTTCCAACGCCATACTTGGAAACAGCGCATGTAAATTTAACTTGAGAAGCTTAAATAAAGTTTCCTGCATTATTTGACAACTGGTTTTTATTTAACACCGACAATTTGAGAAATTCAAACTTCAAACAACTTCAACTTCTTCTTTTTTTTACTTGTAATTGTACAGTTGAACAAAGTACTCGAGCACGATCGTTTTAATCATACGTCACGTAATATTATCTATATGAAATCAATTTTTTCGACTTAATTTGGTAGAGAAATAACTTGAGTCCCGGGTAAGGAAAAAATATATAATGAAATACATAGAATGGTTAAGAGAGGAGAAAAAATACAGCTTCATGAAAGTCAAAAATAAATTTAAAAAAACGTTTCTAGATAACTTACCGTGATTGCAGCTACTGTTTATTAGTATAATTAGATTTGTTATCATTGTTTAGTCTATCTATCCTTTTGTAAAAATAATATATCTTTTTGTAACTTTAACAAAAAAAAATGAGCGCTGGCTCGCCAACAAACTGCGTAAGCAGTTTGGCGAGTAACTTATAAATTGATTTAATTGTACACATGTCTTTGAAAAATAAATTTAAAAAAAGGGTAGTATCACGGAAATTTGGATAGTTCCAAAGGGAATAGCGATAAACGACTTTTACGCGGACGCAGTAACATAATAACAATATAGAAACAAGATGGTAATAAACAGGAATAGAAGAAGGCCTTCTAAAATTCAGCAATTATCTAATGTCGGGTTCCTATATTCAAACCGCGGATAGATAAGGCTTACTTCGGGTTAAAATTTGACATTTGCTCATACAAAATGTGACAAATATTAATCCGAAGTAAGCCTATCTGTCCGCTGTTTGAATATAGGAACCCGACATATAAATAACATAGGTACACCAGATCGACGGGGGCAAAAATGTACCAGTGCTAGTGATTTATTAAATGTCGACCAAGTTTATCGACATCGATAAAAAACAATTTTTAAACATCATTATCTATCATAAGTAATGTCCAAGTTTGAATACCTTTTTATTATGTGCAAACGTCTTTTATTTACACTTATTGCAACTATAAACAACCGGCATGTGACATCGAGTCACTTTCGACAACCCTTGAAATTAAAATGAATAATAAATTAAATCAGTACAACAATATTCTTTAGTATTTCTACGAATTGCGTACCTTTTTGTTTATTACGTCGGTTAAAATTGCCTCGAAAGGCGAAATATCGTTTATCTTCATGGATAGCTAATCATTCAGATACAGAAGATAAAGGTGCGACTTACTTTTCCAAGAAATGTAATATGAATATGTCACAAAAAAAGTTGTCTATAAACTTAGTCAATATTTAATAATAATAATAATAATGTCACACCAATTGACCTAGTCCCAAACTAAGCTCTAGGCTTGTACTATGGGTACTAGACAACGATATAAACACTTATATAGAGAAATATATACTTAAATACATAGAAAACATCCATGAGCCAGGGACAAATATTTGCGCTCATCACACAAATATCTGCCCTTACCGGGATTTGAACCCAGGACCTCTAGTTTCGTAGGCAGGGTCACTACCAACTAGGCTATCGCGTCGTCTAATGAATCACCAGCTCTGGTAAATTTTAGCCCCTGTCAATCCGGTGTCATGCTAATGACAACAAACTCCTTTCTTCTATAAGTTAACTGCTCAAGGGCTTTTATATGAGACGATTTATTTTTAAACATAAAGGGCCTCTATTTTACCGTTAACGACCACTTTAAAGGGTATTGCGTGGCAAACAAAAGACTTCCTCTTTCATCCGAGAAGGGTTACCGCGTCAAATAAACCCTCAAGCCTATCTAGTAGATAAATGGGCCAAGGTTTTGGCTTTATACTGTACGATCTATTCATTCTGTAAATTATTAAATGCAAATTTTGTTGAAATGCTATGACATTTTCGGGTAAATAAATTAAATAATGAGGATTATTTAGCTTACTTCCTAAATACATTATAAATGAGAAATTGTTTTTTTTTTGTTTTGTTATCATGGCTTAACGTCTAAACGGATTTATGTGAAGTTTGTGAAACGGATTTTTACACGGATTTTTTCCTTAGAGGATCACTATAAAAAAGCAACGCCATAAAAAACTCAAGAGTTAGTCAGGTTTTAGTGACAAATTCCTCAAAACAATGTTAATAAATATTAAATAGAACAGAACACTCATTAACAATAAATTTTATGTCACGAAAATTAACCATTAATAAAATTATGACTAATTCTTGTTACACAATTGAAAATGTTAAAGTTTTTTAAATAAAATCCGTACCTAACTACAAGTACAATATTAACAAAAATTGCCCTTTGAAATTACAAAATAAAATGTGTCTTAAACTACACTAAAACAGAGTAAGTACTTTTTTTTATAAAAAACTGGTTTAGTTTTATGTCAATTACGTTTCTCATCTATATCTAGACAAGGTATGTATGACATAAAAAAAAACCATTGGGATAGTGTTACGATAGTAATATAAATTACGCATGTAAGGGTAGGCTTGGGCAGTGCATTAAACGGGTTCAACACGAGCGCACGTCTTTTATTTATAACAAGTGGCGACGAGGATGGGATTATTAAATTACTTACGCGTAGTTCAGTGTTAACGATAAAATGAATATGACGATTGGAGTTCTGCCGGGTTTTGAAATCGGTAAAGAAAGGTTGAGTATGTGGCTCAGCGCGAACGCGATAACAAAACCAGAAGAGGGTAGTACCGATCGCCGGCGCGCCGTGTTGCTAAGTGCACTCAACGACTCTGCGTATAAGTTGGTACGCGAGCTTATAGCACCAAAGAAGGTAGATACGCTGTCATACGAGCAGATTCTACAAGAAATTGACGGGCGTTTGTTAGAATTTTTGTTTAGGTATAGGAATACCAAACATACAACAACGGACAAGTCACCGGCCGAGTTGATGCTAGGCCGGCCGCTGCGAAACTCACCGGTTCTCTGCGTATAAGTTGGTACGCGAGCTTATAGCACCAAAGAAGGTAGATACGCTGTCATACGAGCAGATTCTACAAGAAATTGACAAACATTTATTGCCGAAGAAGTCTTTGTTTGCAGAGAGGCATAATTTTCACAGTGCTGTGCAACATCTCGACGAAGATTTTACGCAATGGGCGGC